>JACSVZ010000002.1:123567462-124167462 GCA_014706295.1 Lycocorax pyrrhopterus obiensis
CCACAATCTCATTAAACTTGCAAACTGACATTTGGATCTAATTTTTTCACCTTGCAAAAGGGAACTGCAAATAATTGCTTAGTTTACAAAAAAAACAACAACTACCAACAAAAAACCCCACAATACGACAACTCCCCCCCAGGGTTGGGAATTTTTGCTCATGTTCTTGAATTTCTTGGACACTATGTGCCTGTTAATAACTCCTATCCAAAGGGATGAGGAGGCAAAGATTGTTTTCCAGGTTCTTTCTGCAACTGAAGAAAAACTTGACTGCCTAAAACTGGTGCTGGGAAAAACAATGAAGATCTTCCATCCAGATCCTGTTAGAACTTCACACACCCCCAGTGCTCATCGTCATTTCCCTGGGCTGTTTCTGGATGACAAGAGAGACCAGAGGACTTGAGCTGTCCTGTAGCTCTTTCAGAGTCAAGGTGCAGACATTTCAACTTGTTCAGTGTATGTTTGGACAAAGAGAAGGTGCTGCTGTCCAGTGCAATCAGTCAAAGCCAAAGTAACAGCATCCAGGTCCTGAGTTAGTTTAGATCAGGAGGCCATCCTGAAGCAGAGCTCTCCATCACCCCCACTTACCCACCTGTTGTTTATTCCAGAGCTCCTGAACACTCATTGAATTCCTTTTGGACAAAACTAATTGAACATACACTTCAGGAGTGTTCTTGATATGCTCCAACCACAAATGCTTCCCTGTCTGTAGGACCAAATTGAAGCGAATTAAAGGGAAAAATTCCTTGACATTTGCATAGACTGGACAACTGTTTACACATCTGCTTTTATGGGATTGCAGAACTAAGAGGCATAGGCAAATGGTGCTACCCTAGAGCTGTGCTGCTTTTGCTTACATCAACTCTACCAAAGACCAAAATGAGAACGTAGAATTTCCTAACTTCCAAAATAATTACTGAAAAAAAGCTATTTACAAACCATGATAACTACTGGCAGTTTTTCCTACCCCAGTTCTTCAGCAGTGTGATGCTTCACAGCCTGGGAGTGAGAGGAGTGTTTCCCTTCCTGCTGGTGAATCAGTACCTGCAATCTTGCATGACCTCACTTATTTTGTCTTGCTCAGTATCTTGCTGTGGCTTAGGGTTTTTTTTTAATGAAGCTGAAACCAACAAAATGTCTTTATATGTTAAAATCTTTACATTTCATTTTTAGAACTGTTCTGGTGCAGCACAGTGTCTTTACTGGAAGCAGTGACTAACGAAGATGGGGGGGAGTCACAGTGGTGATAGCGGGATCAGTTCTAAGTTGTGGATGTGGTTTTTTGTGGCTTATTTCTAACATGATACGGGGGAACAACTCACAAGCACTGTCCTAGAGCTTTTCAGGAAACTATTCATGGGGTGTTGTAATGCTTCTGCTCTCATAGGGACTTCCAATACTCCTCTGAAAAACACTAGGGATAAAATTGTTTGCTTATGCTTGGTTTGCTGAGCATATTGCTGAAGAAGGCTGTCTGGGCAACAGATATTGCCACAATGGAAACCCTCACTTAGCCCTTTTCTGTGGCTGTATGGTAAATACTTCTTGGAATTGCACTGGCTGAACATGGGATCCAATTGTGGTACTTCCTTGTGCCCTGCATTGTAATTTTGCTTGAGAGAGAGCAGCACAAGCAATATCCAGGTGAGTCATGCATGCACAAGGAGCTGTCTGGAGTGGCCTCAGTGCCTGTTCTGTGTTCTGCTGTCTAAACCAGACCAGTTTGGGAAGGTGGACAGAAACAATTGCAAAATTAATTGTAGGCACAGAGCTAAAGCTGACGAAACTCAGCAGCTCTTTAGGCCCCTGATTGGACCTGCCTAGAATCCTTTTTTTTTGCTTTTAAATAAATCTCTCAAAGAAAAGCCAAGTAACCATTTTATGTCCTGTCCCTGGGATAAATCACCATTTCTCAAACTAAGTAATTTCCTTCTTATTTTGGGAGTTGCAACGTTGGGTCCTAGAAAGGACAAGAAATTACTTAAGGTATTATGACAAATTGTCACTTTACACAAGGGAGTGCATTTCTATAGTGCAGAACTTGTTCAGAAACCTTCTACTGTCTCTCTGTCACATTAAGTGCTCACAATAACACTGATTGTAATCTTTCTTCAGTCTGATTAAATCTTCATCACACTTGTACGAGCTACATTTTGACAGGCAATTATTAATGTTTATGAAGCATGTTGAGAATGAAAAAGATGATTGGTAATGTGAGGAGCTAAGCTATACTTGAATGTTCTTGTGCCCAGTTGCTCGAAGTACAATTGTGTGTGCTCATAACAAGGGTTAGCTTGGAAACCAGCCATCTAATTATTCTGCTGTCACAAAAATCACTTATCAAACTCTCACTGATCATGCAAAGTGGGAAACTTCATCAACCAGGTTTCATAGATATATTTTAAACAAGTTGGGCACCTTCCAGAGATCAGATTGATTGTACTGGGACAATGCAAAGCAGGCAGTAGTCACACCTCCCTCATGGAGGGTGGAATGCCTACAGCTGTAGGAAGCAAGTTGCCACCTTTTTCCAGGCCAAGAGAGTGAGGCTGAGAGGGAGCAGGGGGAAAGGGATGGCTTTGGGGGGCAGGACTCAAAACAGTCTGGGTTTGTTCCTACCTGCACAGTATTAATGGGTACAATTTAAGATAACATCCCCCCCTACAGCTGTCTTCCTTCCTTTTTAATAGACATTGCAATATATCACAATGTGTTTCAGTCAGGGAACTGATGAGGTGCCCTTTCCCAGCTGATGTGGCCCATCTGTTAGGTGTGACTCAAAGTGGTGAACAGATGTTGAATTAATTGTGGAAGCGTCTGTTACCCACCAGGATCAAAAGTGTTTGCCATCCAAAAGATCAGGGCTAGGGTGAAACTTGGATTAAGCAGGACAAACAGTATTTTTGCTTCTCACAAATGGGCCTGATGCAAATACAGGGCATGAATTTCAATCCCATATTTGATTGTGGCAGTTGGTGAGTGTCCTGCTGCTGCTATGTTTTCAGGGAAGAGTGATCTGGGGTTTTTTTAGGTTCTGAGTTCCTATGCCATAGTCCCTGCCCTACAGCCTACTCCAGCAAAAGGCATACCCAGTTAAGCCTCAGTGGCTTAGTTCAGTTATGCAGCTCTGGATGTGACAGTGGTGGATCTTTCTGCCTGCATGAAAAATCATTTTAGTTATCACCATCTTTTTGAACCTATATAAGTTGTTCTGTGATTCCCACGTAAGCCAGTGAAGGCTGTCTGTCAGTGTAAAGCAGCAACAGCCAGGAGCAGCACATACAAAGAGATGTTCTGAAAACAACTACCTCGATTTTGAGCAGCTTCATGTCGTAATGGAATTGGAACACTCCAGTCTGTCTGGTCAGGCACAATCTTACATAGAGTTACTGTTCTTATCAGTTACTCTTGATAATTGGCAAATCCAAAGCAAATATTTAATTCTGGATTGTTAATTTCAGCTTCTTAAAATGCAAGTCCTTTAATTTGAAGAGGCTTAACCAAATGTTTCATTAAATCTGACAAGTTTATAGGCCCTGATTCTTCAAAGCACTTGAGTTTTACATTAAATGTCTTCAAACATCCAGGTCTTAATTTATGCAAGTAGCTGGGGGGCTGATCCAGTGATACTGATCACTGATGATGCTAAGATAGCGGCCAGTCCAAAAGAAATGTACTGTATAGCCTTAAATGCTGAACTCCTATTGAAATATTTACTGCCTCAAGTCACACAGAGTCTTGGGGATGGCTTGATAGTCCTAAGGGTTTGCGAAGACTTTAATACAGTACAGAGAAAAAAAATCTAGTCTAAAAGATAATTACAGGAATCAGCCAAACGATGCAGGGAAGACCTTTGCTCTCCACATGCTTTCTAACTAGGCTGGCTGGTAGACCTTAGATCGAGCATCCTATTTCCAGCTCATAACAATCCATGAAAATTAATTTAGGAATTGTGGTAAAGAAATTATCTAACTTTATTTTTGAAAAGATGGATGCCATGTGCTTTTGGTTTTGTTTGATAGTTGATGGTTTTGTGTAGTTCTTGCTAATATTTTCTTTATTTGTGAAAAGTCTTGAATGGAAATTTCAACCATCTTCAGCCATGTAGCATCTTTCATTAAAGAATGAAAGCTTGCCCGTCACTTGCATTTGTGCAAAATATTCAGTCATCCAGATAGCTGTTGCATAGATTCTAATCTGCGTTCTTTAGATTGGCACAAATAATTGTCAAATTAAATTTTTATTAAATTGTTGTATCGGATAGCCCATTGGAAAATGAGATGGAGGGAAAAAAAACAGTGTTTGCAATTAAATTAGAATGCATTAAAGAATGTTAGAGAGCCTTCTTTTTAAGTCACTTTTAGAGTTAATTTTAATTGAACAATTAGTTCTTTTTTCAGAGACAAGCATCTTCCTGAAATCCCACTCTATTCCCTTAAAAGCATCTCCTTAGAGCCCATTTGTTTTAGATGCTTATCAAGAAGTGAAGTAGGAACAGCAGCTTTGATTTTCAGGAATCTGCATGGACCCAGTTATAAGTGTCTAAATGAAGAAGAAGCAAGATCCAGTCCTTTGTCCTTCACCTTTCTTTTATAAATTACCGTGGTGAAATTACCAAAAAGTCCATTTATCTTTACTTTTTTACCCGATGCAAGTATTGATTTTAAAGCTCCCCATGTTGTGGAATCACACTGTTGTGATCCTCTCTGCAGTGCTGTCTCATACTCTCCACTCTGTGTTGCTTCCAGGGAAATGTGGCATATCCCATGTTGCTCCCACGCCCGTATCCATGCAACTGCCTTTGGCTACTGCTGAAGAGTGTGACACTTCTTCAGCTGCTCCTCACAGGACTTGTGCTCCAGACCCTTTACCAGCTCTACTGCCCTTCTTTGAAAACACAACTAGTCCAAATAGTGTCTCTTCTCTGTTTTTAATTATCTTACTTAATATACACATTCATATTCTTAAATAAAAGTGATCCTCTGATATACGAAACACCTCTTTGGTGGCCCCAGGGTAAGGTCTGTCTCCAGAATGGCATTTAAATTATTGACAGACATTTTCACACAGTTTGATTTTTCTGTCCCTAAAACCTTTGCGGTGCTGTCATTCTTTCTAAGTGTTAGCTGGACGTTATTTCTGACTGCTGCTGCTAAGATGGAAATGAAGAATAAAAATTCCACGTGTTTCTCTGAGTTGCGCCAGCAGGAGAGTCATCAAAGCTTCTTCCTTCTGGAAAGAGGCCAGATGTTCTAACAAACTATAAACTTAAGTAAAAAGAAGAAAGAGAAAGCATGCAGGCAACATCTTTTAGCTAAAGGAAAAAGAATCTGATTGCATGTGCTGGGAAGACTGAAAGAGTTACATTTAATTAGAATTGGAGAATGTGGCTGCTACTCTTAATTTATGATGATGCATATGAAACATGCACAATCTCTCCCCTTAACACAGGCATGCTTTTCCACCCAATCAAAGGCACATGCAAGATTTATGTCAGCACTGGATTGCATCTCACCCAGGTTGTCTGTGTTCACCTCATCCATTTCACACGTCTGCTTTAAAACATGATAAACTTAACCCAGGAGCTGCTTATGCTTTCTTAATGGTTATAAAAGAAACCCCTTTCACATGAAGGGAACTAGGGCTCGATCCAGACACTTGATTTCAGATGTTTGAGGGTACTTCACTTGGCCTTCAGCTGCTGATCAGGTGCGTGGGTGACCTGCGGCTCCTGCGTGTGTCAGCCAGTCCCATCTGGGTGTTTGAAGAACTGAAACACTGAATTGATTCCATAGGATGGAGTTTGGCTTGATGGCCAGGAACTCAGAGCAACAGGACCTTGAGAAAGGACTCGAAAAGGTTTGTTGCCAGCTAAGTGCTGGTATGTACAGTGGTGCTCCCTCCTGTTCTCTGCTGAGGGAAACAGGGTTTGTTAAGTATACGGGGATGCATGGAAAAGCCATTCCACTGTTGTCTTCACAAATCCAGAGAACTCCATGGTTTTTTTAGCTGCTTGGGCCGAAGAATAACTTACCTATCCTTTATCCTAATTCTTCATTTCACAAAACAATGTGATATAACAACTCTCATGTGTGTATGAGTTAGCCATGGCAAACAGTGCCACAGAAAATCAGGCAATGCTACATCTGCCAAGGAAATCCTCAGACTGGAATCCAGTTCTTTAGATCAGAACTTCTTTAGAAGTGGTTGCTGCTTACGATTAGATTCTTAACACTGATGTGTAGAAAATATCATAGTATCTTATTGTGGGCAAAGCTGTATTATTTACCTTTGATAGGTCCATAGAGTATAAAAATTAAAGGGAGTCAGGAGTTAAGCAAAAGCTCAGTGAAACAAACTGGTGCTGACATACACAGATAATGTCAACTGATAGCTTTTTGGCATTATGAATTGTTTTATAATTAGGTAATTAAAGCAAGTCTGTACAAACTTTAGCTTTCAGGAAGCTGTAAAGATACATGTAGCTGTAAAATTATATTTAGCCATTAATTTCTTGTCAAGTCTGTTATACTTTCTCATAAAATGTCTAATAAAGAAGCTTAAACATGCACAGTCTCATGTATTTCTTCTAGAAACCGAGGTATGTAACAGTGCAGTCCTAGAATACCAAAGTACAATTGTAAAAATATATATAACTCTTTGCTCTTCATTCCTTTTCAAACTGAAGTTGTTATTACAGCTTTCGTCTTTTAAAGGCAGGAGAGCACTTAAGTCCCACTAGAAGCCAGTCCGACTGACTTGGCTGATACTGTGCAAAAATGTCAAGCTGTTTAAGCAGGCTCTCTAGACTGAGAACTAAAACTGCTGGTTACTGTTGCATTGCCAGAAAATAAACCCTAAGACTTCACAGAGAAAACAGATGTTATTTGAACAGCACAGGGTCTTTCTTCTGGGTCTTGAAGATCCAAGTACGTACTGTACAATATACAGATAGCTCATGACAGGCACAGAGGAGCTGATGATGAATGAAGGCACAACAGCAGATTCATCGTAAAAAATAATCAGAATAAAAGCCTATACAACAGGCTTAAATCTAGGATGTCAGTTTAACTCCCAGTTGCACTTGGAAGTCAATGAAATTTTGTACTGGTAGCCTGAAAATTAATTTTGGTTCTGTATATCTGAATTTTTAATTATTTGTCCAGTGGACCCAGGTTCTTTTAAAAATATACAAACTAACTTGCAAAAAACTTCTTGCATTTTTTCAGGGACTAATGGTGAAGGGTTCTTTGCACACTACTTTTAGTTTCAACTGACTGACATTTTTCACAGAATCAGGCAGCACAAGTTATATAGAACAGACAGATCTATCATGAACATCTTCTGTGCTGAGTATTTCTCTAAGATCAAATAAACTAAATGGAGGAATTTATGTAAAACTAAACTGTATTAAAACAAACTGACATGTTATGAATGCAAAAACGGCTGAACTGACTGATATGAAAATTTTGTCAGTTTTGAGTTATGGGGTTTTTTGGGGGGTGAACACCGTTGCTGAACAGTCCATACTGCAACAGTCAGTCCCTTTCACAAAGATGTAGGCTGCCCCAGCCGCATGCTTGCCTTATTAAAAGTGCTTGACTATCCAATACATGTTTGATCACGATGCATTTGACTGCTCACAGCAGTAAAAACTGCAGAATTTCTAAGGGCATGTTCATTACTAATCTAACCTGAACTTATCCTGTTTGCAGCTGCTAACACCTGAAAAAACTGTGATACAGAAAAACGAAACAAAATGGGTAAGACTTAGGCAAACTGAATGCTGCCAATATCGATTGCTTTGCATCTTGCTTTATACAAGCAGTTTTCCTTCACTGGGAAAATACTTCCGGCAATTAAATGAACCTTAAGGTGCTTTGGGGGCTGGCACAATTTTACTTCCTTTGTTTCTCTCATGCTTTATTTATGACCTGCCAAGTGCTTGTAAAAGAAAAGCCAGGGCTCACTCTCTCAGCATTTCACAAGGCTTTTTAATTACTGGAGCAAAGCTTGAACCTTACCAGCACGCTTTTCTCTCTAAGTTTTAGGTACAGTACCATAAAAAAGGCAAAATATCTGAAATGCTTTTCTCTTCCTAACTGTGTTGTCATAAAGATGTATCAACAGTGACAGCGGGTTGTGGTCATCACCAAATCTGGATGAAGGTCTCAGTTTTCTTAGTGCACGTGTTAATCATTTGCATAAAGCTATGTACAGTTATTGGAGCTTCCGATGTATAATTCTTTAAAAAAGGACTGGCCATGTTAGTTCCACTGCAAACTCCATCAGAACTTCAGTTTCAATTTTGTAAATTATTTTCTGAATTAGACAACACAACAGCGACTTTAAAATACTCTGCCCCTTGTGTGCACCTCTATTGTCTGTTAACCATCTTGTCCCCATCTCAAAGGACAGCCTGTGTTCTGCTGATGAGCTAAAAATTCAGTTTTAAGAAGGTTTAGATTGTCTTTTGTCAAAATGAGATGTGAAGAGATTTGGAAAACAGTGGCATTATAGGCAAGAGAAGTCATAAATTGCCTAAACGTTTATGTCTTGACACTTCAGCTTTTAGGTGGCCAGAACTGGAATTGTTTGCCTATTGTGCCGGTTTGGCCAAAATTTAGCAATATATCCTCTGAGAGAAAACCAGGTTACAACCACCCTTCCCCCCACAGGGTTCGGGGAAAAAAAATTATTTTCCTCGAAGGAAAGTGAATGAGATAAGAACTATTTATTTAACAAACACACGGGAAAAGGATAATAATGCTAAATAATGAAATGAAATCTCTCGCTACAGAGAGAAACCTGGGAAGATTTCAGAGTCCTTCTGTAGGTGTGGTCTCTCTCCTCCTCGGAGCTGGGTCGGCGAGGGCCCACCCCCGGGCCTCGGGGAAAAATTCTCCCGATGTGTTCTGATGTTGTTGAGCAGTCCAGAAGAGAAAAAGGGAAAAACCAAAGTCCCAGGAAACAAAATGCAGCTTTCCGTCTCACGCCGGGAAGAGAGGGAAAAAAAAAAAAGAAAAAACCGAAACCGCTGGCTGGAGCAAGCAAGCAGGGTGCTCCCTTCTGCTTCTGCAGCCAGAGAACGCAGAGGAGTGTAATCTCTGTGTCCTTGGGAAACTGTTTTGAAAAGTTCGTTTGGTTTTTCTTTTCTCCAGCTCAGTTTAAAGGCACAGAAAAGGCACAATATTACTTTTTGGGCATAGAGCATGATAGGGGATACACATGATATAGTCACCCCAAGACATTCCACCCCTTATCACATATCATCGGCTCAATGCCCAAATTAATACATTCTAACTCTACACATACACACATTAATACTTATATACAGCTATGTACAAACAGTGACAGTGACACTCAGCAAGCAGTGGTGTACAGGCATTTCACATTACATGTGGTTTTCACCCGACAATCAGATCTTCCTGTGGTACACAACGTGTTGTTCCATCTCTCTGCATTACCCACCATGTGCAACCAGGTCCCTGAGCAAAGACAACCCCACGGACGGGTTTGTCTGTACTCGAGGCAGAATTAACCCAAACAGTCTTTCCTAACAGTCCCCTGGCATGCACTACTGGAACCTTATCTCCATCTACTGTGTGCAGGGATTCAGATCGGGCTGGACCAGCTCTATTGGTGGAACCCCGAGTGTTGACTAACCAGGTGGCCTTTGCTAGATGCTGTTCCCAATTTTTGAAAGTTCCCCCACCTAGGGCCTTCAAGGTGGTTTTCAACAATCCATTGCATCGCTCCACTTTCCCAGCTGCTGGTGCATGGTAAGGGATATGGTACACCCATTCAATGCCATGTTCTCTAGCCCAGGTGTTTATAAGGCTGTTCTTGAAATGAGTCCCATTGTCGGATTCAATTCTCTCAGGGGTACCATGCCTCCACAGAACTTGCTTTTCAAGGCCCAGGATGGTGTTCCGGGCAGTAGCATGAGGCACAGGGTAGGTCTCCAGCCATCCAGTGGTGGCTTCTACCATTGTGAGCACATAGCGCTTGCCTTGGCGTGTTTGAGGCAGTGTGATGTAATCAATCTGCCAGGCCTCCCCATACTTGTATTTGGACCATCGCCCACCGTACCGTAGGGGTTTCACTCGCTTGGCCTGCTTGATCGCAGCGCATGTCTCACAGTCATGGATCACCTGGGAGATACTGTCCATGGTTAGATCCACCCCTCGGTCTCGTGCCCACTTATAGGTGGCATCTCTGCCTTGATGACCTGAGGCATCATGGGCCCATCGAGCTAGGAACAACTCTCCCTTGTGTTTCCAATCTAAGTCTATCTGTGACACCTCTATTTTTGCAGCCTGATCTACCTGTTCGTTGTTTCGATGTTCCTCATTAGCCCTACTCTTGGGGACATGAGCATCTACATGGCGGACTTTCACAAGCAGCTTTTTCACTCGGGCAGCAACGTCTTTCCACTCTTCAGCAGCCCAGATGGGTTTTCCCCTACGCTGCCAATTAGTCTTCTCCCACTTTTCCAGCCATCCCCACAGAGCATTGGCTACCATCCACGAATCAGTGTAGAGGTAGAGCTTTGGCCACTTCTCTCTTTCAGCAATGTCCAGGGCTAGCTGAACAGCTTTGAGTTCGGCAAGTTGGCTTGATCCACCTTCTCCTTCAATAGCTTCTGCAACCCGGCGTGTGGGACTCCATGCGGCTGCTTTCCACTTTCGTTTCATCCCTACAATGCAACAAGAACCATCGGTGAAAAGAGCGTAGCATGTGTCTTCTGCTGGCAGTTGGTTGTATGGTGGAGCTTCTTCAGCACGTGTCACTTGCTCTTGTCCTTCCTCGTCATTGAGACCGAAGTTTTCACCTTCGGGCCAATTTGTGATTATTTCCAAAATCCCAGGGCGATTCAGTTTTCTGATACGGGCGCGCTGTGTGATGAGAGCAATCCATTTGCTCCATGTGGCATTGGTGGCATGGTGGGTAGAGGGAACCTCTGCTTTGAACATCCACCCCAGCACCGGTAGCCGGGGTGCCAGGAGGAGTTGTGCTTCAGTGCCGATTACCTCTGAGGCAGCTTGGATTCCTTCATAGGCTGCCAAGATTTCCTTCTCTGTTGGGGTGTAGTTGGCTTCAGATCCTCTGTAGCTTCGACTCCAGAATCCCAGTGGTCGACCTCGAGTCTCACCAGGCACCTTCTGCCAAAGGCTCCAGGACAGGCCATGGCTCCCGGCTGCAGAGTAGAGCACGTTCTTCACTCCTGGTCCTGTCCTGACTGGGCCAAGGGCTACCGCATGAGCGATCTCCTGCTTGATCTGGGCAAAGGCTTGTTGCTGTTCAGGGCCCCAGTGGAAATTGTTCTTCTTGCGGGTAACTACGTAGAGAGGACTCACAATCTGGCTATATTCAGGAATATGCATTCTCCAAAAGCCTATGACACCTAGGAAGGCTTGTGTTTCCTTCTTATTAGTTGGTGGAGACATTGATGTGATCTTGTTGATGACCTCAGTGGGAATCTGACGCCGTCCATCTTGCCATTTCACTCCCAGGAATTGGATCTCTCGAGCAGGTCCCTTGACTTTGCTCTTCTTGATGGCAAAACCAGCTTTTAGGAGAATCTGGATGATTTTCTCTCCTTTCTCGAACACCTCTGCTGCGGTGTTCCCCCGCACAATGATGTCATCAATGTACTGCAGATGTTCTGGAGCCTCACCCTTTTCCAGTGCAGTCTGGATTAGTTCATGGCAGATGGTGGGACTGTGTTTCCACCCCTGGGGCAGTCGGTTCCAGGTGTACTGCACACCCCTCCAGGTGAAGGCAAACTGAGGCCTGCACTCTGCTGCCAAAGGAATGGAGAAAAATGCATTAGCAATGTCGATGGTGGCGTACCACTTTGCTGCTTTGGACTCCAGCTCGTACTGAAGCTCCAACATGTCCGGCACGGCAGCGCTCAGCGGTGGAGTCACTTCATTCAAGGCACGATAGTCCACAGTCAATCTCCATTCTCCTTCAGATTTGCGCACAGGCCAGATGGGGCTGTTGAAGGGTGAGTGGGTTTTGCTGATCACCCCTTGGCTCTCCAAGTCACGGATCATCTTGTGGATGGGAATCACAGCATCTCGAGTTGTCCGGTACTGTCGGCGATGCACTGTCGAGGTAGCAATTGGTACTCTTTGTTCCTCCTCCTTCAGAAGGCCTACTGCAGATGGGTTCTCTGATAGTCCAGGCAAGGTATTCAATTGCCTGATGCCCTCTGTCTCTACAGCAGCTATTCCAAAAGCCCACTTGAGTCCTTTTGGGTCTCTGAAATGCCCTCCTTGGAGGAAGTCTATGCCCAAAATACACGGGGCCTCTGGGCCAGTCACAATGAAATGTTTCTTCCACTCATTTCCAGTCAGGCTCACCTCAGCTTCCACTAGGGTCAAATTTTGTGACCCACCTGTTACACCAGTAATAGAAACAGATTCTACCCCCACATGTTGCGATGGGATTATTGTGCACTGCGCACCAGTGTCAACCAAAGCATCATATCTTTGTGGTTCTGATGTACCAGGCCAACGAATCCACACAGTCCAAAAAATACGGTTTTCCCTGGCCTCTACCTGGTTAGAGGCAGGGCCCCTCTAATTCTGGTTATCCTTCTGTCTATCATTTCCGGCAGATTGGCTACAGGCAACTGGAGCTACTTTCTTTTTAGTAACATTTCCTTTCTGAGACTTGCGCTCCTTTAATTCATGCACTCGTGCTGCCAGAGCAGAAGTGGGCTGTCCGCCCCACTTTTTCACGTCTTCCCCACTGTCACACAGGAATTTCCACAGCTCACTTCGTGGGATGTACCTTCTCTCTAGGGAACGTCCTCGTTGGGTATCAGAATTTCGGATCTGTACTGCCGAGATTTGGAGAAAGCCCTCTTTCATCTCCTTCTTGAGGTCCTCTATCTTATCTTCCAAATTCTGCATACGTGTTTCCACAGCTGCGATTTTCGCATGTGTTGGGCCATGCATGGAATCTGCATATGCTCGGAGCTTTGTGGCCATATCCTGCACGGTCTCATTTGCACCGTAATCTGGTTTCATCAGTGCTAAAGCAGACTTATATTCTGATGGCCCAAGCTGTATGAGCTTTCGCCACATGAAGGGACCAACTCTGGCCCGGTCTGGACTTCTCAATCCTGGGTCATCTGTGAAGACAACCTCTACCACCCCTAGTTCTCTCAGGCAATGAATCCCTTGTTCAATGGTCTTCCACTGGGTTTGCTGCATATAGAGATCATCTGCACACAGATATCTCTCCCTTACACCACTCAAGAGCCGTCTCCAGACACTGGCAGAGTCAGCCTCCCTTATCATCCTTTGGTCAATAGCTGGATCACGTGACAGGGATCCCAAATGCCTCGCTTCAGCACCATCTAGCATTACATCATCACCTGCAGCATCCCAAATACGGACCATCCAACTTATTATGGATTCATTAGGCCGTCGGGTGTAGTCCTTTCTTAGGCTGTGAAGGTCCTTTATGGACAGGGACTCAGTAATGGTTTCTGTGCCTGAGTCAGTTGGTGGCTTTGAGGTTCCTTCCCCTGCATCATCATCGTCTTTCACTGGGCGATCAGTTTTGGTTGTGTGCTTTTTCCTTGTGACAGGAGCAACTGTCAATGGCTTAGTTTCTCCCTCTGGTTTGGCTGCAGCCTGAGTGACTGGGGTGTCTGCTGGTTTATCTTCCTGCCCCTCTGCCTCTATCTGCTGCTCTACAGTACCCAGCAGTGTGCGATAGGCACATGCCAAGGCCCAGCATATTGCAAAGACCTTTTCCTCCTTAGGATTGTCATCGAATTTCTCTCTCAGATATTTCCCCACCTCAGCTGGGTTCTGAATTTGTTCAGGGGGGAAATTCCAAACTATTGGGTCAGAGAATTCCTTCAGGGTTTGGCCCATATCCTCCCATTCTCCACCCCATTCAGGCTTTTCCACCTCTGGGTCAGGTATTTCATCAGTCCCCCGGGAAATCTGAGCCCTCATTCTAGACAAGCTGCAAGCTAAATAAAGGAAGCTTACTAGATAAACTACCAGGAAGATGGTCTCTTTAACATCCAAGGGAAACTGAACCTTCTCAAAAGATGATGTATCAAATTTAAAGGGGAGGGAGATGAATGTCTGGGAAACCCCGTCTCCTCCTCTTCTAACAAACTGAGTGCAATTACCAATAAACTCCCAAAACAGGCTACTGAAACTAGGACTGGGGTTAGGATGGAGAAACGACCTACCATACACACTTTGAACAACTGCCTGTACCTCTGTTGACTTCTTATAAATCATTATCACCGAGCAAAGCAAAATAGAAATCCGGATTTGTGCCCCTGCTCTGTAAAAGTGTTTTATCAGCCATAGGATCAGACCAAGTTGTGGATAGGCAAACCGGCCTTGGGACCAAAAAACCACTAGTACTTCAAGCAAGCCTAGGGACCAAAAAAATGGGAGTATATCCAGCCAGAGAGACATTATGAACTCAACCAACATTGTAACTACTTTACCCCTACACAAAGTAGTTAAATTCAAACCAAGATGTAATTAGTACAGGGTTTTTTTTTTTTTTTTTTTTTTTTTGTTTTTTTTTTTTTTCACTTTCCTTCGAATCCTGCCGACTACGCCAATAAGTATTTGTGCCGGTTTGGCCAAAATTTAGCAATATATCCTCTGAGAGAAAACCAGGTTACAACCACCCTTCCCCCCACAGGGTTCGGGGAAAAAAAATTATTTTCCTCGAAGGAAAGTGAATGAGATAAGAACTATTTATTTAACAAACACACGGGAAAAGGATAATAATGCTAAATAATGAAATGAAATCTCTCGCTACAGAGAGAAACCTGGGAAGATTTCAGAGTCCTTCTGTAGGTGTGGTCTCTCTCCTCCTCGGAGCTGGGTCGGCGAGGGCCCACCCCCGGGCCTCGGGGAAAAATTCTCCCGATGTGTTCTGATGTTGTTGAGCAGTCCAGAAGAGAAAAAGGGAAAAACCAAAGTCCCAGGAAACAAAATGCAGCTTTCCGTCTCACGCCGGGAAGAGAGGGAAAAAAAAAAAAGAAAAAACCGAAACCGCTGGCTGGAGCAAGCAAGCAGGGTGCTCCCTTCTGCTTCTGCAGCCAGAGAACGCAGAGGAGTGTAATCTCTGTGTCCTTGGGAAACTGTTTTGAAAAGTTCGTTTGGTTTTTCTTTTCTCCAGCTCAGTTTAAAGGCACAGAAAAGGCACAATATTACTTTTTGGGCATAGAGCATGATAGGGGATACACATGATAGAGTCACCCCAAGACACCTATCAGCTTCCATTTCCCAGTCACGGAATAGATTTGCTGTAGCTGGTGGAAGGAGAAAACTTAAGGTTTATCCTGTACTTCGACACTGGTACTGCCATGCTCTGCCGAACAAATACCCAAACTCTTACAGCAAGGGATTTAAAAGTGCATTTGGAGATCCAAGCCCTTACCTGTGTCTTTGGTAACACTTCTCTTATCCGTTTTAGTCCACTCATGAAACAGCAACCTGGTCTAGTGGACGGTGTCCCTGCCCATGGCAAGGGGCTTGGAATGAGATGATCTTTAAGGTCTCTTCCAACCCAAACAATTCTAGGATTCTGTGATTTTCTGTGTATGGGCCTATTGACACCCCACAGTAAGGAGGGAATCAGCCACGCTGGTTTTAGCTAACTCTGCAGAATGGCACTGAGACCAGCCTGGTGCCTCCTGCAATGAATTTATGGGACTCCTGAGCACAATCATTTCCTCCTCACAAGCCATTTCTAGCACATTCTCTGTCCTGATTGCAAAGTAAATACAGTATGTGGCTTGTGACTGTTGATTTGCATTAAGAATTCAGTATTGTGGCTGGGAAGCTCCAGAATGTTGGCCAAATCAAGGCTAGGGTTTTTTTGCAGTCAATTCTCAGTATTTTATCTTGGGTTTTTATGTTTCTGCATGCAGACAGAGACAATTTTCTTTCCTCAAGCACGGGGAACGACAGCCCTGCTTTAAATTCAAAGAAACACATGGGCTCATATGCCTAATGTCACAGCTCTACAGCGTAATTATATTACATGCAGACCAGTCCATATAGGTTTTTTTTCCTTTAAGGTGGCTTTATGCTAGAGGAGGACAAATGATACCTGAAATTACCTGGAATTAGACATATGTAGCAAATTGTGAGCTATGTAGCAAATTGTAAGCAATAACTGATTTAGCAATGACAGCTACATCTCCAAACTTTCTCTTCTAATGGGTTAGTAATGGTTTAATGCTTTGGTTTCAGGCTTTTTGGCTCTCTGTATCCAACACGAAGAAAAAATTGGGCCAATACACGTGACTGACGGAATCACAAAATGGAGTTGGGAGACACAAAGCTCTATTCGGGACCACGGCAGAGCACTCGAGCATTGAAGCTGCTATGAGCACACTAGATCATATTTAAAGTAGAAAATAAATGTAATTGGGACCAGACTGAGGGGAAATCTCTACATTTTCCAGAAATCTTCCTGAATGTGATAGACTGCAATATATTTTTCCCATTTGCATCTCAGGAAAAGGGAGGGAATGAATTCTACTAGGCCATTTCATCGGAAGGAATGGAAATTCACTGTGTACACTTGGATGAAAGTTTTTACTCTCAGATTCTTTGCAGAATAATAGCTTTGTAGCCAGAACTGTAACAGTGCCTTGAATAAATGAGGCCAGTCAGGCTGGGGGGAATGAAGGTGATTGTACAGCCTTGTCAAAGTGGTTGGGGAGGAGGGTGCAGAGTAGCAGGGGGCAGCCACCAGAGAACCAACACCTCGAGGGGAAAGAGGCCCCTATCAGTGAGCTGTGGAGTCACACTTCAGAGATTTAATACAACAGGGAGCTGTAAGTACTTAGAATTAAAAAATTACCTTCATCTTCTGCAAGTCTTGTTCTGCATGAGTGGTGGGTTTTGGCTGGCTGCTGGTAGCCTTTTTGGCCTGCTTTCATCAAAAATTACTGTTCAGGAATTGTTGGCTTGTCCATAAAGCAGTACGGATTTGTTTTTTCCAAAGATCACGTGAAAACTGGAATCACGTACCAGCTGTAATTTTCTTACTTCTGGCTAGAACATAATATTTTGACACAGCAATTAATCTGGATACCTACTGTTCTCATCTTGCAACAAACAGACCACCACGCACTGGTTCTGAGCTCTCTGTCTTGTTTAAGTAATGCGCAATAGTAAGACGCCAGCTTCTGTGGGTTTGTTGCACCTCATTTTGTAATAGGTTTTCTGTCTCAAGAACTGGGTTGCAGGAATAGAGAGACTGCAGTAGAACAGAACTTTGGTAAATAAAAAAAACCCCAAATAATCCCTCCTAGCACTTGCACAGTGCTTGGAAAATGTGAGTCAGGTCCACTCTCAAGCTCAGAAACCAGAAAGCAAATAAAAGAACCTAACAATGTTGCCCAAAATAAATAACCACAGTGTGGAGGCACCTAACTGGGGGACGTGTGGAGAAGAAGTTATTCATTTTTTTTAATCGTCAAGCTTGGCACATCTGCCACAAACTAAACAAACAAATTGTTATTGGAGTCAGGAAGGGACAACTAATGTAAAACAGGCTGAGACACAAATTAGCAGTCAAGGTAATCTGCCACAGGTGAGTGCTCCACAAAGAAGTGACTTGAAATGCCAAACAAACCTTCAACTGAAATCCTGGGAATCTGTTTATCCAACCACTTTATTTTAATCTAAGAATCAGCTACAGCTACTATGAAAAATGCATATAGAGGAATATAAGCACTTCAAACTGTTGTAAAATTAATTAGTAAACTTCCTTCCATGGCTTCTCTGCCATCATAGTGCCTGTGCAGCCATATGCAGTACTCAGTCACAGTAAGTCAGGCCTCCCTAAATCAGAAGCCATGAAATCGTTAAGCATTGCTTTTTTCTTTCTAAATTCCAATGTTTTATGGAACACAATTCTTTCTCTTTGCAACCATTAGAATTATCAATGGCAAAGAAAATAAAAGGCTAAATTCCTGCATAAGCTTAGCTCCAACGATGGGGTTTGTGGTTTTATGGTGAAAAAACCCACTTGTGGTGCAAGACTAAGGATAAAACAATGACAGCTGGTAAGAAGTAAATGGGCTCATCTTCTAAATGCTTTCATACTCACGACAACTGAGCAACTTTGCCAAAATTTGTCAGGAAATGTCATATTATTTCTTTATATTTGTCCCATGGGTTAGTGCTGGCTTGTAACATTTCAATATCAAGATGGTACATTAGGCTAAAGAAGGTGATCATATGAACACTGAGCAAACTGTTAAGTAGATGTCAGAATGACTGGCTCAAACCAACAAAAGATTAACACTCCTAACTTAGACCGAATGAGTAGACCTAATAGAGACACAAATGTGTGCTCTGAAAATAACTGAGCGGGGGCTATTTCCGGAGGGCTTGAGGAACATTATGACAGTAAGTTTGTTCTTACAGTTCAGCCAGCCTTAATCATCACCTCGCATTTCTCACTTCAGATTACAACTGTCTAAAAAATTACTTCTGTCTAAAGTGCTGATAAACTTGGAAAACAATGTGGTGGGTTGCCCCTGGCTGGATGCCAGTTGCCCACCAAGGCTGCTCTAATACTCCACTCCTCAGCTGGAAAGGGAAGAAAAAAATATAACGAAAGGCTCGTGGGCTGAGAGAAGGACAGGGGGAGATCATCCACCAGGTACCATCATGGGCAGAACAGACCTGCCCTGGGGACATTTGTTTAATTTATTGTCAATCAAATCAGAGTAGGATAATGAGAAATAAAAACTAAATCTTAACACACCTTAAACTGCCCACATACACACACACACCCACCCCCTTCCTGGGCTTAACTTTACTCCCAATTTTCTCTCCCTCCCAGCAGCACAGAGGGATGGTAACAGGGGGTGAGGTCAGTTCATCAAACATTACTCCTCAGGGAGAGGACTCCTTTAATTCTTCCCCTGCTCCAGCATGGAATCCTTCCTATGGGAGACAGTCTTCCACCAACTTCTCAAATATGGGTCTTTCCAATGGACTGCAGCTCTTCATGAGCTGCTCCAGCATGAGTTCCCCCCAGGGTCACAAGTCCTTCCAGAAAACCTGCTCCAGTGTGGGCTCCTCTCTCCACGGGGCCACAGGTCCTGCCAGGAGCCTGCTCCACTGTAGGCTTCCCATGGGGTCACAGCCTCCTTCGGGCATCCAGCTGCTATGGTTTGCGTCTCCTCCATGGGCTGCAGGTGGATCTCTGCATCCCCATGGTCCTCCAGGGGCTGCAGCGGCACAGCTCCTTCACCATGGTCTGCTCCATGAGCTGCAGAGGAATCTCAGCTCCAGTGCCTGGAGCATCTCCTGCCCCTCCTGCACTGACTCGGTGTCTGCAAAGCTGCTTCTCTCACATATTCTCACTCCTCTCTCCCAACTGAACTTGCTGTTTTGGCATTTTTTCCTTTTCTAAAACATGTTACCCCAGAAGTGCTACCACCATTGCTGACGGGCTTGGCCTTGGCCAGTGGTGGGTCCATCTTGGAGCCAGCTGGCATTGGCTCACTTGGACAAGGGGAAGCCTCTGGCATCTTCTCATAAAGCCACCCCTGCAGCCTCCCTGCTACCAAAAACTTGCTGCACAAACCTAATACAGCCCTTATTTTGTGAGAAGTACTCTGTTCAGGCCCACATTGATTTGATCAGAATTAGATGAATAGTGCAACTTTACATTTCTTTCTTAGGTGTGAAGCTGAAACAACAGTCCCAAAGGCTTTTTTGAGTCTTTGTGACCTATGCTGCTTGGGTATAAGAACAAAGCACATTTATTTGATGCCTGAACAGTCTTAACACAGCTAAATATCCTAGCAAATCTTTATTTAGATTTAATTGCAGCAGAATCTAATTAACAGTTGTATATTAAAGACTTGAAAGTCTCTGATCTCTTCAAAAATCTCCAATACTGCCAAAACTGCAAACTCATAAAAACAAGGAGACTGATCTACATTGAGAGATTTTTGCACTAAAGTAATTTATGGAATTTCTTCGAAAGGAAAATATTAGCTGTAATTAAAAACTAGCAGAAACACAAAAGTGATTAGAGGGCCAAATCTATGAAAAAGCATGAAATATTGGAAGAACTAATGAAGAGACTTGCCAAGTGTAAGCAGCAGAATACTTCAGTATCAGTTAGATACTGCAGGTATCTTTATGCTATCATAAGGAAGAATCTAGGAAACATATTTATATTTTAACTACAGAGTTCTAAAGGCAAAACAGTGCCCCTAGCATGGGTGGGTACAGCCCTGCTCTGCCTGGCTGCCAAGTGATGAGGGGAGCCTGTGGGCTCTGAGTAATCTGAGGCTGTAGCTTATTTTTCACATTTCTCTGCAGCAGTACAGACAGTCTTTGGTTCACTTGATCTGATGAAAAAGGAAAAAGGAAAAAGGAAAAAGGAAAAAGGAAAAAGGAAAGGAAAGGAAAGGAAAGGAATAAAGAAGTTGCAATACTCCACTGAAGAGGAGAGCAGAAAGGGCCAAGGTCACCTACAATTATCACAGAATCACAGAATCATAGAATCATTTAGCTTGGAAAAGTCCTCCAAATTAATTGAGTCCAAACTTTCACCAGACACCACCATGCCAACTAAACCACAGCACTAAGTGTTAGTCATTTCTCGAACATTTCCAGGGATGGTGACTCTACTACTTCCAGAGATGGCAACTCTACCACTTCCCTGGGCTGCCTGATCCAGTACTTAAATCACTCTATCAGTAAAGAAATTCCTGCTGATGGCCAACCTGAACTTCCCTGGTTATGACTGAAGTTATGCCCTTGTGTCCTGTTGCTGGTTGCATCAGAGTAGAGACCAACCCCCACTTGGGTACAACCTTCTTCCAGGCAGTTGTAGAGAGCCGTAAGGTCTCCCCTGAGCCTCCTTTTCTCCAGGCTAAACAATCCCTGTTTCCTCAGCTGATCCTCATAGGACTTGTGCTCCTGACCCTTCCCCAGCTCCGTTGCTCTTCTCAGGACATGCTCCAGCATCTCAATGTCTTTCTTGTAGTGAGGGGCCCAAAACTGGACACAGTTCGGTGCAGCTCTGCCAGTTCCGAGTACAGGGGGAAGATCACTGCCCTGATCCTGCTGGCCACACCACTGCTGACACAAGCCAGGATGCCACTGGCCTTCTTGGACACCTGGGCACATGATGATCCATGTTCTGTCGGCTCTCAGTCAGCACCTCCAGGTCCTTTTCCACTGGGCTCCTTTCCAGCCACTTTTTCCCAAGCCTGTAGTACTGCCTGAGGTTGTCATGAGCCAAGTGCAGGACCCAGCACTTGGCCTTGTTGAACCTCGTACAGGTGGGTTCAGCCCATCAATCCAGCCTGTCCAGATCCCTGTGCAGAGCTGTCCTGCTCTCCAGCAGATCAACACTTCAAACCAACTTGGTGTTCTCCGCCAACTTACTAAGGCTGCACTCAATCCTCTGCTCCAGGTCATCAGTAAAGATATTAAACAGGATGATTTTGTATCTCTCCTCCCTTCAAAATCCTTTGCTTCTGATTCTCTTACCAGAAGAAAGTACAGGTTTATATATATAAATAATAAAACAAAAAAAATTCATGTGACTTTGCTTTTGTTTATCATCTTTTTGTTCCCACTGCTCCACTGTAGATGACTAATTTCCCCTTCAGTCCTCAGGGGGGACTGACAGTACAGCATGACCCCCAGCTGTTTCAGGAATGGCTCTTCATTTTGCCAGGAGAAAGTTTCCTGGATGCAGAATGTGCAGCCCATGTGCAGTCTCCATACTGTGTCTTTCTTAGATGCAGCTACTGACCATAGAACATGGAAATAAGGCCTATGGCTACCTTTTAGCAGGTAAAATTATTCCAGAATAGAATGAAGACCTGTAATTTCTCTTCTTCTGTCCCATAAGCTCTTTAGGTCTGGAGAGGACATCTGACCATGACTGTTGTACAAGAAAGAGCCCTGCACCAGTCTACTTACCTGCAGGAGTTCCCTCTTAATCTTGCAACCCGTAGCATCTGCCCAGGTCCCACCATCTGGCTCTTGGGCTGTGGCATTCCCTCCAAGGAATGCCACAGCCACACAAGGAGAAAATATAGTGATCAAAAGAGTAACAGGCAAATATTCAATGCAATTCTGACAAGGTCAAATGGTTGCTTTATATTTGATCCCAGAAATTTTTTGGTGATCAGTGAGATGCAGCTGTACTCTGACACTGCAGAAATGGAGAAGTCAGAAGTACCTACAGGCTAATCAGACCATGAAAATTGCAAACTTAGTTTCTTCCCTTCTGCATGGAGCTCTGATGTGTTTTCTATAGCTTTTCTCTGAATTTCTTTCTTTTACTTTTTACTTTTTTTTTTACCCAGAGCAGCTGGGAATATTAGCCCTCCAGAAACAAGTTCTGTAGGAAAATCTAATTACATACACTATATTTCAACTCAGAGCACATCTTACAGCCTACTTTGAAAACAAAGCTACTACTTATGGTACTATAATGTTATTACTGATGTTATAATAGGGATTTTGTGTCTGACCTGACTCCAATCTCACCACTCTATCAGACTGGTTGACTTTTGCAAAGTCTGATTAAGCATTAACTCAAAACATAAATCCTAAGGAATTTTCCCAGTCACATGGACATTTACTGGTATTCTGCCATGCATAAAAACACCATTCTGCAAAATCCCATGGTGTCGCTTTAGTGAATGAATGCAAAACACTCTTGGAGCCATGGTAAATACAGACTTTTACATGGAGACACTTAATTTATTCCAGCTACATAATCTCCTGTCTATTGCTATGTCCTGTACTTTCCTAATCAAACCACCTGTTGTTTCAGATAAATGGCTAAAACTACTATCTGTTTAAAGTTTACAGTCCGAAGAGGACATAGTAACGAGACGGTCATTCAATATGTATTCACCAAACAGATAACTAAATTCAATATTCAAATGAAAGACAAATGCTCAGTCGGACAGAGAAGCAGCTGAAGCAGCTTGGTAGCCTGCATTCCTAGTAGGAAGAAAGTCCTCTGCTTTAAAAACCTAGGCTGTTCTCACAGTTAGAAACATATCCTTAGGAAACAGCAAACAGATTCTCCCACATATGGGGAACTGTACAGTTTCCAAATAAGGAATTCTCCAACGAGTCTTAAACAAAAGAAATCATCTGCTTTTCCTACTGTAAGTCAAATGAATCATTTTTCCCCTAGAAGAGACTTAACTGTACTTTCCTAGATGAACACATTCACTTCAGCATTTTGAAGGACCTGCGCTTTCAGTTTTGTTTTTGCAAAAGGATATAGAAGTGAAGTCTCAAGTCCCGGTAGGCAGACTTGTTTCTCAAGCTTCTTTGTATTGTCTGCCCCAATTGATTTGGGAGAACCCGTTTGTCTGCAGCGACAAGCTGTAAAGCACTTTTTTAAAAATACAAACTGTCTGAAGTTTGTAGAGAGTATGTTCACATGACATATATTTGCTACTGCTCCTAGAACAAAGGGACCAAACCCAGATGTGTACAACTCATTTAGGAAAGAAAAAAAAAGTCTGAACCACTGTCTAATCTGCTTTTGCTCTATTAGCCTTTTCCTGAGTAACAGGCTTTACAGGAACCTCTTACAACCAAGGTCAAGGATTGTTACACGAATGTGAAAAACTGCCTTAGAGCCCAGAGCTGATATGCCCTGGCATTCCAGTTCCAGCAAAGACACCTCTACCTCTACATTACTTGCAATGCCAGCTCGTGAGCACCTGGACAGAGTTGACAATGTCAGCTATGTGCAAGTTCACAGTTCCCACCTGGAGTTAGGATTTTTCTCCTATACAAGTGCTTTGTATCAAGTTCTTACTTGCAACTTTCTAAGAGCTGTTTTAGCCCACAGGCAGACCTCTCAACTACTGTTGCAAGATCTCCCAGTCTCCAATTTTGGTCCCAGGACCAAATTATTAGTGATTTTTTTCTCTTGGAGAAGTTGGTAAGCAATCACATTTAGTGGGAGCATGGCCTCTGACCAGCCTACATCTTAAACATCTTCGTGATACCCTCATAGGCAGCAGTGGCTTCTAGCTGCTCCAGCCCACTCAGTCCTTTTAAGGTGCCAGCAGCCTCCTAGTGATGCTTCCTCAGAGTTGCCTTCAAGAACAAATAGAGTTAGGCCCTATAAAGAAGGCGACACAGCTGGAATTTCCACGCATGTCATCTGACACTCACTTTCCATTTCTAAACTTGAGGGCTAGGTCTCAGTTCAGAACATTTTTCTGCTCCAGCAGAGACTGGAGCTCTTCAGACATTTTTTTGCTGGTAACAACAGCACAATCAATTAACAATGTGAAAAGAATACTGGAAGGAGTGAAAAGGTTGTTTTTCTCTTTAAGGAAATAATGCCCTCCTTCTATAAGGTTTTGTCTTCTACTTGGAGAGAGGAGAAAGGTGGAGAGGTAAGAGAGGAGATTGACACTTCTCCTGTTTCACTTCTCTACAACACAAAGGAGGGAGTTGCATTCCACATCTGGTCTTAAAGTGAGAGCTGAACAAAGCCCACCCCAACCACTGCTGCACAGTTATGCTCTCTCTATCACTCTCTCAGCTGTGTTCATCCCTGGGAAGGTGCTCTCTTGCCAGGATGTTCTTGCCTCCTCCCACCCACTCACCCACTCGTGTTTCCCTGGCAGCTGTGTCTTAGGACACAGCTCCAGCCCTTAGGATATCTCCACCTACCACTTCCTGCCTTGAAAACCTTTTAGATTTATACCAGATCTGCTCGCTTGGATAACAAGACACCTAATGCAGAGCTGTATCATCTCTCAAAGGCACAGATGGGGGACGGGATGCAGAAGTGGCTTAACGTACCAAGGCAGCTCTTTTTCTGCTTGAGTTCTAGGGGATCAGCACACATCAAGAACTGAATCTGTTTTAGAAGCCCTTGAATTCCTTTGATTCATTCCAGCAGCCCCAGTAGTACATAGGAGTCACCACAGTGAACACTCCCTCCACAAGAGCTACTGGTGTGGGAGTGTTTATGACTGCTATACAGCGCTCAGGATGCGACAGTTCTCTGCTCCCGTTGCGATCCTTCACAATTCTTCAGCTGCTATGGCCTGACTCGATGTGATCCCTAGTCACTGACAGGGCCCTACACTGTTCCCTGCTGCAGAGCATGAGGACAAATACACAGCTCTACTCTAGCCAGGTGTGGAGGTTGCAAAGGCTTGTAAGACAGAAAGAAGCTGGGAGGAGGGGCAGGAAGAGGTGAGCTGTGTGGCTGTGTGGCGATCAGGAAAGCAGCTGCAAAGGGCTGTAGTCCTTTGGGAGGAGATGTTGCACAGGAAGCTCAGCAAAAAAGAGGGGTGTGCTTCAGACTCCTTGACGTCTTTTTTTTTGTGGAAAAAGGAGCAAATTAGTTCAATGCATCATTATTCAGGAGGTGACTTGTTCTGTTTGCCGTATTCTAAGTTATTAAAAATGGAAATACAAAAAATGAAATCAATTTTCCAGACTCTCACTCCTTCAGTGACGGAAAGGAAACAAATATTTTCACATTCTATTTCTAGCAGGTATATAATTTAATTTTGCAAAACTGTAATGTTTGGGCTGTAAATGCTTCAGGGAACTTGAAAAAAAACTATTTCCACTGGATTTTAAATCACAGAAACCTTTCTATTACTATGAATTTCTCACATGGTACAAAAATGAGCTCTGATGCTTTTAAATTTAGCTCTTCTTTATTTACCTCATAACATTACAGCAGGAAAGTGTTCATAAATATTGAGTATTACACCACAAATAATGTCAAAACAATGAATGTACAGATTTCTAAAGATAAAAACTGTAGGTTTATGGCAGTAGGCAGCAGGGACAGAAGAGAGAGACAAAGAGAGAAGGTTATTTATTAGAAGCTGAACATTAAACAGAAGCAAATATATGACTATGTTTGTAATAACGTAGCTCTCAGAATCCTTTTGAATCCCTCAAGACTTGTGTGTGGAATGCAATATATGCCAGAGGCCCAAACCAAAGAACGCATACAAATACTTCAAGGAATTAATTATAAATACTATAAGATTCCTGTGTGTAGTGTAAATTATTGTTACTGCAATTTCAAGGCTCTTTATGCCTGAGATGAATAAAAGTGACATTGCTATGTTCCCAGAATATAGGAATATAGCTGTGAAATGAGCGATGTCCATCAAAATAAAGGGCCTATGAGAATTCTGAGATTCTGCTCTGTGGCATGATAAATTAGGCCTTTTTCTCCTTACTTTTACTGGATTTCTTATAATAAGAAAATCTCATTGCTGACCAAAAGCCACAAAGGTTTTATTTCCCACAAGAGACCAATGATTATACATTTCCTATCCACCCCACTTTTCTATCTCTTGTTTCCTGGAGAGTATTTGTCCCCACCCTGCCAGCCTAATTGTCGTCATAAAACTATGCCCCGTTCAGTTTCTGAAAGACAAAACAAGAACCAAATCCGGGAAAGGGCTCATGGCTGTGAATCCATTAAGGAGACTTCCTCCAGTCCAGAGTTAGTTAAGTAAGATCCTGAGCCTCAAAGATTTAGATGTCTAACTTGTATTTAAAGGTACCTAATTACCTTTAAGAATCTGAGCCTAAGCCCCTTGGGGTTAACTTGTGGCTCTCTCCTTAGCATTTCCTACAGCTGTTTCAGAGAGATCCCTCTTCCGTTTGCTGACATTAGGCATTTTAGGAGGGAACGTGTTTCTTATTTCAAATCTGTGGTTGCTATTAGTTAAAAGCCAAGGTGATAAAGGAGTGCTGGCATCTTTTAAATCACCAGAGTGAACGTACTTTCTCTTTTCTACTGTCTTTGCACACACCTGAAATCCATCTACTGTCCCTTCTCCTTATGATTTCCACCTTTTACATGCTTCAACACAACAACTTCTTCCACAAGCCCTACCTTACATGCTGTGCTGCTTTCCTCTAAGAAGCAGCAGGCTTTTTCTTCCCTCTCCTCCTTTGCAACATCCTTGCTTTGGAATCCCTCCAGTAAGCTCCTTAAGCACATGGAGTCACAAGTACTTAGCACAGAAGAGAATTACATAAATAATAATAATAATTAATAGCCCATAAATGGAACCTTAAGGGGCTTCTAATCTTCACACGTGCTTGGAAAGTGACTCTCTGAAACTATTTAATTTGGGTGAGAGTTCTTAGCAGCAATATAATAATCAAAATATCAAACAAGTTTGTACAGTTACATAACCAAGTAGGCTTCTGCACAAGGCAATATC
Source organism: Lycocorax pyrrhopterus obiensis (assembly GCA_014706295.1). NCBI lineage: Eukaryota > Metazoa > Chordata > Aves > Passeriformes > Paradisaeidae > Lycocorax > Lycocorax pyrrhopterus. The sequence goes on from JACSVZ010000002.1 coordinate 123,594,728, forward strand.
TGTATATAGTTTGGCTGTGGCAGAGCATTGCCCATCCCCGATTCCTGAAGTTGACTTTTAAACAAAGTTTGCAGGGAATGTGTAGGATGTGTTACTCTTCTGCACTACTCACTTGAAACTGGGTGCCAGGTTGGAGGAGTGAATCATTTGGAAGCAATGGATTTCCTTGAGTTTCCTAGAATAAGACATGACATAATGCATGCAGTTACATAGCACTAGCAATACACTGTTAATGCCTACATTTAACGCTCTTGATTTTTTAAAGTTAAATTATGTAATACAGAATTTCAATAACCCTGGTGCTTGTAAAAACATTTGTTCTCCATTTTCATGGAAGATTTCAGTATCAAAATTGTGAACAAAATGAAAATAATTAACTGTGCTGCTGTGGCTTCTGGTCTTTCTTGTGACTGAAATGTTGCTTATGTGTAGAAAAATGGAGATATCTTTGAATGAATAATGATTTTTTGTTTCAGACCAATTTGACTACAGCGTCATCTCCCCACTGATCAGCAGTGGGACCTTCGAGGAGATACTAATAACTGAGTTTTCCATGAAATATCTTATTTTAGTAAAATCTTGAATGGTTGAGAGTGGAGTATTGAACTGCACTTGGAAAAGAGCTGTCCTGGAAACGCCGCTCCCAGTGGCTCAGACCCAGGCCGCAGACCCTTTCCGTGGCACGGCACGTGAGTTTCCACTTCTGGTCCTGGGAAGCCACCAGTGTGTTTTCCACAGGGACACAGAAATATCCCGGGGAAAACCAGCCTCCGCCTGGAAAAAACAAGCTGTCGTTGCAAGTCCACCAGAGATGAGAAAACTGCTGGCTTGGAAAGGGCTGCACTGAGGAGCTCAGCCCCTCTCACAGGCCATTCCCTGAGCCTGCATATCCTCTGGGGTGAAAAACAAAGATTTGCCCCTATCATCTCTCCGTTTCCCTTAAGTTTTCCCGCCCGGCTCGCCGGAGAGGCCTCCAGGGCGGATGTCGGGGCCGGGCCGGGCCGGCCGCTCCCGCCTCTCCCGCCCAGCAGCGGGAGGGAGGCGCCGGGCCGCCTCAGCGGCCGCTGCCGCCATGGAAACGCGATCCCGCCCGGCGGCTGCCCGGGGGCGGGGGGCACAGCGGGCCCGAGAGAACCCGGGAGAACTTAGCCCCAAACTGAAAAAAAGCAGCGCCACGCAGCAGCGCTGGGGTGTCCGGGGTTTTTTTTTTCGTTTGGTGGGGGTTTTTTTGGTTGTTGTTTTGTTTTGTTGGAGAGGTTTTTTTTTCGCGGGGGGGGGGGTGGTGGGGGGAAGGAATCGTCCACATGTAGCCAGCATTTAGTCACCATTTGTTACATTGGTTTAATTTCAATAACATAGGAAAGCGGCAGCGGGCCGGGCTGGTGGGGTTTCTCTCCCAGGATGAAAGGGGAGGAGTTGTACTTGAGCGGGGGAGGCAGCGCTGGGGCAGGCGGGCGGGAGGTGAGCGGGCTGGGTGCGGGCGGCGGCGGGGTGGGGGCGGCGGAGGCAGGCGGGAGCCGAGGTGCGCCGATGGTGCTGCAAGTCTCCTCCTTCAGTGTCCCGAAGGACCGGGGTGGGGGACTGCAGCTGCGTGGAGGGACCTGGTGTGCGTGGGGAGGCAGACAGAGACGCCGGAATGTAGAAACAGGGTTTCTGAGCAAGGCAAAGATACACAGTGGGTTGAAGGGGAGGGATCTAAAGTGTGCCTGGAAAGTACAAAGGCAGCAAGACTACTCTTCATCAGTTCCTCCCGAACTTGGAGGAGCGTCTACTGCCCCTCAGGGGTCGACTGACCACAGCCGTGGTGGCCCCAGGGACAGCTGCTGCGCAGACCTCTGCCTCCAGCTCGCACCATCTCTCCTCATCCCGTGCACTGCCCTCTGATAATCCTGCCCACAACCAGGGCAAGGAAGCGGAGCAGTGGAGGGGCTCATCAGTGCTGCAGAGTTGAGAGGAGTGGGATGTCCTCTGCTGATGGACCAGCTGGGCTGGAAACATGGAGCTGCACCCACAATTTGCTATTCCTCTGCTGTCAACAAATAACAGCGAGAAACCATCAAGCCCTTGCACTGCTCATCTGTGTAAAAGATGGCAATTTGCCACTGACAGAGGTTAATCCTCCAGCTCAAATGGCAGAAGGCCATGTTGTGGAGTTACAACATTCATCAAGCCTGCTAATGATCTTGTGGCGACATACATGAATTCAGATGATGAGCGTCCTCTCTTTGCTTTAAATATGACCTGAAAGGTTTTGCTGTGGGACTTGTTCTTAGTTTATCCTCCTCCTGCATGTAGTCAGCATGTTGCAGATTTCAGTGGTGGATTGGGTCTTGTTTTCCACAGGGTGCTTCTGTTCTAAGTGCTTGAGGTGGATGGTGCTCTGGGGATGAATTGTAGCTGGGCACTGAAGAGGGGTGTTATCTGGATGGCTCTTGTTCTCATTTTGGAAAAACTGGACCATGTATAGTAAGCAATGTGAGGGAGGTATGATGGAAATGGGATAGTCTCAGGAGCAAGATAGTTGAATGCCACTTAGTGGAACTGGAATCTCTTTTTGCCTGCATGACAGAGCTGCTTACACAGCTCTGGGCAGCAGCTTAAACTCTAGCTTGCTGGCCGCTGCAGGTATGTGCCCCATTCTCAGATATCCAACCTGCACTGTCATGGCTGAGATCACCAGACTTCTAGTCCCAATAAAGTGAGTGCAAAAAAATGCTACGTACTCTGAAAAAGTAAGCAAAAGTTGGAGGTGTCTCAGACTGAGAACACAAAGTACCATGTCCCTTGTTCGTATTCTTAATCAGCCATAAGATTTAATTAAATGAAGATTTTCTGTTGTATCAAAGCTAGACTGTTCCTTCATGTCACATCTGCCCTTACTCTGTTCCCTGCCTCTGTGTGGCAGCTACCAGCTCCACAAATGCACTAGTGAAACTCTGTGGGCTTGCAGTGCAGATGATTTACAGGCCAGACTTGTAAATGATTGTGTCAGTGCTACTATGGAGGCAGTGAACTGAGCTACCAGAGTGGGAGTGGGCAGCTGGAGACAGGAACCAAGAGAGAGGGAATGTCTTCATCTGCTTTTGCCATGGGAAGAAATTTTCCTGTAACAACACTGTGACTCCATCATCACTCAAGTAATAACACTGGTGTGAAAACTTGCCCCTCTGCTCCTGAAGGTGTGTAACAACATCTACTTTAGTGCTGGCAAGTGACTGTACCCTCTGGGCCCCTGAGGAACACCAATGAATAATCCTCTGTGCAGAACACAGTTGGGGCAACATTTGGCTTATGAAGACGCACAAACACAGGCAGAACAGAAGAGAAGTCAAATTACTGAGCAGGCGCTCACCAAGTGGTCACTGGCTGTTCTGCTCACCAATGATGCTAGAATCCCACAGGAAAAAAACCACCTTAGAACATCACATGTAATTACAGACTGCATCCTCACACAGTTGTGCAACAGGCACAGTTCTAAACCAGCATTTGGCTAAAATAGTAATATCCTTTGAGATATTCTGTTTATCCAAAAATACCTCTGTTCCCATTTAGACCTGGTCAGGATGGCTGTTTTTCCATTTCAACCTGCCTGAGGCACCTGGAAGGGTGCTGCAGACTGTGAGCAGCATCCTGGAGCCCGTGGAGTGACAGTGAGCTGATTTGACATTCCAAGTCCTGCCTGCTGCTGGGGAAACCCAGCCCAGCCCAGCCCATCACTTCCGCCAGCCCTGGCTGCTGCCTTCATTTCCTTCCCCAGAGCTGCACAGGTGGAGAGAGGCAGGCTGTGTTCCCCAGGAAAAGGCAGGCTCTGGGATGCATTATTGATTTGCTGGGAAAGACTCTTGCCCGAGGGCAGTGAGAGAACAGGGCAGCTGGTCCCCTGTGAGAGGATGGCTTGCCCAGCCAGAGATCAATATGCTTCAGCAAACCAGGGAGCAGGCCTGGCAAAGCCAGAAGTTGCCCCTGTTCTGTTTGTCTTGTGGAAAAAATAGACAAGCAAATAGCCTTAAGGATTCTGGATATAGAGAAGGGAATTACCTCCTTATTTACAGAGTAGCACAACCCATCCAGCAGTGACAGTTTTAAACCAGACTGTTTTAAGTTTGTGTATAGCTGAGGAAACGGTGACTAGGAGGGGTGGGGAATCTAGAGAGTTTAGGGCATGTCTGTTGGGTTCTTTTTGGTTTGAAATAAGGGCAGCTTCAGGGACAAGTGACCAAGTTCCCAAGTCAGTATTTTGTGGTTTTACAATCACACTTTCAAAAATGTTTTCTCGTTCCTGTTGCTGTGTGGAAGATCCACCAAAATAGCTCTGAAGATTGCCAACACACCAGGCAAAAGAATAAAATCCTACTAATAGCATGTGTTTTGAAGTTTGTGTGACATACAATACCAGGAGACAAATAGATTTGAAATGCAAGTGTGTTTTCTATTGTTTTTAATTTGACAGTGACTCCTGAAGAACATAACATTGCCTCCAGAGTTTATTTTACAGTTCCCAGTAAATTAGGGTTAGGCTGCCAGGCGTGGTTACTTTGTTTTGGTTTTTTTCCTTTCTTTCTTTCTTTTTTTTTTTTTCAGCTGCTCCTAAAATCATGTTCTAAAAACTTCTAAAATGCAGATTGAACTGCTGTATGGTTTTGGAAGGAATGGGTCATTGTGTCCCCACAGCACTCCATACTCTGCTTCACTGTTGCACAGTTGCCTGTAAGTCTGTATTCAGATGAATTGTTTCCATAACTACTTTGTTCTCTTCTGAAGAGCACTTCCCTTTTTTTATTTTAATAACTACAATACAAAAATAATGAGCTGAACAGGGCACAAGTGGTGATTGATGAGTTCATGCTGACAGCATGCTTCTTGGGATGGCTTTGGTCCATGCAGCCCATACTTCGCAGACAGTGCCCAGACACAAGCCAGAAACTGTTCCCCACAGACATCATGGAGACTTGTTTTAGGAGACAAGGAAAATGCTGCCACATGGACACAAGCTGGGCAGTGTCACTGGCCTTTAAAGGAGGACAGGCACTAAACCTGCTCAGCCTAATAGAGATGTAACTGTGATCAGGTAACTACTAGGAAGAGCTACCACAAATTTCAGCTTCATTAAGCACTTGGCTGTCCTGTGTAAAGATCCTGGTCCTCTGCAGAATCTGCTAGGAGGATCTCAAACTGGTGGAACATGTAGGGTGCATGGAGCTACTTGTCTGGATTCTTTACAGAGTGTAAGTTAAAAAATGCAGATTTCAGCTGCGCCAGATATATCTGGGTAGTCTTCTTTTTATCAGAAAAATGTGTGTTTCCTCTAGGATGTGAAATATAAGCTACAAAGTAAAGGGAGAAAGAAGAGGGATAAAATTTGTGTTTTCTTCTCCTACTACAAATCTGTAACCTCTGGCAGTGAGTGTCATGTCAGCTGGGCACTTTCATGCCTTAGACATTACTGCTAAGCCTGCCAGTGTTTGTCTGTGAGAGACTAACTTCAATTGGAAGGAGAAGGGAGATGTCAGGAACCTGTCTCCTTCAGCATGTCACTTCAGCTATTCAGCCACTAAGCTTAGGGATTTGGCTGTGAAACAACAAAATAAATTCCAGCTTCTCTTCCTCTCCCTCCCCAAGCCCCCTGGGTTCTCCCTAAATAATGTTTGTGGTCACCCATTTAGGTTATTTGCGAAGTTTCCACTTACCACAGTAATTTTGTAGGAATGAGTGTGTTCCTTCAGTGCTTTGTGATAATAAGAACAGAAATAGGGAATAGAAAAAAAGACCTGAGGAGAGTAGAGGCCTCACCTAGAACTGCCCTTTTACTAAGTAGTCTGAGCAAAGAATCAGGGAAAAGCCAGTTAAGACTGAAAGCAACTACTGACATTTTCACAGGGCTAAGACCACATTTAGGGTTGAATATGTTTGTTCAGGCAAGAAGTCTGCCTATGCAGTTAACTTCAAGACATTTAGTTATTCTGATTCATGCATTGTCACATCTGAAAACAGTCAAGTCCAGTTGAACTTGGAAACAGAACGTGAGGACCCATGTGCACCTTAAAACTGCCTTCCTTAGAAACTAGACAGTGAATGCAAGCTCTCACTTCTAAAACAGTTGTGCTTTAAAATCCCTGAGGTTTTGCTCCTCTCTCCTCCTGTTAGGCTGTATGAATACCTGGGGACTTTAAATCACAGAGTTTCCCTGGATAAGTGTCTTGATGACCTGAAGCTTCATCAGAGCAGTATCCTTATACCTTGCAACAGCTGTCTGTAGAAGGGCAGGTGGGCCGTGCAGTTGACAAGCCCTTAAAATCAAGTAACAAGCTCACCTGCTACATACTTAATAGAGGTCTTTTTTAAGGCAGGAAAATGTTAAGGAAAAGGTAATATGCATGAGGTATTGCGTGCAGTTTGGGGCACCACAATATAAGGAAAATATAAAGCTATTCCAGAGCATCCAGAGGAGAGCTGTGATGATGGTGAAGGGCCTTGAGGGGAAGCCATGAGTGGCTGAGGACACTTAGTCTGTTCAGCCTGGAGAAGAGGAGACTGAGGGGGGGCCTCACTGCAGTATAGAGCTTCCTTGTGAAGGGAAGAGGAGGGGCAGGCACTGATCTCTTCTCTGTGGTGACCAGTGACAGGACCCGAGGGAGGTTGTGTCAGGGCATGTTTAGGTTGGATATTAGAAAAAGCTTCTTCACCCAGAGGGTGGCTGGGCACTGTAACAGGCTCCCCAGGACAGTGGTAACAGCACCAAGCCTGACAGAGTTCAAGACGTTTCTGGACAATGCTGTCAGGTACATGGTGTGACTCTTGGGGATGTTCTGTGCAGGGCGAGGAGTTGGACTTGATGATCCCTGTGAGTCCCTTCCAGCTAGGATACTCTATGACTCTATGCATACGATAGTGAAGGAGAGCTATTTCCAGCACAAAGTTGGGTGTGTGTGGAGACAGGATGTAGTAATCCAAATTTGCACTGATAACGTGCTGAATTCACATACACATTTGTCTTAGGAGTTTCAAATTGCCAAAGGTGCCTCTTGGATTTAGGTATTCAATTTGCAGTGGTACCAGGGTGCTTAAGGCACAAAGAGAAGAGCTAAGAGACTCTGAGTAATAATTCTATCACTTGAAATACGCCAGTGTGTGCTCCCGGCTCCCATGAAGCAGCCACAGCTGTGCACCATTTCAGCAACAATGGTGTTATACCACATCCCTGGGAGTGTTCAAGGCCAGGCTGGATGAGGCATCAAGCAACCTGGTCTAGTGCAAGGTGATCCTGCCCACAGCAGCGGGGTCGGAATTAGTCTTTAAGGTCCCTTCCAACCCAAACCATTGTTGAACAACTCTAACCACTGTGCCTTTGTAAATCGGCTTTTAAAGGTACTAGGCTTTCTTTATCAGCATGGAAGAGGAAAAGCACCCTGAAATTTTTGTTGATCTTACTCTTTATCTTGGAAGGAGGGCCATCCTTGTCTTGACCCAAATAAACTTTCAGTTCTTCAGAAATGAGTTGTCACTGCTTTTGCAGTGCTGCATTGCTCTTAAATGGAATGCTTTCTGTGTCTGGCCTTGTAAGTGTCAAAAGCCTCCAGCCTAAAGTCTACAGCCACATAACTCTCTATTCCCCTTTTTATTTCAATCTTTTCTCAGAACCTTAGAGTGCAGAAATATGGTTAAATTTCCCCAAGCAGTTCTAGTAATCAAATATGAAAACAGTAGAAAAATTTGTCTATGAAATGAAAGAGTATCTTACAGAAAATTCAAGTGGATTTTTGAATAGCATAATTTTAAAGCTAATCAGTAGCTAAAAATGCACTTCATCTTTGTAACTTCACATGAAAACCACTTCTAAAAGAAAACACCCCTGTTTCTCCTTTTTCTTAGTTCCTGGAGTACTTGCAACAGCTTATATTTTGTGTGGTGAAATTAGTGTATTAGGCAGTGAATTAAAAGAAACTAAATGATGCTTGTGCTATGTTTATCTTATTTGCTGACTTCTTGCCTTTCAGACCTGAGTCGACTCCCCCTGTCTTTTACAGAAATAACACTCCTTTACATTGTGGGGCCAAGCCACCAGCCCCTTGGAACAGCCCACATTTTAGACAGTAGCAGCCTCTCCCATCCCTCTTTTAAAAGGCCAGTGGACTGAACTTGTTAAACTCTTTCTGTGGAGTCTTATGACATGTGAAAGGGAGGGGCAAGGCGAGAAGGCCTGAACATGGTAAAGGGATGAACTACAGTGCACAGCAGTGTAGCCAACACGTATAGAAGATGGCCAAGGATGGTACAGAATGGCTGAAGAAAGAAAAAAACCAAACCAACAAAAGATAGTTTTGAGACCCTTTCAGCAAAGCACTTGTGTGCCTGTTTTATGGTGCTGGGTTTTGTGGCAGCGCTTTACAGAGTTTGTCAGCCAGACCCTTAAAAAGTCTTGGCTTCCACCCTCTCACTGACATTGCCATCTAAGCCAAGGATTTCACTGTCTTTCCCTCCTTCACCTGCATCCCCTTGGAAAGTTCCTCCTCTCTCTCCCTTTACTCCACACAAGGTGCTTGTTAGCTGTCCACTACTTTCTAGCCCTTTACCCTTCTGTGTCTGATCATATCTCTCAGATAATTTTAAGATATTTTAGAAATTACTACCTTAGTATGCCTCCAGTTTTGAAGCTTCTCTTCTTAAATTTCCCTCAACTGTAGTACATTGGTAGATCAAAGAAGCAGAAATTGTTGCCAGCTTAAAACATCTCCACTGCATCTAAGCACAGCTCTGTGATGAGCACAGACTGTCCCATCATTTGTCTGTTCCTTCCCTGTGGCTGCTGTCACTACAAGCCCATTTTTCAATTTTCTACCACATCTTGTGCCAAAAGCACGATCCAGCTATTAAGGTATAATGAAGTGCATTAGAAGGACTCAGAAGTTTATCTTTACAGCAGGCAAACAAGCACCAGCCTTTCAAAAAGCAGGGCCAAAAAAAGGGTGTCTCCTGCTTTACCTCCCTCAAGCAAACAGAGAATTGTACTAAGATGTGAATTACATTCATATGAATGGCACGAATAATGAAGTGTTCTCAGAGTAATAATCGTGATTACCTGAACAAACAAGATAGGCACCTTGGATATCTAACCCTAGTCCTCTTCATCTGCACCCTCACTTGCTCCCTAACACCATACTTCGTCTCCCATCTTACTTAATTCAACACTTTGAATTGTGTTTGAACAGAGACAGATCAAAGAAGTTGCCACCAGACATCTTTGACAGATTTTAAAAAGACCTAGTTTTTGGTTTAAAAACAGAAACTTAAAATATCTGGTGGCCTGTCCTCAGAGACAGTTGTTTTCTCAGTTTACCACACAAAATTCTCTGCTTGCTGTAACCTGCCATGCCAGGATTCTGATATCCTCAGAAACAGTTTACACGCACACTGGCCTTCACCGTGCTGAACAAGTAACTGGAACACTTTCAGTTCTAGTATTTCAACACAATGTTTTTGTCTCATGATCAGGATGAAAAATGAAAAAAATGACCCCCCAGTGAAATATGTAGAAATGTTCTCATGTGGAAAGTTTCATTTTGAAATCTTCCAATCCAAACTAGTTCATTTTGGCTTTGTTTCACATGGAGATGTATACCCACAGGTGGTTTTACTGCTTTACAGTCCTTGGGATCTACATCCCACTCAGCATTGTCACAGTTCTCCTAGCGCTCCATTCCAGCCAGAGAATAGAATGCAGTGAGGGAAAAAAACCACCTTGATAAGAACCGCCATCCCCAACTTGTTTCTTGTGTGTTCCAACAAGCCACGTTTGAATTAAGATGATAGAGTCATTAATCAAATAGTTCATTCTTCTAGGGAAAAAAAAGTTAACTTCTTCACAGTTGCATTTTCCTATAAAAATTTGTTTTAGTGCAAGTTTTAAAGCAGCTGTAAAATGTGATATATTTGACAATTATCCTCTTATTTGTGGACCTTGATGTAGACTAAGGACACCCAGATTCAACTCTTCAAAGTTTTGGTTCAGAAAGAATGTATTCAAATATTTACTGAACAGTACTACTATAAACTGGATTAATCTCTACTGTAGTTTTCCTAGATAGAAATGTCACTTCCAACTTGATTCTCCCCCAGTGTTGATCATCCCCTTCAGTCACTGAGTACTGTCTGCAGTACAAGCAGAAGAGCTCTGTTGTGAAAGAACAAAATCAGTACAGCCACAAATTGTCAGCTCAGAATAAAAATAAAGTCTCAGAAGAAGGGCTGAGGTTGAATGACACCATTCAGAAGTTGCAAGAACTCAGATTAGTTTAATATAGACCAAATGGCAGGGAAGTGTTAGGTGAAATTAAAGCAGAAGTCCTCAGTACTGTGGCTTTCACTGTGTAAAACCTGTATTTTCATTTTCTGTCACAAGTCATTAGAAATGTCAGTTCCTGTTCAGAGAACCTCACTGATACCTCAGTTGGAGGTATCGCTTTTCTAGTTTGATTTTTCTTTGCCTGTGCCTTAAGACAGCTGCACTGAATTTCCCAGTGACACCTGCAGTTAAGATCCCTCCGATGAGAATTCAGTAATTCTTCCCATCTGTCTGTCCAAAAAGCTGTGGTAGCCAAGTGTTTCCTCTGAAGTCCATATGCCTCCTCCTCCCCTGTAGCCTTCGTACCTGTGCTCTGACACAGTGTTTGAAGTCAGCAGGTGACCGATACACACTGCAGAGTCTCCTTTCTGAACTGAGGGATTGCTGTTGCCTGCACGCTCTCCCCTTCCCCCAGATGAAACCTGGAGTAACAAGGAGGAGTCAAGGACTCGAGCTCTGTCCAGCTTCCACTGTGGATAATTACACTACACTTGTCTGTATCTCCTTTGCAGATTTAACTAGACACAGTGCAAAATTCACTTGCTAGAGCTTGCCATGTAGCTTGTTGGGTGATTAAGATACAGTTCAGCAACGCTATCAAGTTGGATAGTGTTTGTGTATCTGATGAAACTTAAACAGCATCTGAACAGGCTGAGCACAGCCTTGAGTCTTTAGTCTATGAAAAAAGAAAAGCCCTTTCATCTGCTTCTGAAACCTGATTCCTGATGAAACATGCACCACACACTCTGGATCACACCTTAAGATCAGAAGGGAAACCTGAGTCAGACCATGGCAGCTAATGGTTCACAACTCACGGCTCCTGGTGGCAGAAGGCTGCCTAGGAAGTTCTGACACCCCAGGAAATCCAAGCTGCCAGAATGGCCTGAGAGCCCTTCTGCTTTGTACTGCCAGCACAGTGCAGGCTGAGCAAAACCCACTACAGCACCCCAGAGCCCACATCTCATGGGAGCAGCAGCAGGAAGTACCCCTAACCTATCTGCCTCTCCTCTGTGGGTATCAAGCACATCACCACATCACACAAAGAATACATTTGTGCACACATTTCATCAGTACTCTGCAAATTCTGGCTCCAGCCCCATCATCTGTCCACATTTTCTTGTTCATGCTGTGAACTAGCAGACTGACCACTCATCGTATCTCTTACCAGCCTACTGAGATAACTGTTACCACTGTTATTTCAGTAGCCATGCACATAAAACACTATTTCTCTCTTAAATCCTAGGAAATCAGAACACCACTACCCAGCAAAAATAAACCAACCAAATCAGAGTCAGTCAGTCAGCCTTTCTTTCTCTTTCTCTCTGGACAATCACAAGAAATTTGAATCACCAAGACAAACAATCTATTCCTCTCCCAAACTGAAGCTTTTTAAGTCTTTGAGGCTGGGACATGCAGCCCTGTGAGTCAATTCATGTCAGCTGTGCCCATCCACACTCCCCAGGAGGGCAGCTGCCCTTTGGAGGTCTTAAAGAGCCTCCCCGGTCTGTGATATATCCCCAGCACATAACACTCACCAACACTTGGTAGCCATTTGTTGGCTTGCTGATGCTAATGCTCTGTGAACTCTTATCAGATGTATTTATTACCACAGTTGTTAATGTTTTGGGAAGGCACAGACTGGCTTGAGTTCAAAGGAGAACCACAAGAACAGAAAATAAGCCCTGAAGGCGCTTATTTCAGGAGTCTGACTAATGCACCTTACTTAAGAGAAAGTTGAAAATGCAACGTGGTGAGTGGGTGTTGGTACAGCTGCAAAAGGTGTTTTAGTGCAGGGCTTTTCAGTTCTGTGGAGCAAGATCCAGTTTCTTGCTCTCAGTGTTAGAATCTTCAACAATATATAAAGTGAAGTATATTCCTGAGAGGGAAATGTAATTAATCACTGGGGCTGGAGGGTGGGGCTTGTGTGATTAATTGTAATTGATCACCAGGGAACACAGGGGGCATCAATTAACTCACTGTTGTTAAATATTTTAAAAGAGAGAGAGATGGCTGAGCTGCATCACCTGAGATGTGATGGTGTGTTGAGGAGAGCAGTGCAGGTGAAGGATGTGAGGTAGCAACATCCTGAGGCCTCTTTTCTAACGCAATAACATGCAAATCGTTTGTGTGTCTGCAGTGCAGCCTGTGAGGGGGGCAGTGGAAAGATGTTCAAGGTCATGTTGTGATCTAAGAAACAAAACAATGAGGTGCTGCATCTTGTGTTACTACTAATGGGTTTCTTTGAATACAGAGCAGTATAAGAAACAACCACAGTCCCATTTAATTCCAGAGAGACAGTGCTGCATGTGCAAGAGCTTAAAGCTGAAAAACTTAAATGCATTTTGTCACTCTCATCTCTGCAGATGCTTTGTTCAGTGCTTATTAGCACAAAACTCACGTGAAGGAAAACAAAATGAAATCACTTGTTGCTTTTTTAGAATCTCAAATAGCTCTCCTCTTCATAAGGAAGGGGATAGTGAGGACAACATGGGGCTGGTACTCTGGAAGACATGAAGAGCAGATGCTCTTTATAGCCATGGAGAACAAAAGCTTGATTTTTCTGGAAGTTGTGTTGTTCATGGAAGATTTGTGTAGGCCAGGATGAAAATTACAGTTTAGGTGCTCTCCTGGTTGCTTTCTGTGGCTCCTTTCAGCAGCTCTTTTTTCCTATGAGCTCTCGGGGTGCTTATTTGTATCTGGTTGCCAGGAATTCAGTGAACAAGGGAAAGAAGAATTTTTCCATCATATTTTATGTTTCTTTTAAAATCAAGAGGTTTAATTAACAATATTCATGCTACAAGCTGCTTAACTATTTTGTGGAGTTTGATATTTTTTGACACTCCTTTTCACATTCGTAAGTACAGAATACATACATGCAGTTGACTACTTCAGACTATCCAGGCTGTTCCGTCAGTGTTCTCTTTGGAGAAGAAGAATGAAGATGAGAATTTCTTGCCATCCAGGGCCAGTGTGTTTCATACACTCAAAAGGATTTACCACAGTTTAAAAAATATTACTTAAAACCAGTGAGAAGGAGAGAAAAGATGCATAGGGCTTCAGGTGTTCTTGCCTGGTGTCAGCCCTGTGCGAGAGCACTTGCCATGGGTGGAGAGCTGCCCTCCCTCTGCAGAGGGATGGGGCCAGGCTGGGCTGGGCAGCTGGGTTTACCTCCTGCTTCTCCCCAGAGAAGGAAGCACTGGCTTGTCCTCGGGAGAAGGAGCATCTTCCCTATTGACTTTCAAACTGACTCTGCTCTGTTCTGACGTTTCTGACTATTCTGTTCTACTCACTGTCATCTCAGGGAATGCTTCAGCCATGCCGCCAAGCCCGGTTTGCATGGGGAGCAGTGGTCCCAGGAGAGGCTGGTGGGAGGGAGGCAAGGGAGTGAACAGAAAAAGAAGGTGGTTTTTTTTCAGAAGTTAAAAAAAGGAGAAAGACTCAAGGGTCTGCCAGTGACAGGTTTGTCTCTTTATAGAACTCTGCTTAGCCTTTCCATGAAGAGCATAATCAGGTGTTCCTCTCTGTAGACTGTGTTCTTTTATTGTGTAAAATTGTAACTGTAACTTGTGCAAGAATAAAATGAAGACAGTAGAAGGAGCTTTCCATTTGCAACATTTTTTTTGGAAGGACACACAACTTTGCCTGGACTTTAGAGACCTTAACTGGAGACACAATGGGGAAATGAAGTTGAAATAAATGTATGTTTTTACATATATATGCAGCAGTCACACAATCAGTCATATGGCAAGAAGGCATGGATCAAAGAGGAAGAGCCTAGCATGAGATTAAAGGGGGGATAATTGCAAGCAACCAGAAAGTTTTATAATAGAGGTGATAATAATATACAGCAGAGGAAGGAAACGGCAAGGAACAGAAATGAGGATAAAATGCAAATAAAAGAGATCCTTTGATCCTTCTGGCTTGCTCCTATATAACAGAATTATTTTATCACCCACTTACTTTATTTCCCTTCCACTTTCATCTTGCTTTCCTCTGATAGCTTTCTAGTTCCCCTGCCCTGACACCATACCCGCTCTGCCTCTCTCCATGTCTGGTAGCAGCAGTGCAGTGCAGATACGTCTTTATCAAGGGCCGGTTCTAAATACGAAACATCTTCAGTGAGGGATTGCAATTCTCATTTTGCTCCTGACTTTGGGAAGCAACAGAGCTGGCAGGGGGAGGAACACAGAAAATCAGCCCATGTAGTGAGCCAAATGGTCTAAGTTCAGCCTGAAATGCCAAAACCCCTCACCACAGTTCTGGGAGAAAACACAAATACTTAAAGAAAAGAGAACCCAAGAAAGAAGCAGCCTGGGAGTGGGATTTTGCAAATATTTTTGAGAATTTCTGATTTTTATCAAAGCTGCGGAAGTAAAAAACATTTTCCTTCCTCCTTCCTTCCCTTCCTCTGTCTGTATCCTGTTTGGTTTCATAGGTCAAGAGGTCTGTGACCAGAAGGAAGGAACCAGCCCTTTTCTAAAGAGGATGTCATTTGAGTCCCCACACAGAAATCTCTGCACTGTAGCACTGTAGAAAGCCTGGTCAGCCCTGGCTAAAAACTCAGGCTAAACTTGGTTACGTGAGTCACCACTTCACTGACTTCATACCGCAGGCACGACGGGAAGGAACGGCGGTGATGCTGATAGACACCAGAGCACAAAAGAGGGGAGAAATAAGAGAAGCAAAAATAAAGGGCCAGTTTCTCCTCTGCAATGGCTAGAAGGTGTGTTGATGGCCTAAAAAAGACTTAAAAGCGTATCTGGCAGTGATTTCTGGGGGTGGCTTGCTCCCTGTGAGGGGGTGAGACTTTAAAGCACAGGATCTACAGCTAGAAGGACTCCTGTGTTTGTGTTTGAGTAGCAGTTCCAGCTGTGTGGGAAGATGAAGGCATCCTTGGTGTGCTCTGATTTCGGGAGCACTGGGAAGGCCTGCTTTATACACAGTGCTTTTTCTACCAATGACAAAAGAGCAAGGCTGCAGGAATAAATCTGTTCCCTTTTCTGAGGTAGCACTCAGAGCCCCCTTTTTACTGAACACTTGTACGGGGACTGTTAGCGAGAGCTGTGTGTCTTTGAGGGTAGGGAATGCCCTGCATCATCTGGAGAGCAGGTGAGGTGTATCCCAGGGACTGGGAAGCAGGCCTAGTGGGACAGGTATAGGTGTACCAAAATGAAAGGGTACCTAGTGCAACTGGACTTGAGAGTGGGGTAAGAGTAAGATAATCCTGTTCTTGTCCCAGCCCTCAGGCTGTGACAGGTCACTCCTGGCAGAGCTAGTAGTGTGTCCTTCCTGTGACCTTAAATGGGCTCACCATTGAGGGATGGTATTAAACACATTTGGGTTCCCACTTACTGGCTCATTTTCTGATCCTCTGGAGCCTAAAGGGGATGGGTGATTTGAATGATGGCGCTTAGAGGAGTGAATATTGAGATGTAGACCATGTGTATCACCTCCCTGTGACAGCTGTGGTGTCCACCGTGCTGCTGGGGAATGGAGCAACAGCAAAGGTATCCCAAGTGGGACAAAAGACTTGGCCTTCCACAGATTAATTAGTCAAATGCTCTCAACCACAAGTAGTGAAAGAGGGATGCTCTGTGCCTTGTGCACAGTGAGATAACTTGGTACTGGTGGTGATACAAACACAGCTCTGACCTGCAAGGATGAAGGACAAGATTCCCAGCTAAAGCTGCTCATATGTCTTTGCAAGGAATTTAGATGAATCCTTCTCAAATTTAGGAACTGTTTTTACCTGATTGATTCACCACGTTTAAGTGTTGGGTAAGATGTAGGATTTTGTGTGCTCGAGAGTTAAACACCAAAGTTTAAAGGGATATGGGATGTGTGTCCTGGGACGTGTTCTTTGTGTTCCCTGCGTTCCCAGCCTGGACTGGAGGACCAGCCTATCGGTATTTCTCCGAACTCGCCGTGCTGTTGACTTCTGGCTACTATTTTTGGCGACTGCAGATTCCTTACGTACCACAGGAGGTCAGCACGGGATAAGTTTTTACCTCCACTGAATGGGTGGAAAAAATGTGTCTCGATCTTGAGACTGTGCAGTTCCCACCTGCTTCAATAAACCTGGTGAGCACCGCGTTGCTTTTGGTAACAGTTGTATGTAATACAATTTTAGGCTGCACATGTTCTTATTCTCATCTCTTCTAAGAAGGACTGTTTTATAGTTTTTTTCTCATTTTCTGGATGTTGTCACTATGAAAACTAATTTTGTGAAAAGCATCTCTGAAATATATATATACACACTATATATATACACACACATATATTATCACATGAATCTTTATATATATAAATATATATATGCTACTTATAGTATTTAGAAGGAAAGCTAAAAAGCCTGCAAAGCTAACAGTTTAAAAATCTGGGAAGGATGGGTAAGTTTGCTTTTAGCCAATATCCAAAGGGGAATGTTCACATATTACTGAAAAATACTGAAATGAGTGTTTGGTGGACTAGTGATCATCACAGTCAGACAAGACACTTGGAGCTATGGCCTTTTCTTGGTTAAAAACAACCTTGGTGGTTTAATCCAGTCCTTGGTAGTGGTTCCTCCCCTTCTCACCATCCATAACTTTCAGCTTTTTACAACCTGGAAAAAAATCAGTGAAGTCTTGTCTCAGAGCAAGACTGTACTATAGGGATCACAAGGCAAAACTGAGACAGAGCAATGAGAAATTTCCTTGTAATTTGCCTTGCAGTGAAAAAAATGTGTTTGAAAACTCTTCTCCTTCCCCAGAAATTGTAAAAGAAAAAAAAAAAGAAGAAGATCTGTATCTGTTCGTGGTGGTATCATCTGGGGATAAACAAGCAAAATATAATTCAGGAAGGTGCAAATTCTTTTTCCTCTCCAAGGTTAAGTTTAGAACATAAATCTTAGCATAATGTTTGCTTTTTATTTTGTAAGCCAAAAAGAGAAATGTGGCTTAGTCTTAAAACAATTTTTATAACATAAATATTTTTCTTGGCATCACAGAAATGAGTGTGTGGGAGAGGAAGAAAAAAGTTGGCAGTTTAAGCAAATGAAGTAGAAAATAATATGTTCGGTTAAGGGCACCAAAATAATATTATTTTTCTCTAAGCGACATTTGCATTGCTAAAAACTTGCTTCTGGTGCAGCAGATTTCCAGTAGAACCTCACATTAGAAGTAATATTATAACATGATGATTCTGCAAGGCCACATTTGGAGAACAGGTCTCAAATGTAGTGGCATAAAGCAAGATGATGGCAGCATGCAAAGTACAAAATGCATAGGTCATTTAAAGAGAAATTGTTTTCTTGCAGCTAAGATTATTTGAAGTCTAAATTTGAATCTAGTGAATTATTTTAGTAAAAAGAATGAGGTTAGAGGAAGTTACTGATGCAGGTAGAGACCGAATCATTCTGTCTCAAAACTTTCTATGGGAAGTACATGAGGTTGTGAAGTATTTCTGAACCAAATGCACCTAAGCTAGTCATTTTGTAGTCCAGAACTGGATCAAAAAGAGACAAAGTGCAGTAGTGGAGCGAGGGAAGCACAGGTATTGAATTTTAGTCTAAAATGGAATCCCTTTAATGTAGCAAACATGACAACTGCAAGTCTGAAGACAGCCCATCTGTCTTCGGAAACATCAATTACAGCAGAGATTATTATCTCTTAAAGTGGCATTTAATTAGTGGAATTTAGTCTGAAATATCACTTAAATGCTTCCTTGGTAATTATATGACTTCAAATCCCTTCCTTTTTATGTCTACAGGCATCAGCCATAGGATTCCCTACTCTGACGATACAAGTCAGACAGCTTTGAGTACCGGCGCGGCGCGAATGGGGCTGCAAAGACAACTGGCTCTTGCACCAGCAGCTACAAGGAACGCTGCTGGCTCCAGCAGTGCCTGGGATCCGCTGGATCAGTGCGGGCTGCGGAGGGACGGCCGGGACGCGCCCCACTGCCGGCACCGGTGCCGGGGTTGGGAGCAGGGCGGGGCCTCTCGGCCGGAGCTGTTCCGCCTCCGGCTCAGAGAACGGGCTCGTTTACAGATTTCCTTTGCTGGAGAGGTGACGGAGGGCGCACGGGTGCGGTGAGGAGGTGCTGCTTGAAGGGAGGAAAATGGGAGCACAACAAAAACCACTCATTAAGTTTAATAGCCTTGCTATTTATATTGGAGTTGGCACTGCAGCAGTAGGTAGGAATGCATTAGCCAAAGGAAAATGTAAATACGACCTAACAAAACTAGAAGGAGAGTCAAAAATTTGGACAGAAATGGTATTAATTTGTACTTTTTTTTTCCCTCCCAAGAAACTGCTCCATTTTTTCAGGAATGCCTGTCCAACTTGCAAGTTTCAAGCAGTAGCTTCATCAGCTTTACTGTGGCAAAGGCATATCCTGGTCAAACAATCCTTTGCTGTGAGGAGTGTCCCTTGCTGTGCACAGGGAGGCTGCTCCCCGACTGCCAGGCAAGAGCAGGACAGGGGAAGTGTTGCTTGCAGAATGCATCAGGAAGAGCAGCGTGAGCCTGGAAGTGGGAAACCACAGTCACCAGCTAAAGGCTGCTCTTCAAATTCACAGGGACAAAACTTAGAATTCAACACCCCTGTCCTGTGTGTCTTAGCTCACAGTGTCTAAACATCAACCCTGTTCATAACGAAGTCGATGCAAAGGTTATCACTGACTGACTCCAGCTGGTCCTTGGTTGATGCACGGGCATTCATGGCTGTGAAAGAACTGAAGTTCACATAAACAAGTAACAAAAGGTATACACAAGGGATTTATTACAGGAATAATTTGACATACTCCGTGGTAGTCAGATACAAGTGCATTTAATTAATGTTTTGTGGACATCATAACAGTCGGAATATTTCAGCTGAACAGTCAGTATTTGGCTGAATTCAAGCCAGTGCAATTCATGACATAACCAGAAACAGGGAGTTACAGGTCTACAATGAGGTTAGACTAGATAGCAACAGCATATTTATTGTCACATCAAAGCATTACAAAGTATGAGAGCCCAATATTTCAACTATCTCTAAAATGGTATTTGTACAAAGCTGTTGTAGATACTTAAATGTAAGGATTCGTCGCATCAGTAATGGACCATGACTTTATTTTTGGAAGTTATTTGAATATTCAAAACTATTTGGGGCAACAAGAAGAAATGTAAACATCTGACAGTCCTTTGAAAGTCCCTTCTGAGAAAATACATTGTGTGCCACAGGAAAAGTGCATTCTAACTGGTGTGTCTGCTATGGCCAGTTTGACTCACATTCACTTAGCACCAGGTATTTATCCATTTCTGCAGTAAAAAGTTAGAAAATCTTTGTATTAACTCAGAAAAGAGAAAACAAAGTCAAAAGTTTTTTTTCTTCTTCTTTTAGAGGAACAACAAGTAAATTTAAAAAACCCACCCAACATTTAAACAGTTACCTCTTATGTACAAAGGAACCAGGAGCTAGCAAAGCGCTTAACCCCTGAACAGTCTTTATTATTTTTTTTCTTCAGGTTCATGTACCTGAATATATGAGTTTATTTACAGCTGGACAGGTATCCACAGAAGTAATAATCAGAATTCTTCTATTTGGCTAAAAGTTGTATAAAAAAAAGACAAAACACTTTGTTCAAATACTTTCCAAATATATATATATATATATATTAAAAGTATTCAGTATTTCCATCAGTGCCAGAGTTGGAAGCTCTTTCTCGTTGTAAAAAGTTAACTTTGTGATAGTAAGTGACAGCGGAGGACTGAGAGAGTCAGTCAGAGCTTTGATTTGAGGGACTGCAGCTGGAGCTACCCCAGGCCCACCAGGCAGTTGCAGATTGCAGGGGAATGAATCCGTGTGTGTCTGTTGCAGTGCCAGGCCATGTCCTGGTAAGGGTGACCCGCTGCTCCAGAGAGCCTCCCACTCACACTGGACAGCCCTGTGGAACCCTCTGGGGCAGGTTCCCTTTGAAAACAACAATCCAAAAACCTCTGAAGTAGTGGAAATATTCTTTATGCAAATGAACAACTAGCATGGGCAGGTAGCTCAGTAAATGGAAAAATGTAATTGCCACACTAATTCTTGTAAAGAATATAAAATTAAAGACTTAGCCCCTCAAATACAAATACATAATGCAAAAATATTTTTCAATTAAACATAACCTAGATGAGTGCAAATCTCTGGATACATAAGAATATGACTGCCTTCATACTGGTATCAAATATTTAAACAGTTTGCATATAAACAAAATCTTTCTTTGTTGTTGAGTCCATGCTTGCTTTATTCTAAAGCAAGGATATTCTTATTACTTCTACTTTTTTGGTCTTTCTTCCTGTAGGATAAAGCGTAAGAAACACACTTCATTCATTGAGTAGGCTGGGCTGATGTACATTACAGCAACAACCCAAAATTGAAGTAAGAAATGTTTCATGCAGTATCTTTTTCCTTTATTTAATTACACCAGCTACAAGAACAAGACATCCATTTGCCACCTTTGCTGCTCCCTTCCAGAAGAAGGTACACTAAACCCAAGCTCTGATCCTTCGTCCCTTGCACATCCCAGCCCCCAAGTCCATCAGTGATTAGGACGAAGGGCGGAGCATTTTGAGCACTGCATTACCTGGGGCAGCAGGTCTCAGCAGTGAGACCACAACCCCTGAGGAGCCATCCCTGCCTCAGAAGTGCTGCAGGCCACCGTGGGCAAGTGATGGTCAGAAGGAAACCGGGCTGCTGGGGTGGCGGGGAAGGCTGTCCCGAGGGGGAGGATGGTGCCTGCAAGCCCAGGGGCAGTGGCCTCTCCCTGGCTCAGCTGGACCGAGTGTGGCTGCAGATTCCTCCTGACCCCGTGTGAGAGCAGCTGCTCGCCCTGCTCGGCCGCCCCAGCGTCCAGGATGCTGAGCCAGAGTGCAAGAGGTGCTGGGGCCGGAGCAGCTCTGGCACAGGGAGCACAGACACCACGGCTCTGTGTTTGGCCGTGCTGGGCCTGGGAGCCCAAACTGGTCCCCCAGAGCATGGCAGGTCCCTGACTTGGCCACAGGTCCCCAGCCACTCTGCTCCTTGGGCTGTGCAGCTCAGCAGCTGTCCTGCATCTAAGGTTTTTGGAGAGCAGAGACAAGACAGGAGACAAATATATGCAAAAGGAGATGGGAACACCTTCAGCTCCTTAAGTCTGGGGGTTTCTAAGCTAGGGGAAAGGTTGAACTGATTCAAGATACAGTATGCAGCTGTGTGAAAATGCATAGTTTGTATGTATACATTCATCTACAAAGACCAAATGAAGGTCCTTTGCTATGTAGTTTATTCACCATCTGCTTTTAACAAAAATGTGAGCTGACAAAGCTACAGGATGTCAGTTAAACACACAGCCTGGGAGTTAATGGTAGCTGAATGGCATTTCCCAAACAGAGAATTAACTTTTCTTTTTGCTTTTTTGGGATAATTTTAAGTAGTTTTTAATTTCAAATCTGTTGTTTCTCTAATCATGTATTTCAGGATTTCAAGAGATTTCTATTCAACCGTGGTCATCTCAGTAATGACAGACCCTGCTTTGAGGGTTGTTAAGAAGTAAAAGCCCCGTAAGACAAACAAGCAAATCAACAGAAACCTGGGTTTAGCTATGATGTGTGAACCAGATCAAAACATGGTTCTTTTAAACTGCTGAAATTCTAGTTCAGTAGCCAGTAGTGCTTTTTTGCTGTTTTGGTTTTTTTGGTCTTTTTTTGCAATAGCTGAGCTAGTACTGAGAAAATCCTATGAGTTTGCTCACTCTCCTTTCATTTAGTTGACACTTTGGAACCTAGCTGCTTCCCATGAGGAATGTCTGTTGTCCTGAGCATCCCTGAACATACAAAAGTAATGTACCAGGCAGGATGGGCTTAAATTGAAAAAATCTTGGTCTAAATGATCTATTTTAATGTTGTTTTCCATTTGCACTTTTTCTGAGGAAAAATTGCTTTGTCACTTGTGGCACTAAAACACAGTGGTCTGCTGCTAAATGTAACTTCAACAAAGATCAGTACTCTCTGCTAATCAACATAAATATTCTATAAATATTTAATTCAGCAATGGATTGACTTTTCTCATGATACTTTATCTTCATGTTTGTTTCACATACTTGATTTTTACTTAGCATTTTACTTAGATTCTTCCTTGCAATTTTTATTCAACCATATCTATGGAAATTACACAGAAGCATTTTTGAAGCTAGAAAAAAGTAATAATCAGATAACCAGGATTCACATGAACAAGAGTAAAGTTACCTAACCATATTCTGCAATATAAAGTAAAGAATCATTGCCCGTTGCTTAGTGAACCGATCATTCACTGGGAAATGGAAAAGTAGTAAAGATTTTTTTTTCCATACAAACAATGAATATTAGAAGTGCAAGAAGATGAGATTTGCTCATTGTAAAATGCATTGAGCAGAAACAAATCATTTATTACCTGAACTGCTTGAGTAACTTGAGAAAAAAACAAACCTTCTCATTTTTTTTTAAAAATTACTCTGTACAAAGCTTGTTTAGTGTGATAATAAAACTCAGGAGCTTGTGCTTAGCCAATCAGGAATTCAGTGGTCATTCAATTATTTTCATTGACTTTTATGCATTAATATGCACATTGCTAATTTTGCAAATGTTGTTAATTTAAGAAAAACAACTGAAATGTTTGGAGTGTCCCGACTTGTACTGAGAATGATTCCCTAGATATCTGAAGTCCATTGGAAGTACTCTTGGTTCAGCAGGCAGAATTGACTCATATGCTGACACAAAGATTTTAACACTTTTTTTTGCGTGAAATAACAGCAAAATTCTCAGAGGAGTTTTGGAGGGCCCAAGTCTGTGTGGCTTTGATCCAGCACTAAATCGTTTCCAATGGCAACGGACTGCAGAGGCTTTGTGGTATGGCCAAGGTCCTCTGAATTCTTGAGTTCTCCCCAGCTGCTGGTGCTACAGGGGACTGTGAGAATTTGACAAAGGTCTGCACGGTGGCATTTTGTGTTTTTAATGTCGTAAGAAACATAAAAGCACCTGCTTCTTATAAGAAACAGGTTTTTTTTGCTATTTCCAAGTCACTGTCAGTGGAAGCCCCTTATCTAAATGTGCTGTGCCGGCCCACAGGCTGTCCCCAGAGGGCAGAATCAAACCAGACTGCGAAGGAGTAACATCTGCAAGTCTTCTCTCCTAAGCCTTCCTTCAAACATACATGGAAATACAGCAACCAGTCGGGCCACGGAGCTGTTATTTGTGCTGCCTGACAGAGCACGGCCTTGGAGAGGGCCTGCCACTGCTCTTGTTCCTCAGCTGAACACGGACTGAGTTTTCAGAGACACCCTGTGCTTACTATAAAGGTTTTAAGCTTTATTTCCCCCGTAACTCCAAGAGCTGAGCCATGCTGTGCAGCCCTCATGTCTGTGGTAGGATGGACAGGTGCCATCAGTCCATGCTTCTCCTCAGCACAGGTATCACTGATGCAAAGCACAAGGCTTGCACACCACTGGCAGCGCGCTTGCCTCGCTCCAAGGACTCCCGGTGGTCCCTGGAAGGACACAACAGCTTTGCAGCACGGACAAATACCTGGATCGTGCCCACCTTTTGTAGGAAGGTGGAAGCCTCTGAAAAGGAACGGGGCTCTCTGGGAGGTGGCCAACTAAGAGCTTTTGCAAGGATGGATTTTACGTGACTTCCAAGCTGTGCATGGTCCATGCACACCCACGCTCAGCCTGGGAGAGGGGAGCCCAGGAATGACTCACCCTGGGAAGAAAACGAGCATTGCTGTCTCTCTCTCCCCTCTTCACTGCCATGTGCCTTCTTTTCCCCACTTTTCTGCGTGTGATTTGGAATAAAGAGTTTGGACAAAGTAAAAGTCAAAAAGGTCTTTATTTTTCAACATACTCCACAAGATTTAAAAGGATTCTGTGCTGGGGCAGAGTAGCTGTTCTTTGTTTAAAATGCTGGAACTGGCATCTACAAATTAAGATAAACTACATGCAATAGTGTGAGTACTGTAAGCTTAACACCAAAACCAGGGGGAAGATGAGTTCATCAACTCACTTAGGAACAAGAAGATTGTCTTTAGGACACTAGTTCCCAAAACTAGTGGGGATGAAGTCAAGAAAAACCAAAAGAAAATACTATTGCCAACCTGGCAGTGGGCCTGCAGGTTTGGAGAGGTGCTGTTTAAAGCAGGAAAATCCATATTCTCCTATGGCTTCTGCTGGTGCCTTGTACTGGCACGAGTTCAGCCCCTGCAGAGCCCAGGGGCTTCGCAGGCTGCCCACTGCACAGCGCTGTGCCAGCACGGGGAGAAACACAGCTCCTGGGTGCTTCTGTTAAACTCATTCCCAAACTTCTATGAGCTCTTGGCATTTCAAACTAGCCTATTAAACAGTTTCACACTTCTTTAAACTAGATAAGGCTATTTTTTAAATCCTTATCAATTACACTAATGTAGGTTTTGCATATAAGGAAATCTACTATCTAGAACTTTGCCTCCTCCTTATTCACATTCCACTTTAAACCGTGATATCCATTAATGTATTGAATTTAGCAAATGATAAATAATTTCAGAAGCTATAATATTTCTCAATGTATCATTAAAAATTGTCTCTGACCCAAAGAGATTATTTACTGTATTTTATGGAACTTGCATTTTTATAAAAGCATCTTATTTTCATGGTTAGTTTCAAGTTAAAACTAGATTAATAAAACCTTTACTGTTTTGTGTATCAAAAATACATGGCCCAAAAAGTGAAAAAAATATATAAAGTGCAATGCAGAGCAATTTAAAGCTCAGCAATTTTATACTGAAGTGAAAGAGGAAATGCTCTGTTCTAAAAATAATAATTCAGAAAAAAATGTTTTTAAAAAAGAAATTTACTTTATACTCTCTGAAACAAGATTTGACAGGAAACAAAGTAAGAACAATGTATGCAGGCAGGTATTTCTCTTTTGTGATTGAAGCAAGATAAAAGGATGTGTAGATCTAAATACTGCAGTCTTCTGCAAGCAGAATTTATTAGAAATTTATCATAAAAACCTGGCAACTGGGTTTTTAGTTTCCTACAGCTGCTTACCCTGTGCTAAATTCACCCCCTTCTATGATGGAAATACTTTTCTTACATGAGATAATACAAACAGCAGGGGACAAGAAAACATGCTTGCTTTTTCAGAGAGTTAAAAAAACCCACAGTGCAATTGATGCTGATGGTCCTCTTTCTTCAGTTACTTGATGACCCTTTACCTCTTGCCCAGTATTCCCACCACTATTAAACTGATGCTGTAATAGGAAGAGGCTGAAAAACTGCACTAGCAAAGCAGCTGAGGACCTTTCCTGTTTGCTACCATGTCTGGGTAAGAAGTGTACCCCGGTTCTCTGTAGCCCAGAGATCTACAGAGGTCATGACTTCCCAGACCCTTAATGAACCTTGCAGGGCCTGAAACTACCGTGAATAATTCCAGACTGGTTCCAGGGAGAAGCAAGGTCCAGTAAGGTTGTTTTTCATGTCCTTTAACTCCTCCAATATCTGCTTAGCAAAACCAAGGTGCAGTTAAGATGTAGTTTTAAGACTCACTGCACGTACAATTATTGATCTAACTCCTCTCTTTCCCCCTATATATTTCATTTCATATCAAAATCAATGCCACCAGCCGTAAGTGGAGCTCTCCTGAGCTTGCTGCTGTAGGAGTATGTGCAAGTTCAGGTCCTTAATGAGACTCCAGACAAGACAGAGTGGGATAAAGGCAGTATTACCATGCCTGCCACATGAAAGAGCAGAGGCACAGACCCAGCAGGCCATAAGCTATCTAGCATTTTATACAGACCTACACTTACAGGACTGGGTCAAGCCAGCGTAACTCAGGAAATTTCTCTCTGGAAATATCTCTGATGGGGGTAGGAAGAGCTTTTTCAACAGTAGCACAAACTTATGTCACCTTAACCTGCTGTGGAACTGCAGCGTGAGGCAAAATGCAGAGGTCTAAATGTAAAAAACCCCAAACCCCCTGACTGACCAAGATAATGTCTGGCTCCTTGCAAACGCGGCAGTGGATGGTGCCGTGTTAGAAATGCCAAAGGAAAGTCATGGGGCAATGTCCCCTTTATAAAGGTCTACTAATAAAACACTAACCTAGGAAGTCTAAGAGTTGGGAAAGAGTTGGGAAGAGCCTCCTTTACCTGGAGGTCAAACTTGGTTTAGGGCTCAGTGCTGGGTTCCAGAAAATCTTTGGGAAAAACTTGGTTAAGGTTACAGGGCTCAGTGAGAGCCCCCACAGGAGCTGCAGCATGGCTCTGGAAGGAGAGAAAAAACCATGTCTGATTCGAAGTCTGACAATGCTATGGCTTACTCAGTGACTTTCTGCAACACAAAAGTTATACCATAGTTTTATTTTAATCACTGAAAAAGAGAGTTCTGTACTATGAACTGATCTCTTCAAAAGAGTGTTCTGTACTATGAACATGTCATGAATGCATGTGGGTAACCAACCTCCCTCAAGCTGGATACAGCAAAGGCAGCACTTGAGCCAACAGCACACAGACTATGGTGGTGACTCCCTTCACAACAGCCTGGCCATCCTGGATCCCATACCGAGAAACCCCCTTCTCCCTGGGGCTGGTATCAGTAGGATGGATTACAGGCTGAATACCACCTGCCTAACAGCTCCTAAATCTGTCAAGAAGTAACACATCCAGAGTACTGCCCCTTTGGTATTACTAGAAACACTTCCAAGAGCCCTGCACATGTGCCGAGGTATCCACTGTATCCAGCCCTCTCACAAAGCGGAATGCACAATTCTCAAGCCCTCAGAAAGGGAGAGTCACGATTTCACTCTCCCAATTCCAGTGGAAAGCACACAGAGGAAAACCCATGTGTCTTTGTTCTACAACCATTAGCTGTGTCAGCAGCCCTTGTCAATGAAATTATTCATGGGAATAATTGGAACTCTCCTGAGAAAACCTGTACTGCTTCGAGGGCTCAGCTTCTTACAATGCTATCTGCATTCTGCTCTTAATTGTGCAATAAGACTTTTTATCAGACTTGTAATTTACCAAAAAAACCCCAAAACACCAAAAATCAAGCACAGAACTTCTGTAATTGACTGTTTAAGACTAGTTTCCTCATACTGGGATTCAATTCTGAGCAATTTTCTTCAGGTCTCGCCTGACTGTCAGAAGCCTCTTTTGACTAATGTCTCTGCGTTTGTACTTTGGCCCTTTGTTAGAAGTCAGTCAAACAGGGAAAGAACCAAACAACCTCTGTTCAACAGACCTGATTATTTCTGTCTTTCAGTTAATTCTGGACTCAGAGCACAAGACAAAAACAGGAAGAGAGATGGGAAGATGATGCGTATTTCATTATTTATCAGCAAAAAAACCCCCAAACAGGGGTGAGATAGCCAGATACACTGTACTTGGCAGCCTGTATTCCACCAACCCTGCAGTGCAGATGGAGAGAAGAAATATGTGAGTGGAGCTTTTAGTCTGATCGTTCAGATCTTTCTCGTGACTGAACAATGAATCCTCAGTGCAATCTTTTCCTACAATCTTCTGCTTGTATAAACTCTCTACTTAAGCTGGAGCAGATCATGTTGCATGATCTCATTCAGACTGTACAGTATCATGAAGAACTCAATTTTAAAAGTTTTTTTCAAAATAATACCATTTAAGCCAAATATTGGTAATTTAGGAATTTTTTCACCATCAGAATACAAAAAAGCCCCAAAACCAAACCCAAACCTTTGAGAAAATGCAAGAAACAAATCAAGGGAAATTTCAGACTAAACGATCTCTGTAACCAAGTGGAGTAGATTTTTTTTCCTTCAATAATCCAGAATTTGTATGGCTTTGTAAAGGTGTTTTAGTTTACTTTTGTCATGTAAAATAACATACCACTAGTCAATGTGATTTACAATTTCCCCCTCCTCCTTTTGGTTCTCAAGAATTCCCAAATCCTGTTTCATAATGTATAATAGTCATAAAATTATACCTACATTATCATTTCGGAGAGGTATTAAGATCCCAGTGCCATAAAAGTCAGTTTTCAGAGAGTGCATATTTGCAGTGATGCACAAACACACATCACTTGTTTCCCTAATTTAGCCCTTTGCAAGTATTGCACCTGGTTAATAAGGCTACTGTCTATTTTCTTCTAATACTAAAAATTACACATAGGCAACATCATTTGTGGCTTAAAAACATAGTATTCCTGAAGTTTTTAGGTAAACTCATTTATTTCCTTGCATACTCAGAGCTCCTATGCCTCCAGTTGCCTGGAGGAGTGTTGAGTGTACAGGGAATACAGATGGAACAAGAGAAATCTATTTAATGTAACCTGCTTATCATGCATTTTTTTCAATGTGCTCAAGTAAGTTTCTTTGAGCTTGATGTTAAATACACGCCTTTTACAAACTTAACCAATGCTTTCACATGATGAAATGTACAGCTGAGCTTGTCTCTTTCTTACCTTCCCTTTTGCAATGCAAAAAATCGTAATAAAAAAAGAATTCTCTAAGTGTGTCTGGTCTTCTAAACACAAGATAAATTGCATAAACCCAGGAAAAGGTAGATTGTCTCACAAAGTGCATATTTCAGACAAAGCTATAGGAGTATCTGCTCTTGCCAAGGCCTGATTTCAGAGGAGCTCAAAAATGTGTGCCAAACTTTAGAAACACGAGGAGTCTCATCAACAAACTCCACAAGTGGAGGTAAACACATACTCGAGTGCTCTGATGAACCTAAGCCTACATTTTATTCTTGTAATACCAGCAGTTCTACATCTGTGCAGTCATACTTCCTAATTTATATAGTGCTCCTCCTCCCTGAAAGATTTGTTGGCATCACTTTAAGACTTAATTACTACAGTTAAACACTGATACTAAAAATTCTGATACCATGTAAATGCTATTTACATTTGTAGGTGCTAATACTGAAGATGCTGATTTTTATTCACTTCAGTATACACATTTGGGAAGTTGCAAAACAGAGTGCCTGGACACAGGAAAAAGGATTGATGGGAAAAATTATTATGGATCAAACAGGATTTTTGTGTGCAAAAATAAAGCAAAATTGAGAATTTGCAAAACTTGCGGAATTTCAAAATCCTAGATAGCATGGCTCAAAACCTTGGGTTTACTGAAGCTGATGCCTTTGCAGATATGACAAAATATACACGGTGACATGTTTTAAGTTTATGTAGAATTAGCCCTTTGCAAAGTGCAACACACAACTCTCCAGGATATCATGTTGACATACTGCTTTTTTGCTTGCTGTAGTAATTTGGTAAGAAGTAATTCAATTATAGACAAAGCGTGTTTTGACCAAGCAACTTTATAGACAAGAAGCCTTTATATTTACAGTAGCTCCTGAAAAGATTTACACAAATGTATAGATTTACATTATAATTAGGTTATGGTTCAAGCTAATTTTCTGTATTTTTATATCTTTTTTTTTTATTTGGAACTTCCTAAGCTACAGCATTGAGGAAGATCATGTTCATCGATTAGTGCTTCATTCTAATTTTAATAATTCAAGTAGTGAAATATTGCTCTTTTAATTCTGCCTAAAATAGAGAAAAAAAATATCATTTTCTTAGCCATCTTCCATTCAAAAAAACTTGCATCCTGCCTTTACAGCCCTCTCATGCTCCCTGAGGAAACCTGCATTAACTATTTTCTTTTTTCCTGTCTTCCAGAGGCAGTTTTTAACAAACAACAAGTTTTTAGTAACTTTTCTTTATCTGGCCATTGCCATTACACATCATATACTAATTGATGCTGGGTATCACATACTATGATAAGGACTCTAGAATCAAACCTGAATCTCTAAGAGGACTGGCAAACAGTAAATACCAACACTCAAACATTTTATAATGTTCAAGTCCATCTTTAGATTTTAATTACATAAAGAATTCAGATTTAATGCTGAAAGAGAATTTATATCGCTCATTTTATTTCCCTCAAGGGTGTATTAGAGATCTCACATTCAGATTCCAACACAGAAGGAGAAACATTCTAGGTGTTGTGTCCAAAACCACAAGAACACTGGCTTGTTACTAAATTTATCTATTCCCTTCTATTTCATCAACTGAACGAATTCTTGCTGTGAGTGTGAGCAAGCACCAGAGCAACCTGTACTTTCTTCTGCCTGGTGCCATCAGAAAGAGGCTGATTTCTGTTCCCAGGGTCTTTCTGCATTGCTGTTACAAGTGGTCTGCGTGAAGCACAAAGAACATGATGAGTGTTTTCTGTATCGAGAAATAAACTCAGAAAGTTGCAAGTGAAGACACACACCTCCTTAATTCCTGCGTTTGGATAGAACTGAGAGCACGGTCAGTGTGAAAGCACTGTAGTTCAAGATGGAAAGAGCAGTTCAAGTGGGCACTCTCAAGTATAGGTGTACATCGGCTGTTTTGCAATCTTGAAGATTTTCCAGCTCCATACGGATGCAAGAAAGGCTGCTCCCATCTAGCAGACAGAGAGTGTATTTAAACCCTCAGCTTGATTTCTGCCCATGACTTCCTTCTAGGTATTTTCTAAAGGTGTCATAAAACTGCTGACCTTACATTAGAATAAAATCTACGCAAGGATGCTTTACAACTGCCTGGTTATCTACCAGAAAAATCCTGACAAATGCAGATTAAAGCCCAAACTGCTCTCGGTTCCAGTGCTACCATCTCACAGGAAGATGGAATAAAATATAAGATCAAAATGAGACTTTACAAACATTTCCATATCAAAATATTTCTAAGAAAAGGCGCAGCACAACCTTCTCCAGCAGATGCCTCTAACTTTGAACCAACACAAGGAAGCCTCACTGGCAACCTCCAACATCTCTGCAAATGGCTAGCAAGCCTCTAATTCCATGCCCTGTTTCTCAGATGATGTTCTAACACATACACAGACAGGAGAAGAGAGGAATCACTTTGTATTGCCATTCTTACAGTGATTGTCCTGGATTCTTGACAGGGCCATTTTAGCTGGTCCCAGGCCACAGCAAGCAATAGAAAACCATCCCAATGTACTGGATCAGAATGAATGACAAAATAAAATTAGTGCCAAGAACATCTGGGACATTGCATGGTGCTGAAACCTAACATGCCGGTTCTACAAGAGCCTTTGGCTAAAGCTTTGCCTCCTGTTGTGCTGCCTATCTAGTCATTATTGTGAAAAACGAAAGGGAGAAGGAATAAAGATGGTGACGTTGGCAATAGCCAATGGCTGCAAGGAACTTGTAGATAATTAGACAGTTAACGCTCATACCAGGCTAAGGATCTGGGAAAAGTAACTGCACAGACAGGCGTTCTGCTCAGCTTATTCACACAAGCAGGGCTGCCCTGCCAACAAGTACCTGCTAGGTGATGACTGGTATTGGTTCAAAGTGTAAACCTGCAAATTGGAACAGAAGATGTTTTACTCACTTTGCATCTTGTATATCCTGTTGCATTTGTGCAAGGCACTAGAGAATCAGGCACATTGTTTTGTGTGGAAACCATTTTATGACTAAGATGATCTGAGTTTTAATGTTCAATAGCCTCATAGAGGAGCAGTTGGAGCACAGTCAGTATTAAAAATTGCCATCAAAATTTGCCACTTCTAAAATTATCTCATTTTCCAGATCTTTTGGGGGATGGGGTGAATGGGGAACTGGGAAATAGCTTTGTTCTAACAAGGAAACTCCTAAAGAAAAATATTTGGGATCAATACAGTTGATCTCCACTCTGACACTGATGTTGACAATTTTTGTTATCAACATCAATACTATTAACAATAACACAGATCCTGACATTTTTATATCACGTTCTGGCTCTTGACATAGATAAACCCACGTCCAAATCCCTGTTGCACATAGAGACTGCATGATGTTGAGGACATTCCTTCCGACTTCTCTGGGGGGTCAGAGACAATGACCTACCTCCCACAGAGAAACTGAAAACCGGAACTGGCATGTAGTGATGACAATGAATGACCAGAGCATTCAGGCCTGCTCCTCCTCAGGAGAACAAAGAAATCTGACTGTTTTGGAGTGGTCGGTGCAGAGGCAGGAGATAAACCAGGTGTTAGGACAGCGATGCAGCCCAAAGCAACACAGAAGCAAGAGACTGAAAAATGGAAGAGATTACTCCAGATTACGATCAGTAGTGCCAGCAGAAGGAAGGCTTTGCTGGCATTTCTGTTCTTGCTGGCTGTGTGAGGATCACAAAGGGGATCTCGGCAGGCGCTGAACTGCTCGTGCAACATGAATTAATTGGAGTTCAGAGCACAAAGCAACTGTGGAATGCTTCGCGCGGGGCCAGGCGGCCGGGCCGTCGCGCTATCGCCGGCCTTGGTTCAGGCATGGTACCTCAACAAGTACCTATGTATGAATCAAAATGCCACAGCCATAAGATCCAAAACTGATTTAATATAAACCACTGATTAAAGGTTGCGTAAAAATACTGGTAATTTAGCTTTGTCCTGGCAGGATTTATCAATACCTTCTGTTCTCTGCCTCGTTAACACCACATTTCTCTCCTGTTTTGATGGTTTGTGGCTTTAGTCCCTTATGTAATCCATATCCAATTTGTACCAGAGGGCAATCTGGTCTGGCAACAAAACCATTCTTCTGTGCAGAAATTTATAAAGAATAATCTTATTACAATGATCTGTAAAGTGCCCTCGGGAAAGGTGCTCACAATGCCATGACATTATAGAAACAATATACAATCCGATACATTATTTTCAAAAAAATCCTCCAAAGCAAAAAGGAGGTGAACAACAAATATATAAGCAAATACTGTTAGTCCAACAACAGTCGAATTAATTATGGAATGCTTTATAGTCTTGGAGTGCTTGTAAAAATGGGAGGCAGGGAACAAATTGGCAGGAGTATCTTGGGAAAGTCCCAAATTTTTTAAGTTCTATCAAAGTAAGTACACCATCAGCAAGCCCAGTGTTTGAAGATAAAATGTCTATGAATTACTATGAGGTATTTTACTGTGGAAATTGAAAAAATACAACATGTAAAGAAAACCCATGTTTTACTAAGAGGAAAGAAGATAATACAGTGTCTATGTATATCCACTGACTCTTAGTGTCTTTTTTTTTCTATTTGTAAAGAAAACAATCTTTCTTCTCCCTGTTAATTTCAGATTTTATATACACATATAAAACTATATAATATATATAGTTTTACACGTATATACACACACATACAAAAATACTCACACACACTCGTGTGTATATCTCAGGGTCTTACTGGATTTCAGAGGTTTTTTTTAATGACTTAGAGAACACAATTGGGCAAAAAATCAAGTAATTGCATGCATGCAAGCGTATCTTGCCACTTGTGCATGTAAATTACACAATTTGTAAATAACTGCAGAAATAGCATGCTCAAATTAGGCACGTGATTGCCCAATTAACTTGTTCACAGAGAAACAGATGATAACCTTCAGTAGCTCCTATTATAGCTTCTTCTTTTCAGCACTACCTTATGGAATCCATGGTGTATATTCCAAACAACTGCATTGTCATTTTGTGCTTTTACACAGACACAAGCAGCGTTGCACACTTAATAAAGCTATCAAGTGAACTTTGGACCAGATTTTAGAAAGTTGTTTAGATACTTAAAAGTCCTCTTGTGAGAATGAGCCAGCTTAGACAATTAAAAAAAAAAAAAGTACAAAAAGATTTGGTCTAATTTCAGTTGGTTCAAATGCTACGAAAAAAATAACCCAGGCATTTGTGGCCTTTCATGCCTCATTAATCGGCAAAGTTTTGCTTCTGTGTCTTTGATTTTTTTAAGTTGTCTTGTTTTCTTTAACAGGCAAGTATTATTTCGCCATATACATTCATTTCCTAGTAAATCCTTCCTTTATTTTTGCATTGAAATAATCATTAATTAACAGGATTTGATACAAGTGGACACAGAACACCAGGCTGCTGCATTCCAGTGTATACTTCCTAATGGACAGAGAAACTGAAATACCCAAATCAATCCAAGTACTGCAAGTAGAGAAACTTGTTAATTCATATATCAAAATGAGTTAAGAAATGGTCTTTTACCACAAATATGTTGCTCCTTTGCTGTTGTACTTCTTTTTCTGAGATGATGTTGTGGAAAGGGGGTATTTTCTTTTCTCTACCAATTTTTTGTTTCAAATCAATCTTAGTAGCTTTAAAAGAAAAAGCTGAACAAACCATTATCTTAACAACAATCTCTCAAATAAGAGAAAGGGAAGCAAAAGCAGAACTGCTGGGCTGGATTGTGTCCCTGAATTAGGTATTACATATAATCCTCGTGGCTGCATGTAAGAGTTCTTCACAGGCCTCCTGCAGCAACAGCTGTGCTGGTCCAACCGTTCATCCCCCCTCAGAAAGGGGAGAGTAGTAAGAAAAGCTACTGGAGCCCCCTTATGTTCTTATGGGTTTCAATCAAGCATCACCGATTTCTTCCCTCAAACTTCTCATGACAGTATCTGCTGGTGACTTGCCACTGCTGCTTTTCTTCCTCTAGAGGATCAAAATCCAATTTGGTACTTAAATTACTTTGTTCCACTCCACTGGTCTGTGCCTCGTTTAAAAATCTTCCAGGAATGCTGCTTGTCCTTCTTGCAAAATCAGACTTTGCTTTTCTCCTATAAACAAACAAATGAAAATCCCAACTCTTCCCCACATCCCCTTTTCAAAAATATAATCATGATCATTTGTATCAGGAGAATTATTTAGCAGTCTCCAGTCTTAGTACAGCTTTTGTTGAGAAAACTGTAGCTTATATGACTCTGAAGTGTTTATTAGAAAGCTTTCAAAAAGAGATCTTCGTTTCAGGAAAAGAAAAATTGTTCAGTTTAGCAAATACAGATGTTCACAGCAGAGAGACTGAAATGGTTAAAAATGATCCTAGGGAGCAAGCAGCTCACAGAGTTAGCAAAATAATCAACTTTTTCCTTTTCTTTACAGAAGAACACTAATAGCTGCTCTGGTTTCCACACTTACTGAGACAGATTTTGTTGTGTGGTCTTGGTTTGTTTTTTTTTCTCTATTGCTCCACACAGGTTTTAATTAGTGCTTCTCCTTGGCTACAAGTGCTTCATTTTGAAATACAAAGCTCTTCAAAAAAAAAAAAAACAACAACAAAAAAAAACCACCCCAAAAAACCAAAACCCCCAACATCACATCACTGGAGGGGAAAATGGGAAGTGATACAGTGCAGCTGCAGCAATCTGGTTCTGCTGTTGTCCTCCCCCTCCCCAAATCCTCTGCATAATTTCAATCATTAGTCGATGAACCTTTGGCAGGCTTTCTTCCATCGGCAGGCAGTGCACCACATATCTCTGTTCTCCATCCCATAGACCTTCCGACACTTTTTCCCCTCCCCTCTAGGCTTCCTGTCAGAGAGAAAGGGAAGCTTGTTAACAAGATGCTTTAGTAGTTTTGCTTTTCACCCTAAGACCAGGTCAGCAAACTCAATGGAGTGCAGGAGGCAGAGAACCCTGGGTCTTTTGCAGGATTTGGGCTGGTTTTGTTCCAGCTGGGAGCTGATGAAGCGACAGACATATGTATGGCCATGACTCCACCGCTCTCAGGGACCAGGCCTTCTCCTTGCCTGGCGTCCACAGCCTCTGCAGCAGCTGCTTAGCCTGCTCCTCTGCTCCTGGGATGATCCCAGGAACATACAGCCCTGACTTTAGCCAGCAACTAAACCTGGACTAGATAAATTATACTTCAGCCACATGAAGTGCCAAGCCATAATGGGCAGTCATAGCTGTTCCACAGTACAGGCCAGGCCATGTCAGGCTAAAGTGCTGCAGAGCTGTGGTAAAAATATTTGGCATAGCTCACAGAGCAGACCTTGACCACCAGCAGGTATCAGCAATGTCAAAGGGCAGAAAAGCTACCAGCCCCTAACCTTGCTGGTCCTTCCTGCACAGTTTGCTCTGAGCTCACTGACTGAAAAACAACAAAGTGAGTGGAAGGTTTTAATCCTTGCTCTCACTTGCAGCACGTTCTTGTGGGCACCCTTCTCTGTGGTCCCCAAAGCCAGCAAGGCGGGCAGCACCTGCTTTTAAAGCTGTAACAATTGTCCTGTTTTTCATCTTTCAACCACACTCAAAAGATCACAAGTTCAGAAAATGATCCAAGTAACTGTTAAAATGGATTTTTTTTTATTCAACACACCGCAAGCCAGCAAACCTGAGGAGCAATGCTTCACTAGGCAGTCCAACGTTCACTACAGCAATGCCATCTGTCCCGGCATCTTTAAATAAAGTCACTGTACCAACAGAACAGTTTAATCCCTGTTTTACATGTTGCATGGCACACATGGGAATTGCCTGATAATTCCTCTCTTGCATACCCACACATTTTCTGATTACTGAACATTAATTAATGGGCACAATCCATGAATTGGGAAGATCCCAAGTTTGGTTTGTAGCATATGCAATGACCTGAGAGTCATTAAGAAAATGAAAAGCATGAAATCTTCTTTTTGTCTCATTTAAGGGTACAATCCCCTTTAGAACTATGAGAAATAAGGAGTTTCTTTACTGGAAGAAATTCAGCATTACAGTTTCATTTTTTTACATAACTTTTTGAACACTTTAAAAGTAGATTCTGGTCAATATCAGTCATATTTAATGGAAATGAATGCAGCTTATGTCTAGGAAGACAAGGCATAAAAAGCTTTGCCTTGATCTAATTTATTGTAGGACAGGGTTCCTTATAATTCATTTGAAGCCAAATACCATTCTGACTGAATGGTGATAAACATGTAAGACAGTCCAGCCTTTCAGGGAAAAGTGCAAAGCCAGACAGTGCAGCTGAACTTTACCTTTGATGGTAGTGAAAAGACAAATAGGTTCTGAACGCTTACTTTGAAGAGTTCTAGCAAGAACCTGCCTGACAACTGCAATGAGGGCTGGTGGTGGGCTTTTTCTGCTTCTCTGGCCACTGACATCTTATTTACTGAATGCCCTCCACGTTGTGAGGCTGTGGTGTGTCAGCAGGAGCTAATGGTCCCATACCTCAAGCCAAATGCTACTCTAGGCGGTGATGAAAGAACTGTGTGGGACTGCTTCTGCTCTCCACTCCCTGCAGGACGATTATGGGTTGGTGAGACCTGTCAATACAGACAAAAAAGCTGCTTACAAAGAACAAATACATACAAATGCAGCATAAATTCTTTTTCCCAGAAAATGCAAATTATGATGCATGGTGGCAAGGATACCCAGGAAAGGTGACTATATAATATACAAACATAATTAAGCTCTGTTTATTTAGCACGAGGTACATTGCATTAGGTTCTCTTTGTTTCTCTGTATTTCCAGTCATCCTCCTACAGCAAACCAAAATACAGATCAGCATCACTGCAGGTTTTGGAAAAGACAAGAAACACATTCATTGTTATTTAAAAACTCTGAATAGCTCTTAGAAAAACCTTCTCTAATTTAAGCAAAGAAAATAACTGGAAAAATAAACTCTGTCCTGTGCTGAGATCAATACCAATAATCTCCTATGAAATAAAGGGATTTCACTTGTTACTCCAGTCTGTGACTTGGCACTCTTTGTGGAGAGACACCCTTGGAGAAGACAGTTTGTTGAAGAGCACTTACAATGTGGCCCCTCGAGGTTTAACAGGAAGGGAGTGCAATGCAGCCCTTCTGATCAAAGTTGCTAACAAGGCATATCTCCTTACTCTGCGCAGTAAACCTTCTCAGCAGGTGTCCTCTTTGTGAATGTTTCCAAGGGAAGGGTGTAGTTTGGTCTTCTGAGACTTCCCAAAGAAGTCTCCTATATGAGCAAGGAGCTTGGCAACATCATTCAAGCAATCACATGACATAAAGCTCGGCCTTGAATAATACCTAAATTATTTTACTATGGTCTTATTTTGCTCCTGTGTGAAGGCCACAACCACCTTACATCTAAAACACCAGAAAAAAATTCTGAACGCTAATTTTTTGTTGTGTATTGAATGTAGCAAGCTTCATTTGGGCATCTAGTGCACAGTCAACCTCCTGCTGCCAGGAACTGCAGATATGGTCATAGTTCTCTGCACTGCAATGACTTTTCCCTCCTGCCCTTTTGAAGTCTTACAATATTTGGAAGAGAGGGAACTGACTGACCTCACTTGAAGAGAATTACTGTAAGTGCTTTGATTTTTGATACAAAGTCTATTTTAAAGCTACTCCATAGTAGCAAAAAACTAATGCTTGTAATTGAGTGCAGACACTCTTTCAACTTTTACTCCTGGCTGGTAGCAAGAGAAATTTCTGATTTAACTGCATGTGTGGCTCACACTCTGAACAAACTTAGACCATTACTGATATACGGAATTATACCTGCAAAACTTGAAAGAAATTTTCTCTTTCTCTGCCAGCTTACCATGTTTTGTACATCCAGAGACCATACTAGCTCCTTTTGTTCTATCCCTCCAGAATACTGAGGGCAGCTTGTTCTCTGCTACTTTTTTTCCAAATTTTTATCAACCACTTTCCTTGTTTTACCTAAGAATAACTGAAACACTGAAGATAAAATGCAAAGCAATAGCACTTTTGTAGTATTTGGCATTTACCAGACACTGTGCAGTTTTCTAGTCATTACCACTAACCAGAGATCTCCAGTCACTGTGCTAGGGTTCAGAAACATTTTATAAAACAGAAATTATTATGTGCCTACCGCTAGTAACTGACACTCAACATATTAGCTGGTTGTCATTGAACAGAAGAGAACTTGGATGGCCTCCTATATTATAAGCAATTATCCTGCTTACTGCCGAACAGAGATCAGGCTGGAGCAGTAACTGCAGTGTGCAGACTCCTCCCTCACATTCTCCTGAGAGGGTCTCTGCACAATGGTTCCACGGACTGGCACACCAAGGCAGCTAAACAGCACTGAAGATGAGCTTTAGTGTATTTTGATAAGCTTTGCAGCAGGCCTAAACAATACCAGTCAGCTGTTCTCTGTAGGGAACACTAAGAGCAGATTAAGAGCAAGCCCTGAGAAGGCAATCCTTGCCCTTGGAGGCTTTTCATGTCTGAAGTGCTGTCTAATGCAGAGTAAAATGATGCTGTTTGTTTGAAGCAAGGATCTGGAGTTTCTAGTTACAACTCCTGGGGGGAAACTGTGGTTACAGAGAAGATTTGTGATCTGTAAACATCAGATTATCAAAGATCTTGCCTGTTCAACCTTTTTGGGTCTTATGAGCAGGCAGATAAAAGTCAGTATCACACAGTGGAGATCACACTGACATTGAGGAAGACTTTTACCCTACATTACATAAAAGTGGAAGTACATGGTCATTATGTTAAGTTCTCCACTATCAAGACATATGGACTTCACCATGGCTCATCCTATTTGCATCACTTAACTCACTCTCCTCATGCATCCCTAGGCTGTGGCTGACTTATTCTCCTAGTTCAGTCTCAATTGGTAGAACAAACATCAGCCTGTCCTTTCTGCTTCATGCAGAGAACACCACCTCACAATGGCTCATAACTGTTCCAACATTCAACCTTTAACGTGCAAAGTTATCTTAGAAAAATGGTATGAAAAAGTGTATTTCCCATCTGCCTTGGAATCTAACCTATGCATGATTCAGAATATGAAGGGCTTTGGAGGTTCCCCTAATTACAGAACCACAGAAAAACCTGAGTTGGAAGGGACTCACAGGGATCATTGAGTCCAACTCCTGGCCCTGCCCAGAACATCCCCAAGAGTCACACCATGTGCCTGAGAGCATTGTCCAGAAACTTCTTGAACTCTGTCATGCTTGATGCTGTGACCACTTCCCTGGGGAGTCTGTTCCAGTGTCCAACCACCCTCTGGGGGAAGAACCTTTTTCTAACACCCAAACTAAACCTTCCCTGACACAGCTTCAGGCCATTCCCTCAGGTCCTGTCACTGGTCACCACAGAGAAGAGATCAGTGCCTGCCCCTCCACTTCCTCTCACAAGGAAGTTGCAGATTGCAATGAGGTGTCCCCTCAGTCTCCTCCAGATTGAACAAACAAGTGACCTTGGCCACTTCTTCTCCCTTATGACTACAATACTTCTAAATAAATGCCTATGTTTAGATGTTGTGAATACTCCTGAGCCTAGAGCAGCCACATACTGAGCCAGACTGATCCAGCAGTACGTATGGCTTGTTTTGAGGTGCTCAGTTACTTGCTGATAAGCACACCCATACTCACAAAGGCCTTTCGGTGCTGCTCTGCTAAAGACTTTCTAAAAACAAGGACTTAATGCAACTCATGGTGTTTGAACACCCCAGTTCCCAGGACAGAAAGCAGGAAGTGCTCAGTGTCACTAAAATTCAGTGTCTACAGGAATGAAAGGGGGAAACACTACAGTATGTGTCAAAAAATAAATGCAAAAGGAGACTATTTTGAAATTTTGTTTCTCTCATGGTCTTAACTACTGACATACAGGTCTAGAAAGAAGCCTGCTCAAAACCAGGATTCAACAGTCCCATTCCAACACCACTAGTAACATGAAAAAATGTGTAGACCTATGCCCTTTTTCAGATCTGTACATAATCTTTTCCTGTTCGGTGCTTTGTCCAGGCCAGAAAAGCATTCCAAAGCTATTTCAGAAAACTGCTTGCATAAATATTAAAAAGTAAAATAAATATTAAAAGTCAAAAAGTAATGGTTTGGACTTACTCTCTGAAGTTCCCTTGGGTGCTACAGACTTGCGTCTCATCTCAGGGACCGTGTATGTCACAACTGCATGAGTTTTATGTTATGCTGGCTCTGTCACATAGTCTGGGCTTAAACAGACCCCATCAGGGAAGGAGAAAGTCTGAATTTAGGTGAAGTACCTACACTCAGTGTAAGGGTGGGAATTGCCACACCCCCGTTTTTGTAAAGCAATATCTAATTTACTTCAAAACAGAAATAAAACTTTAATTTAATATACTGGTATTCAACATAGATTTGCATTTGCAACCTTACTGAACATAATTTTTCACTGCAGGAAAGCCTTTGTAATTCATAAATGATCACACTGATGACAAAGAAGTCAAATGTGTGCAAACATTACATCTTTTTCTTCTTATTATTTTTTTCTTTGTTAAACAGCCTTATAAATGTTGTCAGAGCTATAATGGCAGTTCACATGATTCCCTGAGCAGTTTATAATTCTGCATCACTGCTTCCCCAGGTTTTTGTATTGAGATTACTTTCAAATTGTACTTAAATCACTGCCATCTCCACAGAATTCTCAGAAAGTGATTTGGCATTTCTTAAATTCTATTGAGAACTCTCCACTCTACAGCCCCAGATCACCATTGTTGCCTGAACAAGTAAACTCGACACATACGTGTCTAATCCTGTCCTCTTAAGTGTCTGATTTACAATGTGACTAATTGCATTTTTAGATTCCCAACACTCCTGGCACCAGTTTCTGCTACTCCACAAAAGGAGCCAGTTTCATAATTACTCCATATCAACCCCATTGTTGGGAAATCAAATTCTCAGGGAACTCTGTGGATAGCACACTCTGTGTAAGGCACTCTTGTTGAAATTGCTGCCAGCGTGATGTCTTTCACCGTTAGTTGTTCCTTGATGGAATTTAATAAATATTCATTGGCAGAGTGCAGTGTAATTGATTCAGTCACTTTCATTTTTATCAGCTCTGCAGGATGCCACAGCCTCTGCAGAAAATCTCCAAGATTTGCCAAAGGTTGACAGTAAGAAGCTTTGGAGATTCATTTGGTGAAGAGAAAGGAGGGAAATAGTATCTCTTATCGCCTTGTCTAATATTCACTGTCAGGAGAAAAAAAGCTATATGGTTCTTTGGATGAGCAACGTGCCTTACATAACACACTTTCAAAATTCCTAAATTCATAAAGTGCAATATTAAATGAGATGTTATGATATCAGGAAGGTTTATGATTAGAGAATATCAATTTAGCATGAAAACAGTGCTTTCCAATAAAATGAGGACACTTTAATATTTATTTATATTCATCATAGAGATTTCCCACTACTCATAAACAGTGATTTACATTTACTTTCAGCAGTCCCCACACCAGACACGACAAGCCGAATCCCCTGCAACTCTTCATAAAGGTTTTTCACTCCCCCCACAGTACCCACACCTACACTGTGGTACGTTTGGAACCACTGCAATTCTGTTTAAGCAAACATCACATTTCTGCAGTCCTGTTCATAGAATTAGGCCTTGTGCACCAGCTTTTTTGAAGAAAGGGTCAGTGTTGAATTTCCATATAATACATCCTCATTAAAAAGCTGTCAAACTGAAATATGTATTAATAACAAAATGCAATAGATACTGAACATATTTTCTGCATAAAACAACATTTTTCTGCTATCAGTAGTGGCTACATACTTGTAGCCTCCTAAAATGGGACTTTGAATTCATGTTATTGTTTCTTTCAGTTGCCTTTCTTTCAGTTGCTTCATCTTCAGAGTTCATTCAGGTAAAAGTCCCACTGCCTGAATCCAACTGGCCTGTTAGCATAACCATTAGCAGGCTGATTTTCCATCTAGTTTCTTAAGAAATCTCTTAGTAGCACAAAAAGAAGCACATATGCTAGGCTCTGCACCTACCAGAATGTTCTTTTGTAAGCCTATAGTTTAAAAAATATATACT
Organism: Lycocorax pyrrhopterus obiensis; assembly: GCA_014706295.1. NCBI lineage: Eukaryota > Metazoa > Chordata > Aves > Passeriformes > Paradisaeidae > Lycocorax > Lycocorax pyrrhopterus. The sequence continues at coordinate 123,637,620 of JACSVZ010000002.1, forward strand.
ATAGATTCAATTGCCTGCTTGTAGACACTGACGCAAAAGTAACCTAACTGTACTGATAAAGAGAGTAACAAAGGTTTAAAAACAGCCATGCTGGCAAACTGAGGCACATGTTTAATTTGTTTCTTTTTGGTATTTGTTACGTCACATTTACTTCTATAATTACACACTGTGAAACAAAGCAAGAAGATCTAAAAAACCCTTTTCTCCCCTTCTTTCCTTTTTTGATGTGCACTTACTGGAATGCCGGTGAAGGTAACTGGAGGCGACTGCCAAGAGATGCTAAAGCTACTGCCATTGGGAGTGAATTTTGCTGACCCTGGAATGTTCACCGGAGGAGTGGCCTGTGTGAAAAGAAAGTATTATTACAGCAAGAAGAACCATTCCTCTTCCAAAGCATTTCAAAGGATCTTTCATTCCTTGAAATGGTAAATCTGTGAGAGATTTTTCGAGGTATAAAAAAACTCCATGGTGACAAGCATTTTACCCTTGTGAGAGGGATAATCATGGATAAGCTAGTAAGGAAGGGACAGAGTTATATATATACCACTGTTCCTAAACCTTGTTTAGAGAAAGATGATTGCTCTCAAAAGAATTCATAGAAAATCCTTAAGAGGGAGAGCTGTTAAGAAACCAGACAAAATCAAATGTCACATACAAGTAACTTTTAAAATAATGCCACCAAGAAGCAAAAACTACTTCACAGATGACCACCTGTTCCACAGTGATAAACAAGGCCATACTTAAACTCATGGCAGCTGTTTTACACAATTTTAGTGTGGGTAGCAAGGCTTCTTGGATGGAAGCGATCAACAGCAAGGGTTGGCCATTTCTCATTTATCAGATAAATGTTAAGAGTCATCCCAATTAAAACAGTTTTTCCTATTAAAAACAAGGAGCTGTAAATCATCCTTTGGATTCAAAAAACGGCTTTTGAAATACTAAACTAAAGCAAGTATTTGAAGGACTCCTGGGCTTCTTGAACTCCTATGTTCTTCCCATCCCGGCTGTAATACTCAGTGCTGCCCTGGGGTGCAAATGCGATAACCTGAGCTTGGACTGTTGAGCACCTTTCATCTTGTGCCTTCCTTTGGTTTTCTCACTGCGTTACGAGTTTCCATGAATTCTTCTCTCCCTCTTTTTGAATCCCATTTAATTTTCAGAATCATGAAATTCATAGCTGGGCAGCTACCCTGCCTAGCAGGAGTGTGAGCAGCCACCATGAACAAAGGCTCACTTTGACCCTTGAATTTCAAGCTGTCACCACAAAAAAACCCTCCTTGGTTTAAACTTACAGAGAATTTGCTAAAATGAGTTTTCACTTCTGCCTTTCAGTTGACTGTACGTGACAATAACACAATACACTCACTTAAGCAGTGTTTGTGTGTGGGGCTGCTGAAATTGTCTCACTGCTTCAGGAAAAGAGTGCTTCCTTGAGCCACCAGGCAGAGAGGAGTGATGACGAACTACAACCTGATAGTCCCCATTAAAGATAATCTTCCATGTAAACAAGGGCTGAAGCAATCCCCTAGAGCCTTTCCAGGAAAAGAAAGGCGAGACCACCAGATGCCTCTGTGTATGGCAGCAATGCTCTGTGGGCTGCCAAGCTGCTGACAGCTCCAAGAGAATCCACACAGACATGCAGAGCAAACATCCACTGAGCTCCATAAAATATAAAAACCTCTCTGAAAGGCATCAAGAACAATTTGGCAACTTCAGATGGTACCAGTAGTTCTTCATCACAAGCCTGTTCAAATGGGAAGGAGTGAATGACCACAGCACTCCAGACAGAAAGAACTGGAGAGAGCTGGATGAGCAGTGAGGCAGCACTGCCTCTGCTCAGCATCCCACATGGATGGCAGCTCAAACCCAGGGTCAGCACAGCAACTTCCTCAATATTTGAGTAAGACCTGGAAGGGAAATCCTATGTGCTGAAAGAGCCTGCCTGTAGTTCCTCTGTAGTTAAATCTAACAGTTTCAGGCAACAGTTTGTAAGTTTAAAACCGATGCAATTTGCAGTTGCTTAAAATACCATAGTGCTCAATTCCTTTTCCTCAGTGCCTAAATACCTACTTCAGACATGATCAGACTTTAGATAGTCAATCACCTTGTTCACTTGTTTCCCAGATGTGCATCTTTGCTCATCAAGTGCAGCCAGCTTTTTCAGGCTAACATTTTAGTCAATCTCTTCCATAAGGTAAGCAACCATAACATTACAACCAACTGAAGAATTTCTATACCCCAACCTCAATTTGCTTAGAGACCTCCATCTAAATGCCAATCAAAATATATTAATGAATAATTTGTATTTATTTATTTATTTGTGCCAACATTACCCTTGTATCTGAAATAGCCTGTGCTCATCCTCTTGTCCTCTCATGCTTGTCCTCTCACTTTCTTCCCAGGCAGTAATTCCATCCTCTCGTCATCCCTTGCTTTGCCTGAGGTATCAGTCCCAAGGCTGGAGAGGCTGCCCATGGTCTCTCTGCCCTCTTTCTTCAACACTGATGACGTTATTTTTGCTTCTTGTGGTTGAAGCCCATCACATCGAATTTGGCTGACCAGAACTCTACTCAGGATTTCAGTTGAAATTATGTGGGGGTCTTGTATAATGGCACTAAAACGCCTGTCTCTCCTAGATATTTCTTACCCAAGAGATCTGGTAGCTATTTTTTTTCCCCCCTTCACAGCTCTGTTGTTGTTGGCTCATGGTCATTCTGTGCTTGATTAATGAACATAGGTTTCCTTCTCACATAATTTTCTAACTACCCTAGTTTACAGCAGAAAAATCTCATTAGTTCCTCAGATGCAAGACTTTGCATGTTCTGACATTAAACCGCATCCAAAACCTATTATTCTTAAGATCACCCAGTCACGTAAGCCTGATACATAACTCCTTTACTGCTGATGTCTCCCAAGTTTGTTATCAGTGAAGTTTATTATAGTATTTGTGTATTACCAAAATGATTTAATGAAAATGAGATCAGAGTCAGGAACAGCTTTTCATCTAACTCCACTAATGACATTCAAAAGCCCTTTCAAAATAACTCACTGCTGTTCTCCATGACTTTCCAGCTCCTTCTCTTACACTAAATTTAATCTCTAGCTTAACAAATACTGCCTGTATGTTTTAAGATCAAATGCTCTCCTTGAATCCAGAGGGATTTGTTCTGTGCTTCCCAGGCTGTTCTAGCATCTTTCTATGGGGCTCCCCCACTGCAGTTTACCTCAACTCCTGTACTTTCCAGAATTTCTTCAATTATTCTTCTAAATCTTTCCTCACCCATAGGACTGGGTCATGGAAGAGCATCAGTACTTGCCTCACTTTCCTCATATCTTTCTCACTACAAGTAGTCTATTTGATGTTTTCCAGTCATATAGGAAATGGCAATTAACAGATCTCTTTAAGATTCTTCTGACCAAGCTTTGGGTTCTGTATTTTTTCCCCCTTTTTTTTTTAACAGGAACCTTATCCAAGTTCCTTGAGCTGCTCCCAATGAAGTAATCTCCACTTTTTCCTCTGGCTGGTGAGATCTGAATCTCCACCCTGCCTCCTGGCTCTTCTTGCAAGGCTGGAGAGATCCTGGCAGAGGATGCCACTGACCTTCTCTACAAAAGCTGCTTCCTTTGCCAGGACACCCTGAATGCTTGAGCAGGGACCCTGCCTCCTGCTTCCAATTAGCAAGCTGTGAACAGTGTGGACTGTGTCACTCCTCACTGATGAAATTAAGCATTGAAACCAGAGCAACCTGAAAAGCCGACGAGGCCCAGGCACTTGTAGTCTTGTGTCATGGAATACGTAATTCAAATCCAACTCAAAGGCCTTAAACTTTTGTTTAAACTTGAATTAGGATTTCCTTAGGCAAGTGCTATACTCAGAGGCTCCTTGTAAAAAACGGTTGAGTGGGTCTCCAAACAGCAGGGCAGGCAGACTGTCAGGACTGCAAATCCCAAATGAAGCAGAACTTATCAGCAGCCTAGACTTGTTGTCTCACTCTCTGAGGCAGGGCTAAAGCTACACTTTGAAGCAAGTCTTTCTCCTAGCTGGCTTCATCAGTCCCCAGGTTGGTGTGCTACCTGATGCAGCTTCCACCTGCGATACCAAGCTTCCACCCAAGCTTTTCAACATGCACAAAGTCTAAAATAAGCCTGTGAATTCTCTATAGTCCCATCTGGTCTTTTAGTAGGTGTGCTCCAAACACACCACAGAAGTTACATCTGCACAACGCTATATATGATAGTTATTGCATCTGGTAAATTTAACAGAGTTCAATTCTCCAGTGCATACGCAGGTCATGGACCACACTCCTTCAAAGCCTCTATTCCTCTTTTCTCTTGCAGTATCCAGACCAAAACATGTCAAGTTTTAGTACAGTTTTATAATTAATGCTTTCTGTTGAAACTCGGCTGGAACGTTTTGAGACAGCAGTTTTTGCCATTTGAAAATAATTACCTCCAAAAATAGGAAGATACCATATTTGCTTTTTCATTCTTCCTGCTCTACTTCACATCTGCAAACTGACATCTCACACTGTACAAAAAGAGGAAATGAATTGTTCCTGGCATCCTTTGGGTATTTGTTGACAGTTCAAGCAGAGCTTGTACTTGTTCAATAAAAGCAGTGCTGAAATGAAGACTCTAGAAGGGATTCAGCTGACTGGATGGGAATTCTTACAATGCAGGAGACCCCATCTGAGCACGTCACCTTGGGTTCTGCTTACAGTCAGTGACAATTGAACTGATGTAGGCAGTGGGATACACAAATCAACTCTTCTCAACCTGAAGCATGCACCTATTGTGTGGCTCCATAAAGAGCACCCCAAAATCCACCGGCTGTGGTGGGCACATAAACAAACAAACAAACAATGAGCTCAGAAGAATACATCTCAATTTAAACAAAAAAAATGCCTTTGACTGCCCTGAAAACCTTTCAGCCCATTAAAACCCAAACATTGTGATGTGACATTTCTTTACACATTAATGACATTAGTATAATCACTGCAGCTCATCCCACTGGTGTTACCTGGTAAGCATGGTCCGTGTGTACGAGGTAGAGGTTGGTAGGAGCTGAGCGGCTCAGAGGTGTCATCAATTTAGTCTCGGTTTTGGCACAGGAAGTTTCAGGACGGATTGTGTCTTGGGTGGGAAAGGAAGGAGGAGATGCTAAAGATGGAGAGACTGGGGAAAGACTGCTTAAGCCATCAGCTACTGAGTCCGTGTTGAGCCTGATTTCTGTATAGTAAAAATCCTCCTCTCCATCACTGTAGTCAGACTCTCCTACGCGTCTGTATCAAGACAGAGAAGTAAGAATTGATTAATGAAAGCAAGAACCCCGAGGTGAATTTTAAGTTCTAGATGCACGAGCAAATATATTAATATTGTCGATAAATTAGTATTTGCAGTTTCAACCCTTCCTACATTATCTGCATTCTGGCTGCAGGGAAGGGGGAGAGGAAAATCATCTAGTCTGAAAGGAAAAGAAGTAGGAATTACTTTTTTTTTCCCCTCTGTGTCATTCTTGACTAATTCTTTGACCGTGGAGTAGATGTTTAACTCCTTCAGGTCAAGTGTCAGCTTCTCATTTGTAACTATTGTAAAGTTAACAAGAATCTCACTGCATTCTGTCTTCAAAAGTCACAGCAAAGATAATAGACACAGGCAAGACACACTTCACTCATGTTACAGCAAACAATACGCAATCTTATTGGAAGTTACTTAATTATACCAAATATAGCTATGGATGCTATTCACCGTAACTTTCTGCAGCATAATGGAAGAATTTGCTAGAAAACAGTCTCACCATGCAACTCACTCAGACACAGAGAAAGGACTCATATGGGCTGGATTGCCACAGCCAGGACTTTCCGGTCCTGCTCTCCAGAAGCAAACTTACTGAAGGAGGGAATGTAGAAGGTTTAATTGCCTTAAAGTTTCATCTGATGTGCATTTGAGCGCAGGTGCTAACAGTGAAGCAGCCCAGTCAAAGCAGTAGTTCCCAGCTGACTACACATTACCTTGAAGTCCAAACCGAAACTTACTCAGAGAACATAGGTCCAGCAGGTTTGAAGGGCTCTACCAGAAGTACCATCCATCAGAATGCAGCCAGTCACTCACCAAAACTACTCTCTCCAGCAAAGTTGCTAACTCCAGCAAATTCCAGAAAGGTTTTGCTATTTACTTCTCCCTCTCCCACACCACAGAGGATGTCCCCACAGTATAAAGCACAAAGCAACACTCCTAACTGCATTTTGAGAGAGATTTTCTCTGTTTCCCACAGCCTTACTTTTAAGCCCAACGGTAATTGCTATGACCTTTTCAAGACCATCCTGAGCTCCAGACCTTTCTTGTGGTGGCTTTAATTTTTAAGCAGTGGGTAACACAGACCTACACAAGAGAGATGTATTTTCACCTAACAGGTGATGACCATGAGTCCCCACTGTAATTATATACGAGAGAGGTACATCCCTCGGTGAACTGCACAAGAGAGTTCAGTTGCAAACTGAAGCTCTGAAACAAACTTGTGTCCTAAAAAGTTCATTTGCTTTTGCTTCTAGTCCAAGTAACATACATGTGTGTCCTGATTTCATCTGGGCTGGAGTTAATTTTCTTCCAAGTAGCTGGCAAAGAGATGTCTTTTGGATTTAGGATGAGAAGAGTGTTGATAACACACTGATGTTTTAGCTGATGCTGAGCACTGCTTACTCTAAATCAAGAACTTTTCAGCTTCCCATGCTCTGCCAGTGAGCAGAGGCACAAGTAGATGGGAGGGACCATGGCCAGGACAAAGGGATATTACATACCATAGAATGTCATGTTCAGTAAATACACTGGAAGGAGTTAGCTGGGAGGTGCTGATCACTACTTGGGGACAGGCTGGGCTTTGGTCAGCAGGTGGTGAGAAACTCTAATGTGCATCACTTGTTTCTCTTCAGTTTTATTTCTCTCTCTCTCCCCTTTCATTACAAGTCTTAGAGTCATTAGTATTACTGTTATTATTGTCCTTAGTGTTATTAGTTTTATTTTGTTTAAGCCATTAAACTGTTCTTGTCCCAACCCATGAGGTTTACTCTTTATTCCTTTGATTCTTCTCCTCCCCCTCGGCAAGGAAGGGGATAGTGAGTGAGCAGCTTTGTGGTACCTTGGCTGCCGACTGGGGTCAAACCATGACAACATGCAGCTCAGTTTCCTTTTTTGTAGGTTTCTTTTGTGGTTTGTGGTTTTGGTGGGTTTTTTGGCTTTTTTTTTGGCATTATTTCAACTCAGAACTGGCACAAGCCCCTGACCTGATGTGAAACAAAGCTGAGAAGTATTCATGCAAGACCCTGAATCTGTCTACCACAGAGTGCCATCCCAGATGTGATGTGCAGACAGCACATACGACGTAATGGCACTGAGCTGTGCAGCTGATAGGGAAGTACAGTGTGACCTCGAGCTCTATTTGGCCTTCTAGCGAAGTTGACAGAATTTCAGGAAAGAAAGTGCCTCGCTGTTGGAGTAAGTGCTCATTCACCCGGACACACTATTCCGCAATTTCCTCAGAAACCTAAGGATATGAGACAGAGAAGCCAAGGACAATCCAGCTCATCTCTGCAGCCAAAGGCAATTGCTCCTCTTCTATACCAAATCTTTTAGACTTCCAAATAGACTTCTCTCTTACCCAAGGTGAATGGTCCGTATGTGTTTCTGAATCCCTGCAGCTGTGCTCAGTACCTTCCCACAGTTCTTCCACAGGCATTTGAACATCACCTTCATGGAGTTCTGAAAATTATGCGTAAAGCAACATTAGTTGTATGGAAGTTGTATGGATATCAGGAAAAATTTCTTCCCTGAAAGGGTTGTCAAGCATAGGAACAGGATGCCCTGGGAAATGGCTGTGTCACCAACCCTGGAGGTATTTAAAAGACGTATAGATGTGTTGCTTGGGGACATGGTTTAGTGCTGGACTTGGCAGTGCTGGGTTAAGGGCTGGACTCTTACAGGTCTTTTCCAACTTAAACGTTTCCGTGACTCTGTAATTCTATCAAGGTAGAAAAAACCTCAAATTACCCAAAACAGATGAACAGTTACAAAACACTGTGAAGGTTCAGAGCCTTTGACTCCAAATCTGTAATTATCTACTAGTCTCTTGTTAAGTGTGTCACCCTACTGAATTCAAGAGAATCCCAGTGAAAAGTTGCAGGAGCAGCTTGTGACAAAACTTTACCTCTCTCTGTTCATTGGCAATACTTTTCCATTTTTAAGTTTCAGTTCCTCCACTAAGGGAAACAGATGATATAAAAACTTCCTACACTTCTTTCAAAAAAACACTGATAAGACTTCTCACTTAATCCAAGGTACCTTCTTAAATTAAGGTCTTTCCAAAGCAAGCTCTTATGAATGTTTCTGCTCACGATATTTGCAGCACAAAAAATATTGTGCCAGAAAAACATAGCTCCTGTTATGACAATATTCACCATGAGCTGGCACAATCTGCTTTTGTTTCACTCAGAAACTGCTGTAGACTTTACTTAGACAAGAGAACGAGAAGTTATCGGTCTGTGTTTAATATAAAAAAAATATGGGTATAATCTCATTTAAGTATTCTTTTTATATTCTTTAATATAACTTCATTGATCCCCACTGAGTTATCACTGATTTAGAGCACAACCAACAAGGCTATAACTAGGCCAATCTTCAACATTTTGAAGACTCTGGAGAAAAGTAGTCTTAAAACAACACAGATGTTACAAACTCTAGAGATATGTAAAAGCTAATTTTACCCCAAAATGAAACTAATTTTGTACAGTTTAAATAAAAAAAGAATTCTAAATAGCTTGTACATCTCAAAAATAATTTTCTCTGTTACTACAGAACACATTATTAACACAAGGAAGAGCATCAAAATACTGTATTATTATTCTATAATTTTAGTTACATATAAGATTAAATTAATATAGTAATATAAAACTCAATTGAAAAAAAGAAAGAGGAGGAACAAGTACATCCCAAGAGTTAAGTACATTTCACTGTGCCTTGAACAAAAGCTTCTTGGTGCTTTCTTCAATTTGGACCCTTTGGAACTGCATGCCAGAAGACGGTTTCAGCATTTGCTAGGAAGATGATGGTTAGAATATAACTTTAAAAAAAAATCTCAGCGGATGGGCTTTTTAAAATACAAGTTGATTGTAGTAGCATGTTCTCATAGTTACCCTGCAGTCTAACATTTCCTGTTTTAAAGCATGAATGCTTAGGGCTTTGAGACTTGAGGTACCTGATCATACTGTTCATACGAAAAATAACTTTGGAATAAATTGCACATAAATTGCCTCTCTATTTTTTTATTTGATAATACAACTATCAGTCAAATAGACACAGAACTCTTTTTCTTTTCTCAAATGAAATATAATCTATCTAGCAATTCTGATCAATACTTTTCTTCCTTCTATAATATAATACTAAATACTATTATCAGCTCAAAACCACACAACCAACCATCGACTATGGCAACAAGATGAAGGCCATGTTTATAACTGACATCCTAGGAATTCCAATATGGCATCATGAACACCATATGTATCTTTACGAACACAGAATAGTTTAACATATTGGTCTCCTAGCTACACTGTGGTTTTGGATTTATTGTCAGTGGTAGGAGTTTGCAAAAACCCATGCACTTTTAACATAATCAAGTGAAAGCTCACTCAGTAGAAATAAAGAACATGCTTACATTTCTTCCATTTCCTTTCCAAAAATTACCTATTCAGGCTTAATGTTTTATTTAAGAAAATAATGGAACATAAATGGTTTGGTGAGGAATAACTACCTTAGAGGAAACTTTTAAGCAAATAGTAAGGTTACCAGTCACTCTATTTCCAGGTTTACTCCTTCTGACTTTTGCAGCCCTGAAGAAGAAATAACCTGAACATTTTTGTTTCAGCTTCTAAAGGTGCTAACTAGTACTCAGATCAAGTACCATGCTGGAGCCAGAATAAAGAAAAAAAACCTGCAGGAAAGCAAGTTAATTTATAAAACCAAGTTTGGAATGGAATGTTACTGTTTATCTAAATAAAACATTTGCCATACAAAGCAAAATCCCTGTGAACCAGAACAGATAGTGTAATAGACCTATGGTGGGTACATAAATAGAAATACCTGAAAGCAACTTAGAAAACAATAAAGATGGCAGCTGCAAACCCATCTGTATCATCACAGCTGAGCAGTAAGAGTGGTGCTAATAAGATGAAGGTTAACTGAGAAGTAAAAGGCAAACCAGAACACTTCTGCACTCCTACTACTCCTCTCCCACATGCCCCCAAATTGTCTCTCTGTTTAGCATAACGCTCAGCTACAACTTCTAATTTATTATAACAAAGGTGTCCTCCAAAATACTTTTTTCCTTCTTAGCAAGATGCACAAACATTTTACACCTCTTTCCCACCAACAAGGGAAGAACCACATGGGTCAACAAATAAGCAGCTTCTGGAGCAAGAGAATAAATCTGAACAGGTTTAAACAATCATTAAAACTTCTTCCTGCTGGTGATGAAGCAATGAACTGTCTCAGACTGAGCCAGAAACACATTAATTAAGGGAATAAATTCTGGTTTTTCTCCTTACAAAAAGCCCTTTTACATCTTGCTATGTAAAATCTGTCCTGTTGTGTTGGGAGGGAAGGAAACTTGGACTAGTGCCATTTCTTTGTTTTCTTTTTCTTCCAGAGAAGCTTGCTGGCTAGCAACAGTGCTTTTTTGGGGTTAGTTTTGGACCTTTTTTTTTATGTTGTGTTTTATTTAGCCTGCTTTTGCACTCCAATTGAGGATAAATTTGGCTAATGCCAATACTATATCAAAAGTCACTGGGTTTGAGCTCGCTCTCTCCTTTTTTCACTCCATATGTTTGTGCAGAGAAAGCTTCACAGTATTAAGGTATCTGACATGCTGTCAGACAAACAGCACTTTCAGGGAACAAGGAGTATTAAGGCCATAGTCAGTTTTTGTGATGACATGTAAAGGCTGCCTGTTGCATCCTGCACACAGAGAATTTGTCAAAGTAAGACAGAAATCCCTTGAATGGCCAGAGGCAGCACCTTCTGGAAATCACTCTAGTGTTTTCCGAGCAGGAGGCTCTGTAGCACCTCGCCATCTGGCAGGAAATATGTGGTCCTGATGGCAGCATGTGTGTGCAGGAGGTGACCACGTTGAATGAGACACAGTGACTAGGCGAAGTCCCTATGCTACCTGGATGCCAAGGAATGATACAGAAGCAGAGCTGTTTGGGTGACCTGTTCCTTTCTCACAACAGAATAAGCCTACCAACATCCTATCTGCCCACGGGTATGGAATTTAACATGAGGCTAACCTTTCTCTTCCTAGGAATGGGTTCATCGAAGAGAAGGTTGCTTGTTTCACCTTCATCAATACCATCATCTGGCTGGGAAGGTGTCCGAAAAGCTTTGAAGCTGTCAGCTGACAGAGGTGGAGATGGGGTGGATGGGTTGGACTGGTCACTGGGAGCATTCCAGCTCCAGTATCCACTGCTGCTGGTACTAGAAGGCACAAATCCTCCTTCTTTCCAAGATCCATTCAGGGATTCTGTCAAGAGCAACAACAGCCATTATTACAACAGTATCATTGCGATACGGCTAAGGAGCTCTTTTTTCTAAGGTTTAGATGCCATGTTGGTAATTAACTGTACATTCAGTAAAGGAAAGTGAAAGCATTGGATGTAGAGAGGACAACCATATCTAACCCACTGCACACAAGTTACATACTCCACACTTGATTTTTATTTTATTTCAAACAAACAAACAAACAAACAAAAGCAGCAAAGTATTTTTCTAAAAAGAAATGTTGCATTTGAAAAGATAACCTGTTCTGGAGCATAAACAGCAAAAACAGTCAGATATTGCATGCAAGATTTAAGGAAAACATTTAAACTGACCTTTAAAGGTCCCTGCAAACCCAAACTATTCTATGATTCTAAGTACATCCTCAACTTTCAACAGGAACACATGACTATGGTGCGGCACCAAAGCAAGCTCCAAGCCACCGTACGGCCAACAGGAGATCCCCTGGGAAGGGGACATATACTCTTAAACCCCAGAACACTAAGCAGATGCACAAAAACACAATCATCTGCCCAGTACTAAAACACCAAAGAAAACCATAGCTACACTCTGTGTTCTTATAATCTCTCAGTACACACGCCTGTGCCTAATCTGAATCTCTGCATGGGGTGGTATGTATCGCTTGGGATACACAGGTGTACAGGCATCTGGTTTCAGAAGTGGAACACATGGACACTGGATCACCTCCACACCTAGTCACTGGAGGAACTGCCCCCTCAGTGCAGCAGTTCCCCTGACATTATGTGGAAAGGAGACACTCGAACTAACAGCTTACTCTCTGCAACACCATGGCTAGGAGTAACAGCACTGCCTGTGCAGTCTGAGGCACAGCTTGAGCCATGCTTCACATGCAGAGGTCCTCAGGCGATAGACACCGGCATGTCACTCTTGCCAGTCCCTAAAGGGCTTCTGGCAGCAGAGGAGTATGTGGGTCATTGGCCCAGCGAAGGCATGGCCCCAGCACATCCAGGGTGCAGCCACAGACAGCTCTGCCAGAACCCTCAGGTTCTCACAGGGCTTGGGCAAATGTGCAGGGATGGTTTAGGTGCGGCTTCTCCCTAACTCAGGCACTGGAAGCTTTTCCCAGTATCACTGTAGGTGTCTGAGTATTGTGCAAGACCTGACTTTGGAGCTGGCAAGCAAATAACATCTTATCTGTTCATGAAACAATATTCAAATGTGAGACAAGTCTTTTCAAGCCAGTGCCTGTCTTTAAAAGATCTGCAGAAGTCACTCCTTCATTCCTTCTTAATTTCTTACAGAAAAGTTTAACTAATGATGTTGGCAAGAAAGTGAGCTATCAAAAACTTACCCCCAAACCAATGAATTTTTGGGTTTCTTCTCCTAATTCAGTTGGTTTTGGACAAAATACTTAATGATTAACATCAGCTGCTCAAAGAACCGAACGCAGCGCCCCCTTGAGTAGGCAGCAGTAGTGATTTACTGATCAGGGCTACACAGCATAAATGGAATTGACCCTCTCCCTCCACCCCCCCGCCCAGTTCCTCTTTGGAAAAGGACATACACATTTCTGGTAGCTCCTAAGTTAACATATGAAGATATCGTGTTTTGTCTCATGATTACAACCTTCATGTGACTGTAATGAAGATGGGTTTTGTTTCTTTTAAATATTTGGTACTTCAGTCTTGTGCCAAAGCCAAAAAATACATCTGGTATCAACTTGTGACCTTAGCATTGCTTAAAATTTCCATGTCTTCAGAAAAACAAAGGAACATTCTTTCAACTACTGCTTTCTGACACAGTTATGGTGGTACTTTCTATCCTCAGTGTTTACAGCTTCTCCTCACCTTGCTGAGAAAGAGATGTAAATCAAGAACATTTTTAAAGTAGTATGGAAAAGACTGAATGAGGTTGACAACAGGAAGAAAACCAAACACTGGTTCTCATTCATACTAACAAATCTGTCCATGTAAAGAAGTTTAATATATAAATAAATGCAACTTACTCTTATTTTGGGGCTCTTTTCACATTGCTGGAGTTGCGTGAAAGAGAACCAGACCAAATATTATTCAGCTGCAGAGAAACAAGGGCCAAACTCTGATCCAGTTTACATGGGTGATCATCCCAAGGAATTCCAGCATGGATCTGACTTTAATATTAATGCTAATGTTTTTTTTTTTACTTCTAGGCAAAATTCCATTTGTTTTAACAAATGTTCCTTTAATGATACTGCTACTTATTGCCCTTTTCTGGAAAAGTATGTAGAAAAAACTAATCACTAAAAAATTTGTTGCTTGTATTACTAGGATCAGAGCCTAGCCTTGCAACACCAAATAAGCTTTAAATTATCAAGTCTTTACACTTGTATTTAAGTCTTTAATAAGCCTTGATTCAGACAAAACTAAGATATTCAGGGAGAAGGTGCCCAAAACCAGCTTCGAAATCTTATCTGTGACTACTGAAAACCTGGGAATTACTTTTTCAGGCTAGTTTTCTCAGATTTTGGGAAACAAGCAGACAAGCTATATGAAGAAATATCAAAGAACACTCAGACTATGCTAAGAAATATCAAAAGCAGTTAAAAAGCCACCATTTACCTATTAGCAATTCAAAAGGAAGATCTTTCCGATCAACGGCTGCAGCTAATGTGCACTGCTGCTCCTGAAAGGTGTCACCTGCTCAGACTGTCGAAGGTGGCAGATACTGCTTTACCCACAGCAGAGCAGCTCCCCAGGACAGGGATGCAGTGGGGGATATGTGTGCCTTGGCCACACCAAATCCCTGCCTGGTACATCAGCACAGGTCCATCTTCAGCTGTCTGTGAGCTGAGCAGCTGGAGAGAAGGTGTGCTTTTACCCTTCTGCTGGCCTTTCCCAGGGGCTGGCAACATCCTGTCCCGAGGCGTGACAGTCACCAGGGCTGTCACCACCTGCCGTTTCCCAGCGCTCCTCAGAGCACTGGTACTCCATTAACACTTCTGGATTTCAACATTGGAAAGCACACGAACAAGGGCCATGGGTGTTCACGGCCAGAATTCCAACTAAATGGATAAAACTTACATTTTCCGAAAATAAATGGAAAAACCACAGCATTTGTTCAAAAATGTTTAAAGATTGGACATTTGCTATGAATTCCTTTAAGAACATCATTCAGTGGATCATGCCTGTTCCCATGAAGAAAACCAAGTATTCCTCAATCTTCAAATTACTGACAGTAGGAGAGCATCTAGTGTTTTTTTAGCAGTTACATGTGAGTAAGAAAAGTCAGAGTCATACAAACAATGCTGGGGTACCCGAATAAGGGCATTCTAATTTAAATTATTCCTTAAAATAAAACATTCTCAAACTCGCATAGACCAATTGTATTTCATTACCAATCACTTTATTACCTGAAACTTTTTATATTTATTTTTGTCTGTCTTCTGCTATACCATGAATGAAGTAGTCTTTAAAGGGATTATGGATTTGATGGAAGACCATCAGAGAGCTACAAACAGCACAGGAATTGGAGGTCTAATCCTGCATCAGCAGAAGCAGACCTCTTGCTGTACAGATTGCACTGCATGGCCTCTCAGCCAAGGGCTGTAAGCTGGAAGCACTTTGCCTTATTGTGGCTTTGGGTAAAATCTGATTTCCACGGAGTGGAGGACAAGAACAACTGCTATCATTTTTCCTGGATATGGCACTCAGGACACGGTTTAGAGGTGAATATGGTGGTAGTGCCAGGCTGATGGTTGGACTTGGTGATCTCAGAGGCCCTTCCCAATCCTAACCATTCTACAGTTCTAGGACTGTATATGTGCAAATGCAAACAAGCTCTTTGAAAAATTAAGTGTTTCACTGAGGTCAGGAGACTTTTTGAAGTGCTCATATCCCATTTATGGAATAGGCATCTCCCATTTCATAAACTGGAGCTGCTCTACAGTTAAAGAAGATGTTTCGTGCTGCACCAAAGACTTTGACTAGGTTGGAGCAAAGCTCAGTATGATCCCCAACATATCAGAAGACAGCCACTCACCATTTGTTCTCCACCATGGCCACAACTCCTGGAAACAATCCCCCTGGCAAAGGGCCCTGGCACCCCTTCCCGCAGCCCCTGGCTCCGAAGGCTTACCGTTGGGTCGGACAGGAGGGCTGCGGACCAAAGGGCTGGTGGATAAACTGGTGAGTACCATGGCTGCTGTTACTTTATCCATGTCCAGTTCTTCTGGAGATTTCCTGAAACACAGTGAGTGGGAGGCAGGAAACACATCAGCAAATATTTAACTTTTTTTTTGGTTTGGTTTTTTTTTTTTCAATACCAGCCCAAATCTTAAGCCAGCACAGCACAGTAACAAAAACAAGCCACTGCACAGAGTTCTCCAAGCATTGGTCTTCTGGCAACCAGAGCATATCAAGAGGCTTCTACAAGCAAACTAAGTGTAAATAGGAAAAGAAGTGGGAAAAGAGAATACATCTTTGTATAAAATTGTCAGGATTACTGTGACTCTCTGTAACTCTTTGTTCCTTTTTTATTTTTCAGAATTTCAGCTATTCATATTCTTAGAGCTAAGTGTGTTCTTAAAGTGGTTTTCTTTTCCTTGGATGAAGACGCAGAGATGCAAAATTGGGTGAAACCACTAGCAACATTAATAACATACATTAGTCTCTATAGGGTAAAGAAAAACTGTGAACTAAAACTAAAGGATGTGAGTTCGTTGCTTCTGCTTAACACTGTTAACCTTCCCATACTCTCTCCAAAAGACGGATCCTAAATTTTTCCTGGTCAGATTAAAAACCAAATAATTTAAGTAATTAGGAAACTGGCATAAAAATGGTGCAGGAGGGGTAGGTGGGGGAGAGAGAGGGACAGAGAAGGTTGTTTTGCAGGTGTGATGGGTGCCTGAGCCAGCATGATGGCACAGGGGCCCATTGCTGCCTCAGCCTGGTCTTGTTGGGAACCTGTGTAAGTCAGAGGAGAGGACGTGGAGAAGGGGTAATAAGGGAAAGGAGAGCAGCCACCTTTCCAGGGAAAGGAAGAGATTTGGACAACGGCGAATGCCACCAGGATCCAGGATTCAGTGATCCATTGCTCAAGGAGTCACGGGGTTTTTTTAGACAATGAAGGATTTTTTTTTTTGTTTGTAACAATTACATACTATCTTTTTCACCCAAGAGTAACTCTCTCACAATGTAAAATTTCTGAGAAGTCAATGCACCAAAACAAAACTACCAAACCCACTACGTTTAGCAGACTTTTGCTTTCCATCCTTATGGGCTGGAAATCCTTGTGGGATTTTCACTTTTTGGGTAGAATCAAAGCAGGTAATTTTTTGAAAACATTTGCTTTCAAACATATGACTGATCATCCAAAATCATCTCAATTCCTAGAGATCAAGCTAATTTTGTTCCTACAAAAGGACACTTTCCCCCCCTGCATTCTGCTTTGTGGGTCTCTGGAGATGTCTCTGTGCCTTGCCAGGAGGTCTATTGAACAGATCAGGTTGAGTCTAATTTGAAGCCCAAGATAAGAAGTGGTCAGCTACCTGCTGTTTCCCATCAACTGTTGTCAGTAAGTCACCAAGACGAACAGGATGTGCTGGGAGCACTCCCTTTTCTGGAATCTTATCTCACCCATCAGGTGGAAGGTTCATTAACTGAAAACTATACTACAGTCCAAGGCTCTTGATATTTTAGTGAGCAAACCTTGAACTTGCCCATGAAACAGTTCACAGCTGCTTTCTGGCTGATGCAAAGACCCACACAGATGCTGATGAACACTCTCCCACGCCGCACAACAGCTTAACTCTCACAACTGTCTTTTGCAATACATCAATGCCTGGAACCAAAACACTGATGATGATTCCTGCAGTGTTCTGATTATATCTGTAGAAACCCTTCTTTCCTCCAGCCAAGGCTTTTGCAAAGAGCACAGCAGCCATATGGTCATCATCAAGTGCTGGAAAGGTCTCGGATATCTGCAATAATCAGCTGAATCCCGAATCTGTCACCCATCAGCTCCTCCTGCCTGCAGAGGAGTGTTTCACTCAGAATGCCAAATTCCTCTGGGCTCAGAAGCCCCTTCCTCAGGGATGACATGGAGATGCTATGCCTTCTCAAGACCAACACTGCCAGATGATTTTCCAATTACCTAATATCCCAGTGTGAAAATCTAGTTTCTGAGAAGGCTTCAGTTGCTCTGTAGCCCACTCCGGCCAGACTACACCAACTGTCTCTGTGACTTTATCCCGTTGTGAATGAACCATTAATATCTGCATTTCTGCAACATACGAGGACAAAGAGAGTACAAGTTCCTGATATGATGGAGAAGCTGATCCCTAGTGTTTGCAATCAGCCTTCCAACAAGGCTCCTCTGTGTGTATGGCAACAGGACTAACGTTCCCATCCAGGCCTCTGCAGAATTGCAAAATCACACTACAGCAGTTGTTGCAAGTGTTCGCCAAGTTGGTGTCAGGATGTCAGAGTCTAGACTCAGAGCTAATCGCAAAGTTTCCCCAAGTAGTTTATAACTAACTTCTTCCAGCTCTTCTGATTTTTCTCCCCCCTCTACAATGACAAGCACTGCTGTTCTGAAAATCTAACCCTTGCTCCAAATAATTTTACAATGTCCCAAAACTGTCTGCATTGGCATCTGTGCCTAAGGTGAAGGTCTTCACAAGCAGGCAAAGAACAGGAATAGTCATGAGAGTCCTTGCTGTTTCTGGCCATGCTAAACCACACTCTTGCAACTACTGGAATCCTTTTTTCTTTCTGATCCAATTTAACAGGCTAACAGCCCAAATAAAACAAACTCTGGACTTTTTCTGTGCCCATTTTGAATGACAGTCATTTTTACTATTTACCGCTCCTCAACTGCATCCAGCAAACAAGAACACAGCTCATGCTTCCCAGCCACAAGAATTTTAGCAGCTACAAGTACTGGCTTACGTGACTCTGCTCCATTTTTACAGTTTGGCTCATAAATGCAAACACGTGTATTTCATATATCACTCAGCCAGTACTGCAGCAGCAGCAGCAGCCTTTGAGAGACAGGCAAGGCATAAAACTGAAGAGAGGAACCACTTAAGCCACCTGCATTTAGTCAGCATCACGTGTGAGCTGATGCCTTAAGACTGCCCCAGTACTTTCCAGCCTTCTCTGCTGGAAAGCTGAACCTGCACACAGCTGTTCAACAGTATTTGCACTCACAGGGGAGAGTAACTTGTTTGTTATGCATCAGTTGCTCCCAAAACATTTATCCCACCATTGCTAAGGTGATTTTCTGTGGACTGAAATCAAAAGCCCTCATGTTACTGTTATTAGGTGTAATGAAATTTAAATCAGTTTTAAGATCACCTTCTACACCAACTATGAAGACTTCTTTTCTCTAATCCCACATCCCAGTCTCCAAATGACATCTCCCAACTTCTGGATGGATGTACTTGTGTCAGCCTAGTCTGCACTTGAGAACCAAGCCGTTTTGGATCCTTTCTTTCCAAGTGTTTGTAAATCCAAACTCATGAAATAGTTGAATTACAATGAATCAGCTGAGATATTAGCAGCAGAAGTTACAGGTCCTTGGGGACAGACTTTTTACCACCACCCCAGGTCTCTCAGTTTCCTATCTCCCTGCTTCCTCAGCAGGGAGAGTGGTTTCACTGGATCGCTGCAAAACACTGATCTAGCCAGCCTGGCCATTAAAAGGGTCCTTTTTTTAAACAGTCAAGGCCAAATCAGACTTAAGTTACTACACTTACTCTTGATCAATCATTTCCTTGATTTTGCTGATGAATTTATTGCTTTTTTGATAATAATTTATCAATGTTAAACAGCCATCACATTTTCCCCAGTCAAAGCTCTCTACAAGGAAAAGGTGGGTTTAAGCTCCAGAAAAAGAGGGTCCAAGACAACTCCAAGGCTATGCAAGTGTTCCAAACCAACACAACATCCAATCTCCTACTATCTCATTTCCTCTGCCAGCTCCTGGCCACTGTTACCTTCAAACTCCCTACTAAGTATTATTTCCATCTGGACACACCTACACCACACTTCTATTTTTTCATCTATTTTTTAAGACTTGCTCCCAAATAAATCTTTAAAAATACAAATTTTATTCTAGTTTTTAAGTCTTTAGACTACTCTTCATTACTTGCCTGGCTTAGATCAAAAAGCCTGTAGTCCTTCCTCTTGGGAAGACTGCATTTTAAGTCAGTACTTTACCCAAGCATATTTTAAGGATACTGGGGAATATTCTTAGAGCAGAGAAACTTGTAGTGGGAGCAGGTGCTTTTGATAAAATTGACCCTATTGAAAAGCAACCAAATTCACTTGAAGCAAAGAAAAAAAAAATCATTTTCCCTGCCCACGACTCCAAAGCTTTCAGTCAATTCCCTGACCAGAAACCTCTGACTCCAGTGCAGCAATACTCCAAGCAGTGAGGCACCGGTTCACTGCGCTGTAAGGGCTCTCCTACACTCCAGAGCTGCCCCAGCACAGTCTGAGTGTGGGCCAGGCAGTGTTTCCTCACCAGGGCACCACTCCCACCAAACAATGAGAGGGACAGCAGCATCCTGCAGCTGGCAGGACCAGGCTGCAAGGGGCTAGAAACTGCAGCATCGGAAGAGCCCCAGGGAGGGGAAATGGAATAATATTTGCAATTACTTCAAGTGGATGTTGGCTACAAAAGTTGATGGTCAAAGAACCAACCTTCTTCTCTAGAATCACATACCCGTGCTTTCCAGCGTTGTTGAGCCTGCCTTTCCTTATCCTACTTTTTAAACAACAACCACCTGAAGCCCATAGGCCCTAAACATTCAGATTTACTAAAAGGCACACATTTTCCTTTGTTTTAGTGGAGTCATGTGCTTATCTGTTTCTTACTGCTATCCTCACCAGAGGGACACGATAAAAAATAAAAAAATTAACTAGGATTGATGAGAAGCAGTCAAGAACAAAAATGCTATTATTCCATGTTAACTGTCTACTGTCCTCCACCCAAAATTCAGCTTTTAACGGTGGTTCACAAAACACCTGGACCTTTTGTTAAGGAAGTACCATATAAATATGTATGCATTAATAAGCTGTAACTGGGACAAAATAACACTATATTTAAATTGCTCTCTCCCTCCCATACTTACATGTCCTAAATTCTCATAAATACACCTCAGAAATCTGACTCTGATCACTTGACTATAGCCACATCACACCGATACTATCATACTGAGCACTGCACCAATACTATTAAGCACATTGTTAGAAGCTTTCGACACGCAAAATATGATTCATCATATAATGAATCATTGTAATCAGTGCACTAGTAATAACAGAAGCACTTGTGAAAGAAATAAAAATCCTAAATTACATTCTACAGGTAAAATTAAAATATTTTCATTTTCTTCAATGCATCATTAATGGCAAAACCAACATCCTAACAAAGAACCAGCAAGAAAACCCATGTACATGGCTGTGACTCCATGTATCTAAAGTAACTACAACCACTCTTCTATAAGGAGTAAAGATCTACCTCATGCTACAAAATATTCTTAGTCCATACAATACTTTGTATTTACAACAATACTTGGTTACCATCTAACAACTCAAAATACTGACAGTACAGATAAAGAAATTATCTTCTTGCTCTTGTGTTTGGTTGCTGATTATGGAGATTGAAAATTACTCACTTGCCAAAGACAAAAACAAAAATAAGACAGAGAATGGTCCATATAAATAGTCCAAGGTCATCAGCACTCTTTTAGTAAAAGCCGTAATTTTTCACAATAAAGCAAAAAGCAAAGGGAAATATTTCCAAATATTATATTAAATTAGCATAGTACTATAATGATACATCTCAAAACATTGTGAGCATTACTATTCACACATGTAAAAAGAAAACTGGTGTTTGATACCTGAAGGAGAGATACAGTAATAATGCACTAATTAGAAGTTAAGGATTTCTGCCTTTGCTCCTTGTAGTCAAACATAAAATTAACATTTTCCACACTAACTTTATATTTGCAGACTAATTCATACGCAGAATGAAGGACCTTTGTTTCTGCTGTCCTTGTTATACACAAGCAAATTTTTTTTATAGTGACAGCTACTAGAATTAATTAAGACGAAAATCTTTTATTGTACAACTATAGGAACTTTTCTTCTAAAAAAAACATATATACCTGAACTTCTCAAGGAAAAAAAAGAAAAATGCATCAAAGGCCACCTCAAAGTTCTCCACCTCCTCCTGGCCAAGCTAATAGATTTTGCTATTCAGTTATTCAAAGGGCCTTTGGAAGTCTGGCTGGTGTGTTAGAGCCTGAGAGCACTTGACAGAGACCTCAGTAACTGAGACACTGACTTTCTATTCAGACTGTAATAGCTTAAAGACAGTAAAAAGTCTCTGCACATCAGTCCTAACAGATGGGAGACATTCAAAGTGTGGTTCGCAGCACCCTGGAGTAGAAAACGTTTAACAGAACTGAAGAGAAAGAGGTGCGTATTACACGCATGTTTCTCAAAGTCTTTTATTTGAACTTGCATCTAGTACTGCTCCACAAAGAATGGGCCTGTTTTTACAAAGGCATATTTCTCTATTGTCTCCATGGTCTCCATTGTCACTAAAACTTGACAAAAGAGAATCCATTCATTTTTACAACCATTTTGTAGATGTAGATACCCAAGAAATTGTGGCATTTGGTTCCAAAGGTTGGCTGATGTACTCTCCCACACACAAGGCTCTCATTTGTCTCTCCCTCTGCTGCTCCTGCCACCTCCTCAAGCTAGATGGCTTCCCAAGCCAGGTGTGTCCCTAGGAGCACCCATTCCCAGTGCCCTCTCCTCCCCGCAGAGGTACAATCCAGTGATGCTACTGTGGCTGCTATGGAGGCTACCACCACACCAGGCCTCTCCAGGGAGTGCTTTCAGAGCAGCACCAGCAATAGAAAGGATGTTAAATTACTGTGATTCCTGTTGTCTGGTGTAAACACATCCCACGGACACGCTCTGCTGCTGCTGCTGCCCCCTCTGCAGTCCAGCGGCAGGAACAGTTGCTTTGCCTTCTAAGCCTCCCCAGAAAAGTTTGCTTAAGTTTTGAAAAACAGATGGAAAATGCCTTTTTCATAGAAACCTTTTCATCATTGCTTTTTGAGCAACTTGTCTGACTTCCTTAAAGATAACTGAAATTTCAAGCCTATCCATATGGAAACAGGACTGAACTCTAGATCCTGCTATCCGATTTACAAAAAAAGGAATACAGTGAGCTGGGACTGGGGAGAGGATGGGTAGTAAAACATTGCTCTCATTATTGGCTGCTGATAAGATCTACAGTTTTAAATGCTCTGCATAAATGGGAACAGTGAGGCAAGCCAAATTCCACACTGGGAGATAAGCTGCAGTTTACACGAACAATTTATTCTGTATATTGAAAAAAATTGATGCAATGAGTAATTTTTACTTTTCAAACAGCTGCAACCTATCAGGAAGACTTATCTGGCAAAGAGTCCTTGGGGCAATGACTGAAGCTGAAGTAGGAGTATGACACAAAAATTGTCTGCTTCAAAACAGAGCAATCAAATAAAGGGTAATCTCTTGATAGATTATGAGTGCAAAGCAAAAATTAAATTCAGAAAGGAATAACAGAACCTTGTAGAGAACGGTTATCCTTTATGGTAATCCACCAATCTTGAGGATTTTTGGAGAAGATTTTCTGCTCCATTTTCTCTACTCTAAAGGCCACTTGCTGATGCAACAAATAACTCTGTCTGCAAACCAAGTGTCAATACTGCCCTGAAGCAACAGACCAATTATTCCAAATCTTATCCAAAATAGTCATGCTCCATCCCTTTCCTGCCTGTGCCTTATGCTACTGTTCTAGTTTGTTCACAGGTACATCCCCACTCATAAATGACATCACTTTGATGGGGCACTGTTTAGAGAAAGAAAACTTCACACTTCTGGTGCTTTCCTCAGGGAATGGGGCTGGACCACTCGCTCAATGTAATACAAATTACCACGCTGAACATAAAAAAAGATGGAAAAGTAACGAAACAAAAAGTCCATAAATTTTCCTTAACTTTTGAGAAGAATGATTAGCTTAAGATATCCTTACAGCAGATGCTACAGGAACTTTGTCTTTCCCAAAGTAAGAGAAAACGCAAGGTCAGAAATGTTTTGCTCTTCCTGCTTTCCCTCTTATCTATTGCAAACAGCATGATTCCCACACTGTATGAATGCCTCATATTCCCAAAATATGTTTTGTAGTATTACTGCATGTATACAGTCCTAATGCACATACATGGATAATTTGTTTAGCACAATTTGTCTCTTAAAAGTT
Organism: Lycocorax pyrrhopterus obiensis; assembly: GCA_014706295.1. NCBI lineage: Eukaryota > Metazoa > Chordata > Aves > Passeriformes > Paradisaeidae > Lycocorax > Lycocorax pyrrhopterus. The sequence continues at coordinate 123,661,485 of JACSVZ010000002.1, forward strand.
GCTGTAAGTCAAGCTTAAAATAATATTTAACTTTTTTTCTGCCACACATTAAAGTAAAATTTTTTTTTCTAATAAAAAATACATTGTTGAAACATTTGAAAAATCCTGCAAATCCTCATCTCACCAAATCAAAGAGCCACAGGCATGTTGTTCTGTTGCTACATGTATCTACTACTGGGAACAAGATGGCAAGCACTTTGCTGAAACCAAGTCAGTCTCAAAAATGACCCAAGAGTCAGTTTCTGTTTATTGTTAATATTTACATGTCACTCTTTCTGAGCTCTCCAAATCCTTATTTTTTTCAAGAGAATTGGAAATAAAAACCCACTGACTCTGGACAACGCTGTCCAGAGCTGCCAGTACTGCTGAAAGAGATCTGGAGACTCCAAGCAAGAAACACGTCTGAGATGATCCTCTGCTCCCTGCCAAAGTGAGACTGTTATACCCTGAAGAGTGGAACCATTAAGCCACTGTTTCTATGGCATAAACTAGCCAAAAGGTCACAGCACTGTGAACTATCTTCCAGGGGGTTCTTTGCTATTGCAGCCATTCAGGAGACACATGCTATGGTTCACCTCACAACTGGTTGGATTTCTGTCCTTCTCCATCCATTAGAAACCTGCTTCAGAACAGAGAAGACACAGAGTTAGCTCATGTTGCCCTCTCCAGTCCCAACTTCTCTTCATCTCCTGTCCTTGGACCTGTTCTGCAGGGCTACATGGACTACAGTACCGGTGATAGCTAATTCAAAGCTATTTTGTCTATGCACACATCCACGAAGAGCATCCAGGTACACCTCTCAGATGGGTTCTCTTTCCATTTCCCTGATCATCCTACAAGTTTGTGTTCATCTCATTAATAAGAGTACATCCCTCATGAACAAAGCTGCTCCAAGTGTTGTTAATATGGTCTTGTCCTCATCTTCTACAAGGACACTGTTATTTCCCTGTTTCTGTTGAAATCGCCATGATTTGACTCACAAGGATAGCTCAGTCACCTGTAAGGAACAGTAGAACCCCACTGCTATTCTCTTCACCGCTTGTTTACAGCTAATGAAGTTGGAATTATTTGGTGCTAATGAATTTTTTTGTTTTGAACAGGTGATGAAAATGTTTCCTTCTAAATATAGTAACGTACACAACTGACATTTATCTTTACATCCAGCCTAATTACAGACCAGATTTTAATGCTTTTCCTTTCTCAGTTTTCATTTTCTCAGGAAAGATCATGATTGAGATAGCAGCACTTCCAGGTACTTTTCAGGTAGAGCAGTAGGGCGTATGGTACAAATAACAATAACATATAAACTCTCATACTTTATATGTGGGACTCTACAGACCACTTGGTCCAGTACTCTGCAGCCAGCACTGACTGTTTCAAAGGAAGATGCAACAGGGACATTCCCACAATTAATGTATCATCCAATCCCCATGAACTACAAATTTCCTTACACTCTGTGACCAGATTAAAAAAGCACAAACAGAACATTCTAGATATTCCAACATATCTTCCATCAGCTATGGCTCTGGATATTCTTCTTTTCCTCATTTTCTCCCTCCTCTGTACATTGTCCTCATGTCTGGGCTTCAGTCATGTTCCAGGGCAGGGAGCAGAGAAATCTAGTTACATTATTCAGGAGACAAATACCACCTTGTAGCAGGTTTGATTTAGTTATTTCTGTGACTGTTCTGTTGTTTTCGAGCTACCAGACATGGAGAGCAGAAGCTCCAAGCTCATCATTACTTTATATGCTATGACATTGCCTCCTATCAATTGCCTTTTTGATGTGAACATCCCTAGGAACTTCGGCATTTCTTTACATCAAGCTCCTTCCATGTTTATCAAGCCACAGCTCAGGATACACCCCATTTCTGAGACATGAAGGAGTTTCGGAATGAAAATGTCTCAGTCAGCCAGAGATCTGACTGATGTACTTTACAGCAACCCACAGTTCCTCCAAATTACACACGAGAGATACAAAGCGAAGCCCCCGAGGCTATTCCAGTGTCAAGGAACTGCCTTTGCCAATTTTATGCCATGATGACTCAAGAGACAAGCTGATGTTCTGACAACACACTGGCAATGTGTTGAACAGCTAAAGAAGGCCTGAGTCCTTCTGTTTTAGGAAAGAGAGTGGTAGATTACAGACTGAAATAGATACCACCATATTAAAAAGACATTGTGCAGTAAGCATCACCATGTGCACACACTCTACACCGTATAAGCTTGTTTTGGGTGACACAGTTTACCACTAGGTCTTTCAGATTTTTCAGGCAGGTTGCTTTTTTTTTTTGAGAGGTTTCTGTTGTTTGCTTAGCACTTGTAATTTCAACTGGACGTTATTTCCCCTTGAAATACCACCACCAGGTAATCTCCAGGCCTAACCAACACAGCGTCTTTAACAAGGGGATCTGACCATGAAACAATTAGGGCACAAAGCCATCTCTTCACTGAACCATCTCTTGTAACGAAGAAATATATTTAAGTCAGGCATCCATCTTTCTTCTTGCTTTTTAAACAACTCTTCAAACCTTTCAAAGGTCCAAAACAACTTAATATCTTCCAAAGGAGCCAAATACAACCTCTTAGATAGTCATCTCCTCATCCCATCAGTTAAAACTTTTGCTGCACAGATAAGAACTAAAGATATTTTGAAAATGATGGATATAAAAACAGACACTACAAAACAACAAGCTTGGAGAAGATGAATGGACAGTAAGGAAATGCCATTGAAGCTTCTGGGCGGCGTAGGACCTACCAGGCATGAGCCAAAGGTGCCTGACACTACACATCCACGTTAAAGCATCACTAGGGTTGCCAGCTTTCTGTGGCTGAACAAGCCATCTGCACAGTCAGTGTGTGGAGAAGTTGGGAGTTTTCGAAGAGCTCTGTCCCCTGCATGTACACGGTACAGCACGTGCATGTGACTGTCAAAGAAATCCCAGGCAGGAATAACTGCACCAGAATTTATGTATTTATGTACAGCAGAGCAATATTAACAAGAAAATGAGAACATATGGACCATTCAGACTACCTATTCTAGACAGCAGCCAATGTTGACTGATAGCAGATATTACACTCCATGACCATATATATTTCTTCACCACTCAACACTACTGCACTGAAGATGCTCCTCCTTAACAATCCCACTGAAGAGAAGTTTAAAATAATTTCCTGTAGAAGGCCTCTCCTTAGTCTGTAAACAGTTAAAATTGTTTCTGTATTGCCCAGCTCTGGATGTTCTCCTGGGGTACAATTTTCTAACTGATAGATGCTTGCAAGGAGCAGTGGTGGCAGATTAGTCATCATTTTTCTTCATTAATGGAGGATTGTTAGGTGCCCAGCATCCCAAATAATGAGAGTCAAAACCCACAACACTAGACCTAGACCTCTGCTTTTAAAGTATACCATGGGTACGAGTCCCAGTGTGAAAAGGGATGCTTCACACATAAATCTGGTGATGTTGCAGCTGGGAATGATCATTCTTGCTGCAATAGCATTAACTGAAAGTGTTTGTCGTGGCAGGAAAAACAGTACCTTGCACCACCACTTTGCATTACACTACACTAAGGCCATCAAGCAAGATGCCACACGTCACTTATACTACGTAACATTATAGTATCTATATCAGACCTTCAGATCGATCTTAAATTAAATAAGCATTTCACCTTTTACCCTATCACCACCATTTAAAGTAGATTTATTCACTTATAAACAGTTCTAGCATCCAAAAACCAGTAGTATGAGTGATGATTCATGACAATTATGTATACACAGAGGTTTCTCTTTAAAGCTACTGGGAAGTCATTTAATCCCTCACAAAATTTCTGAGCTCTAGTTTCTCATCTTTGATTCCCTTCTTTGAGGGAAGTGAAAGCATTGCCCTTTTACGGAGAGGTGTCAAACAAAAAACAAAATGTAGTTTACCATAGAATGGCCTGGGTTGGAAGGGACCCTAAAGATCATCTAGTTCCAGCACCCTTGCTGTGGGCAGGGACCTCTTTCACTACACCAGGTTGCTCAGAGCTATGTTGGTTATGTTTTTAAAACACATGCAACAATCCTAGTGGAACAAATTGGACTTGAAGTTAGAATCAAGACTCTGTAACTGAGACAACTGCAACACAACAATACCAAATCATCAAAAAATAAAGGTTGCACAGTCAAGCACAGGGTGGATAACATACAATTTGAGAGCAGAGGAAGGCTGATATTCAATAACCTGCAATACACAAAACACCTTCCGAAGTGGTAGAGGATGCAGAAAAAGCTGGAGGAAGCAATTACCACATATGGTTCTACTGGGATAGCAGGAGATTTGGGCAAAACTGGTCTGCAAATTATTGCCTTCCCTGTCATTTGTTTCCAAGCAGTTTACGTATGATCGGTAACACCATTATAGGAAATAACCAAAACACATATTTACATTTAGAGTGAAATAAAGGCAGAACTTCATAAATGATCTGGAGACATGAAAATTAAAATGGATTAAGAAGTCCAATGAAACTTATTTTTGATAAAGTATTGTAAGCATACAAGATGGTCAATTTAGACGGAATAAAGCTGAAGGGAGGTATCAAGAATATTTATAAGTACTCCTGATCTAAATGTTTTTCCAAGATGCTTTTAACATTAAACATTCATTGTGCTATAAAATATGTTTGCTCTATGAGTCCAGGGCTTTTTGTTGTGTTTTTGTTTGGGTTTAATTATGTGAATGCTTTGTATTGAAAAGAATGAAACCACTGACATAATATGCGGTAGCAGAAGAATGCATCTGGCTTAACTCTGCTGTCATCTTTAGTGTTCTCGTTCTGAATTCAACCTTTTTTTCATTACAAGAAACTACCAAAAACTATGGCCTGCAGGTACCAAAGGGAAATTGAGAATACACCACCCAGCCTCTGGTTAGTAGTAGGCCCAGCTTGTTTCCCAGTTTGTTCTGCTAGACAGAAATACTTCCTTGGTAATGCATTAGTGTTAGTAGCTGTTTACAAAGCCACAATATAACAGTGCTGTACAGACTCAGTTAATGAACATGATCTTGTAGTTTTCAAATTACACAGCAAAACCTGCTCACCACCTTTTTTTTAATTATTATTTTTGTCTAGGAAAACATGAGTCTCACAAATACCACAAGTGACAAGTACCCTGACATACAAGAGCCAGTCACTTATTGTGGATCTGGTATTATGCTCATGTTATCCATTCTCAGACTTCTGTAAAGTTACTCCTGCTGCTGAGAGAGGTACAACAGCAACCGTAACAGTCACCAAAAGAAATCACACAAAAAATTAACTCCATTAACATCTTCACCACTTTCAATACTGTCCTATGCAAGCAGTACTCTGTATTAAACTAGAGATGCATGTTGTAAAATTCTACCAAAATCTTACTGAAATGTCCATGTTACAGTTGATACTACTAATTTCTGTTTCCATCTATCAAAGACAACATGGACTTTAATGACAAGAAGACACTGTTTTCCATTATAGAATTCAATTCTCTTCTTCCTCTCAGAAAAAGAAGTGGACTCTTTTCCACTATTAGTCAACGAAGTACAACATTTTCCATCTTTTTTTTCTATTTTCATACAATTTGCAATGACCTAATGGTCTAGTTTCTCTGTCTTCATACCACAAATGCAGAAGTGGTTAAGCATGTGGAATGTTCCACACTAATGAATTTGAGTATTTATAGTCACAGAGGCATTGACATTTAAACTTTTTGCTAAAATTATTTAAAGAATTCTCTCCGTATGTGACAACGGAACCTCTTTCTTCAGAATGGAGTCTCAGAGAAGCACTGTTATAAGTTTACTCTTAAAATCATACCCACTGGAAACACAGGGTTGGAAAGCTGGGAGAACAGCAAATGCAGGCACATCCCACTCTGCACACTGTCAGGCAGACTGTCCACAATTTTCATAAATTCAAACATCCTCCCCCCTCATCTTAGTCCCTCTGTGATGCTGTGCTCCAGTCTTTCTATACTCCCTTTTCTTCCTGACACCAGACTTCCCCTAGTATGCCTGTCTTTTCCAACAACCATCAAAGAATTTCAGGGAGAAAAAAAACCTCTACGATTTAATGAAAACTCTAAGATTAATGCAAATAAAGACATTAACAAATAAATAAATCTTTTCATAAAGCAGATGAAAAGGTGAATCTTTAGCCTGTGAGCAGCTGGCAGTCAGGTTTTGGCGCCTGCTTAATATCTGCTTTCATCAAGTCCTCTCTGCAGTCCTGGACAACCACAGCCTCCTCCTCGCTGCTCTCTGGGGAACCCCCAGTTAGCGTATTAGCTGCTTTGGACAAAAGAGACATGGCCTTCATGGAGAATGAGTTACTTCTTCATGAGTCACTGAAAGCAGCATTCACCTGACAGCAGGTTTTAATACAATACAAACATGAGCACTTCCACAAGGGGGATTACATTACTATCCTGTAGATACACTGTATTTTGTGCAAGCTGGAGCACTGCAGCTATACACTACCTTTGCAGAACACTACTGCATTTTGAAAATTTACCAGTTTTATTTAAAGAATAAGCTATCTTTAGAATGTCCATCATTTCTGATTGGTTTTCCCCCAGAAAGATGAAGGTGACTGAATTTATTCTTTCTCCATTGCACATCTCAATACAGATGTAAAAACTGCAATGTAGCTGCAACTCTCCAGTGGAACCGACAGCAGTCTCATCTCTACCATCACCCTTTGGCTTTTTAGAATAGACAAACTGTATTATTTCTCCCTTACTTCCCTTCAACAACCTTTTTTTATACACACACAACCTTGACTCCTTTCCCCTACCAAGCACAACTCAGGAGGTCACTGAATCCCTTGGCTAGCTTAAAGTAATTTTTGCCTTATTTCACCTCCAGCACAAAGTCCTCATGTAACTTGCCATTAAGGGAAAGATGTAGGTAGGAAAGTATTCCTGGATCCCCAGTATGATCTACCTGACACAAGTGACTATGGAGACATGTCTGAGAACTTGCCCAGCAAAGAGCTCCTCCCCTGGGCAGTAGGAATTGCTCTCTACCCTTTATGTGACAGGATTTTGCTGTTTGCACAGCAGATCTTAGCAGATGAGGAAATTTTGGCCAGTATCTTTCTTTAGAGCATGCTGGGAGTAAGGAAGCCCAAGTGATATCAAGTGTATCTCAGTAGGGTGTTTCCTTTTTTCAAACAAAGATGACAATATTCTTGCAGCCCTGATCATTGTGGCTGCAGCTTCAGTAGTAGGTTCAACTCATCCCTTGGTCTGCATTATCACAATGGTATTGATCTCTGACAGCAAAGACAGATCCCTTCCCAAAATATCTGTATGCTTCAGGTACTACTCCATACGGACAAAAGGAATAAAACTGCTTGATTTGGAACTTTGAGAACCATGGGTCTGGCAACTTGGCCAACTAAAACAGATTAAAACCGTATTCGTGACACACAGTTTGGCAAAAAAAAGTGGCATTTCTGCGCTTCAGGGATGACTGCTAACCATGAAGAAATACATGGCAGAGCCATTGACTACAATGGCTGGACATTTTTACTCACGTTGTGATAATGTACATGATCAAATTGGGGAAAAATGGGAACAAAGAAAAAGAGCACATGTGCATGTGCACACAAAACTAAAAAAGTACAATTTTATTACTCAAATTCCTTTTTTTTGTTGTTTTACATTTCATATTCCATCCTCTTGTGTAAGACCTTATAGTTGAATTTTTTATTAATTGATTACATACAAAATAAGATAAAGAATCATGCACCCGATGTATATTTGTCCTTCACTTTGAAGAAATATCTTAAAAAAATAAGTACTAACTTAATAAAGCCGGAAAAAAAACATAGTCACGTTTGTGTCTGTACACGATCCAGAAACGGATTTCCTAACAAAAGATATTCAGCTATAGACAGCAATATGCAGAGCATGATAAATCACTTTGAAGCAAGCATGTGTAATGACACAGGCTCCAAAGAACATTTCACAATCAAAAGTATTATTAAAACAGTAACACATGCTTTCAGACTTGATTTCTCTTGGTCTCAGTTTGCAACCAGGGACCTGTTTTGAAGATTTGAAGATAAACTCAAGGGCAGATTCAGCTTGTGACAGTTTCCGTACGCCGGCTCTCCTGCCTGCCCTCCCTGCTCACTGCTGCGCTGAAGGGATGCTCTGTCACAAGGGATACATCAACCAGCCGACCAGCAACGCTGTTACGCAACGCGTCCATCTGTGGTTCCTCTGCTGGCATTGACTGCTCGCCTTAGGAAAGCCAAGAGTGTCAGCAGCCTTGCTTTGTAAAGACTCTCCTTGTTCTTTAAATAACTCCAAGGATGACGTTTGTGTTACTCCTCGCTGCCGTACCTGGCTCATGAAGAGCAGTGCATCGAGTCCTGGCAGTACAGCACCAATTGCATTGCCCCTGGGGCAGTACGTGGAACTGGGAAAATCCCGACTTTCCAAAGCAGAAACCCAGCAAAAAAAAAAAAAACAACACCCCACAGAACAGGAGAAGAAAAAGCAACAGCTTCATGGCCGAGCATTTTATTTTACCTGACTCTTTATCCAGGCTGACATCTGATGACCAAGCACGTTTCTGGCTGAGCAGAGACCCAGCCCAGGAGGAGAAAGAGAAAGCTGTTCCCTCCTGCTCCCACTGGTCTGTCAGTGGCCCAAGCATGCCAGCATGGGAATGTATAAGACTCCTACTGGTTTGAACTGGTCTGGTTTCTGTATTTCTGCCCAGATAATGGAACTGCTGGTAACTGCAAAGATTTGTCCCCAATTTAGTGGTGTTTAGATGAACACACTCCTAAGTAACACCTACACCTTAGCCAAAGGTGAATAATTAAAAACCAAAGATTTTCAACTGGATAGTGCCGGTTGCAAACACACAGTCAAATCAAAAAAAGAAAGAAAAAAGCTTTGGTCAACTTCCATAATTCACACCTTCCTTCAGCGTACCTCATTCCCAAGCAACACACCTGAAACAAATTTAAATATCTACCTATTAACTGTACCATAAAGCTACATGTGCTGGGACGTTTTAAACATATTCATGTGCTGTCAGCTTCAGCAGACAGATATTATTTTGGTATCTAGACTCAAGAAGACCATGTCTGAATCAATCACTTGATGGTGGATGTTCTATTAAAAATATTATTTTTTCAAAATACTTAATGAAAATCTAAAGCAAAATAGGACTGTGTTGTTGCATATGTGTCCACACTCACAATTCTAGAATAATCAGTAATTCGGGACACACAACCCAGCACAACATTGTAAGGACCAGTTTTTCAAAAATCTTAAGGTGAAAACTTTCCCAAAAAAAGTTAAAAAAAACCCCCAAAATGTCACTGCAATCAGTTGCTGCAATCAGACAATGTGATCAACAGAGCTTCACGCATCACTCTTGAATCAGAGACGTGCAGAAGTAAATCTGGCTTCACATTTTAGCCTAGAGGGCATCTGAGTTATTCAGGGAAGCCCAAATGTCTAGCACAATTCTGCTTTGGTATTATTGTCATGGTGAACAGTCAAGATTTCAGATTAATCAAATGCAGTAATCAAAAATGCAATCACAGCCTTCATTTTTTGACTAATCTCCTAATTTTTTACTCCTCAAGAATAAGCAGTTTCTTTCTCAGTTGACTTTTTTAAAAAATACCATTATCCAAAGAATCAAAGAAGATTCACTAGAATCAGAGAATATGCAACTTTAGAAGCTGCCTTCATATAAACTTTCACAAGTTAACTTAAGTTTAGAGTAAAATACAGCAAGCAAAGGCTGTATTGCTCACTAAATATAACATGGAACAGTACTTCTTTAATACGTGTGCAATATGTTCTCTAACACCGCAAAATGTTTGCAAAAGTAATATCCAGTATTTCTGAGTCATTGTGAGTGGGTTGGGGGTTATTACTATATCAGTTATGAAAAGGGGCATTTGCTTCAAAAACTGGTAGAAGAGAAACTGCTATTAAAGAGAGAGACTTTATCTAATGATTTCTGGCACGGACCTGCATAACGTCTGTTTCCAAAGCTAAATCACAGGGACAAAATCTGTGGGGTCAATATTTATTTTTGTTAACTCGAGCCTCACTTCAGCTTCAATTTCTGTGAACAGAAATCTATAAAAAACAAACATTTAGAGAAGCTTTTTTGCAGCCAGAATTTTAACTGTACTTTAAAATCCAACTGTGGAGTTATCCATTTTCCCAACTTTTTTTTTCCCATGGAAGTTTTTAGCAGATGAAAATCATGCAACTTAGAAGACGACACTGCATAGCTACATGTATAATGCAGAGGATTTCAGCACATTTACTGATTGCATTCTTCCACATTAGACTGCTGGGAGAAATCAGTAGCCGAAATTTTGTTTCAGTAGCCCACAGCCCCTCTATACTAAAGAAAAAACAGACATGCTAAAAGGGCTACTCTTTTTGGCCCCCATACTTGCACTCAAGAAATACTTACATTAAGTTATACGTTGCCTTTTTCTTCTCTTAGTTAGGATATAATTTGACAAGGGAAGTTTAACAAGGTGAACCTCAGCTTGCTAATGTGGAATGGTAATTGATGGCATAATGCTTTTTAGAATTCATTTATAGCGGTGACAAGAATATAGTTATTGGTGGAAAGAGCAAATAAATACCTGCTCCACTCAGAAATCAGCTGACAGCCCTGGTGACCTGCTACTTGACTTAATTTCTACTAATTTTCCACTGGAGAAACTCCCAGCAGGGAACACAAAAGATTCAACAATAAGTTTTTACAAATATTGGCTCCTTTACCCAAATAATCATTTTTCCTGTGCTGTTTTTCAGCTAGATGTGCTAAAATCAATGTTTTTGCACATGACTGGCTATTCCAAGCCTCGTGGAAACAACCAAAACACAGGGTACCAGCAGTGCACTGCATGAAATGCTTCAAGAAATTCCCAAATTAAAAAAATCAAATGGTCAGCTAATGAAAACTAAGTATTTTCTTCAAGCTGTCATAAATATCAAGGATCTAATCCTGTAAAATTTAGTTTCCACCAGGAATTCTACCAAAATTCATCTTTTTTTTTTCCCCTCTAAAACAGAACCTCCATCAACCCAGAAAATGCCTTTTGGCATTTATTACAGGATTTAAATGTATCGGTATTATGACCTAAGCTCTGTAAAAGGCAGTTTGATGAATTACTTCAAATTTATTTATTTATTTAGGTAAATGAAATGCGGAATTAAGCAAGAGCTGAGTGTATAAATTGCGATGCATTTCTAAACCAGGAAAAAACGCTCCCATTAATCTATAACACCATTCTGGAAACTGAGTACTAGAAATGGCCACATGAAAATGTGCACATCAGGTTACTCTGAAACAGTCGTTTGCAAAATGTGAGCTCCTGAAATAATAACTACAGAGAAGCACAAATTAAAATACATCCACACAACAATATTTTCATTTGTTTATTTATACACACATACACACACAGAGATTCATACACATGTAAGTCAGCTCCAAGTTAGTGAGACAAGGTCCCCCTCAGGTAAGATGTTTGGTGTTGGGGAGAAGGCAGCACAACAGCACCACTGCTTTCCATTAATATGACAGCTCAGGATTAGGCCCAGGCAAGGGACCACCGGGCATGATGCCAGCAGATAAAGTTCAAACTTGCACCCCCATCTTCTAGACAAAGCTCTTACAACTGCAGGAATCTGGAAATCTCAGCTGCACCTCAGGAAATTAAAACCCAGCCTCGAATTTAAAAACTGCACCCTGTTGAGTTTGTTAATACATGAAACCCAAGTGGTGGTTTCCCTCCTTCCACCCTCAAACCCATCTTCTCCCATTACACCTATGGTCAGCAGAGTCTTAAAAAATACAGTAAAATCCAGAAAAAAATATTCAGATGGCTTTGGTAGCAAATCTAGGACATCCATGCCTGTATTTAAGCTTTCAAATGTAGTAAAATATTGCCTCCAGCTCGATTATTCAGCTTCCTGGGTACAAAAAGGGTATAGTTGAGAGCACTGATTATCCTCACTCTCCCGCAAGCCACTTGCAACGACACTTGATTTGTAGTTTCCATATGCTTAACTGCTATAACTGAAGGATGCTTTTTAGTCACAGTTCTGAAACCTACTTGTATCTTCATCAAGGCTAGCAGGAAAGCAGCACTACCCTCGCCCTCTGCATCCCCCAGCTCAAAGCTCCACATTTTATTCTCAGTGCCTAGAACTGTGTGCTTGTTGGTGCAGCACCCAGGGCTGCTCCAGCTTTAGGATCTGCACTGAAGTGTTGGTTTCTGTCAAGAAATTCTTCTCTCACAGAAACCTTTTCATGTTTGGAAACAAAATGCCTTTAACGCATCAGTATGTTTTAGAATCCACTGCCATAAGCAATAAAGAAGTTTTTAAAACATTCCTTTTGAGGATTTTTTAAACCAAAATACATGGGATACATGACACTGAGCTTCAGCTAAAGGATGGGTTAAAAATACATGCAAAGCTGTCCGACACAGGGTGGGATTCAGGTGCTATATGCCTGCACTCCTGTTACTGTCAACAGAAACCTGGTCACAATAATTAGCAAAACACAAGACTAGACACTACCAGCAGGGTAATTTTGGGTTTGCTAAATTTAGGTATCCAGCATCTTTGAGATGCTCTAGCATATTCTCCTCTGCCCCCCACAGTCATTAGCTGCTATGCGAGTCACATCCAGAGCTCCCACAGCATCTCAAACACCTCATGGCACCTAACATGGCACTGGATGTTTGTGCCTGGCCTACTCCATCTCCCACTTTGTGTCTTCTTCAGGGTAAGATGAACTGACCTCTAAGTCAACTGGCCTTTGCATTGAGGAGATATCCTGACCACAAAAGCTTACACAAGACATATACTCAATCCGCTGAAAGGAAGATCTCATTCTTATTTAGTTTTTTCGGTATAGCAAAATAGTCCCAACTTTACATATGGAAAGGCAAAAGATCAAAGGAGTTTGCCCAGCATCAGCTACACCACCACCATCAGCTGGTGCTACCAATTCAGTAGTGAAATCAAGAGCAGATCCCCCTCCTTCATTACTCCTGGAACCAACAGCATCCCCAAGAGCATTTCAAGGCAACTTTACAAAACAATTACTTAAACTTTACTTCCACAACATCAAGGTGTGGTCTCAAAACTTCTAAATCTGGGTAGCAGGCTTATTTTTGCTTTTGTCTCTGAATGCAAAGATTAAGGTCGTCCTTGAGCACAGCTATACAAAACATGCTGTAAAATACTGGAAACTAAAAAGTGTTTATTGAAGATTATGGTTTTTTTACATAGGGACATGCTGGGTTGTTAACGCTGAAGTCATTTTGAGTTCACCTCTAAATAAGTGTATTTTGGCACTGCTCCCATTCATGGTGTGAAATTAAAAGAGTACTATTTTGAAAGTACACAAGCTGGCACAGTATGCAATTTGTCTGTCACAGATAAAGCTGACTATAAGGAAGCCAGCACTTACACTGCAAGTCTGTTTGCTTTTCTCCAGACGTTCCTAATGCTCCTTGAGTGGGAGAAGGACAGGGAGCACTAGCAGGCTCCTAGCTGAAGCATTTAATAGGCGCTGAAGAGCTGTTACCTGCTGCCCATGCTTCTAGAATATTTTCATGAAGTTAAAAAGTATTCTGCTGCTTCATCTGTTCAAGTTAGAGAGACTACAAGAATTACACCAAGCCCTTCCATGCCTTCAGTAGCAGAAGTTTTTTAAAAACCTACCTGTAGTACTGTATAAAGAAAATATTCTTTTCCCTTCAGAGAAGAGGATAGTTAGCACAGAATTGCCATGCTCTAACAGGCTGCAGTAATTTTTAGAAAACAATGATTTTCTTACTGGGCCATTTTTTGGTGAACTGACTGACAAACCAGCTTGGCCTTTGTACTGAGTTAATTCCCCTAGCAACAAGCCTTTTAAGTATTATTGCCCAGCAAATCATTCACCTGTTTCTTCACTTTTGGGACATTCAGACCCTCCCCAGACCCCAAACGAAAATCTGAAAGGGGGACACAGTGCTTTTAGAGCAAACTCACTGCTTACTCAAACTCATCCTCTACTTTATTTTAGATTTCCCTGTATTTGTATCGCTTACTGTCCTACAGCTACCAAGACAGATGCATCTACAAGAAGTGGCTAAAGCACTTTACATCAGGAATGAATAATCCTATAAAGTTGTTATAGACAGCAGCAATAATAAGAATTTAGAAGTACAGAAGTTCACCCCATCCTCATCTCAGAAGGCAGGTGTTGCACTAAGGCAGAAGGTAAAACGTACCTACGAGAAACCTAAACAATACTGAAGATTTATCTTGCCTCTTAGAGAAGTCCTGAAGTATTTCCAGATGCTAGGCACAACTCACCCTTTGAACATGACATTTCAACCTAGCATCTAAATCTTTAGAAAAATTCGTTAAAATGCATTTCTGAGGAGAATTTCAGTGAATCTAAGTATACAAATGCACTAACACTTTTAGCCTGCAACAAGGCAGGAGGCAGAGTACAGCAAACGCAGTTCCCATGTACTTTATCTGATTTTCAAATAGCTGCTCTGACCCATTTGCAAAATGGCATGGTCTCTGACAAACACCCAGGCTGGAGCGTGAGACATTTTAGGAAGCCAACTTCCTTCACATTGGAAGCAGAATTGTAATTTTTTTTTTTTAATTTGTGTACAGAAAAGCCTACCCTATCTTATATTAAACCCAGTCAAATTACTTAAAATAGTGAAAGGCAAACCTATTTAGTTCTCAGGTACATTCTTGTGGGTTATTTAAAAAAACCCAAAAAACCAATTAGTCTTAACGCGGGCTCTAGAAATAGAAGAACATGCTTGTTTTGTTTTAAGAGCCCAAGTTTTATATTTAAACTCCTATTAGAAATTAAAACCCAGTTATTGAGTGGAATAATACAGCTTTGCCAGCACTATACTGCATCTAAACAAGAAACGTATTTACATACACACATTAGGTCTACATACCCACCTACCACAAAAAGGCAACTCAGACTGCTGCTGAAAACTAGTAGTGCAAAAATGTTAAGGAGCAGGAATGGGGGGAGAAAAAAAAAATAACCTGCTTATCCTTTTGGGAATGGTAGACATGCCATTCTCTTAACAACACTGTGGAAGCAAAATAGAGAGTTCACTCTTTTGTTTTGCACTGATACTTGTTTTTATTTAGTAGAAGCTCCCATAGGTCTTTAAATAATTCATAACGCAGTGCCTGTTGTTTAGTTCAAGGAGTGAGCCTGGAGAATGTTAATGAAACCAGAGATGAATTGGCACAGCTGTAAATCTGCAAGGCCCCTCCCCAATGAGCTCATCCCCTAGCAGTGCAAATTAGAATGACATCATGCTTGCAAACCGCGGGTGCACTCACACTGCTCCGTCCCTCCTCCTCCCCACACAGGATTTCTCCTCCTTTTTCACACAGCTTTTTTTCCCCAGAAAGATCATTATAGAGATATATGTAGGGAGAAGGAACAGAAGCTGGAGGACCTGCATTAAAATCACAGAGTTTGTCCTCTTGCATCTGTCACAGCTCCAGCACAGACAAGAAAGATACATCTTTCTATTTAGAGAAGAATGAAATTGTGTATTTATCAGTCCAGCTGAAAAAAATACTTAAAAAACATTAGAGGCATGCTTTTGAGTAAGATCTACAAGTACTTTACAAAGTACCACTTCTACTTGCTTTCTTATAGAGCATGCAATCTGATGACCTTTGGATCACAAAAACACTCTCAAAACCAGGTCTCGAAGAGATATATTTGTAAAATAAAATGTTCATACAGCCATGCTGTTGGAATCTCTCATTTCTCTAACCCTGTTTCAATTAGCCATCAGACATTTAAGGCATGGATATGAAAGTATGCAACACAGATGAATAATCAGAACCTATTAGTAACGAGTAACAGACAAACTAAACAGTTAATAAAAAGCCCACAGACAGAAATAATGCTTGGGAAAGAAATGCTCCAGGAACAATTTTGATACTAACCTGCAGAAATCCAAGGTGTTTTCCTATTTGTCCATTAACAGAAAGGCCAGCTGCATTTGTTTACTCTTATGAATATGTTAGCCCAGGTCCATAACAAGCTCAGTAACTTCAGAAAGTATAGTAAGCATTAATATTAACAAGACCATTTAGGTCTATTTCATACTTTACAATAATTAAAGTTATAATTTACTGGAGAAGTTTATAAAATTACTGATTGCAGTAGAAATCCCAGCTCGGCTATCCGATGCAGTCAGCATACCACTCAATGAAACTAAATTGGAAACACCTCTCAGTCTCATAGCATCCACTGGTCTGGTAAACAGCCCACGCAAAGATCAGGTTTCTTTCTTCTCACTGAGTAAGGACATACTATATAAACTCCCATATGAGAATATAATGGGGAAGAAATACAACCTAGAGAAATCTTTAAACCCTATCATCACGCATTCCTCAGAAAACACATAAAAACAATGCTTTCTGCAATTTTGAAATCTTACTTTTTTCCCCCTTTATAAAAGCCTTTATAACAAACAACCGAAGTCAACATACCCAAAGCAGTTTTAACATGTAGTTTTAATGTAGTTTTAACATGCAGTATCACCTGTCTTTTAGTCCAGATCAAAACCAAGTCTCTGCTTCCTGTGAGAATGACAGAATGTGGCTGCAGGAGGTTTACAGGTTTGCTAGTTATATTTCCAAACTCCTGGATTTTCTGTGCTTCATGTTGTCTGTTGAACTATGCTTTCTAATATCCATAGTTTGGAGAGAAAAACCAGGCACACAGTGGATTCTCAGTGATGTCTGAAGAGCTTTGCAGACAGCAATACAGAGGAGAATTGAAACAGACCTCTGAAGGAAAAGAGTATAGCTTTTTAAATGCACAGGAAAAACAGAAAATTAGAAGAAATCAAACACAGACAAGCTGCAAAAGCAGCACACTTGACAGTGATGAAGGATGCAGGGCAGCCGGACGCACCCAGAAGTCATTACCACATGGCCTAAGCCAAGCTAAAAGATGCACCACAACACAAGAGGTCTCCCAGCCATGCAGGAATCATGGCTGCTCCTTGGGGAACACAACTGAGGTATTTTCAAAGTGACAGAAATGCTTGAGAAGCACTTGGAAAAACCAGAAGGAACTGGTCAGAGGTCACACGGAGAGTAGTTGCAGAGTGGCAAAGGACTGTTACAGCCTGATACAACCTGCCTGGTGTGAAAGCAGAGGAGGAAAAAGGTCTAACTCTAAGGTTAGAGGACTTTTTTAGCTTAAAGAACTTCAGTACTATAACTTTGCATAGCATTTTTAGTGTCAAATACAGCGGTGTCATTCCTGGACTAGGACCTTTTTCAGATACCAAAAGAAAAACAAAACTGAAGAGGTTCTTTGCTCAATAAACCATGAACTAATTTTCCCATTAACAAGCAGGATACCTTGTTATTCTGAACTAATACAAGTCCCAATTACATTTTCAGATATGAGATTATGGAAACTAAAATACATACATCCAGAAGATAGTAAATCCATTAACAAACCTGTACTTTAGCTATAGCATTGCAAAGGTAAATGCTACCACACAACACCAAGTCCAAGCAAAGGACTGCAAGCTACGTTTCTCCCACTGGGGTTATCCATCAGGTGGAACAGTTCAAAGTTTTTCTGGTAAGTGGCAAGTAAAAGATCAGAGGCTCATTTCACAGGAGGGCACAGCAAGGCAAGGCCTGACCCCAAGAGAGGGGGAATTTCTGTAGGACTTCAGGACATGTACAAACACAGGATGCCATAAAATAGTGCCTGCACAAACGCTTACAATCTCCTATTCCAAGGAATCCTGCCTAGCCTTCCTATGTGAACAGCTGCACATTGATATGCTCAAGATTTCAGAAAATAAGATTTCAGCAGAGAAAAAAAAGCCAAAACATCCCTTCTGATCCAAATGCAGATTTTGAATCTTTGTAAACAGAAGTATTATGAAGAATTGTTTGGAAATCTCCCATGTTAACATCAAAGTCTTTGGCAATTACCCCCCAGATCCAGATTCTGTAGCTTCATTCTACCACAGTTTGAAAAAAACATACTTATCCTTCAATAATTACTCATAAAGTCAAACAGCTTGTACCTCTCCCTTCTCCATGCACTCCCCCTGCCCCCAACCCCCAACTGGACGCTTGGAGTTAACCCGGACAAAGTCTAACTAGAAACTTCAGAAAGTTTAGATGAAACAACAGGTTGATTGATCTCTCTATGCTGTTACTTTGCCCCAGAAGATGGTAACAAAATGTGCCAGTAATGCCTCTACTTAAAAAAAGAAATCTTACATTTGTAATTCAGAAAAAAACCGTCCAACCTAAGCTCTTCCTCATTTTGTTTCCATCTACACAAAACAAATATTTAATGCAATTTAGTGACTAATGGCAAAAAATTTTAGCCCTTAGTGCTTGATAAGCCTCTCCAAGCAGAAAAGAAGAATTACAATATGGAAAAATTCTACTGACATAGAAGACTTCTTATTTCTGTGCCTTTCAAAGGATGTACAGAATGACACCCACTTGGACAGCCAAAATGATAAGTGCATTTTCACTACTTATTATTAATCTTTTTAAAATAATCTAATTCTGTAAAAGTTATTCTGAAAATCTTTGCAATATAAAACATCTTTTCTGGGGTCTGTCTACAGGCAAATGCAACTTATTTACAACATTTTAAAGGATGGTTTAAAAAAACCTTCCAGAAGACCATAATTGCATGCAAAACTTGCTTATGTGGCTTTTTTAACAATGGGATGTGTTCATTTACATTTCTTTGATCTGCATAACAGAAGCTCAGAGCCAAGGACTGCTGCCAGTTTCTCGCAGGCAGGGATCTAATCCATAAGATGCAAGATGGGCAGGTGCGCCAACACCAGCTGCAAAACAGAGTGCATGCCTAAAAACCAGAAGAGAGAAAGCTGTGGTGTAACATCAGGCAGAAGTGGCACTTTAAGGAATATCTAAAGATCTCTGGAGAGATCTGGTTGTGCAAGCCACAGAAAACACACGGCTGGGTACAAGGGAAAAATATACAGAATATGCAAGAAAAGGACTTCTGGATGAAATAACTTCAAGAAAGTTAATAATAACTGAAGAAAGACTTCAAGAGCTATGATGGTTAGAAATAAACAGAAGTGGACAACAAAGAAGGATAACCAGCAAAAAAAGGACTATGTGCCAGGTGAGAGGTGGAAGTAAAACCATGGCTGAGAACAGAATTTTCATCCCAATGTAGGTCCCAGTGAACTAGGAAACACATCCAGATGTGAAAATGGGAGGGAACAGATCCCCAGGGAACAAAACATGCAATCTATAGGACAAAGCTTGAAGAGACATGGAGGCTCCAGCAGAGATGCTAAAATGCCAATGGGCAGAGCAGAGGGGCTCCCTGGCTAGTGCAGGGTTTCAGAAACCATCAGAAAAGACAAAATTGCACCTTCTCACCAGACATTTCATTTTTCTGCCTTTACAGTTTCTCTTTGATGTGCTAGTGAAGCATTATTAAATATTACTAATAAAAGAATAGAGAGAAAATCAGCTCAGTTCTTGTGCTGGCCTGGTAAAACAGGGAAAATCACCAGTTCACCAAAGCATAGCTCTGCTCAATATAAAACACAGTCAGGTTACTGTTGGTTCTAAATATGCTTACTCTCCAGCTAAAGATAAATAGAACCAGCATAATCAGAAGAAAGCTTTGTCTGCTCTTCTAAGCTCTGCATGTCCCTAACATCTGCTGTAAGAGAAGGTTCACATGGGTTAAATACAGTTTTTCCAGTTTCAATAAGGTAAGGCAATACTCTGTTTCGGGGATCACCATTACTCCAAACTTATTATCTGCTGCTAGATAAACAACTGCAGGACTAATACACTACTTCAGACCATCACATCAGTCATTAAACACAATATTTTCTTTGGCTGATTTATCCCTGCTTCTTTCGTATAACAGCAGTCAGTCATATTTCAAACACAATTTTGTTTTCTTTGGCTCAGAAGCTTCCATTATGTGGACTAAAAATGATGAGTTTATCTAATGAGATTAGAGTCTTTTAAGCATTTTCATGCTAGTCAATCCTTATGATGGGATACTTAGTTTGGAGGGCCTAGCTGAACAAAAGCAAAGCACTGCAAGAGATCAGCAACACATGGTGTAAGAACCACTGATGCTGTAACAGAGCCACTTCTACCACTGTGACTGACATGTATTCTTCTGCAGCACTGTTTATTTATATATAAAGTACATATTTATATATACTTGTGAAATATGCACACATGCTCTACACCCCGTTTTAACTCTCCCAATTCTAGTAATTCTCCATGTGGCTTAGGCTGATAAGTGCATAACTGCTGAAAACAGTACCATGCTTTGAACCCTCCCATCTTATAGCGGCAGAGGAATCATCCAGCTCATTCCTGTGGCTTGAGCTGTGGACAATATCAAACACGTGAACATGTATTTTCTTCCCCAAAAAATGTACACTCTGCTGCTTACTTTTACATTTAGGTGAGGTGCAAGGGTTGGTATCACAGACATTAAGCTCTTCATAAAGTAAGCTACAAGAAAAGAACAAATGATGCTTTTAGTCTTCTTTTAAATCTCAACTACTATGAATCACACTCTTCTGTTTGAAGACCAATATGACTGCAAAATGGGCTTTAAATCACATAAAAACATAAAAATCTCAGTTCTTCATTGCCAGACCACTGTTAAAATTTGCTGTTTAACACCTCGTCTGGACTGATCAGAGAGACTGGCAATAACCTAAAATTGCTATGGTGCAGCAGGACAGAGAGTCAGAATCTACTACCAAAGCTAGCAACTCTCTTGTGTCAATCTAGAACAATTCACTTAGCCCATCATTTTCAGAAAGTGGACGATTCATAGTTTGATAAACTCATGCACAAGTCTCACCACAAAATGCCTGGGAAACTGCAAGTCTGGATGCTCAGATGCTTTAAAACCACACTTTACATAACTTGTGTTAAACACCCAAATCTAAAAGGTTTTAAATAAATAAATGACATTTTCAGAATACATGCTTTTGACCATCATTTGAATCCAAATACGAGAAAAAGTAATTTAACATCTAAAAGAAACCAAGGACTTTTTCAATTACATTAGGCATACATTAGGCAGGAATGGCACAGATTTTTTTTCTAAGAGTGTAAGACTTCATATGGAGTAGAAGGTATTTTGCTTTGTGTTCGGATCAGAGGTTTTTTCTTATTTTTCAAGTCAACTTTGAGGCAGAATTTTGAACAATGGACCTTAGATGGGAAGTGTAAATGGGGCATAAAAGTCAGAAGGAGAAGCTGCCTGTTGGGAATTAGAAGAAGAAGGAGAGCAGGGCTGGCCATCAGGAAGTCTCCACTTCTAATCCTAGTACAGCCCCCGCCTTACTGGCTGCCACTTCCTCCTGCTGTACATCTTCTGATGCTTCTTGAACATCTTTAAAGTGGTTTTGCTTAGTGTTCTCAGTTTAGAGTATGTTAGTGTCTGTACAGCACTGAATCATAAAAATGCTGTACAAAGAGCTATTATTTTTACTGTCAGCAGAGCTGCTATACTATACACACTGAAGCACTTTTCCCTAAAACAGTCATCCCTCTGCACATGTCTGAAGTTCAGTTAAAAAGCAAAAAATCACCTCTCCTAAATTACACAGCACATTAATTAGCTGTGCTGCAGTACATAAGTACATAACTGCGTGCAGACATGGACAACGGAAAATAAATGGGAAGCTATTTGCACCAAATGTAGTTAGTAAAGCAGCCATTCTTAGAGCGATTAATTCCTGGATGACATGAGTTTCAACTGGATGATGCACTTGCAAATACCTGGGTAATGGTCCTTCACTTTTAACAGCGGCTCATCTGTTCAACCATTCCCACATCTAACTTCAACCCAATTCCCACAGAAGACAATCAAAGTGGTTTTGGGTGGGGGGAAGAGAAAATAGAAGTGACCCTTGAGACTCATCTAAACCAGTTCTGCACTTTTTGAATTCATGTTCACAAGGCTTAACAGAAATGCATATATATTTATCTATACTATACACACATATACACGCTTACATAAACGTATGCTTCATCAACACTGTTTTGCAACCTGGAGTTTGTCAAAACCTATCTAGGGCATCACTATTCAAACAAAGAGTAATCAAGTTTCAAAGCTGCACAGATGGATGGTTGCCAACTTCCCTGTTCCTTCAGAGTGTAAAACAATGCTTCCACTTTAAACCTGCTGTAAACAAACTGTGTTCAAAGCACTGAATCCTCAAAGCAAGCCTCCCTCACTCCAGCAGCACTCTGCTGTCAGGAGCCTATATACATTTTGGGGAACACAGAAGGAAGGAGCTGGGGGCAGAAAGAGCAGCTGAAGCATAGTAAAGCATTATAAAAAAGAGACTACTCAGTTTAAATCTCAGAGCTAGCAGTGGTGATAAGACTATTGCTTTGCAAGTGAACAACGGATATGCCTTCTCTAAACTAGTTGCAGTGCCATTCTTTGGTGGATAAAAGTGCTTTTCTTGGCTTCCAACCATACACAAACTACAGCAGATTGGGTCAGGTCCAAGTTGTGCCCATACAATCCATTGATGTGGAAAAACAAGTGCTGGATTCAGTTTTCAGAACAGGTTACTTCTATCAGCACAATAAAATGCCATCAATCTCACCTGGTTATTCTACTCATTAACCTCACACAAGTACTGAACCAACTGTGGAGCTCCTCTAATCCTCTCCGCCACTATTTTACCTTCTGTGTTAAAACTGAAGAAAAGAGGCAGGGGGAAAAAATAATAATAAGACCACAGAAAATTTAGCTGCTTAAAACGCATGACCAACAAAATTCCTCATGAGCAACACAGAAACCACAGGCATCTTTGGTTCCTGCTTGCAACATGCTCAAGGGTTTCTGCCACTGTGTGTCTCTGCTGACTGGTGTCAGTCCCATTCCCATCCCACACCTGACCCCCCAGCTTCCCGGAGGGTGCTTCAATCCCTTGCCCTTGGCAGAAAGCCAGAGCCTGAACATCTATAACACAATGAAAGGGGATGATCACCCATTGGATGCTCATTTTCAACTTTATTCATGCAACCTATATTAAATAGCAATTGGATAATCAGTGTCCCTTCCACTATGCAGAATGATGGCAGAGAAAATAAATAAATATAAAGAAGGGGTTATATTGTTCTCCATGCCCGCTGGGGTATGGGGAAGAGGCAGTGCATGCAAAAACAATGATGGAGGTTTTAGATGCAATTAGAAAAAATTATAGCAGAAAAAATATTTAAATACTGGAACTGACTGCCCTTCTAAATGATGACCTGCCAACAGGTACAGATTTTGAAGAACAGATTAGACAAACAGCTACCAAAAGGGATAAATACTACTGATCTTGCAAGATCTATATGTCCCATGGAGGATTTTTAACCTGTGGTTATTCTATTCCAATGCTATAAATCACATTTTGCCAACATCCATCATATCTTCTGAACACATCTCTAAGGCAACAGTATTTAAGCTACCAGCGTAGTAAGTGAGCATTTATTTGGCACAGATGATGATACAGGAAATATGGCAATACACCAGAAATAAAATATGCAGTCATGCATATCCTAAGCGATAGAGTTTGGGCATTATTTTTTGAGCAGAACATGGTATGATTTTAAGGTTGTTAAAATCTGTTCAAATATTTTCCATCAAAATAACAACAATTCTCTCTATCAACAAGGCAAGGCTCTGCAGTAACGATAGCATATCCATTTTGCCATCAAGATAAACTCTAATGCAAGGAGTTTACTATATGTACATATACACAGATGCGTTCCAAGGAAAATCTTTACTCATTACCACCTAGATTTCTGTAACGACTTTTATCAATTCCATAACCCTTCTCTGCAAGTTGGGTACTGCAGATGATGGTCAGACCTTGCTCTGACGGAAATCAACTAGGGAAGCTGCACGGCAGCACAGTCCCTTTGCTTCAGCAGAGCAAGAGCAGCCCACTGTGTGTACACCCTGGCACTGCTCACTCCCATCTCCAGTCCCTGTCTTTCAGAGGGAGCTGCCCTACTGGGTTACAATGAACAACCCTTCCAGATAGCCTAAAAAGGGCCTACTTTTGTGTGCTGGGAGGAAGCAAGGTACCCTTAAGTGGGTAAAACATTATTTCCGTAACAGATACCCACTCACATTTGTGCAGAACTGGCAGACTGGTGGGCTCCTGTCATTGTCTAGAGATAACTGTGTGTGTTTTGTTGTTTTGTCTCAAGTATAGCGTGAACAAACCCAACTCATCAGACTTAGCAATATATACTGACAAAACTGGTTTAGGAACAGAGGAAATTAGCCATGTGTTCATAATGGTTGTTCTCCAGGCTTCTGGCTGTCTATCCTTCACTTGGCTTGTGGGACTTGGTTTGGGGTTTTGTGTTTGGCATTTTTTAGGGGTTTGTTTTTTTGGTTTTTTTTTTGTTCTGTTTGTTTGTAGTTAGAAAGATAAGCTTCTTCGAAGTCTAGTGTTTTCTTTAGGTTGTACTGTTTACAGAAATGGGAAACAATTTGTCCCTCACTGCTTACATAAAGAAAATAATGTGCATTGTGTTTGTGGCCTCACCACAGGCGTTACTCAGCTAATTTTAATTATCCTGTTGGTGATTTAGTGTTGTGTAAAAACATAGCCTGGCATGTATACACATCTGCCCTTGCTTATTAAAGTCTGTTAGTTTTGGCTAGCTCACAGACATGAAGATACTTCCCACCAACCAAAGCAGATTTTGAACTTTCGTCTCTTGTTCACTGTTCTCTCCCAAATAAAAATTTAGTATAATCAGCTTATATACCAAATGTTGATAATTTCATGAAAATAGTAGCAAAAAAATGATGACTGGGTTAATGTATGTTGTTAGCCAGATTTGCTTTTTCCCAGCTACTTCCTCCCTTGCACAGCTCTCAGAAGCCTTCCTTCACAATGTGGTGGGGCAGAGAAAGGATGCTCAGAAATTTTCAGGCACACAAATACACTTAGTGCATAATATGGGAACTATGTAATTCCTTAATTAAGCATAATACAATTTATCCCATGCACTGTTTATAGAATACATCACAGAAGCATAAGATGATTTGAGGTGTATCTTTTGCAGTAGAAGAAAAAATTTTTCCTCACTGAACTGAAGGGAATACTTTAGAAGAGCAAATGTCAAGTATCTCAAAGAAGGTGAGGTGTGCAGAGTCGCTGGTGGTCTTAAGGGATTGCTAAAGAGGCATACCCACAGAAGGAACCTGGGGAAAACAAGTGGGAGAAGGAAAATACACAGCGAAAGGTGGGAGGCTGTAGAGCACAGTGCGACAGATTTTACAAAGCACTCTAGGCCAGATGCTTTCTAAGTTCCTATGACATCAAGGCACACATTTAGCTCAGACAAGCTTTAATTTCAAAAAGTAGGTAAGAAAGGCAGAAACACACAGAATGGCTAAGTATTTGCCCCCAATACAGGAATGAACAGAAGGACAGCTTCTTTTTAGTTTTCAAGTCCGACTGAAGATTTTATCTTCTGTATTTCCTGTTTCTGATACATTTCTAGCAAGTAAGCAAGCCACCCTTCTAAGACCACTGAGAGGCAAATAACAACAGTCAACAGTCCTTTAAAAGGTACTAATGACACGGAAGTACTGTGATGAATTGCAGCCCTGTTATAAGGGTTGTATTTTCCCAGGCACATACACTAAAAACTACCTAGGAGCCAGAGTCTCCCCAGCTGTACCCAGGCAGTCCCCTCCATCTGGGGGGGCTGGTGAAATGAGGCCAACATCTACTGCTCTGGAGGCTTAGCTGCAACCATGACTGAGGGGCAGCAGCTGCTGAGACCTCAATCCTTGTCCCATAGAAGGAAGCCACAGCCTGATGGGTAGCACTGGTGGGTGGGACATCTACTGAGCCCTCATGGCTTCTTTCACAGCATCTGTATTTTTCCCTGGCTCTCAAATCCAACTCCTCACTGCAGAAGTGCTGTCTCTCATATTCCTCTGCCATAATAATGACAGGCAAACTCAATTAACACTGTGAGCAGTTTGGATGCCTGCACAACAGGTTGCCAAAAAAAAAATCCCAAGAGAAAAAAAACAAACCAGCCAAAGATAACTAAGAACATTTGCTGCATAATGTAACTCAAAGCTTCTATCTGCAGGACCAGTACAAGACATGTTTATTATGTCTTAAATCGAGATGCGAAAGCTTGGCTTTTAACTGCTTCAATGTTAATGATTTATTATATGTGCAATATGTATCTAGTTTGGTAAGATCCATATGATCCATCCAATGCAGATTTTCTCTTCAAGCTTCTTACTCAGATCAAAACATAATAAAATGACAAAATTGTGCATTCCCCTGCAAATAATTCCTTCAGAGATTAGCAAGAGAGTAATGTATCTTCCTTTGTAATACCCTGAATTTCTGTCAACATCATCATAAAATACATACCACAAAATACAGTAAGTTTAACCACAAGCCTCTTTATGTGATGTATTTTAAAGGGTTTTCAACATTGATTCGCTCTTCACTACTGCTGTTATTATTCCTGTGATCTAAAAGTTCTCTGGATAGGTACTTGAAGTAGAAACATTAATTTAGAAAGATTAAATATCAGGAAGACATTTCTCAAGATACTAGAGATGAGCACACAAGTATGTCACCAAACAAATGCTTACCCCCAATTTTAAATATATATGTGTGTGTGTGTGCATATACATCCATTAACATATGATTTAATAGCTACTGTGTACTTACTGTGAGAACTACTCATCTGTAATCTTGGAGTCAAGGGCCCAGTGAACCCCATAAAAGCAACCACCATTATATAAAATAAAATAAGCAACACTGAGAAGCAAGAGATAACATAAACATCCCCCATACTAACAGCCTTTCTGTGAAGAGAAGAGAAGAGAAGAGAAGAGAAGAGAAGAGAAGAGAAGAGAAGAGAAGAGAAATCATTTAGTCCAACAGGACACTGACAAAGGTCCATGACTTCAGCACGCAGTTCTGAGGAGTTAAGCTACGAAAGAGCAGCTAAAATATTCTTTCTAAAGCATCAGCACAGGCTTATAAGGAAGTGTCATCAAAACTTTTCTTCACAGACACTTTCCATTAGCAAGAAATATCAAAATAGGCCCAACACACCCTCTTCATCATCTTTTCCCTCCTCACGCAGCCAAGTGAGGAATCTCCTCACACCAAACCATCAGGTGACAGTGCAGTACATGGCACTGTGTGCACGTGTAGGAAAGTACTAAGTGCCTTTTTTTACCACCTTACGTCACTGCCTGCCTTCAAGGGAGGAACCAATTGGACATACCCAGTGAAAACAAAAGAGATGATCTAAATTAACACACACAGCAGGGAGCATGAGCTTGGGAACACAGCTGGGATGAAGAATGTCCTTCACATACAAAATTAAGACTACAAAGTATTTAACAGAGGTTTTCCTGGGGAAAGCATTACCTAAACACATGCATTATAAAGCTGATGATAATGACAGTACATCTGCTACTCTTGGAAATATCACCCTCTGTTCTTCCTCAAACAAACAGCCATGACATTAAGTTTTGGGTAACAAACCAAATCAAATTAGGAGCAACAGTTACAACAGCTTACAATACAAGAATAACTTACTAAAAGCATCAATTGGCTATTGACTCCATTTACCATCTGGAATACTGCCAAATTACTATAAAAAAATACATGTGTCAAGAGAGCAGCAGCCTCAGTGCAGTATGCTGGTGTTGATGCTGCAGAGGACAACTATTTCCATAGGATAACACAGCTCAGTTGTCCAGCCATATGCAGGCTTCGGGTAGGCCCCTGGAGAGAAGGAAGGACAAGAGATACCTAGAATTTGGTATAATGTATAATTAAGGAAACACTCTGCTACTGTATTTTGGCAATTTTATTCTATACTTTTCCCTCAGTTCCTCAAGGAGGCTATCACATACACAGCCACTAAGAAAGAATGTTTTATCCCAAAAATGAGAACAAACAAATGTTGCTAAACATTGGTTTTATACGAAGTGTAAACATACATTTGCTTGGAAATGTTAAATATTTTTAGCAAAATATTTCATTTCATTTTTATTCTATTGATGGAAGAGCAAAGAAGCAAAGTACTTTGGGATGTACCTTCTCTGCTGGGACAACTAGTAGCAGAAGTTCGTATTCTAAGCACAGTTTCCCCCAGTCTTCTGAAGATGCTACCACCTCTGTTCTGGTCACTGGGTACTAAGTACAGATGCGCCAAGGTCACAGTATCAGATCACCAGCAGGAATTCTTACGGCAGAATTTAAAATAGAGACACATGCAAAATTGCAAAGCTCTTTATGTATTGAGCTTGACTATCACACTTGAAGAACAAAAACTATTTTTTGTTGTTGGCTCGAGAAAACTGTGATCAGGTTAAACTTTTGGAAGCTTCCAAAGAACAGCTGTTTATCCAGGCATGGAGCGAGGCTTTCCACATGAAGTCCAGGTGTGGTGCAATACCATGTTACTGAGTGCTGCTTCAGTAACAAAATCAGATGGTATCTTTTTTGAAAGACTACCACCTGATCAAAACTTGTAAAGGCTTCATGCAGGCCTTGTGTATCTGGCATCACTTCTGTTCCACCATGTTCTCAAAATCATCAGAGATTTGAGACGGAGGAGTTAAAAGATTATATTAAACCATGCAGATTAGTAAAACCACAAGAAGATGGGGTTCTGCTTCAAATAAAAATAGCCCTTTTGTAAAATCTAATTTACATACATATCCTAAACTAGATACTGATATTTTAAAGTGATTAAGTGCTCCCTCCTTTGACAACACCCTTATTGTCACAAAACCTGAAGCAGTAATAAGCAAAATAGGTGTCTGATGTGTATAAATAATCATATAAATATTTCTTATCGTTATTAATAAAAGACATCTTAAAATAGCCTTTCTTCTATACAAACCACTTATACGCTTACATACTACATGAATAAGAGTCATAGGAGTTTCACTGTAGTGTAGTTGTCTTAGGGATACAAACAAAATACTTGTAACTTCCCATACACACAATGCAAGCATATTACTATAAATGGAGAAAAGCAACACTTTCTACCTCCTTTTTTAAAAACGTGTAAAATGAACTTTTTCATGCATATGATGCTAAATGAGTTAAGACAAAAACTTCTAAAAATGTTTTACAAATAACTGTCAGTGATATGACTTCTCTCAGAAGCGGAGACTTTGTGTCTTTGATGACCTCAGTGATACAATACCACTGAAGAAACAAGACTATTTTAATTTTCCAGCATTTAAATAAAATTATAGCTACAAACATAGCTATGATGTGTGTAATCTGTGTAACCATATATACAGTAGCCCATTCTTGCACGTTTTTCACAGATACGCAAGTTACAAACTATGTACCCATTAACTTTTTTCTTTTTCTCAGCACAGATGGCATTTCAAGAGGAATTTTTTGTGCCACAGCTAACACAAACCACAAAGAAATCACTCTTATTGAATATTGCCTGCTGTTGAAGAGTGTTTTGAAATTACACTCCATTTTTTAAGGGAACTGAAGAGCTAAGAACAACCCGTGCATTCACATCAATGGCTAACAGAGAGAGCAGCAGTGCTGACTGAACGCAGCTCTTCACAAACCAGCGCCTAATGGTCGCTGCAGATTAGGGACACATTTTTCCTCTGTGCCACTTTTGAGGAATTCATTGAAATTTGCTTCATAATGAGATCACGGTCTGTTGGCAACTTCCATCACACAGATAAAATCATGTAGCCTTTTGTACTGGCTACCAGTGGAAGAAGATTTTTAACAGAAGTAATTATACTTTGACAGATGAAGACCAATCTTCAAAGCAGTGCTTTGAATACAGGATTTCCTGGAGAAATGGGAAACTTATTTATATACGTATATATACACATGCACAAGCAAAGCCTCCATCTGAAAACAATAATTACCTAAAATAATACAGACTCCAATGTCAGGCAGTAGAACAACTTAGCTTTACCACACTTAATTGTACAATCAAATTTTCACACATTTTATTTTTCACTGGGTAGCAAGTCCACAGTTAAAAAAAATGGAAACTAACACTGGCCAGAAATCCAGATGGCTAAAGTCACCAGCTGGTGTTAAAGTTCCCTCTTCTAACATTAATACTATGGAAATCTGGGAACAATGAACTAAGAGGTCTGTGTGACGACGAGGTGCTACAAAAGGTCCCACCAGAGTCACTTTTTCATGAGAAGTAAGCTTCATCTGTATCCTTGTTAGGTCTGTCACTCTTAAATCACATCCTGCTCTCACAGCATCAATTACGGTAAACCAGGCTCAAACCCCACAATCACACATAGTTGCCATTATGTCCCATTGTGTGATAATCACTATCAAATATAAAACATTACAAATAAAGAACACGAAAAGCACGTTTCTTTATTCAGTAGATTAATATTCCTTCTGCTTCAAACATTACTGGGAAAAAATACCTAAAGAAAAATGTTAACTAATCCAAAATTTGCGCTTTAACAAGAAAATTACATTGGCAAAATCCTGCTGGATCGGCCATGCAGCATATCCAAGACAAGTGATGAAAGAATAAATTTCACTGGTCACATAACTGGTTCCTCTAGAAGCAACTGATTGAACATGATGGCTGTGGGGATGTCAGTAACACAGTCAAGTATGAAATATCTTGTAAGTGTCAAATCTGCACACAGCACAGCACAAAGGAGGGAAATGGGAAAACTGACAAAGGTCCACTGAAAAATAAAGATACATTATGCACAATTTCAGAGCAAACTTTTCTACAGCTGGGAATGCTACATCTCTTTCAAGAAACAATCCTGTCCAGCATACTGCTGTGGCTCTCTGGCAGTGGGGACTGCTGAACGGTAATGCCTGAATCCATACCACCAACTATGAAATACAAGCTTATTTATATCAAGCTCAACCATCCCAGTGGTAAGCCACACTTAAAATGGGACAGCCCTGATCTGTTCCCCAGCATGCTTGAGACTTGATGCAACTCACCACTTGAAAGGTGAGTTTCCAACCGTTTGCAAGCTGTCAGGGATGCTGTCATCTGTCTCAACATCATGAGAAGCTGGTTCAGCTATCATGGCAACAAACACTACACACACTCAGGCAACTAACCTGCAGATGGTCTTCCAGATGAGCAAGGTGACTTTTGGAGCTGTGGTTTGGCTCTGCGGTAACTACCTGCAGAGTTTTTATTTGCAATTTAATAGACCATTTTCAAAGAAGTTTCTGCTACATGACTTTTGCATACCACAGGCAGATAAAAGGCATCCTGAGCTCAAAGGATATCTACAGTCCTTCTAGAATGCAGAGGAAATGTAGCACTAGGAAACAGCATCAAGAAATGTATAGGTTTTTACTTCAAAATATGCTAACAGACCCATTCTCTGATTGCTCTTTGGATAAGACTTTTTTTCCCATTAACAGTTTGATCCTAGAAGGCACTACACCATTTTGTAGCAGACCATGACAAGCAGTTTACCATCAATATTAAACATAATCAAGCTCTACTGACTGATTGGGTAAAATTCAATCAAGCTGCACACATACTTAACTAAACAAGTGTAGCAAACAAAGCAACAATTTGCTACTTCAATAATTAGCTGGTGCATATATTTGGAGAAGCTGCTTTTAAATGCATGGTATTGCCAACTATCAGAATTTTTACAGAAGCTCTGAAATATGGGGATGACTCTGGGAGTAGTTTTTTTTATACAAAAACAACTGTTATCAAAGTTTCTAACTAGCATGAATGTACAGAAAATGAAACTTAAGAAACAGGAGCACTCAACCTACAGGATTGTGAAAAAACAGGAGAAAACATCACACCTCCATAAAAAGCTATTGGGCTAGCAGGAAAACTTAAGAGGGCTCAGAAGCTCACAGAGCTACAGTCAGTAAATCTGAAGCACAGCCTGGTTTCCTGGCCTTTCATTTTCACCCAATTAGACTGAAAATCCTCAGTAGCCAACAAAGAGTTGATGCCCTCTGAAGCTGCCCCATCAATCCCCTCAGTGAAAATTGTGACAGATACAGGAAAGAAGCTCCCCCAAGAGAACTGAGGACAAGTCTAAAACAGATGGAGAATCGTAACAGAAGACAATCTCTGAATAAACACCACCTCTGGATAAACAGAAAAGCACAACTTGATCTTCAGGTTCTTCCCTCTACAAGCAGACTGGGAAGTCCTTCTAGTGAGGTTATTACAGTTAAGCAGATACTGCTTTTGATCTTGAAGTCAGGGTCCTGGAGAGTTTTGGCTATGAAAATATGCAAATGTTTCCATTGGAATGCATGGTGCATAATCAATCATGCCCAGCAGGCCTTACAGATCAACAACACACTCTAATCAGAGGGCTGCCCAGAGCTATGTTCCTGGAGAGACAAGGCAAGAAAATCATTTAGGGATGAAAATACATCACCATCTGTACTATTTCTTCATAATGATGGTCAGGAAACATGGCTGAAATTCATTTTACCCCAGCTTTCTGTAGCTATTCTACAAAGACCTAAAGAGACAATGTTGGAGAGACTTCCTAGAGCTATTTCATTTACTTTATTTCAATTATTTAGTACGTTTTTCCATTAAATTATAAACTAATGAGTTGATAAAATATAGGTACAGGAACAGAAATTAATTTCACAGTAACAGAGCAGCTTTTTTAACATAAAAGCATCAGAAGATAGCAAGATCCAATAAATTACTGTCATGGCAAATGTCACTGCTTCACAGCAGTGAAACAGAAGAGCACAGCAACTAGAGTTTATTGCACAATAATTATTTTAACACTATAAGGAAGTGTTTAAGCAGCTGATGATAGGCTGTGGCTTGTCCTTTGTTTACAAACTATGTAGAAAAAGTTAGGCAGTCAGAAAATTTATCTTTTGTTCTTTTCTTCAGAGACAACAGAGTACAGGAGGACTGAGGAAAAGGAGGATGATGTATCAAGAGGATAATACAAATTTCACAATATTTTGAGGTCATCTAGCAGAAGACTAACAAAAGAAAATCTGTTTATTTATGCAAACGCTCCTACCCATCAGAGGGGTAGAAGTGATGCCTGCCTAGTGCCTTCTGGAACACCTGAAAGACCTCCTCTGACACGAATGCATTTAAGTTCTGAAGGGTTTCCAGCTACCATTGGTCAAAATACTTCAGTCTTAAAGGGCCTTTAACACCACTGTTGGGGTCACTGGGCCGGCTGGTGAGCCAGTGAGCTCTAAAGTGGCTGAGGCCGGCTGGTGGAAAAACTCAGGCATTTGAAAAATACCTTTCCTGTTTCTGTAAAGGAAAAGCCTCTCCCACAATTCCTAGTCGATGAAATGCAACTTTACCCCCAGACTCTGTTTAAGGAAAACTACCCCTCCCAGCAGCCTGTGTGGCTGCTTCCTCGACCTGCTCCCCTGCTCCGCCCCTTCCCTCTGCTCACTGGCTCCCTTCCCTGGCCCCGCCTCTGTACCGCCCCCATGCCCTCAGATTATTGGTTGTAGAACACTATGTAAAGGGAATCGTGAGCACCTTCTGTTCCCTTTGCTTGGTCATCTCTGCGGACGGATAAACCTTGCCTGTGGAACACGGGCTAAGCGGAGTGCCCTCCTTGGCTCCTTGTCTCTGGTAACATTGAGTAATCCAGCTTAGGTGTGGGGTGCGTGCCACCAGCGCCTTTCAGCTGTGCAGGGCAGAAAGAGGAGTTTGCTAGAGGCTAGACTGCACCTGAATTGTCCCTCTCAAGAGACAATTTGGAGTACACAGCAGCTACCTCCAACCACCCTATAAACCCCACAACCTTAATATTTTATACACCACCGGCATTTTCAGACATTTATTCTCACATTTTACTCAAAAACAGGAAACTTCATCCCCTGCTCTCCACCACCCACCCTTCTATCCTCATTCTTCCAAGAGGTAGAAACCATTCCCTGTGTATCTGGCCTGCACTGGGTCCCTCCTCACACCCAATGTATCAGCAGTCCAGGCTCTTTCATGTCTTCCTTATTGACATGCTTTGGTACTATGTCTGCATGAGGGTAAGTAACAGAAGAAAACAGAAACGAGCAAGAAGACCCTGTTAACTTCCACACCTCTGCCTACTGGGAGCATCATCTGATTACACTTGACCTCTACAGACATAGCTACCTGAAATACTGGCAGACCTGGGCTTGCTCCTGCCCACCAGGCACGGTGATTAGTCCCATAGTGACACCACTCTCTTTTTACAAAATGGCCTTTCACTACTCAGATCCATGGATCTGGCTGTGTTTGACTGCTGCTGTGTGAACTGGAGATCAACTGAAAGTGTATTTTTCTCTCTTCTACAGATAACATCTCAATTCTCAGAGATAATTGCAGTTCAAAGCCAGACCCCTTTTTCCAAGACTGCAGTCCTCTACGCATCAAAACTGACAATAAATTCAACATTTAAAGGAAAAATAAAGAATTCAAGTTTCCTCATTATATCAAATAATTCATTTGCTCAAGCTGAACAGTTTCATTTATGCTTATCTGCATTTCAGAAGAAGGAATACTATTTAGCTCAGATAAATTTTGTTCAAAATGACCAAATGAAGAAATCTGAAAAGGGAAAGAATGAATGATGTTAACTGTCAATTCATTTTCTGCATTCTAAAACCAAAAATCATTACAAAAACATCATGATCTCCTCCTGTCTTAATCCAAAAGACACTTCCAGTACAGGACATAACATAGAGAGAAAGGTCTGTAGTATTTTCACAAGATGAAACAGAGAATGTAAACAACGAACTTAAAAATTCTGCATGCAATGAAATACTTCTTTCAGGTCTGCACTTAGCCTGACACTATTACTTTAAAGAGCTGCCCTATGAAGCACCTTGAATATATCACGACTTTGACAATGAAGACACCTTTGTACAGCAGAGACCCCAGTTCAGGTCCTTCTTCCAAGTTCAACAGCAGAAGCCCACACCTGCTCACATCTGCCAGGCTCCAGTTACGTGTGTAACTGCTGAGCTATTAATTACTGTGGATCAAACCCTTCTCCCCATACACTACTGAAAAGTAAAACTCTCAAGTGTCACTTCTTCCACTGGTTTCCCACTCTGCGGCATGTGCACATCAGATGGCCACAGTTATATCTACTGTAATTTCCATGCACCCGGCTACCGATCACACAGAACACTAGGACTCAGTTAAGATATTTTTGCATTTCTGAAATTTTAGAGTCAATAAGCAATAATGAAAGCCCTGAAGCAGAATGCCTCAAAGAAACTGGTGTTTTGCTGAACTGTTAGCTATTTTAGATACAGTGCCTCACAAAGATTTCCATTCTTATTCACTGAGATCCTTAAAAACAGCTAAGAAGGGATGGCCTTCGTTGCATTTTGTGGTCAAAGTGAACTATATTTATCCATCTCTTAACAGCTCTTTTACAAACACTTTTTCAGAGCTCTTTTGGACATACTCATATGCTCCTGTTAATAATGAATCTGAAGCTATGATAAACTTCTGCCTCAAAATCACTTAAATATTGTCTTGGGTTTAGTTCGATACTGCAAAATTTAATGTTATCTTTCACTTCGGCATCTGAAGTGAAATGGGTAACCTTCTCAGTTCCACTAAGGTTTTAAAACAAAATAAATAGCAAGTTTCACTTTAACAGCACTTTCCTACTTTTTTTTTTGTAAAGAGTGTGTATGTAGCAATAAGAAATTAAGACCATACTAAAGCCCTTGTTTGTCCCACGTAATTGTAAATATTATCTGATTAATTCAACATGACCTTCCACAACTGGGTATAACAAATCTGCGAAGGCGGGTGGATTTTCTCATCAGAAGAGAGGACAGCTGACCCAATAAGTCCTGCCAGGAGGCAAAGAGAAGAGGAATTCACCTCTGGGGAACATGCAACTCTCTCAGCAGAGTCCTAGACAGAAGACTGGAAGGGGCCTAGAAAGAGGCAAGAAAGTTTACATGCATGGAGTCTTCTTGGAGAATGTGACTTAGAGATCAAACTGTGCTGCCAATGAAGAGAGACTGGGTGCTCCCCTTCTTTACAACAGCAAATATGTAGGAAGATCTCCAAGCAAAGGTTCAAGTGTTCTTCCTGTCAGCTGTGGACAAATGGCCCAATAATTCACCTCAGCTTCAAATCAAAACTTGAGCTTGACTGGAAATATGTAGCAAGAATGACCAAAACATTTATTATGCTATTGAACATAAACTCCAGGTTTCTTTTCTACTTCATTCTTTAATTCTGCTAATGCAGGCATTCAACCTGCATGTCTGAAAACACACAACACCACAATACAGTAATTTTTATGTTCCCCACAAAATACATGCAGAAGGAAAGAACAACTTTAGAAGACACCTTTGTCAATGAACTTACTTCCTGTCATCTTAAGTATCCTGTGCTCACAACTGGTGTCACAATTAGCCTTAAGAAAGCATTAAACATGTTTATTCATCCTCTTTTCCAGCTCATTGGGGAAAAATATCCATCCCTCCAAGGAAGGATGATCTTGTAGCTATAGAAAATGGGAGCCTGACTACTACTTCAAGTGGATTATCTGCATGAAGACACACAAAAATGCATTTAAACCCTGTACCTTAGCTGCCTGAGTTGTTAAATGGAAATGCTAACATATGGTTTGAGCAGAAGGTTAGCCTAGGTGACTTCCTGAGGTCCCTCCTGACCTACATTTTCTCATGATCCTATTTGCTTTGAGACACACAGGATGAATGAGAAGGGCACTCAAACATTATAGGGTTGATTACTAGTGAAAATCTCAAATAAGTATCCTAACATTTTCAAGGTTTTAATAGCTTTTTACTGCATATATATGGGGGAAAACTCCATAAAAATGCTCCTGGACTCAGTGCAAGTGACATCTATAACAGTCAGACAAAAACAAGTCATCCTGTTCTGGATGACGTGGTAGAACCTGCTTGTTACGTTGGTTTTCAGAAAGCCAACAAACCAAAAAACTAAACATCTGTTTTGACTACACATTTTTTAAGTGGCATCGTAAACTTGAGTGGCCTTTCACTGAATTTTGTGCAAGTAAATTTACCAGGCAGGTTAAGCAGAAATCTTTACAGACAGACTGATGCTAACATGAAAAAGAAAAAGAAAAAGAAAAAGAAAAAGAAAAAGAAAAAGAAAAAGAAAAAGAAAAAGAAAAAGAAAAAGAAAAAGAAAAAGAAAAAGAAAAAGAAAAAGAAAAAGAAAAAGAAAAAGCACTTGTCATCTTGCAACACAGAATACCCAATGAGTATAAATTGTCTGCAAATATGACAGTAAAAAAATTTGAAAAATAAATTTTTAGCAGGTAAGATGATTCTGTGTCTAATTTAGAAGATTACTTCTCAGGGTGAAGCAGAGTCAACAATCTCTTCCTCTGAAGACACATCCTCTTCTCCAAGTACCTCAGCTGCAGCACATTGTAAAAGCAAAAACAATGCAAAAGCAATATAAAGTCCTACTCAAGATGGTCTCGTCTCATTTTCTGCTATGAATGTTTTTAATTTCCTAGCAGATCTCTCAAATAGGAAGGTTGTGATTGACTTTGGACTGCCTGGGCACAAACACTAGTCTTAGCAGTTCATAGTGCTGTTTACCAAACTTCTATCTAATATCCCATTAAAAAATGGCAGGGGAGAAAAAGGAATAAAGCTTAAAACAAAACACAACAAAAAAATCCAACTCTCCTTACCTTGCTGGAGGCACATCAATATTTGAAGAAACAACCTTGCGCTTCTGTTCCAGAAGACAGACAGAACGAGTGTTTTCCTTTTCATACTCAGGAGCTCTGTTTAGTTTTTTGGTCTCTGCTGTTTTTAAATCTTCCTCCTTTGTGGTGAACAGGAGAAACTGTTGGTCTGGCAGTTTTCGACTGATGTCACTTTTTACATCCTCCTGTTGAAATGCAGGGAAGGTCATTTCACGCTTGATGTTGGCTGCCTGAAAAATTGAAAGCAATTATTAAATTTTTTTCTAATTCTCCTGAAATGGGAAACAACCCAATACCCACAGGCACTTACTTCTAATTAATTATTTGAATTAGTGAATACCATTTCTTTGTCCTTCATAAATTCTGAAACTGCCATTAATTTCTCAACAACGTTGAAGACTATCCAGGAAAATAAGCAATTCTTGTCCATTTGATAAAGCTATCAACCTCTTTATGTTAAATCAAAAAGGTATTTCAATTAGAATGTTGGAAACCAGATTACAAACAACAAATCTTTAATATACACGCATCTGTGCTGCATAGCTATGCCCTGCTCCTGAAATTCCAGAAAAAAAAAATCAGAATTTTTCCAGATTAAACATAACCAAGAAATTAAAGCACTTCCTACAGCAACACACTGGATTCTTTAACAGCTGCATTTGTAAGTGAGGGTTTTTCCAGGAGCAGAAAAATAATGAGCTATGATTCAGCTCATCTGCCAGAAGGCAAAGGGGAGCAAGTGATGCCGGCAGGATCTCTGTGAGGAGCTCGTCCAGCAATGAGGAGCAGGGACACAGCCAGGAGCAGTGCCAGGTTGTCTCTTTGCCTGACAGCACTTCCCAGATCGTCAGGTCTGCTGCTTCCCGTAAGCAAAGACTTCCCAAGCAAATAGGTGTCTTAAATACACTACCACTCTGGAATACAATGCGCTAGTGTTTATAAAGCAAACTATTGCAGAGTTGCAGGGAAGACCCCAAAAAGTCATCAGAACCAAGCCACTCCATCTTCCCAGAAAGCAAAACAAAGCACAGGACCTAGATTTTCCTGTGAAATCCATTCCCTGGCCAGCTACGCTTCCCCAGCTTCATGGGGACAGACCCATCTGCCAGGCAACCCCTCCAACCAACTCAGCCAAGCAAAATACGGCCCAACACAGTGGCAGCTTCCCCCACCTTAAGCAGAGGTACTTCCACACCACATGCACTCGCTTGGAAAAATCCAGGTGCCTTCTAGAGCTGGCAAACTGGATTTTAAAGTATTTGTAAATTATTGCTGATCTTTACAGTGGTGATAATCCAAGTTGTGTTGTCCTCAGACAGTAATAGCACCAATAAACTCAAATTCCTATGTCAACTCTTCCACCTTATTTCTCCTTTTCTTCATCCAAAAAAAAAAAATCAATCAATGTATATGTGTATACATTTATGCATTAAAATATATTCCTCTCTCCACAGATCTCTATAGATTTCAAACTTTGGCGGTTATAAAAATGGTGCAAGCAATTTTAAGTTCACAGGAAAGACATACTTGCCAAAGTAATTTTGCTCTGTTCTGTAAAGTGTACCACATCATTAACGCATAAATATTTAGGACTGATGATTTAATTGTTTCTAGTGCTTCAACTGAAGGGCTTTTAGCAGTTGCTTCAAGAACAAAACAAGAGTTATTACTTTACAAATGTAAACAGTAGAAAGAATTAAGACACTTTACACTTCTTCACACACAAACAGATGACACATTACCAAGAAAATCTGCCTGGAAGACAAAACAGTCAGCATGTGATCACACAGAATTAGAAAAAGACATATAAACAACATAAATTGAATTCTGATTTAATGATTTTTTTTAAAACTTCTTAGATTTAAAATAAGCCTTTTTTTGAGTGCCTGAGAATCTCTGAGAAACTGAAATGCTGAGTTGCCTTCAATTTTCATTAAAACTGATTTATAAGTGATGCACTGAAGTAACAAAAAAGCCTGAAAATACCCAAGTTCCATTATCCAGCCCTAGAAATTATGTAACACTAAACAAGAGTACATATAAGACTTGAATTCCATCCCCTCCACTGCCACATGGTCTTCCCTTGCATGACCCCATCTCCCTTCCTCCCTGCCCAGGATTTCCACCTCAGCTGGTTCGGAGGACGGTTCTGTGCAGGGCAGGAGCAGCTCTGCCTGCTGTGCATGGCAGGGGTGCTGATGTGCACAAGCACGAGGCAGCACCAGCAGCTGCCTCCTTACCCTCTACACCCCTTAGTGTAGAAAGCGCCGAGAGCATGGGAGAGGGGCAGCCTCCCTCATTCCCTACTCTCCAATGCCAGACTGAACTCAGTTTTCATCAGGATGGTTTTAATTATTTTTTTTAATGGACTAAGTGCATGACTACACCAAGGAAAAAAAGGTACGTTTGTCTTCAATTTATGAAATGGTAGGATTTTACTCAGTTTCAGCAAATACATTGTGCCATACATTGCTGAGTTTTCTTTACAGACCTAAGTAGTGATGACAGAAGGTTGCAGGCTCAGACTACAGCTGTAAAATAAAGCCTAGACTATAAATAGCAGAATACTTGCACTGTGATACCAGATAATCTATTCTTATATATCAAATTTATCCACATCCAGTTCAAACACATTTCATATGTCAATATACCACAATTAATAGCCAGCCCCCTGCACGCATATGGAAGTGAGGAAAGACAAAAATCACAGAGCAAATGCTCAGGTTGCAGAAGCAGTTCAGGTTCTTCAGCCGATGGCCAGGAAAAGCAGAAGACCAAACCCAACGCTTAGACTAACTCTCTTCCTCTCCTTCAGTTTTCAACAGATGTTTGGAAATACTAACTTCTTTTTAAACTTTCCCTTGAGAGTGACTGCATATAAAGAATCTTTTCTGCTTTAGAAGAGGTGATCATGAGAGAAAGCCAGGAATTTTCCTTGGTGGGCTTTCTCCAGTAGCTTTCTCCTGCTCCACAGGCAGTTTTTCTATTTTAATTCATCCATGTCTATGGAAGCCATTTCCACTTGAGACACCTGCCCCATCTGGAAGTGTACGATGTCTTTTGCTGGAAATCCAACCACCTACACAAGCAGCCACTGATGTGAGGAGTGCTGAGGGCCACAGTCACTTGAATGATCAGGTTCCTCACTTCCTGGCAAACACTGATTAATGACCAGGACCTCTCTGATTTCAAGCTCTGCTTCACCAGCACTCATAGTTCAGAGATTACGCAGACAATTTCCAATATATCTTTCCAGATAGTTAACTGTTCTGTCATATTTTATCAGTTACTTTATTTTTTTTCATAGATCCTTCATATTCTTTTAACTTGAGGCTTGTGGTGGTCCTTCAAGTTCAGAATGTTTCAGCAAAAATTCTGTGGAAGATCTAGTCCAGCCTGTCTAGGCCCGTGTCACAGACAGACAGAAGGCAAGACTATGACACTATTTTATTTCAGCTTACTTCCAATACTTCACATTTCTCCATCCTTTGCTGTTCTCAAATTCCATCATTACATTTTTCCCAAATGGTTCAGCTTTTCTTGTCATCATACCTCCAAATTTGCCACCTTATTGCCTCCAGTATCAACTGCTGGTAAAACTTATGTCTTTTTCATGCACCTGATGAATTATCACTCATACAAGCCACTTGATAATAGGCTGTTTTTCTATGCAATTCATTGTGCATTTTCACCCTTAAGCCATTAGCAACCTTCAGCTTACTTTCAACAGAGTCCTTCACAACCTGGCCTCAGGCAACCAACATTACATTGAAGTTCAGTCACAGAAACAGGAGCTATAAACCACCTGTTAATTTTAAAAATTAGCTTTGTTTCTCTCTGCAGTTACCTTCACCTGCCTTTGAATTTCCCCCCCATCACTACTGGGCAAGGGCAACTTTGGATACTCAGCTGCTTGGAAACAACAGTACTACCCATGCCTTCCCCACTGCAGCTCAAGCATGGGGCAGTGCCAGAGCTGGGGTCTGATGAGGCATTACTCCTTAGGTAATCATCCTGCAAAAACTGAAAACCATTTCTTGCTTTGGTTTCTAACTAAAAACTTTATTAAGAAAGCCTTTCAATTTCTGTTTTGAAGTTGTCAAGACAATGGTATATATTTAGATTGAGGGTTTTACTTTTAAGTTAAGGGTTTTACTTTAAAGCTTGATTCATTATTATTAAATGACAAAGTTTAGTAATCCATGTGACAGCTAAATGATTAGCACAGTTACTATTTTCAGCAGTATATTAACAATTTTTCATTGCAAAACCTATCTTAACCTGCCTATAGAAACTTTTAAGTGATGGTATTTTTTCATAACCAAATTGCTGGTCCTGAACTCCACATCAAGACCACACGTTGCAATGTAAGTCCTGTCCAAAATGAGCATGCTTGACACTGACACAAACTGAGGCATTTAAAGAAGTTTTTTGCTATTCCTTACAAATGATGTGCAGGCTGCAATTTTTCAGTAGTTTAGGCCTTAACTTATGTGCAGTCAATTTTTGCTCTGCCCAAGAGCACGCCCTGATAAGACGCTGACATTGCAGTCAAACCTCAGTCTCCTTCAATTTCAGTTAAATTTCAGCCTGCATTTTACCTCAAACAGCAAAAAAATTATTGATCAAAAAGACAACTCAGGCACTGAATTGCCTATTCAAAGAATCAGCAAACACTAGAATAAGTAGACCTATCACATTTATATGGAAACACAGAGACTTAGATTTGACAGATTATGGACGTCACCCCTTGAGTACAGCCTGACTGGACTTTATCATCTTCTCTTGCTTATGGTGCACTGCCACTTAAAAAATGAAGTTATTTACTTTCAAATAGCTCACTAGCATTTAACAAGCATTAGGACGTCTGTGTTTCCTATACAATGGAAAGCATTAAACTCCCAAGAATATTAGCATTATTTGCCTCTATGTGACCCAACTGTATGGAAACATATCTTCAAATGTGAAAACTGACTCCTACCTATGTTCTTTCAAATTCCCTGAGGAAATCGGTGGATTCAGGTGGGCACAGCAGGAATAGAAACGTAATTTTTAACAGGCTTTGTAATAGATTACACAGACAGATGGAAATACAACAAACTATTGAAAGAACTGCCACACCACATACCATACCTACTTTGCTGACAATTTTATAAACAACTCGGGCTGATTTCGGCA
Organism: Lycocorax pyrrhopterus obiensis; assembly: GCA_014706295.1. Classification (NCBI taxonomy): domain Eukaryota; kingdom Metazoa; phylum Chordata; class Aves; order Passeriformes; family Paradisaeidae; genus Lycocorax; species Lycocorax pyrrhopterus. Next base: position 123,704,509 of record JACSVZ010000002.1, read on the forward strand.
AGGCAGCTGCCCAGCACAACAGAGCACTGCCTCCCACCCCCATGTGACTCAATACAGCACCTTCCATGAAGCTACGCCAATTTACACCAGATGAAGAAATGTGACTGCAGCTGCCTGCCAAGAAACAGGCCCGCAATCACAGCCTCGGCAGAGAGAGCCTTGTGGCTCACTGTCAGGCAGCACAGCAGTGAGAGCCCAGCAGGCTCCCTTAACCTTCTGAGGGGACACTGGCTAACTTCTGTTTCTCCTCACAATGTCTGCTGGGATCTGGATGGACTAAGACATCTGAGAAAGTTGAGCATGTCTCTTCCATGAACACTTTGAATCTTAGAAGACTGAGTAAAGTAAATAATTTTCCAGCTGTGGCCTACTTTGTGCCACTATGGTTTTTTCATACAGATAACAAATTTACAATAAAAGCAATAAAAGTACCTCTAAAAACCAATAAAATTATTTTACAACAGTGAGGGAAGTATCTCTAGAAAAGCTGACTGCATCCAAAGCTCCCTATAAAAAAACACGCTAGTGGAAATATGTTTTGGGAAACTAGCTTAGAGTAACCCTACCTTATGTTAATAACCCTGAAGCCACGGTCGTGTTTCCAGTTTTGTACAAACTTCTTTTTCTCCCTCAACCCATGAAGCTGTATTTCCTTTACTTCACTTACAGAGCACTATAACTGGACTCAATTCCAGTGTCATTCCAAAAACAACAAGATCCCTCACAAGCCACACTACGCTGTTTTCCAGACTGGGGGAAGGGAGGGTGGGGGATGGTGGTTGGGGGGGGGGTTTAACGCTAATTAAAAAACATGTATCAAAAAAACCCCGCCCCACCAGCAATCCCCAACTCACTGCTCCAATTCTGGCTATTTGCATTGTCAATAGATAAATAACTTTAACTTAATTGTGAGTCCTAGGCCTATGCACAGTATTAACACTACATAGCTGATAAAGAAGACAGTTTGGATGAGGATTTTTGATTTCCATCGGATTTACTATGTAATCAGTTGATCTAATTCCATCAAAAAAACTCTTTAGATTAAACACCAATTAAAAAACCACCAGATTAGAAAGATTAGCTACGAAATGGTTTAGCACCAGCCAACCTGCTGTATAACTCTGCTGCTTTTTATAAACAGTTTTTTGATTCTGGCTTTGTGACCGTCTCTTTCTGTTTTCTGAAATAGATGTAATCATCCTAAGTGTTTGGGACTGCCAATAAAACTCCCAACTGGTAAGAAAACAAAAGTCCCAGGATTTTTTTTAAATTAAACAAGGCTTTAGCAACATTTTTGATCCATTACAGAACAAATAGGCAGCTCAATGGAGAAGAGAAAGAAGGAATCAATATATTGCAGCCTAGCATGTTAATGGGACACAATAATGAAATGTGTATATGTAACATGACATTCATTTAAAAAGTTCAGCCAAAACAAAAGCTCAATAACTGCAAGGCCCTTTTCAGGCCAGCCTGAATAGCCAGGTGACGTTCTAGGGACAGGGATAAGCCACATTTCTCAACAAGAAAGAAATCACGAATAAATTCACAGTGAAACATAACAAGCAAAAATGAGAAACCCCAAACCTGCTACCAAAATTACATGCAATTAAAAAATATTTAAATTAAATTCCTGGAAGGACAAAGATTTTGGTTAACTCATATTACTTTGTACAGTATTTCCAGTTCAGGTTCTTGTAACAGAGGGTGTTTTTTTATGTAAAAAGGCTCTAATTTTTGACATTCTAAAACAGTGTCCTCACTGGAAGGAAAGAATGCATCAAATTTCCATTTTACCAGAAATCTCTATTCATACTGGAACACAAAGAGATAAGACAGATTCTCATAATGATGCTTGGAAATAATCTGCCCTGAATTTCAATGTATTATTACATTTTCGAGTATACTTTGCATTTAATTACTTGCTTCACCAGCAGTTGCTCATTACACATAAATCACGTCAATCTAATCACTCTAAGCATTTGTAAATTGTTGGTCTCTAACAATATAGAAGATAATGCATTTTAAGGTCACTCTAAGTGTCCTTTACAATATATAGTGCACATTAATGTACAGCAATGTGCTATTCACCATCAGCCAGGCTAGGACAAAGTCCCTATCTTCATTTGACTGAATATAGAAAACCATCCATAAAATATATTTTCTATGTATTAAAACACAATTCTAAGCATTTAAAGTTGCCTGGATTCACAATACAGTGTTATGCAGCAAGAACTGGAGTCAGCAAGAAGTTTCCACCCTCCCATCATCCTCACATGTATGTCAGCACTTACCTGGCTATACCTAACTCATGTAGAAAACCCGTGTATCCCAGCACCAGTTTAAGGTGTTTCTGAGTTATAGAGAATCTACACAGATGAATGACAGAAACTTTCACTCCCACATCTGAAATCCAGTACTCAGCCAGGTACCCGCTGTACCCCAAATAAAACCACCACCAACTCGTGACATGTGAAGTACTGCACTAACTGGCACAGGAAGCATAAATGTTATTAAAACTGGACAGAAGGATCTAAGATTACAAGGGGAGACAGCAAGAACACTAGGAATTCATGGTCCTTCCCACACCATTTTCAGGTCTGAACAAAAATTATTCAGAGATATTTGTGCCTTTTTTTCTCCACCACATCAACAAATGAATGAAAATGTGGAAGTATGGTAGCTTTCTTTCCCATCCCATATGCAGGTGTACTAAGTTCCTCACAGAAAAGTACATGACATAAATTCTAAGATTATCAGACACCAACCAGTAAGTTACCAAATTGTAATACTAATTACTGAAAGTGCAGTCAAATCTTCAAAATTTGCTTGCAATGTTTAAGTATAAAAAAAATAACTCTTGTGTCCTGGCTATGCTGTGCACACAAGGGTGTGACCTGCAGCCACCACCGTGCAAACCTGGCTACCTGGGTTCCAGCTGGACATTGGCCCCCAGGCTTGGCATCGCTGGGCAGGATCTCAGCAGAGGTATTTCAGCCTTGTTTTCCTTTTCTTAAATAAAACAAGCACTTGAGAAACACACTGCCTCTAAACATCTAAAAATACAGATGCTACCTTGGAAAGCCTTAAACAGGAGAAAAGTGGAGGATCATAGTTGCAAAAAAACAGGTTAATTTTTTATTTGGGAATTCAGTTACTGCACTTGAATCTTTGCTAAGCATGCTCACCATTGAGTGCTTGGTACTCCACCATGCTTTTAGGAGGACTTGCAAGCCAGGAATGGGCAGTCATAATTGACTTCCCAAGTACTGGTTGCACAAAAAGTGAATTTAAAATGGACTAAACCAATTATCACATTTTTTTTTCTCATAGGGACCTGCAACTGGGAAGGAAGGGTTCCTGCCAGGCAGCAGGTTCCCCTCACCTCTCCTGCAGTGAAAGCAGTGTAAGCAATGGCAAATGCCACCAGGGCAACCTGTGGCCACACAGAGAACAGGTGAGGGCCTGGAAATGTATGCTCTGGGCTGGCCAAGGAGCACAGAAGGAGAAAAGAGGAGGATACACTTGGGTCCTGCTAGTCACCTCTGGGGAAGCTTAAAAAACCCTGGAATTGGGAGACAAAACCAAGCATGCCAATGTGGGGTAGCAGGGAAGTTCAAATAAACCTTTTTTGTTCTTATTTCTATTGCATTACTAGATGTAATTACAAGGTGCAAGTAGTGAGCGACATCAGACCAGGTGTTCTCACTGCACTGGCCGAAGTTCTGAAACCTCACATCAGGGTATTTTCTATGGTATGCCTATGAATATCTATTTTCTATGAAATAGTGATTTTTTTCCTACTTGTAAGAGATGCAAAGAGGGTCCTAGAACCCAGTGGTAAAGTATCTACCTTCTCTGCTGCCCCTAATTTTGATTCTGTCTAGATTAAAAAGTTGTACACAACAGCTTATGTAGCTTAATACAGCCTTGTGTATAGACTCCCTTACTGATACATCAATACGGCCTTTACTGCCTGAACTGCATGTGCAAATAAAATATCTTTTAACTATTTCCAGACCATTGCTGAAGACGTACAAGACACTCCATTTGTTTCTCTCTCCATCTGCTGGTGGTCTCGGATCAGTACGGATGGCAGCAGCTCAAAGAAGTACTACCACTTCTGTAATCTCATTCAGGATAAAGCAAGTAAGAGCTCACAAAAATCAAACTATAGAGGCAGTGGGGAACTCCCCACACTTAGCAGAAGGTTTTGGAAATGCTGCCTCACTGCTCCTCAGTAAAAAAACCTTGATTGGTTCATCTGCATTTGAAAGCCCTCCTCCTCTTGACGGGATAGAGGATATTTTTAGTGAAAATAAAAACAGGCTGGCTTTATTTTCAAGATCTCTTGCAAGTAAGATACAGAGTTGTGAGATTTCTGAGGTCAGAAGTTGTTGTCTGACTTTGAAAACAGCCAGCTGAGACAAGACACTGCAGATCTTAGATCACGTAAAAGGGTATGGAAATGTAATCCATTTGCCTTTGCATCCTGGGACTTTGCTCTTTTTTTATTTGTTTGTTTAAATTACGGCATTTCAGTTGAAATTGAACCAAGGTAATTCTCAGATGTAAGCAACTGTTTTAACTTCTGAATGAAATAGGTGCTGTGAATGAAAAGGCCAATGCTGGTCCCTGATGTTGAAAGCCTGGAGGAGATATTACAAGATAAGAATTAAGCGCAAGTCCTTATCTCCTCTAACGGATCTCTCGAGCCTGGAAGTAGAAAGCACGATCCCTCAGCGGAGGTGAACAAGCAAGAAGCACTGCCTCCAGTAGAAGATTCTCCCAGGTCTAGGTTCAGCTCGAGACAAAAACATGTAGCAGTTTTCCTGTTCACATTAGGAGAGGTGCCAAAAATCAGGAGTTTGTTTTTGTGTCTGACTATACAATAAATAGTATCACAGAGTTACAACTCATTACCCCTGGAAGCAATAGAATAACACTAGTAAAAACATGCAGAGGCCAAATGCGACGTTCTCTTCTTCAGCTGCTCCAGAAAACAGCTGTCTTATCAAACCATTACAGAGATGCAGTAATATCTCATGGGAGAAGAGCCCTCACACAGAAACTGATGGACCATCAAGCCCAAAGTTAAGGACAGTCCAACTGCCAAATGGCTTCTGTCTTCTAAAGGATGAAGGCTTGCTCCATTTCTAACCTTCCCTTTCCTCTGTATGCCTGTCCTAGCTGTGATATCCCATCTTTTCCTCTGAACTATCGAGATACCTGGCAAGCCCTTCCTTGATACACCAAAACTGAAAGACACCACAGTCTACAGACTTCGCTGCATGTGTTTTCTGCTGTTTCAGTAGCCCACAAAATGCACACAATGAATTCTGGCACAAGCACAAGGCTGCCTGCGAATAACTGAGAGCTGGAGAAGGACATAAGGACAGAGAGGGGAATACTTTACCCTTTTTGAAACTGATGAAACATAAAATCCACAAACTTATCCAGTTTCATCCAGTGCCCAGGCACAAAGCACTCTATGCTATCCATGTGGCTGCTCCAGCAGATGGACCTACCAGCATGGAAAAAGAAACACCTGCAAGACCAACTACTTCTCTCCTGCTCTGAGAAAGTAAGGACAATTGTCTGAAACACTGCTGGCACTGAAACACATGTTGAAGCAAAATATCACTGTAAATCCTTAGCAACCACCAATTCACCCTTATTCATTTCACTGCTTTTTCTGTATAGCTCTATAAGCCGGATATGAGTGGCTTTCCATGGCCATATGGATCACCACTGACCTAGACCTAAGGGCAGCAAGAACTGCATCGAAGTGTTCTCTTAAAGTATTTTAAGTAGAAAAATCAGATTTTTTCCTCTGGAAGAACTCATATTTGTCATCATTGCACTGCAGGAAGAAAAAGTGTTAAGAAATATGAGGTCAAAAGCACTTTAGATCCAGCGAGAGTTTTTTTACACCATTGCAAAAGGATATGCACATATACATAAAAGATCAGGCTGGCTCAAATGTTTATCTCACCAGCTTTACAAAGTCCAGTTTATAGAAGGTGATTGTACAATTTGCTCTCTATGTCAGTATGATGTAGGCATCAGCCACCTCATCTGCTGAAGCAGAAAATAAAGTTTAAGTAATCATCCAATCCTGACTGCTTGTTTTAACAGCACTGCCCATTTAAAGTTCAAATAATCTTTTATCTATCATGTAAAAAATACATTAAAGATGGTAAAACACTGAGATATATAATTTCACACTTCAGTATGTGATCACTGAGGCATTGTACCTTCCCTCTGATTCTGTGTTCAGTGATAATAACAGTCTTTTACAATTATTTGGACCACTGTGAAAAGGTTTTAGGATACTAGTAGATTCACACTTGTGTTCAAGTAATTGGGCTGAAATCCTAAATCTGCTTAAACTAGCAGGACTTTTCCATCTTCAGCTGGGTCAAGATTTTATGGAAATTAGACTCTGTATGTTTTGCAAAAACACAAATAAAAAGATATGTATTTTTATCCAAAGTTCAAGCAACAGAAGTTGTTCAGTTTCCTGTCTTCATTAGTTTTGTTGTTGAACAACAAATACCACCCACACATGTACTTTTAATACAATAAGACAAATGTCACTGCAATAATCATTTGAGATTGGAAAGTTTGGCAAGGTGCCAGAGCAGCGAAAGTGATCCCATCACAGACTGTTCAGCAGCAGCAACATTAAATTCCTGCATGCTCTGCTCGGCAACATGCTACAGTGAAAAACATGAACACTAGTTCATGAAATTAAAGCTGATTCCCAGAGGAGCTAATGAACATTCTTTTCATTCACCTTGTAGTTCCTATTCAATTTTTGTAAATAAACAAAAACACTTAAGAGCTTTTCTTTTAACCTACTGTCCTTCTGTAGAATTTGGCCTGGCTTTAAGCTGCAGTATTAGTCAAGCTGCTCACTATTTTTAGAAATAAGCAATTCAGTAAATCACTTGAAAGTATTATAAAGCCAATGGGGACTCTCATTCTGAGGGGGAAAAAAAAAAAAAGCATCATTGCTCAATCCACAGCAGTATTTACAGAGCAGACACCAGCAAGGACCAGCATGCTCCTGGCTGGCCAAGCAGCCAAGCTCTCATCTTTGAGGCACCGATTTATCCAACAGTCTAGTAAGAGCTCTCTGATGCTCTTGCAATGTTGGAATTTCTAATCTAGCAGCTGGGAAAACACAGTAGGACTCGAGGGTTCAAAGCTGATTTACAGGACTCTTACATGTCTCTGTAACCTTGAGTATGAAGAAAGCTTGGAAGAGCATAGGATCAAGAAAGGCACAGATGGTCTGTACATCTGCACTTGTCACAGGACACATTACAAATGTTAATTACCAGCCCATGAAAAGCACTTTCTCAATACTTAGTTTTCAGATGAAAAAAAAGTCACTTCTGTCTCCAAGGGAGACCCAGGGAAATACAGGCTGGCTGGTCAGCCTCACCTTGATCCCTGGGAAGGGATCACAATACAGGGAGGAGTGGGTGATACACCCAGCAGTCATGCTGCCACCCAGAGAAACCTTGACAGGTTAGAGAAACGAGCCAACAGGAACCTCAAGAAATCCTACCAGGGGACATGTCAAGTACTGGACCTGGGGAGGAACAACCCCAGGCACCAGTCTGTGCTGGAGGCCACCCAGTCGGAAAACAGCTTCCTAGAAAAGGCCCTGGGTCGCCAGTGGACACCAAGTTGAACATGAGCCAGCAATGAGCCCTTGTGGCAAAAAGCTGAACCATGTCCTGGGCTGCATTAGACAAAGTATTGACAACAGGTGGAGGGAGGTGATCCTGCCCCTTCTACTAAGGCACTAGAGAAGCCACACCTGGAATGATAGGTTCAGTTCTGGGATCCCAAATACAGGAAAGACATGGACACACCAGAGAAAGTGCAGCAAAAGGCCACCAGAATGATTTCACCATGGAGAAGAGAAGGCTTTGGAGAAACCTTATTACAGCCTTCCAGTACCTCAAGGGGACTTACAAAAAGGAGGGAGAGGGACTTTTTACATGGGCAGATAGTGACAGGACAGAGTGATGGTTTTAAAATGAAAAGAGGCCATGTTTAGAGTAGCTGTTAGGAAGAAATTCTTTACTCAGAGGGTGGTTTAGCACTGGAACAGGTGCCCAGAGAAGTGGTGGATGCCCCAGCCATGAGCTGTTCAAGGCCAGGTTGGATGGAGCTCTGAGCAACCTGGTCTAGTCAGTGAGTGACATCCCTGCCCATAGCAAGAGGCTTGGAACGAAATTATCTTTAAGGTGCTTACATTCCAAACTGTTCTATGATTCTGTGATTAAGAGACTGGATTATCTCTCCTATGACGAGAGCTGGGACTATATCAGCCAGGAGAAGAAACAGCTTAGGGGAATCTTAAAAATGTCTATTAACACCTGAATGGAGGGAACACAGAGCCAGGCTCTTCTCAGTGGTGCTCAGTGCCAGGACAAGAGGTGATGGTCACACACTGAAACAAACGAGGTTCCCTCTGAACATCAGGAAACACTTATTCATTGTGAGAGTGACCCAGCACTGGCACAGATTGCTCAAAGAGGCTGTGGAGTCTCCCTCATTGAAGACATCCAAAACCCATCTGGACATGGTCCTGGGCAATGAGCACTACATGACCCTGCCTGAACCAGGAGCTTGGACCAGATGATCTCCAAGGGTCCCTTCCCAACTCAAACATTCTGTGACAAAGACTGAGCACCACATCTCTACCCACTGGTATGTACTGAATACTTGAAGGCTGTCAACTGATCAGTCTCAACTGACCTCATTCTAGACTGAAAAAAACACAGCAAATAAAGATCAGAACTGTTAGTGGTTTCACCTTTATTCTTACGTAGTTACAGCTTTCTAATACGATTCCTTTTAGAGGCAAGGGGGTTACGTTTGGTCTGCATCTAAACAACAACAACAAAATTACATGAAAAATCCTCAGCAAATTAGTCCCATTCATTCTTTATTAGGGAAGAGTGGAGAAAAATAATATCTTACTTTCTCACCACCCCCATCTCTGCCTCCAGTAATCCATATTATGCATAAACTTTTAAAATTTTTCATAAGGAAGAAAAAAAAAAATCCCAAGTCTAGTCATGAATTTTCCACACCAACCTCACTAGGCAGGTTTTCACCCAAGAACAACAAGAAACTGAATGAAGCTTGAAATTTAAAAAATTAATTAACTTTATCTACTTACAAATATGAGGCTAAGCTGCTGGTGTTTATCTGCCTCTCTCATCTCACCCCTTAGTTGTTCCTCACAGTCCATCAGTGCCCATTCATACCTTGTGTTACTCTCTGCAGAAGTGGGCAAAGCAGGACCATGCTTGTCCTGAGTCTGCACACAGCCTAGCCTAACAGGCTCCAAGTTCAGGACGTGAATTCGGGTGTTCTAATAACTAGCAGTATTTATAAAAATAAAGTTATCATTACTAGTCTGAAAGGGAACATCTAATTTTCCTCTTAAGTTCCTAATGTGTCTTACAAGGTCTCTCCTCCACTAGTCAAATCTGGTATTTGAAGCTTGTATTTTGGAAATTGCCTCTTAAAATACATTTGCACACACATATGAAAGCTAAATTAAATAACACTTTGCTAGACAAGCAGGAAAACCCACTTTTTTTGTCCACAATGAGCCTATAGTCCATTCAAACAGCAAAGCTGTAAGTCTGATGTAAAGGACAGCAATGAATTCACACCTGGCTTTAGAAAGAATGCAGAGAAAGGAGCAAAAGAGCAGAGAGTGAATTCAACGCAGCGCAACAACACATAGAAGTAACAGGCAACTGATTTCTTCCACACAAGCTCTGAAGATTCTTCTGCATCCCATATATCAGAGAGATGCATTTATCTTTAACAAACAAAAAAAGGGTGAAAAAATCAACCCAAAACATAACAAACCACAAAAATTGTGTCCAAAAGCATAATTTTTCATGAACTCCTACCAACATCTGCCATCCCCACTCTGAAACCTCTGGCACAGAGGTTCATGCTCCTTACTTTCAACCTGTTGTAAATTTCACTTCACAAGGTGGGTAAAACTGAGCCCAATGTTAAAGTGTAAGCATGAAGTTAAATTCTTGCTTACGCTGCTTGGGTTTTTGTATTCCTCTGCTATCACTGCACAGCTCTCTGGGCCTTTAGTTTTCAGACTCTTCATCTGATCATTTTCCATCATTTTGGGAGCTATGTATTTGCAGGAACGAATCCACTTGTGGGAAATTCATCCTTCTAAACTACCAAGAGGTGCTCACAAACAAGACAGTATCTGGAATAGGTAGTTCCATGGGTGAGGAACAGGTGCGGCACCCACAGTCAGCTGGATTACGAATGTCCCATGTCCATACTCTAAGCCTGGGGACAGAAATTGGGCTGGACATAAACTGGCAGCTCAACTGGGCTAAACAGAAGAAAGCACTAACCTCTTTACTATTCATAACAGTAGAGAAAACATTGCAACATGCTGGCATGTTATCACAAGCCCATGTTCACTACTAGCCCACATTCTCAATCACAGCACTCTAATGGCTTACAGGCAAATTAGCATAGCTCTGCTACTTGCAGTGGGGTTTTCTTCTAAGTACCTGATAAAGTCAGCATCAGAGACTACTGATGGACTGTACTTCAAAACCTCCTTTCCGTATCATCAAACCCAGCAGTTTCCACAGACTGCATTAACATTAACCCCAGCATGGTACTAACATGGCAGCATGTGATATCTGAACTAGGCTCCATACAAAAGATGAATTAAACAGGACTGCAAATTAACCCACGCTTCAAGACAAGGTACTAGTAATTGCACTATTTATACTTTTTCATCTCATTTCAAATGGCTGAAAATCCAAATGCAGCCAAAGCAAATATGGGCTGCACAAAAAGAGTTTCATATGCAAAATGAGTCTGCATAATCAGCACCTTGGTGTTATTTGTTTCCATATACAGATTAATGAACTAGTTCTGACATAGTAAGAAAACAGAGCACTTCTCAACAAGGCTTTACAGGATCTCCAGGACTCTCTGGCTATTCTGCCATTACCCACCAGCCACACACAGCACTCTCGTGCCTCTTCCAGCTTGTTAGCATAGCAGGGGAAAAAAGGTAACAAAAATGTTCTCCAGTGTCCTCCTCTTGGACATCTACACAGCTACAGCAACATAAAGACACAGTTTTTGTATCTTCCCCATGACCACCAGTCTCTCTTTTTTGCCATATATGTTCTCTCTTGCCACGACTTCAGAAACTGGAGAAATAATATTTATCTTTATAAAGTACTTCTTCCTCTCTATCCCCATGCTTAAGAATGAGGGTCAAAAGCAGACTACCAACGGCACAGCCACTGGACTTCTTTATGGAGCAGAGAATACGGCTGTAAGACCTAACAGCGCCAGTACTTTGCTGACCTTGACTAGGAGACCAAATTCTCAGGCGCCTTTTAACAATATTAACTCCATTGCTGACTCTACGATGCTTTCATCCATGTATCAGAGGCAGTCCATAAAAGTGACAAAGTCACAAGCCCCTGAAACCTCTAGCTTTAAAATGCCATTCCACCCAAGGGCACAGACATCAAGTGTACATGTGAATACACACCAGAACATCGTGTGATGCTTTTGAATTGCATTATCCAGATAGCATATGCTGCAAAACCAGCACTCAGATCACTTTGCTTTCAAGCCCAATTAAATTCTGAAGCTCTTCAGGATGTCTCATCTCTTTTTATGAAGAGTATTGGTCACTGCAACAATTTATGCCATCTCTCACGAGTGGACACCCCTTCAATATACTTTGCTCCCAGTCCCCAATTCAGAAGCCCAGGTCTGGGAGTCAAATGCTGCTGAATCCATGCCACTTCTCCATTTGGAAAGAATTCCAGTTGACAAATCATAACCAGATCGTGCCAGTCCTATTATCCTCCCAGTGTTTTGCAGTTGGACCGCTGTGTTCATTTCATGCCTGCTTCTCTTCATTAACAGAAACACAACCCACTTGGAAAACCCACCTGCCCTTCCCACACACTCAGGGCCACACAGCCAGAGCTACTTTTGGGAAGCACCTTTGCAGTTCAGTCACTTCAGGCTTGAAAGCACTCAGAAACACAATACCAAGGGCAGAAAACTTTAATCTGTTACTTTAAAATTACTTGGAAGAACCCTCATATTAAGCTTTGAGAACTTCCACACTAACAATCTCTAAAGAAATACACAGATAATTTATTTACAATGTTCAATTTTAAGCTTTCTTAGTTTATAATACTCAAAGGTATAAAGAGAGAAAGCAGAAACCGAGCGGGTAATGACAGTTAGAAATATTCCTCCAAAGAAGGTAAATATGTGCACCTGGTTACCAAAGGTGACTTGACAGTTTATTATGTACACTAAAAGTAGCCTAATAGGCATTACTACACTCATCTCATCTATGAGGTAGGTTTACTATTCAAGGAAGTAAATACATGCAAGCACAATATTTTTGTATGTACATATACTCCTAAGTGTAAAGCAGAAACATCAGCAACATCTAACAGTCGTACTACTTAAAAGCATGTTGAGGGTTGACAAAAAGAACAGTACACTCCCACATTTTATGCATATTATACCTATATAATCCAGTTATAGTTCAGATTATTGTGCTCCACTTGAGAATTTCACCCTTTTTTCCTATTAGGAACACACACGAAGTTTCTCTAAGCCTCCTCTACCACTTAAGACTTTCAGTACAAAGGGGAGAATGATGGGACCAGAAGCCCATTATGGTGCTCTTCATCCTAAGGCTACCACTCAAGTGTCAAGCGTTGGTTCTGTAGCAACAAAACTGTTCCAGCCTGTCAGGCCTCAGTACCATGGATGGTCTGACCCAGACACCATAACCACAACTCATGGCCTTTGACAGACTCAGTGAAGAGCTACAGACAGGGTCCGATGACCCAACTGTGTCAGACTGATTCTCAGTGCTGTAACAAAATTGCTCTGAAGCAGTATGGGGGTAACTTGCATTTCTGCTGCTATTTTCCTTTGTGTGTTGTTTGTTTTGGATTTGTTTCCTTTTTTTCCTCCCATCTATGGATACAGGAAAGACCCCAGTAGTTACACAGCACTACTAATTACCCAACCCTGAACTCTTAGCAAGTAAGAATTATTACCTAGATCGGGAAAAAAAAAAATCAATTCAAATGGGTGCCCTTTAAACTTTCATACAGATTTATTTTCTACAACCAGTGCACACCTATCACACGAATCCTCTATAGAACTCTACATAGACTTAACCTACCCTGGTTATCCCAAGAGAAAAATAATTGCAGAAAACGCTTCATAATAAAATCATTAAGCCTTAATCTGCGGGATCTTAGCCGGTGGGTGTGTTCATCAGGTTGTTCCAAACCGCACCAATTTCAGCGCACTGCCCGCGCACGCTTCGATGGGATTTGAATCGGGCCTCTGCACAGAACGGCTGCATTCCTAAACTTTCCCCAGGTCGCCCACCCAGGCCTCCTGACCACGGCCACCCGCGCTCGCAGGAGCCCAGCCCGGCCCCGGCAGCTCGCACGCCCCGCAGGCACGGCTCTCCGAACACCTCTGCGCACACGGCCGGGCTGAACATCCTTCCAACCCCCGCCAGCCGCGCGCTTCACCCAGCCAAGTCTCCACTCCCAACGCTCAAACTCCTTCAGACCCCCGTGGCTCCCCACGCCTCCCGCCCGCTTGTGGCCAGCCACCCCCGCCGCCCCCGGCGGCCGCTTCGCCTGGGACTTGCAGAGAGCCGGCCGGTCCGCCCGCCGCCGGAGTCCCCGCAGCCCCCCGGCGCCAGCCCCCTCCCAGCCCCGCCGCCAGCCCCAGGCCACCCCCAGCGCTCTCCCGGCCCGGGACACCGGCCGGCCCGGCCGCCGCACGGACGCCGCAAACCCGCCCGGGCCCCTCAACCGCCCCCGCCCAGCGCCCTCCCGGGACGCACCTTGAGGCTCCCCCGGAGGGGGCCCTTGCCGTGGCCGGCCAGCGCCGGGGGGGCGCTCCCCGGGCCGCCCTCCTCCTCCTCCTCTTCCTCCTCCACCTCAACCACCACGTCCTCGTCTTCGTCCTCTTCCTCCAGCGCCGCGGCGGAGCCCTCCCGCCGGGGCGGCCTCCAGGCGCTCTCGGGCTTGGGGGGCCGGACCGCGTCCACCTGCGCCGCCGCCGCGCTCAGCCGCCGGCTGCCCATGCTGGAGCGCTTGGCCAAGCGCCGCGCCTGCATGGTGCCTCCGCCCGGTCGGCCCGGCCCGGCCGCCTCCCGCCGCGCTCAGCCCCGGCCGCGGGCAGCGGCCCCGCCGAGGTGCCCAAGGGGCGGCGGCGGCGCTCACCGGGGGGCGGCGGTGGGTGTGTGCGGCGGGCGCGCCGCAGCCATGGGGGCCCGCGACCGCGGCCAGGCGGGCCCGGAGCCGGCGCGGCCGCCCCGCCGCTCGCCCACCTGCTCCCGGCGCCCTCCTCCTCCGCCGGCTGCCCGCCCGGCCCGGCCCGGCCCGGCTGTCGGGCGCGGCGCGCGGTTCCCTCCCGCTCGCCCTTCCTCGCCGCCGCCGGTCCCCGGCGCCAAAACCCGGACTGGATTCCCGCCGGCCGCGGCTCCGCCAGGCGCTGGGGCCGCGCTGCCTTCGCCCGGAGCCGCGGGCTGATTTCGCTGCCGGGCAGGCCGGCCCCCGCCGCCCACCCGCCTTGTCCCGGGTGCGCCCTGCCGGGGGAGCGGCGCGTCGGACCGGCCCTGCCCGCCTGGGCTCTGTTTACACGGCAGGAGGGCCGGGGGTGCCCGACAGGACATTGCGGTGCTGGAGCGTGTCCAGAGAAGGGCAACAAAGCTGGAGAAGGGTCTGGAGCTCAGGTCCTGTGAGGAGCAGCTGAGAGAGCTGGAGTTGTTTAGCCTGGAGAAAAGGAGGCTCGGGGGGACCTTACTGTTCTCTACAAGTCCCTGAAAGGAGGCTGTAGCCAGGTGGAGGGCGGCCTCTTCTCTCAGCTAAGGAGTCACAGAACGATAGGATAAAGTCTTAAGCTACGCCAGGGGAGGTTTGGGTTGCACATCAGGAGGAATTTCTTCATAGAAAGGGTGTTTAGGCATGGGACTGAGCTGCCCAGGGAGGTGGTGGAGGGAGTCACCGTTCCTGGAGGTGTTTAAGGAAGGACTGAAGACGGCACTTGGTGCTATAATTTAGTTGACCTGGTGCTGTTCAGTCATACGTTGGATGCGATGATCTCAGAGGTCTTTTCCAACCTAATTGATTCTTTGATTCTGTGATTCTCTGACAACCTCCACCTGCAGGACAGGCTGCCAGATTTCTCGGCCCTCAGTAAAATAAAATTTTTTCACTTCTCCCCCCTAAAAAGGATAAATAGGGAAAAAATTGAGCTTTTGGGGAAAAAAAAACAAAATGAAGAAATTGTTTGGGGTTTTTTTTGAGATCAATAATTGAAGCAGTGGTATCTATACCCTGTTAAAAAGAAAATTACCTGGAACAGTTAGGGAAATAATTTCTGGTTTAAATTCTGTGCTTTAAGCTTTAAAATACATTTCTGAAAAGTTTTGGTTTTTTGTTTTTTTTTTTAATTAAAATAGTTTCCAAGCAGTTTGAAGCTACTGTGGTCAGCATTTAAATTTACTACAGGCTTCTATGCCATTCATTAATGCGTCCTGAGACTGAATTATACTTAAGGTCGTCACATGCTTTTCCTAAACTCTGTAAGTCTTAAGTCTGCATTTACATGTTACTTTTGAGCCATATGTATATTCTTTTCCATCTACAAGTGAATTACAGTAATTCCCTTCTCAGTGTTCAGTACTTTTCTCCCTGCACATTCTGTTCTAGAGACCTGCCAACAGGCCAAATCTACACATATTGTCACCATGGGGCCAAGCTTCATCCTAGGTTAATTCATCCCTCTCAAAAAGTAATGGTATTTTTCATTCTGGAATATAGCATACAGTATTTTTAAGGCAAGAAATTATAGATAATACAGTACCCATTCTTAAAGAAATGCTGAAGTTACTTTTCATGTCAAACTATATAAGTTGTTTGAATTCTCTCAACACAACCCACAAACCAGTTATTTTCATTCATTATTTCAAGATTCCCAGAGATCTGGGTCAAGATCCGTAACAAAATTGCTGGCAGATTCTGGCATATCAGGGCTTCCAGCAGTATTTCCCCACCCATCCAAAAGTGTCTTTTCCAGATGTTTTGCCAGTGCTTTGACCAGCTGCACAGCAATGTCGGCCCAGCCCATCTCAGCAGAACAGCAGCCAAATCTCCTGGTACATGCTGCCTCAATATGTTCTGTCATTTTTCCTGCCACTACATGTGTACTTAGCTTCTTGACACCTGGATGAGTGAATCAGTCATAGTTTTTTGAAGCTCATGTTGCATAAAGGAGAGATCTGTGGAAGGGAAAAAAATGAAGTGCTTTTTTGGTTTTATTCCTATGCTGAATGTTCAGATTTAGAGTTTAGATTTGACATAATGAAGTTATGCTTAGGTTTTACCTTAAACATGAATTTCAACATGAAATTCAATGATAGTTATAATTCCTTATACCTCAAAGGCATAGAAATAGAATCATTCCAACACCTCCTAGTCTTCAAATTATTTGAAATGTTTTATATCATTTGAATACCACCTGAAAGTAATTGTGATCTTCTCTAGTGGCCTGTGTCCACAGTTAACTGAATTATAATTGTGTTACTAAGGGTCCCATTCCTATCTGCCACATACTGGGATATATACTGAGAGACTTCCTTAATTTTTTCCAAGTCCTGTAGGTTTTAATTGCAGCAAAACAAGAACCAAAGTTAGAAACTATATGCAGCAAGTGTGTTATCACTGAATTGGATTATATGTGCTAGCATGAACACCACAAAAACCAGAATGGGAGCCAAAGGATCTCTTGCAGAAAACAGTGGTGATAAAGGCTAGCTGGGCTTGTGCAGGCACATCTGCTAACTCCCATGACAGCTCACACTTCAGCCTCTCTTTGAAATCCCTATTCAGCCTTTTTGCCACGTTTGTTCTGGGACCTGCTGTAAGGTACAGCTGACTTGACACCTCTTGCCTCGAGGTTTGGTGGGTGAACATAAAAGTAGAAATTGTTAACCAATTATCAGGCTTTTAGCTGTCAGTTCAACAATTGTTTCAAAAACTACTTAGCTGGGTTCTCTGGTTTGGAAGCATGGTGGCAGGAGGCAGAGAGGCTCAGACAGATTCTCGGGAACACACAGAACATCCTAGGCCTGTCTGCCTGCAGGAGGATGCTCCATCCCCCAAAATGCTGCCTCTTCTCCCCAGGACTCCATGAGATCATGGCCCATAGATCTCAAAGCAAAGCAGGACAGCAGGTGAGCCCTACAAGAGTTGGTCAGGGTGACAGTGGAAGAGTGTAACCAAATTCTGGTGGAGGGAGAGGTGCCAAAATAGTTTTGGGGTCCAGAGGGAATGACAATCCAGAGTTCACTAGGCTGATGGCCAGGGCAGTCCCAGGAAGGGGTTTAGAGAAGACTGACTTTCCATTAGTAATCTGAGCTGCTAATGCTTTTTACTCCTGCTGGGTTATCAAATGCAATGAGAAGCCAGTGTTGACAACTCTACAACAGATTGGTTAAAGATTTCTAGCACTTCCCAGGCAAGCCAGATTGGAGCTGTAGTAGGAATAACTTCTCTCACAATATTGGATGCAAACAAAAGATAGAAATGACTGTTTGCTCCATTTCTCCCAGTCTGTCTGACTTGCAGTATGAATGGAGCTGAAGCTGAACCTTGTTGTCCTTCCAGTGCTTCCCAGGGGATCTAAATTATGGAGAAAGTCAGGGGGTCCTAGATACAGTCTTCTTCTATATCTTTACATTCACAAATAGTTGAGTCAAACACAGGTCATAATCCACTATCACACATCAACATTTTTTGCCTGAGACTCAGTCTTAGCACTCCTGGGGTGATCTGCTGAACAATCTGGCCCATAGCCATGGCCTGACACCAAGTAAATTCTTGTGATATATGTGGTAATATGGTATCACTTAGCTCAACAGAGATATCTCATGATTGTACCACAGCATAATATGCCTCTAACACAAGTACAGGCTCTGTCTGGAGTAAGACCTGTTTACATGTCAGTGATTTCCAAGCTTATTAAAAGTTAATGTGCACATTCACACTCCCTTTGTGTACACAGCTCTCCAACACAGTAGAAATGTTTCAGATGCTTCTTTGCCTCTGACCTTAACAATCAGTTCATACTTTCAAAAGTGAAATTTCTCTCTCTCTCTAAAGACACGAGACAATTTGAATAAGTACATACAAGCATATATATCTCCCTCTAGAAGTTCTTCTAGAGCAATCTGTGAAGGTGAATTACACTGACAGCTTTTCAGTTCATCTTGAATAATTATTGTCTAACTTCTTTCAGTATACCCACTGGGCAGCCTCGTGCACTAGCCACAGAAAAAAAATCTAGCTTTCCCTAGCACTGCCATAACTACTCTGTGCTGATTAACACCAGGTGGAGTTGTCTTATGATACGTATTTTTCCCAAACATTTTATTTAGTCCATTGTTCAGTTAAGTATTCCTCAATTTTTAATATATTTATTTACTGATCTGTTTGGCATTTTGTTCTATTCAGCAGCTGCTGCCTTGTACTGTGATCATGACTGCAGGCAAAGCTTGCCTGACATCACATCAAGGGAACAAGTTCCTTTTACTTAAAAAAGCAGAGATTTTTCTGTAGTGCTGAAGGAGGCACTACTCTGTAACCTCCCTGCTCGCTGGTCCCAGAACTGCTTCCACCAGGGACCAATGCAGCTTCCAGCAGGGACAAGCAGTAGCCACGGCTATCAAGCACTAGTACGGGTGTGCTACAGTTTGCCTCATAGGAGCAGGTGGCTACATCACAGCAGGCATTTTATTGGACCACCCAGAATCCTGCCTCAGCTAACTCCTTTTTTTTTTCTTTTATTCTTTTTTTTTCCTCTTCTGTATATGCCTTCAAGGAAAGAATACATTTTTTGTTATTTTCTTTAATTTCTGAACATTTTTCCCCTTGTTCGTGAATACCAGCTTTTTATCACTAGAGACAAGATCCCCCACTGCTCCTGCCTTCTCCCAGACTGATGCTATGCTTCAGTTCTTGCCTTTAAAAAAATCTAGCAGCAATAGGAAGCAAAGAAACCCTCAATTTATTGCACATTTAATCACATTTTTTTCAAATATAACCTACTCAAATAGTCATTTACTTTTCACTTTTTGGTGTGCAACAAATGTATTCGTTTGAGCTTTGGTATTCAAACCAGCATGTGCAGTAACAGTGTGTGTGTTCCACTCCCCTCATAATCCCAGGCATTTGAGCCCCTGCCAACTTCTTTATTCAGGGACCTGCCTTCTCCACACTCCCTTTGTAAACTTTGTATTTGTTTTGCTTTCTAGTGATCACTGAAGTTCTCACTCCAGCTGGGAGGACAGCCAGGCACCTTCAAGAACAAGGGAATGATTGACAATATTAGGCAGAAAATTGTCTACCAGATGCTGCTCAAAAGGAGAGGTGGCAACCTTCCGACCCCCTTCTCAGTACGCGAAATCATCGCTTCTGTGACACGCCTCTGCCCCACTTGTCAGCTGAGTGGGGAGCACAGGGTCACTTCTGCGTCTGGCTGTTGTGCAGTAAAATGCCACCCTGCAGACAAGGCTGTGCCTTCTGCGTGAAGGAGGTCCCAGTGCCAGCCATGCGTTGGAATGAAGTCGAAAAATTCACCAGACATTACACATTACTTTTCAGTTACCACTCTGAAATATTGACTAGGTCTGAATAAGCTTACTGGTACAGAAACGAAAGGAATTCCCGACAGTCCATCCTTGGACTGTGAGAAAATAAACACCAACCAGACCTTCATGGCTTTTTAAAAACCCCTCCCCAGAGGTCTTCCTGTTGCCATTAGTACTTTAACATAATTTACATGTTTATGTCTCTTAAAAGGTTTTGTTTTTCCCCCCCTGAAAAAAGAGAGAAAAGAGTCAGCTCACTGGAGTTTCATGCTAGTGCTAATACAATGACCACAGTTCTCCTTTTTACAAATTAACTAGACTGAGAAAAACAAAGGGATGAATTTGAAAAAAGGAAGACTAACATTTTCCTACTTAATTAGCTGACTGAACATGAAAAAAAAAGAGAGAGAAAACACTTTTTCGTAACAAAAGCAGTGCAGGACAAAAAACCCCAAAGAGTCTACACTGAGGGCAGGTACACAGGAAACACAGGCCTCTGAAGTGCAAATGTTTGAGCACAAAATAGAAATAACCACATATACATAGTTGGGGTTTTCTGACACACACACACACACACACACACACACACAAAAGCTATTTGAGGGAGTTTCTATGTTGTTTGTGCTCATTCATGTGGGGTAACAGTAATGTGTGTGAGTAACAAACCCTGAAACGACACCAGAATTAAAGGAAGGATATAGGAAATGAAAGATGGTAATTGAAATGCTATTTTAAGCAAGTGTATTCATTAATTGTCTTAATTCAGGTGGAACTTCCCATGCAAATTAAATTAAATATATTCTAAGAAAACTGCAAGATTGGCATGTCAACTTCCTCTTTCTCAGTGTAGTGTCAAAGAACTCAGCTTGATTCTGAAAGTCAAAGCTGAATTTGCAGAGGTAGCAATTACAAAGAAATTAACTAGCTGTTCCGTTCAAAATGAACAAATTAGATCAGGCACTCAGAAAAACATAAATATTACAGGACACATAAAACTTCTTTCAGACTCACTTTTTACATGGAAACTCCTTTGTAAATTCTGTAGAAGCAAGAAAAAAAAAGACTGCCAGTCAGCACCAGCAATAAAAATATTTACACCAATGAATTAAGCAATGGGTACAATTTTATTTTGATCATCTTGCTACCTGTCATAAGATAGTATAGTTTTATTTGCATAAATTCTTTGTCTTGGCGATGAATACTTTCCTTTGAAAAAAGGCACTCCACATTTTTTTTGTTTGCTTACCACACTGACATCAACCCTAAAGGCTCTAAGTAAAGACCACTAACCAAAATTTAAGGCAAACACCAGAAAGCCAAATAACTTGATGATTACCCACACCTCAAACATTCCTTCATCTATCAGCTGCAAGCCAGTTCACTAGCTGGAGAGGTAGGAGACATTTTCTGTGTTGTACACGTTCCTATTTTCTAGTGAGTGCAGTGATTCATAAAAGCTAATTTTTGGTGCTGGTGGAGTTTTTTGGTTGGTTGGGTTTGGTTGTTTTGATGGTTTTTTTTCAGGGAAGCTCCCTGAAAAAACTGAAGTTAATCTGGAGGTTCGCCTTCCAGTCAACTCCTTGGGAGTGTCCAGAAAAAATGGACAGTTTTGATGGCCCTTTTTTCCCTAAAAGGCTGAACAAGGCGACTCCAGACTGTTTGTTCGCTTTACTCGTCCGTCCTCCTTCGGGATCAAGCTGTCCCGTTCTCCATGCGGAAGGAAATAAGGCTGACCTCTTCCTGCCTCTCCCACCCTGCTCTCATCCATGAAGAAAAATCCCGAGTAAACAAACAGTGCGCACACGCTCGGGGCTGGACGGGCACAGCTGAAGCGGACTGGCCCGGGAGCGGGCTGTCCCCGCCAGGACCATGCCCCTCGCTGTCACGCCGCAGGCGACGGCCCGCTCTCCGCACCACCCCCGGGTGCTGAGGGCCGGCCGAGCTCCGGCAGCCCCCACTCCATGCTCCCGCCCGCGATCCTGTTCGGCTTTTCCCTCGGATTCCTGCTGCTGCTGCTGTGATGCTGCCGGCGGAGCACGGCCCGTAAACACGCGCGGCGAGGCCGCCGTGCCGCCGGGCGCTCCGCCGGAGGGGGCGGAGAGCGCGGCAGCGGCGCCGAGACGCCCCCGGCCCCGCCCGGCCCCTCGGAAGGGGAGGCCCGGGGGCTGGGTCCCGAGAGGGAAGGAGGGCAGCTCCGCGGCAGCGATGGTTCCTGCGTATTTCCTACGCGGTGGCGGAGGCGGGCGCGGGCGCTGGTCCCGGCTGCGAACACCCTCCCGCCAGCAGCCGCCTCCCGTCTGCCCCTCTCCGTGGCCCCGCGCGGTTCGGGCTCTGCAGTGAGCGGTGCCACAGCCAGTTATAAATAAACACCGTAAAGCTTCCGCTGCTTACATGTCGGAGGGTTGTGTAAGACTTTCGGCTTCCTTAAAAAAAAAATCCAAATAAAGCCATTGTAATCTTCCTCTGTGAGGGGGAGAAAAAAGTCTAGAAACTTTTATGCAAGAGCTCAGTAATCAGCAAATGACCCAAACTTGGATCTGTCGCACCTCATGATTGTTGAGCTAAAATTGATGACCAGGGACCCTCTGACGTGAATGCGGTTGGGACAACATGTACTCGAGCAGTTACCTGCTTTACAGGCACAATACAAGTGCAAGCGTGTACTACTAAACACGTAGTGGGATTTGGGTACAATATACATAATGTAAAATGCAGTCAAGGTCGCAGCTAATAGCTGTGGCAAGTTCAATTCAACTGCGGCAACCCCCTTGGGAAACAGGAAAAGGTCTTAAGTTCTATGTGCTAAATCTTACTCATTTCTCTTCCGGGAGATTAGGACTTTGGTTTTGTTTTCAGAGGGACGATGCAGTAAAACAAAAACTGAATTTTGAAGTGGTGGTGTTTTAAGCATTTTCTTGTGATTATCTTTTCAACTGTAATATTTTGGCTTGAATTTCTGAATCTTTTTAATTAATTTTTTTTGTTTCTAAATGGTTGGGCTTTGTTTAGAAACACTTCAGCTGCTCTGTTCTGCTGGCTGCCTTTGGTAGAGCTGTGTTGTATTTTAATCTATGATTTATGTAAGCAAAAAGAAAACCTTGCGCGTACTAACTTGTTACTAAATACAAAGGGTTTTTTCAAGTCTTTATAGAACAAATTTATTTGTGTATAATTTTTTTTTCCAATTTGAATGAACTGTTAAGTCAGGCTTGATTGTGGGAGGAATGGAGCATCAGAGAAGAGGAGAGCAGAGGGAGAAGCCAGCACAAGTCTTCCTGGAGGCTTTTTGTCCTACTGGTATTAAAGATATTTGGCCAAAAGGTGCTAAAGCAATGCACAAGTTTGATGTAGATGGCAAGATAGAAGAGTTTCACTTGAGCTAGAGCCTAATGAAGCATCTACTGCCTTGTCTGAGTTAGTAATTTGGAGCATGTTACTTGGATATACACAGTCTCAAAGTGGAAAACAAAGGCGGAGTGAAGCAGCTCAGGGAAAGCACAACATAGAAAAGAAGGAACAGGAATGGCAGAGGATGGTTCTAGTCACAGGAAGGACAGCCGAAGAAGAGTGGAAGGGCAGGGGGATCAAGTAGTAGGAATGGGAGGCTAGCCCCAAGGCAGTGAATAATAGCAGAGGTGTTGATGAAACCAAGAATTTTATTTCTAATACTTATTTCCTCACAGTTTTTCCTTGAACACAACTCTTCTTTATGGACAGCTTACTGGGACAGAGGAGAAGAGGACTAGACGCCCTCGTGAAAGAGGCTTGGGATAATTACTCATGACACAGGTAAGTGTACTGAAGATACCTGATACAGCTGTTGTTAAAGGTTTGGATTGCTTTCCTTTTGTGTCTCTATTTCATGGTCACATTGCTCTTTGTGCTGCTCCGTTCAGCTGTCTGCAAAACCCAAATTTAGGAGACTTGGGACCTAGATTACCATTTTCCTCAAGTTCTTACAGAATAACGGCACTGATTTTAGGGGAGAATTAACTTCTTCTGCCACAAAGCATTAGGTGAACAGCCTGCTACACGAATTATTATTTTGAGTGTTTTAATTTTAATAACTAAAGTGTAGCATAGTTTTTTCAAAAAGGAAATTAGTTAACTGACATCACCTAACCTTGCTAGTTATCTACAAGTAGATTACAGAGAAATGATACTCCTTTGCACATGCATTTTGCAAATGTTCTCCTCAGTTGTACTCTTTATTTTGCAAATTGCAGACATTGAGATGAAGGGTCTATAATTTCCTAGCTTGCCTTTCTCTTGGAACACTGGTGCTGCCCTGGCACGCATCCACTTTGCTGTGACTTCATTTGAATACAGCAAATTCTTTATTATGATGAACAAAGGGTTGCTCTCTGGTCTGCTTTGAATCTCAGTCTGCTCATGGAGATTAGTGGGTTTTGAGCAATGCCAAGTCACTAAATATCTCCGCTTCACTGATCTCAAAGACATTTGTGACAAGGGATTTAGTAGTCATTTTCATGCATGTTCTTGCCTTTGAATGGATAATACCTTAGTAGTTCTGCTTCCCATTGCTATTTGATTCTCCGTTTCATTCAAAAGGGTTTAAATTCAAAACTTCTCTTTACTCATGTGTTGTTGCTTTGAGATACATAAACACATTTGTTTGTGGTTTTAATCCTTGAATACAGCTCCCCTTCACCTCTTTCCTTGTATTTGCAATTTGGGGTTTGTTGTCATTCATGTTAGTAAGAAATACCTTGTGGCTAAACAATGCCTTACATTGATGTTTATAATATTGCTTCTGTCAATGCACTGAACAAAACCATGTATAATAAAGCAGGATCCTGAAATGACAGATTTTAAATTTTCTCGAAGAATGGTGGTCAGCCTTTTTTTCTTTCCTGAAAATTTCTTAAGATAAGGAGTATTACTTTAACTTGATGTACAAGACAGAAAGCGATAAACCCTTAAAAAACACTGGGTTAAATTTTCCAGAAGCGGACAGATTCCAAAAACCTTTTGTGGCTGCCAGGTCTAGCTGTAGACTTCGCTTTTAGTTGTTCCAGGAGAACAGCAATTAATCTCCAAAGCTGGGTTTGATTTCAGAAAATGGATGAACACAGTGAATTCCTTATTAAACTAAAGAAATTTACTAAGCCAATTTCCTTAAAAGAGTAAAAGCAAAAGTGTTCAGAGCTCAGTTTACAGAAAATTCAGATCCACCAACACAGACATATGTAAGAGAAGTATTAAGAAAGGCTGAAAAAACCCCAAATAGACCTTGGTGGTAGTTTCTCTACAATGAAGTTGCTCCTAGTTCAGGATTTGGCTGTTGTACTCGCAATCCATGCACAGCAAAGGATATAATTTATTCATAATATATCAGAAACTTTGTCAGTCTTGGAAGATTTGTCCTGCTCAGTATCTTCACCTGCGTTCTAAAGGCCTGTACTGTTCTCTGAAGTACAGATTTCTACTGATGAATCCAGTGTATCAGCCAGGGCCTTTGCTTCTGTACATAACACGCTCTGACATCAGCAACACAAAAACAAAGTGGGTGGCATCAAAACCTTTCAAGAAAGCCGTGTCAGTGCTGTGCTACACTCACAGCAATAAGCCACAAAGAATGAGTTTAGGGGGAGCAGCCTGCCTGAAAGAATTGCTGTCACTTCTCTTGCTCCAAGTGCCGGATCAGCCTGACCTGTGAGCCACTGATCACTTCCACCTGCTGTTCATGATGGTGGTCAGGAAAGATATCTAGCCTCAGGCTATTAGATCCAGGGCAAGGTTTCACTGAAGGCAGTGCCTGAACTGCCGCCCAGCAATACGAGGTCACCCTGCATTCGTTACTTGCCCAGGGATGTAGTAAATCTTGCTTGGTGGGATTTGTATCATTATAAAGTGTTAAAAAAATGGCTCTCATTTTTGTACTCAAATAGACATTTTGCTGCAGTGTGACCCTGGTCTTTGCTTCTCAGGTAGCCAGCTCCAGCTCTTCTTACCACACCCAGGGTTTCCACATACCTGTTTCCAGCTGTGCTTCACAAGGATCCCATCACCTTTACAGATTTACATAGCTTCCAGCACAAATGTAGTTAAAACATCTTCCAGCTCTCAGCATTTCCCTCCCAGGTAAAAAACACAGACCTCTAATCCCTGAGTTCTAATCCTGTTCAACCACCTTGATTCCAGTGTTCTGACCTGGCCCAAAGATGCCAGCAATGGCAAGAGGTATTACTATTTTGCTGTTTTTCTTCCCTCAAGGCGTAATTATAAGCCACAAGTTTTGCATGTAGACATGTACCAACAGGTGCTAGGCCTGTAGAAATTTTTCCATCTATCAAACTTGAATTCCATTCACAGTTACACTCAGGGAAGCAGCTTCCAATGCAAGCCAAAACATTTGCTTGATAATGAAGAATTTTAAAACCTGTCCATGAAACTTTATAGTACTAGATGAAGCCAGAAAGATTGTTACTGAATCTGCCCAAAATTCCCACTGCTGAAAAGAGCAAGGTGATTGAATAAAAGGCAAGATTTTCCAGTTTGCCTCTCAGCAATTATGAGGAACAGGAGATAATGAGGAAGAAACTAATGGCATTAATTTCCGACCAGAGTGAAAAAAAAACCAAAACAGTGCATGTTTCATCACAGGGCTAATACTCTGTAATGATTAATGATTCTGTAATCAGAGCCCACATAGAGAGAAACAGGCTCCAAATTAAATGGTGTATTTCACAAATGGTTTGGAATTGTAATGCAATGATCAAGAATTTGCAGAGAAAGACTTTATGCCCTTTTATAACAAGCTGCAATGATTCTAACAGAAATAATTAGGGTTCTGACAATGTATTTGTTTGAATGAAGGATTGAGTTTGACAATAAAAAATAGCCTGTAATCTGTGTGTCACATGCAGCTTTCTACTGACACAGATCCTCATGGTCTAGTGCACCAGCATTCATAGCAAATTAGTCTCAGTTTTACTGTATTCCTTAACCACACCAAGTGGTACCTAGAGAAACAAACTTGTTTTACCATGTCACTGCTAAGTGGATAGCTCTTACAACTGAAAAATCATAGAATGATTCAATAATAGACTTAAAATAAATGTCTCACTATGGTTTAACTTTCTTTTTTAGACTTAGTAGTAAGGAAAAAGGAGGGGGAGAAGGAGGAGACATCCATTTCTGTTTTGCTTTTGAAGTCCCCAGTTTGGCAGGCCACTGGCTTCCTCAAGCAATTCACTGCGATTCCTTCCTGGAAAGCTTCCTCCTCTCTAGAAGCAAAGCACCACTCTTAGCTTTCCACAGAAGACGAGAGGTTAGTTCTGGTTAGGAAACTGGATTAATATGAGCAAACATGCACTGAAAAGTCCATGTCAATTTGAGCTAAACAAAACAACTCTTCTTTTGGTCAAACTCATCTATATCCAGCACATGGGGAGATCAGCCATGCAGCACACACAATGCCTCTGACACCTCTAGGAAACACAGGGTCTGTTGCAGCCTTTCAGAAAATTTGAGTTATCCATGAAGTCTTGGATGTCTCTTGCTTGGGTTCCACATAGCCTATGTACGTGTTCTATTTGGGAAATCCCATGGGCAGCAGCCCTGATTCTTTCTAATGTTAGGTGTCACAGTGCAGCTGAGCTCTTTCTTCAGGCAGTCTAAGATGCTCTACAAGTGCCACTTCTCAGAGGTCCTGAACACAGTTTTTCAGCAGCTCATCGGAAAACTGGACAGTGTTATTAACCATCTCTTAAGCAACTGATAAATAGAAAGGGATCTTACATTCTGTGATGGCTTGTGTGATCATACAGTCTATCAAAGCACCCTTTCTGAGTTACTTGACCATTTTTGGGGCCAGCCTAATTGTTTCAGATCTAGGGGAAGGTAATTCCAGCAATTATTATTTCTGGGCGTTCAGGAACTGCTCGCAGAGAAGTCTGAGTCTGTGCTCAGATTGGAGCAGTCCTTACCAGTGGCATCCATACAAGTGAGAAATTTAGAAGCTTTGTTAATACCTTCTTTTTTCCCTCTGTTTTAATAATGATTTGTAGCAAATTTCCTAGCTCTTAAATATGTGGCAGAGTTCTTGTCCACTTGTGGTGGTGCATTTGAGTCAGATTCTTCATTAGCGCTGTGAAGGTGTCTGTTAGAATGTGGAGGAGATGAGACACCCATCCACAAGAGCTGTGCTTCTTGGCTAACTTTTACACCAGTCTGGTTATGACAAGAAATGAAAATGTGTCTGTGCAGTAGCTATCAGTGAGGATTTCAGTGGCTGTCCCCAGGCTTGCAGGAATGAGCATGTGACAACTGTGAAAAGGGGCACAGCAAAGGGTGACACAAGCTCCTGTCTATTGGCTTCTGATTTTGATCATGAAGCTAGGAGGGAGAATTTGTAATATAACTGTATGATTCAGTGCTTCAAGGATTTTTTTCAATATTATTTTGTGCAAAGTTTTTTTCTTGAGTCTCCTTTGTGTTATGCATATACACTTGCATGCACGTGCCAGATTGCCTGGTGTGTGTGTGATGGATTACGTGGCTGGGGGATGCTGGGCTGTAGCCACCTACCAAGCCGTCTTTGAGGGTGAGGGAACTGACAATAAGAGCACTCCCCATTGCTTCACTTTTTGCTTGTTTCTCCACAGTGGCCACATCACAGTGAGATGTTGTATTGCTTAACCCACTCCCACAAAAGTTTAATAAGAGTCAAAAAACTATTGTTTTTGTCCTATGACTGTATGGCCCTCCCAGGTGTGCATCAAGTATGGGAGATAGATCTTTTGTGGAGAACACGAAGATGTAATGGTACAAAGTGCTTCTATCCCCTTTTAGCTTCCAGATGTGGCCAGCCACACATGGCTGCCCCACAAAAACAGTTTCCAGCTACTGCAACCAAAAAAGTCTCCTTCCATTGCTAAAATCAGTGGTCTCAGGCATGTTGGTAGCAACAACGGCTCTGACTGCAGTGAGCTCAGCAGACCCAAAGTGAAATCTGGGCAGCCACCAAGGCCTACCCTAAAGTCACGGAAATTAGAGAAATATTTTCAGTTCCAAATTTGCACAAACAAAACAATCCTTTAAAATTTAATCCAAGGAGGTACCTACTGTGCTTTTGACTTGTCATGAGTGTTTAATGCTCTCATGACAGTTTTAGGACTAGAGACAAATTTGAGGGGTGTTGAGCCAACACTTTTCACACATATTCCATTTATTTACATCGCAGCTTGTTTTGTACATTGCCTACAAAATTATGCTTCATAGAAGAAAAGCCTGGCAACACGAGGAAAATTGTTGTAAACAACCAGAGTGAACGCTCCAGTCTGTGTACAATAGACATGCTAGAACTCAAAATAGCACCAGAGGAAAAAAAAACCAACCTCCCTTAACAAACAGTAAGAACATTGTTTGTTTTTAAGAAACACTGAGCTTTGTTTTCAGTTTCTAGATTAAGCCTAATTGCCAAAAATGCATTTGTTACTGCCTAAACCAAACTCAAGTTGGGAAGCATAGTCAATAATTATTTCAATTAAGAATGTACTGTCAAAAACCTAAGGGTGGGAATACTAGAAGTGAACAGTTGTTCAAAATTAAGAGCCTCATCTTCTCCCTATCCTTTGCCTCTATTTTTTTCCTCAGGTATAGAAATTGCAACTTTAATGAACAGCAATAGAAACTGAGTTTCTGAGAAAAACTAAGTTCAAAATGGAGAGCTTTTGGCAGCAGTCTCCCTCCCCCTCTTTTTGAGATCCTTTACACATGCCAAAGTTTTCCTCTTAACGCTTGCCAGGGCTATTGAATGCTGAAGTCACCGTTTTGAACTTAAAACCTCCCGGAACTCTGAGACATCTGCATGGAGGGTGCTTGCTGCCCTGCATATCTGCCAGAACCCAAGACTGAAATGTTAATCATAGATTCAGCTTTGCAATCTTAGAAATGAAAATTATCCCGACTGCATTCTGTCTCCCATGGTTTTTCTTCCCCTTTTGGCTCTTCCACCCCATCAGGCACAAACAATAGAGTTTCTTGTACCCTGCAGTACCCACCTTCTTCCCATTAGGAACACAACACTTGGCAATCTTCCTGGATGGCCATGCTGGTCCAAAATTGTCTCTGGGACACATGCCTTCTTTTGTGGTCACTGCAGTGAGGGGTATGTCCCTTGCAGAACAAATATTACTCAGTAAAATGAGCAGGAACAGAAGTTGTTCATTAGTGGCTGTTCCTACAAGTGGATGCATGTTGTATAAACAGTAGGTATGCTAAAGCTGTCCAGGCCCATGCATTCTGGGGATTGCCTCTCTTATCATCCTTTTGCTACTGAATCTGTTCATCAGGGACAGAAATGAGTTAGGGAATTAGGCAATTCAATGGCAAGTTTTTATTTCTGCCCCAACAGGGAGTGCAATTCATGAATTAAACAGCCCTGAGAAGAGCTATGAGGAGGCCCCAAAACCTACATACAAGGATGAGAAGAGCATTTGAAGATCTGGACCCTGTGGAGACCACTGATGGATTCAGAGCCAATCCTGCCAAGGGCTTGCAGCTGTCTAGGAAAACGAGAACATTTTTTCTGTATTGTGAGGAAAGGCAAACATGCAACAGCACTTATTTGATAGGCCTGTGGTGTCAAATCCACAAGCTGGGTGTAGTAACATGGCAGATGTTGGCAAAGTCTGTCTGGTGAAAATTCCTGTAATTTTTTCATCTACCTTAAACTGTCTCTCTGTGAAGAGTAAGTAGCAAGAACTCCTTGTGATGTGATAGCATTCTCATTCTTTTTTTGTTGCAAATGTACTTTACAGATGAACAAATGAATTATCTTCATCATGAATTAACTACACTTCAGATGGCACTGTTTGGCTCTCAGTGCTGCAACTTTCTTCTTCCTGCAGTATGAAAACTGCATGTGCATCACCGGAGACGAGTCCCTCGGTGCAGTTTCTGTTGTTATTTCTGAAATACCAGAGGGAAATCTGGAGTTCAGTGTTATCCATGAGAGATGTCCTGGTCTGACCAGATCTTAATCTCACATGAGTTCAAGCACTCCTCTAAATCAATTCTGAATGCAGCCTAAAGTGTACACAGCACTTTACATTTCCCACCATACTATAATGGAGATGACACATGCTTTAAAGCGTTGGATTTATGCAGATTTGCCAAGAGGGCAATGGTGCACAAATAGAGATGTTTTTAACTAAAAGGACACATGCTCCCCATACGGATGCGGTCATGGTTGCTTAGTCTCTGAATGAGTTCATATTGCACTTCTCCAGAAGAGAACATGTGCTAAGTATTTCTTCAGGCTAATTTTTTCATGCTACAAATAGTAGTTGTCATCTCACCCAACACACAGGTTTCAAGACACAAGCTGTCAGAACATACTGGAATGGTTTGTGTCCATGAAAGATGACTGCTGGGAAGTACCTGCCTATCCTACATTGGGTGGGCAAACCCTTAATATTGTCCTCTGTGTTCCTCAGTGACTACCTCAAGCAGTTTGTTCTTAGTACATTGCCTGTTTGGAGACTCCTTTGAAGTCACCTAACTCCATTAGTGGTGCAGGGAACCCAAACACTCAGCTCTTACTTTGTGGTAACCATGTAGAGCTATAATAGCCTCATGAGTATCCTCCATACATGTTAAAGTGTTTTGGGTTTTTTTTTTTGAAAGCAAACAGAAAATTGCTCAGCTTGTGTCCAAAAAGGGATAATTTGTATTTTGAAGGGGTTTTCTTAGATTAACCTAAAATTACTTAATGTATTAAGAACATGCCTGTACAGCCACCCTAGGCACCAAGATAGTAATTTTGGTTTTAATTTTGTCACTTCATGGTGGTGTTGCTGCCAGCTCACACATTTCCAGTGGGAGAGTTCTCGCTTCCAAACTCTCTTGTTCTGTGAACCACACAACTGACCATAAACTACCTGAAATCTTTCTGTCTTGAGTTTCTGGCCAGTTCTCACTATGTGCCATTGCTCGGACAATTCCAAGTGGAAAAGTGCATAAGAAGAGCTTTGAGAAGGGAAGTTATGTGATCTCAAACCTGTGATTCTCTGTCTTCTCTCCCCTTGACACCCATGCATACACATAGTTAAAGAAATACACCCACCTATTTATCTCCCTCACGTGGGGTAATTACCTAGGTTGTGGCCAACCCACAGTGCTGGTGCAGAGACACACGAGCTCTGTCTGCACGGATTTGCTTGGTTCTGTGCAGGCTCATTAGCTGAGGCTTGGAGCCGGACCTGCAGGACCAAGGCTGGAGCTGTGCTGAGGCACCTTAGGGGATGTTACTCCATATGTCAGAGCCGACTGTATATTCTGGTAACGTGGGCTGCAGAAGCAGGCTGTGCCTAGGCTAGGAGGCTTGCTTAGACACCACGTGTATTGGAGAGCACTGTAGATGAACCCAGGAGGACCTAGTGGGAATTTGGGAGCCATGGAAAAAGTAATCTGTTATATACAGTAAGTATACCCTGTTTAGAGTATAATGAAAAACCTATTACAATGAACAACAGAGAATGGACTTGACTCCCACTCATCTCTTTGCACTCCTCTGCCCAATGAGTATTTTAGCTGCAAATTATAAAAGACAGGATCCTTGTCATCTTATCTTTCCACTTACCAGTCTTTACAGTGTCACCTACAGATGTGTCACAGACAAGTGGCAATCAGCATCCTTCAATCATGTACCAAACCTTGAAGTGTTACCTAAGCTGCAGAAGCTGAAGGGAAAGAAACCTCAGATTTACAAATATCTTCACATACTTCATACAGTTTTGTGCTATTTTTTATGCTTACAGCTACTGAGACAGTTTCTGTGGCCAAAAACCCCCACACCTGATCAAGCAATTAAAGTCATTGCAAACAAGGTCACAATACTACTTTTCCACAAAAATCCTCTTATTTGGTGAATGAGGTGGCTGGATGTGATCTGCTTGAAAGAGTCCAAAGGGATAAGGCTTTGGAGGGATCCAAGAAAGCTGATTGATATTCAAGCTTCACCTCCTCCAAGGTCAACAGGGGTCCATCTTAAGGAGCAGAAAGTCAGGCAAAAATGCCAGGAGACCTGCATGGATGAACAAGGAGCTCCTGGCAAAATTAAAACACAAAAATGAAGCATATAGGAGGTGAAAGCAGGAACCAGGAGACCTGTGAAGGATATAGAGACACTGTCCAAGCAGGCAAGATGCAGGAAAGCCAAAGACCAACCAGAATTAAACCTGGTGAGGGGTGTCAAAGGCAACAAGAAGGCTTTCTGTAATTACATCAGTCACAAAAGGAGAACTAGGGAAAATGTGAGCTTGCAGGGGCCCTAGTGACACAAGACATAGAAAAGGCTGAGGTACTGAATGGCTTCTTCACCTCAGTCCCTACCAGGAAAACCTGCCTTCAGCAATCCAAGGACCTGGAGACAGAGGGGAAGTTTGAAGCAAGGAACACGTATCTGTGGTGGAAGAGGATCAGGTGACAGAACACTTAAGGAAACTGGACATGGACCCCAGTGGGATGCACCCAAAAATGGTGAGGGAGGTGGCTCATGTCACTGCATTTTGATTATTTTTGAACGATCATGATGACTTGGAGAGGTGCATGAAAACTGGGAGAAGCAAATATCACTCCTATCTTCCAAAATAACCTAAAGGAGTACCCAAGGAACTATGTGTTTCAAAGACAAGCTACTGATAACTCTCTTCTCCAGCCTGTGACAGCCTCAGCCCTCTAACCCAGAAGCAGCACAATGCTGGTTCTGCTGCTGGCTTGCAAGATTCATTATATTACTTGGAGCAGCAGGTGTTTGCTTCCTTCAGAACCCATCCAGACTTCATTTTGCCCAGATCCTTTTTTTCCTTTGTACTGTGCTGCTGAAAATAAGCTGCAGGTGAGAAAGTAGAAAGACCTCTGAATGCTAGTTTGAGTGCCAACCTTCAAGTATCTGCTGGACGAGGCTTGGCTCTCTGCTGGTTGACATGCAAAATAAGTGCAGCCTTAGAAAGTTCAGGTTCATGCTTATTTGTTTGTTTTTACAGGCTCCCATAATTTTCCAGAAAAATTAAGGAAAGAAAAAAACAATGACTTTTAGGATAATCTGGCTTTCGTAGCTCAGCCAACCCCTTAAAAGAATTTTGTGACATAAAGGAAAAACAGAATACTAGCCTTAGAATTTTGTCATTGCCAGAATCTAGGATTAACTACATAAATGTGGAGCATGTATGTGGTTTTCAAAATAGGTGACACAAACCTTTTGCATAATGGAAATAGTTCATCAGTCCAAATTAGAGATTGCTACCAGATCTTCCTATTTTTATTTCATCTTGTGGCAAACCGAAATCCTTAATAATAATGATCCTCGTTATTATTATCTTACATTATCCTAATAATCCTTAATTACAGTAACTGATGATGGGATTTACATGCCATTTCAGTCACATCTGTAAATATGCAGATCTTGACTACTTTGGTCAATAAGCTCTTTAGCAGGAGCTGTTTCAGAAGAATCTATTGTAGCTGTAATATGCTTTCTAGCACCATGACACACACAGGATGCCTGTTTTCTGCCTGAACTGACAGTTCTCTGTTCTTGCCTATCAGTCCTTCCACAAAGGCTGCACAGAAATTCCAGTTGTGTGAGTTATACGAAAGGTCAATCTCATTAATGTAATAGCCAACTGAGAAGAAGTAGTGCTAAAGTATCTTGCCAGCGACAGTGCTAGGAAGATCATGTCACTGCAGTTTTGGGCTTTTGAAACAAATCTGTCAGACTCATTTTCTACGAAGCAATGTCAAGCCACTCTTTTGCTCCAATGCTTTCTAGTTCAATATAATGCTGTGCTCCATGGACACAGGATGAACTGTGAGTCTTTGAGTGAATATGTACCCAATTAAAAGTAAATTGTCAGCCACACTTCACAGGGACTAATTCTGTTTCAAACACCAGGTGTCACTGCAGTATACTCCTGATTCCACACCGAGCTCCCGTTAGGTTAAAGCTTCACTTTTAAGTGATGTCAAAGCTCATGGAGAACAAAGATGCTCGTACTTTGTTCCGAAGTGTGTGCATGCAGCTAAACGATTAGCCAGAATCTGGGCAAATTGTTCAATATTTCAGCCAGCCACATTATAGTTCTGTGTGGTTGGCCTCAAACCTGAAACTAACCATAGTAATAGAGCTATTTTATGGCTGATAGCAACTGTTCAAAATGAAGAATCAAAAAAAAAAAATCTGGGAGACAGTTCTCTTGATAATAATGCTGCTTGCATTTTTCTTCAGAAGAACAGCCCTTATTGGATAATACTGAGCAGTTACTTAATAAAAAATTTATATCAAATTGCATATTTTGCAGCTTCTTGGCCCATGAGCAAATGTTCACTAAAAAGCAATCTTCTTTTACACTTATCAGATCCTGAATGATTTTGCACATGAAATATTCCTTATTTTTACAAAATCTCTATTTGTCCTATAACCTTGTATCTTTTGAGTATTAAAATATACTTACCCAGATTAAACATTAAAGAGCCATCACTTTGACAGTGAACAGATACTACTTGTCTGTCTTTGTCTAATTTCCTCAGCCTCCCAGCTTGGCATAACTAATCCCTGTCCGCACTGTGAATTTTCCAGGAACCTGTTCAGCAGTAACTACTTAGTATTAAATGGGTAAAGCTGCTCTTTTCCTATCTGTAATTAAAGATAATGAGGAGGAAAGTGCAAGTCATGGAGAATGCAAGCCCCAAAAGTTTAGGTACTATTTTAGCCTCATGCTCTAGTGTACAAAGAAGCCTTGTTCCAGTGACATGCTTAAAAGATGACATTTCTTTGTGTTAGACTTACATGCAGAATCTGTGTTACATATTCAGCAGTGGTCCTAAGTCACCTGCCTCCTGAAAGGCTTCAGGATGCTCTTAAAGTATTTCTACACAAATGAGAGTCTTGCTATTGACAGAGCAGTGCAGCAAATGGATGGGGAACATTACCTAGAGAGCATCTTTAACAAAGGAAAAGGAGTCAAATGCCATGGCAATTTCAGAGGATAATCCACAGGGCTGGTAATTGCAACTTTAAAAATGCTGACAGCTGCACAACTTTCAAAGGCTCAAACCCAGTATTCTTACCTGCATTAAAGAGCATAGTGCTGCTACATTCACGGGAGTCCCTGCTTTAGTCAGAGACAATTTAAAATTGGTGCTGGTGTGTGCATGCTTGAATCTTGACAGGATTGTGGCTTTGGGAGGAGTAAGGTGCTATATATCACAAAGAAGTCTAAGTAGTTCTTGTCAGATAATGAAATCAGCACAAAATGCCCAGAACAAACAAAATTCTATAAAATGATGCAGGTTTTAAGATCTGCAGGATGAAGTGACTGCAAGGACTGAATAATGTATTTGTTAAGAAAACAACAAAAGAGGCACAGGTAAAAATCAACCAACCAACCAACCACCCACTAAAACAAAAGACAAAGCTTATTTAATGTGGTTTATTCTGTCTGGCTATTGAATTTATATATAGATTTCAATCCAATGAATGTTGCCAGGATTTTGGAATTAATTTCATTGCAATGTAACATGTTTCCCATTTAATATCATTTATTTACATGGATTTCCAATAAATTCAGGAATTATTTGCAAATATAATAACCAGAGAAAATGGCAGAGCCTCTCTTTAAATGCTTTCAGAGAATACAGTACAGGAATCTTATGATTTTTTTTTTGCATATAAACAAGTAAATATTAGGATACTACTGTACATAAATAAAACCTGTATTTTTTATTATTGACCTATGACCTTACTTTTAGATAATTGCTTCATATGTTCATGTAGCATTTTTCCCCCAAAAATATTTACATAGACTTGTCTACATTTACAGTAAATAACCATAATTGCCTACTGTGCTTTCAGCAGCCAAAAGCTGAATTGGCTATAGAAACATCTGATGAAGATTCTTGGAACAAAGGTATGACTAAATGACATCAACTTGTGTATACTAATACAAAATGTTGAGAGGAATTTAATGGCATTTGTTAATTTACAAAATACAATTTAGTGTTGCATCTGAACTGCTCCAACAGTAGGATAAGCCCTGCAATTACAGTTAAACTACAATTTATGGAACATACATCCTGCAAAACTACAGTATTTCAGTGTTTGCAGTGGCGTTGATAAAAGCATATTGATTTCAAACAGGTAGCAAGCCAAATAACCCTTCATGTAGCAAACAAGCCTTAGCTAATGCCATCTCAGAAGTCTGCATGCATTGACTTCAGGCACAGTCATTGAATCACTGAGCTGCTCTCACTGCCGGCAGGTCTGAACTTCACAGTGTATTTAACTGTATCCATTCTAAGCCAGGACAGTTCTAAGCCTCTCTTTTCACAAGCTCATACTGGTTTGAGGATGTTTTGCAGTTCTGTGTCAGTGATCAGAGACTCAAATAGTTGTCCAGAAAACACTTTTTGTTGCTAGAACACTATGTAAGAGAACTTTGCTTGGAGATATTCCAGTAATACATATTTTTTCCATTATAAAACAATGAATAAAATAAACAAAAGTGTCTGTATTTACAAATTATTATCCACTATGTTCTTAGTATGCAGTGTTTCATATGTAAAGCAATTTTATGCTGAAGCTCATATAGCACCCAATTTTAAGTGACTCTTACTGAGGCATTTTAATAATTTTTTTCTGATTTTAATAATTAGCTATTAGACATAATTATCCATATAACTGACTATTTTTTGTTGTTCTTATGGAAGTCATATCAAGCCACTAATACAAAAGAAAGGAAATACATTTCACTGAAAATACAAACGAAAGTACCTATCACTAAACCAAATTCTAAACTCTTAGGGCCCCGTCCTGCAGCCTTGGCTCATGCAAAGAATTCTATTTAAATAAAATAATCCAGTTAGAGTTGGGTTTTTTGTTTGTTTGGTTTTGGTTTTGTTTTTTGCTAAAAACACCCCATCATGCAAGTCCAGATGTATACATGGTACTTACTTTAGTGCATTTACATTTGTCCATGCTGGGTTTGTAATTGAACAAAAACATGTCTTTAGAATTTATTTATTAATTTCAGTTCTGTTGATATAGAGACTTGATAAAAGATAATCCAGCTGCATCATGGTTGAGGGGAGATGACTTGCCCTCGCCTCTCTATGTACAGGGAATACTGAGAAGAATAAACAATGGTATCCATCTCCTGCGAGACTCTCAGCAACTTGTCATTTACTGTAACCTTTTCTACTTTAAAAATCTTTCGTAACAGGTTGTCTGTGAGATGGGGGCAGTGCAAATGAAACTTAGCTATTTCTTCCTAGCTGCTGCAGTGGGCTGTACCTGTCTTGCCTTGACAGTGAATGCTCTTTTCTGGGTCTGAAGGTGAGGTCTTAGCACACTTTAATCTAGACCAGTCAGACTCAGGAGAAAGCAGCTCACATCCCCCTCCTTAAGTTAAAGGGGTTGGGACTGTGCAGCAAAGGGCCATTCCTAAGTAGTCATCACCACAGAGATGAGATGATGAGATGAGATATGAGATAGGCCCTGCTGAAAATCATGAAGGTAGTACATGCAGAAAGTCATGAGCCACCACAGTGGCTCATTCAAAGACCTATCTGCTGGTAGGATGTTCTGAGGAGACTGGTTATGTGACCTTTCTCAGTCTCAGATATAACGAGCAAATTCCAGTATCCTCAGACATGTGAGAAGGAAGGTTCTTGTGCTCTTAGATGTTTCTTTAACAACACATTTAAACATTGTGACAATTCACATCTTATATGTGTCTTTGAATGTCACGTGAGTGCTTGCAAGCTATGGAATTTCCTGCCTTGAAAGAAAGTGAAGACCTCCACAGATGTTCTCCAGACAGGATGTGATTACCCCAAAACATCTGACTGAAGTCCAGGTTCCTAAATCTCCCAGGCACATTTAAAAGGTCCCATTCAGAAGTGTTATGTGATGCAGTGTCTGTGCCCTCTGTACAATTGTCATATTTCACTAAGGACAAAAGAGATACTCAGATGGTGACAGCTGAACATAGTGGGGAAGAGCAGTTCCATAAATAAGAGGGTAGTCCAAATGCAGCCTATGCTGAAAGTTAAAATATGAGTTAAAATTGTTCTTTTTGTAGACATTAGGAATTGAAAACATCAGCACTCTTTTTTTTTTTTAGTAATAAGATTTGTAAGGTTTAAGCCCCCGCTCCCCAATATAACAAGATTAAAAGGACAAGAGTTGATTATATTGTCTTGTAGTGAACAGGAGGCATTCTGAAATCTCAAATGAAGCATTTTGAAGTCAAGTGATACTTACATACTTTATAAATAATCTAAGCCAATTGTTGCACTATCATAAACTATAAGAAATAACATGGCTGCTTTCCAAGCAAAACAAAATTTCATTTTGTATTTTCTGTACAAACACATGCTAGTTAAAATTAGCCAATGAATTTGCAGAGACAAAACCCTTGTCAGACTGTGCTATTATAACAATAAATGAACATCACAAATGAAAGCCAGTATTTAGGAATGTGTATGGCAAGAGAGTACCACATACAGTAGTCAAGTGGCTGTGCAATAACAGTGAGCATGTTTACCTTTACAGAAACATCTGTATTTTTAGGCACTTTGCTATCATATTTGTATGACTGTCCTTCTGGCCAGTTTAAAACTGAAGACCTCCAGAAACAAAACCTCACAGCTTGAAACAACAGAACTGTAAGATTTATATTATCCATAGACTGGGCACAGACCAATGGGTATGTAATGCAAAGATAATCTGTGCATTTGCTATGGAAATTGGGGTGCTGGAGCTAAAATATATCTACATTGTTTAGACACTCTTGCTGACCTTTGGATTATATGTAAATTAAGTTTTATCAATTAATCAATGGGAACCTTGTATTACAAATAAGTTCTCATCTTTCTGCTGTGCAGGAGAAAAGAACAGTGTCTACTGTATGTGATAATCCTAATGCACTCCTGGAAAATCACCACATAAGCAATTAATTTGTTTAATACTACTTCTTGTAAGCCTTGGATATTTCATGCTGACCCAACCAAGGGGGTTCTCTCTCCTTGAAGAAAGGGAACCCTGTATTTTTGGCTCTGTGATGTTCCATTCACAGCATTTCTCTTTAGCATAATCCTGAACACATGTTGCTTGCTAGCAAGGGATATATTTTTTATATATATTTTCTTTCTGAGGCTGAGATCTGCTCTGGCAATGTCTTCAGCCACCACCATCCCAGAAGAGATGCTACAAATCAACTTCAGCACCAGGGCATGAAATCATATTAACAGTAATTATGTTCCCTGCTCCCAGGAAGAGACCTGCCCTTGAAAGTCTTCAGCACACCACCAAAGGAGCATCTGTCAGGCCAATCATCTTTCTGCATTCTTCTGTTTTGCAGCAGACTACCACACCAAATTACTTGTGAGGCACGTAAAAGCCTTATTCAGGCATACTCCAACCTCAATAAATAAAACTCATCTGAAATAACTGGTTATTTGCCTAAAAGCAAAAGTCCCTTATTGGAGTGTGGTCCAAATTAAAATGTTTGTTGCAGAAACAGATTTCTTACAGTCACATGGCAAACAAATGTATATGCACAATAGGAGACAGAATAAAAGTCCTTGAGCTGGGCTATGATGTTTGCAGTCCCACAGTGCCCAGATGAGAGTCGTGTCTCTAGCTGCTTCCAAGCCAAGCCGCCTGGCCTGAATGGCTGCTTCTAAACACCCGTGTCCCAGCCTAGGCAGGCCTGTCACACATGGTGACTCCACTCTGGCTGCGGTGAGATGAACAAGAGACAGGGCAGCACTGTCAGCTTTTGTAGTCAAGAGTAGCACAGTGAACACTAAGTTCTGGGAAGCAGACAATACCAGAGAGAGCACTCTGTGTCACAGCTTTACACATCAGCTTTCAGAAAGCACATGCAAACCATTTATCCAGCATCTTATAAAAGCACCATTGAAAGGTTGAACAGAGAGCACCGCGTATACAGAATTGTGTTCAAAACAGCAGACAGGAGCTGTTCAGGGAGCCATGGAGAAGCATGCAGCCCAGAAGCATCCCTGCAGGATGGATTCCTTGAAGGCACAATAGATGAAGGCTTGGAGAACAAGGCAGCTGGTCATCAGCCAGTTGAAACTATGGGGATGGCCCAGCTCTGGGTTACTCATAAATATGAATCCCCACACCTACTCATCCCTCACTCCATGGATCCTGCTACATGTAAGCAAGCCTGCAATTTATATTAATAGAAAGACTGAAGCAACTAATTGTTCACAGCTGACATGAACACCACCTCCCTGAATGCTCACTATTGTAAAACTTAGGTTCTTCAAAAGAAGACTGATAATTCTTATTGCAAAGCTTAGTCATCATAGCTACATTACTGGGCTTTTTAGTGGATGTTTGTGAGTGACTATTGCTATTGTAGGGCTAACTGAGGTCCAGTACATTAAATGTGTCTCTATAAAGATGTTTCCAACTTGGGACAAGTAGACGTTGGGGTTGTCCCTTTGTACTTTTGAGTTAAACACTTAGAGTATGGAAAAGAGTATGGAAGTACTAGCTACTTTGTAGAAAAGGCACTATAACTGATCTAACTGTGGTAATTAGGTACATGCCTGTGCTACAGGTATCTGCAAAGAATTTATTTCTCTCTGTGACTGAGAAAGTTATTCTACAGTCATGGTAGAAAACGATGACTGGTTCACATATTGGATTAGCACTGGTTTAGGTATGTGGTAAGAACAACTCTCATGGGAGACGGAAATTAATGGAAGAGATGTCTGAACTGCATTTCCTATTTTCTACCAGTTCCCAGAGAGAAATC
This sequence comes from Lycocorax pyrrhopterus obiensis, assembly GCA_014706295.1. NCBI lineage: Eukaryota > Metazoa > Chordata > Aves > Passeriformes > Paradisaeidae > Lycocorax > Lycocorax pyrrhopterus. Next base: position 123,746,098 of record JACSVZ010000002.1, read on the forward strand.
AAAAAGACCTTTTCACTAGTTACATACACATTACAGCTTCCCTTGGCCTTACTGTGGCAATTTGATGTGAGATCTTATTATACAGCTGTGCCAAAAAAAGGAGGCAAAGAAATAGACTGTAAAGCTTCCCCAGAAAACATCACCAGGTAACAAATACTTCATTTTGGATGTTAACATTTTATTTAGGGATACGGTGAAAGAGTTAAAAAGAGCAGTAAAGAGACAAATAGAAGAGATTCCCTTTTCTTTACAGTCAGATCAATCTCTTTGGGGTTTACTGCCGGAAATATCTTTCTATCGAATATATTAATGAAGAGGAAGCATTGACAACAGCCATAAAGGAACAGATATTACTTCTGGGAAGAGGGAACTAAACCAGAAGCTTGATTCTTTGTCAAGAAATGTAAATATTCACTTAGCAACCTCGGACTGAATTCCAAAACATTTTCCTTTAGCATTAGACTACCTACTGGAGATTGCAGGGGAGTTATGGACTCTCCTGTACATCCTTGTTCAGGAGGGTAACTCTTTTTTGCAGCTCTTAATTCCAGTGTGTGTGGGTCTCAAGGCTGAGGGCAAGTACACATCCAAAAAGCAGAAATCCAAAATGTGAACTGCTTCTCCACGAGACTGAGGTCTGATGGACCATTAAAAGGTTGTGACCAGCCTGAGAGACATTTAAACAGGAAGGAATGGGCCACTGCCACAGGACTGCAGACATTGTACCACCTCCCAGTGCAAGGCTGTATGAGACAGGTTAAAAACAGAAACCAAAGAAAGAAGAGAGGGGAGAAAAATTCTTCTTTCACGTTGGAAAAAGGGATGTCTGGGGGGTCTCAACAGCAGTTGTCAGAACAGAGGAAAGAAAGGATGGAAGGACTTGTGTCCCCTCCTACAAACCAGTATTCTTCATCTGGCTGTGAAAGACAACAGAATGACTGGACAGTCCTCCACCATCCTTTGACCTGCTGGTCTCAATGGAGGCACTTCTAGAGTGATGTTTGCTTTTCTTCTTTTGCACCTTAAAATTTTACAATCAAGAGTTCAGTGCTGTTCTTTGCTATCAACTGGCATTATCTCTGTCTTTGAATTGGTCTTGAAATTGAATCTAGTGAACATGGCAAACCTCATATTCCTGGTGTTTCTCCAAAAGCAGTCATCCATGTAAAGGGATAACTACATCTTGAGATGTATTTGGGAATTTCAGGAGCTGAGGTATGCCTGCCACTAAGCTGCAGGAGTCAGACTGAGGACTACATATATAAACTGGTACCCCTGAGCAAGGAACAGACAGCAAACACATAAAGACTAAAGAAATTTTCCAGACTTAGCACAACAGATCTTCTGAAACATGGTGCATCTTATCTTTGGCCTTAAACAGGGTGAAGTAGAAGGAGAGAACAGTCAAAGGTGAACTTCATGAATTCACATTCAAGGAAACAGGAACAAAAACTTTTATAAAGGGAAAAACTACAGAAAGCAAAGCCAAAGCCATCCTTAGAAGCACTGAAATGAAGTGGAAGCAAAGGGTCTGCTGCAGCTGTCAAAACATGGCAGCATGGTCAAGAACAGGATGGATGTAGATTGGTCTGAACTGCTTCTCCTCCAAGGAAGAGAATCATAGACCAAGTGTGCTGCACTGTCGCACAAGGTCAGGATCCATGAAGTTTGAACCACCCCGTGGGCAGAGGCTGCCTGCACACTTGCACTGCTCCTCAGATCTCTACTACTTACAGGCAAAGCCTGTAAATTAGCACACTTCCTTCAGTTATGAAGCTATTTCTAATAAATGTGTGTAACCAGACCTATGTTTGCTCTTTATAGTACCAAGTCATGTTGAGCACTGACCAAGGATCCGAGAAAGGCTCAGCCTGGTATATCAAAACCCAGCACCAACTGAGCTGAAAGTAAACCTGTTTTGTTTACTACAGAATAAGCCAACCTCAGTTTATGTACTGTTTATTTTGAATTAAAAATAAACTGCTCTTCAAGCACATGCCAGGTATTATGTATGTGAATGTTGCCAAGCTTGGACTATAACTTGTACTTGTGTCCAAATTACAAGTGTATGCTTATATACATGGGGATAAGTGCACATGCATGTCACACAGTGCCAGTTCTCTACTGTTGGACTATTCTTGTACCATTGTACTATTTGTTGTACTGTTCTTGAAGAAAAAACGTACCAATCCAGTACCTGCTTATTTCATCCAAGCACTGTACTTTGTTTTTCACAGTAACAGAATAACTCGGCATTTTTGAAAAGCCAGTGGCTTTCAAACTGCTGGTCAGAGGCCCAAGAAGGTCTTGGTTGCCCTCCTGCTCCTTTTAGCAGAAGAACAAGGAGGACCAGTGGCTATGCCTCACTAAATCCCACTGTCTCTTTTTCCTCTTTTTTTGCCCTTTGGCAGTGTTCTTTTACATAGACTCCATGATTTTAGCATAAAACCAGCAAGTCACGTTCCATATCCCTGCTCAAGGAGACAGAAAAAGCCAACAAAACAACCCCAAAGCGATTTTCATTTATCTACTTTTGAAATAGGAAAAAAAATTTAAAAAGAAACCAAATAAAGCCCAAATAAAGAATGGGATTCCTCCTGTTACAAACCCCAGTAAGTTAATCTACAAAAACTTTGAAGATGAAAAATATGTTGTAAAAAATAAAGACACTATCCACTCAACACAGTACATAATTTTTCCTATATAGGAAACTAGACAAACATATTAAAATATTTAAGTCTTTAAAAAGGGCAAAATTCTGCAAAAAAATTACTCAACACTACTAAGGTTAGACTAAACATTATGCCAGTGCATTCATTTGCACAACTTTTTGCAACATGACAGTGGTCTGGGGTGTGTATGTGTAGGTGTTTGTCCATTTGAGGGAAACAGTGCAAGAACGCTAAGGGTGACCGTTGCCATTTTAAAGGGATATTTCACAAATAATCAAACAAAACCCCTACAAATACCAGTACACATCTCAAATACTGCAAGTCACATTCTACAGCCCTTGACATTAAAAAAAAAGACAAGAAAAAAGAAAAAGCCAGCAGAATTAATTCAAGTACATTTGGAGTCAGTCCCTTGTGAACTACTGTTGTTTGCACTTTAGTTGCAGTGAATGTGGACAGATCTCCCGAAAAGACACAGAAGTGAGTGCATCTTCCCCAGCCCTGCAAAGTAAGTCTGAGTTGAGGTACAATTATCCGTGGTTTGCTCAACGTTGCGGATGCCAAAACTTGAATGAAAAATTATGCTTGAAAAACACTTTGAAGAAAATTACATAAAATAATCTCTTAAAATGAGAAGCTAGTTTTGTGTGAAGGCAGTCTTTTTGGTACATAATCCTATCAGGATGACAAGCATGGCACTCCTTCTCAAATTACGTTTGCCTTGGAGCTAATAATAATAAAGAAACCTTTACGTTGTCCTGGTCATCTTTCTGACCTGACGTACCCTTTCCCATGTGCCTTGATCCACCACCCAGAAAAGCCAGCAGGTATCACACCCTGGCTGAAATGTACATTGCTTCTTCACAACTTGTGTTCTAAACTTAGCTTTGTTCCTCAAAAGGAAAAGCGCTTCCCTCTCCGTGTTTCACTTGTCCTTTGAAAATAACCGTGGGGAAATCTGCTGCCGGAGTAGTTAAAGTCTGGTGAATTCCCTGTGGTGCTGCAAGTCCCCTATGCTCTCATAGTCATTCTCTCCTGAAAGAGCAGTGTGGTTTGTGTTAGGCACGGACAAGGTCCTGTCTTCCTCTTGGCTCACTGACTGGATAGCTTCATAGTCCGGCTCCAGCTCCCCGTTTGGTCTGTCCGCTGACTGAGGCACAGTGGTAGAATTCAGGGTGTTTTCAAAGTCCTTCACACTTGCATAGAGGCCACTGCAAACAGACGGGGACCTCTGAGATGCAATTTCTTGAATACAGGTGTAAGGAGAATCCAGTGCCTTGATGGCTTGTCCCGGCTTACTCACCGATGAGTACATGGCTGAGATCTAGGAAAAGGAGACACCTGCTGAGTATCCAAGCATGGCATAAAGCTTGTGCACCAGTCTGTACTCTTGTACTACAAGGATGTTGGTTACTTAAGAAAAGACAGGATTTTCTGATACCCTTTCTAAAAGGGTATGCTTTTTTCCTTGAAAAAATACAAAAATTATTCCTTAAAAATCCTTCCTTTTCTGGCATGCATTTATAAATCGATTTTCTTTCAAAAAAAGAATGTTTTATAAAGTAAGTTTATAAATGTAAAACTTCCTTGCATATAAATCCTTGGTGGGAAGATTGGACCTGGGTGAAAGGGAATGGCTTTATGAGCAGGAGCTCTTGTAAGTTTTGCTATGGTCCTGGAGTCAATTTGGACTCAGTAGGGAGAGAGGCATCAAAGGGAGGATCAGGTTGAACTGCTGTAATGTAGGAGAAGGATGCTGTCTGATCCTTAGTGCTTTTAAAATTATTATTGTTACTATTTCTAATGGTAGTGGCTACTTTTCTGCTTTTAGAGACACTTCAATAGAAGAATAGTAAATTATTGTCTTTATAGGCAGGACTAAATAGGCACCAACACATGTGAAAACAACATTAAAAATCTGTAGATAAATTACTTACACCAGATAACAGCAAATAGTGCCAATACTGATATGCAAGGTCTTCTCTGTTGACTACACTCTGCCTACAAAGAAGAGCTGCTTCTCAGGCACTGAGTATCTGAACTTTAGCCTGGAGACTGAAACCTCTCAGCTGTAAACACCAGACAGGGAACCAGCATTTGATTCCTAACTCTGAAAATCCCCTCTGGTGAGGTGGTACACTTCAACAAGTGCATTAAAGTGTCCCTTCATGAAAAGGTGAGGAGAAGCCCACATCCACATGTGTCCTGCTCAAGGCTTATCTGGGCTGGTGCCAAGCACAGTTATCAGTCTTGATTCCCTCTCCCAGGCCAAATGGATACTAGCCCTTGCACAGGACAGATGGCTGAAATTCCCTGCACTGCTTCTCTGGTACCCAGTATCACAACACAACACAGCTTTTCTATTACATTTAAAGTCTTTCCCAAGCATGCACGGCCACTCTGGGTTTGTTATCAATCCAATTAAAAGAGTGGACTGGCATGAAAATGTCCATTACTATTAGGCAACACAGACTAATGCAGATGAACCAGAACACTTCTGATAATTCTGGGATTTATTTTTTGTGTGTTTGTGTGTGTGTGTGTTGGAGGGGGGGATTTGGTTGGTTGGTTTTGGGGGTTTTTTTGGTTTTTTGTTTGGGTTGGGGTTTTGGGGGCTGGTTGGTTTTTGTTTATTTGTTCATTTTAGAGGGACATCAACTTGGAAATGGCAATACTTCTTACTTTTTACTGATTTCAGCTAACCAAACAAAAAAATGGCTTTTCTGCTCATCTGTGCTTCAACTCTTCTCAGATTACATTAACCCAGTTCAAGATCAGTTTATTCATTAATGTCTGGGAATGCTTCTCCCAGCAGAAGGCATTAGCTCACTTAGCTCATTGCCAAGTATGTGTTTACTTTTATGTCCAGAGAACATATTTATAAATGGCATGGGTGTACTGGAGATGATCACAAACAGCCTTATTTATGTTTAACTTTTCTCTTTGTTTAACTCTCCTCCATTTATCTGACCAATAGACATTTTAAAGAACAGTTTATGTTCCAGTGCTTTTAGTGTGCTTCAGTTTACTTCCCAGAGCCCCGAACACTTTGCATGGGGAAGGTGGAGCTTATGTTTCAAAAGGCTGCTGGTCATTCTTCTTGAGAAGGTCCTGTCATCCAAATCAAGAAATTACCCTAACAATTGTGGCCTCCTATCATTTTTAAAATGACACCATTTTAACCTATGGGCCTGATACAGCCATATGTTAGAGTACTTCTGATTTTAGAAATGTGGCAATAGAAACTCTGTGCAGAGAATCCTGGGCTTTCATTTTCCCTTCACACAAGTTTCACCTTTATTAGATTCTGCTTAATCATAAGCAGAGCTTATGCTAATTTCTGCCTAAAAATTGGTCTCTAGTTAGTTACTGAATTTCATGCAAGAAACCTACCTCATCTTCCGTAAGAGATGGATCTTCCTCTCGAGACTTGTAAGACACTGAACTAAGCCTCTGTACAGCAGGAAGAAAGAAAGAAAACAAAGGCTCATTACCCATCAACAGTGTGAAACCTGTAAAAAAACCCTCCCATTACAATCAATACATTCTATTTCATGGTCATCTGCTCTCAGGTTCCATTATACATAGCTAATATCCCCACTATTCAGAATACTTTTCTGGAGATAACAGCCCTGAGGTTAGTAAAGCTTTTTAATGTATCTGCTCTTTCCTGACCTGGAAAGGGTAAAAATAATATAATGGTTAAAACAAACTCTGCACCACTGTATGCCTGCCTTTACACTTCTTATGAAGCGTCTGCAGAGGCTTCTGAACAACTAGAACTCAGCTGTTGGGATACACCAGTTGCCCTTTCACAGGATTTTCAGATACGCTTTTAGATGACGAACAATACTCAGCTGACACCTTCCTGATGATTATTATCCTTCATTCTGTAGATCCTGGAAGTGCTGCCGGGGAGCTCTGTGTCCTCCCCACCCGTGGAATGCAGCCCCTGTGCAGAGGTGCTCAGCAGCCTGGCCTTACAACCATTCAGACCTGCTGCAGCCCACCCTGAGCTGGAGCCAGGTCACACAGCAGAGTCACTGAAGGATGGAGGGCTTGGTTTGGCATCACGTCTAATTTCAAGCACCTAAAGTGTTCTGTGTAAAACAGGTCATGAAACATCGGGGGAAAAGCATTTTGCTCTTATGAAAAATGCCTTTGGACCTTTACAACAACAAAGACTCTGCAGCTACACAGCAGCCATGGGATGCCTCCTCCCTGGGGCAAGAAGGCTTTCCTGGACTCCTGCTCCACAGTGATTCAGAGGGAGCCTTCCAGCACTGTAAAAGGCCGTATTCTGGACTTTCACACAACTTCTCCAACTAAAATACTTCATACCACCTCCAGTGCAAGCCAACATGGAAGGACTAGAACTATTTTTAGCACAGTCAATAAAATACCACTTGCAGGCACACAGAACTTTACTTTTCTTTTTTCTTTTTCCTTTTCTTTTTCTTTTTTTTTCTCTTTCTTTTCTTTTCTTTTCTTTTCTTTTCTTTTCTTTTCTTTTCTTTTCTTTTCTTTTCTTTTTTCTTTTCTTTTCTTTTCTTTTCTTTTCTTTTCTTTTCTTTTCTTTTCTTTTCTTTTCTTTTCTTTTCTTCTCTTTTCTCAGAGGCTCATTATGATAGATTTTTTCCTTCTTCCATTTTCTTGTTGTTTTTACTTCTGGTAAATACCAAACCTCAGGTTCCTGGGCACTTCTGACAGACAGTGGCCCACAGCACACTGAAGTTCTGCCTGCTGCTCCCAAAGAGCTTCCCTCACACTGACAAACTCCCTCGCTTCTTTCTGACTGGAGAACAGTGCTCTTTAACCTGTGGTTTGTTTACTCTTAAAAAGAAGAAAAAGAAAAAGGAAAAGTTCAAATATATTTTGGCCTTGTATTAGATCTGCTTCACTACAGCAAATTGGTTTAGTCTTTCCTATCTGCAGCATTATTTTTTGTGCTGAGCAGTAAGCTACTAATTTCACCCTCACACATTAAAACAAGCATGGGCTCACAAAGTTCTTCAGCGATTTTTCTGTCATCGGTGTGTCTACAAGCACCATGTGTCAGGACCCCTTCTACAGTTTCCCCCTCAAGTACTAATAAATACCACAGGGTGTTTGCCATCCTGTGCTGTTCCCCTGGATATAGCGTTCTTTCTTCTAAATGTGAAGCTTGTGACACATCAATTTTGGAGGATATTATTATCTTGGAAACTTAAAAAAATCCCACTTGCTCCAAATCATTTTGTACCTAGCAACATTATGCTGAAACCTCAACAGCAGCAACACAAACAACATGTGTCCTTATTTGCCTTCCACTTTCCTTTCATTCCTCGACAGCACTTGATTTTTTGCTCTTTGGCTCAGCTGCTGCTCCTGACTTGGGCACCAGAACAAGAAGAACATTCTCCTCTGGTGCATTTGTAAGAGATGCTTTGTGTATCCTCAGGCTGTGCAAGGCTGAAATCAGATGGCAGCAGTCAGATGGACACACAGAGAGCATTTCTACCAGTGCTCACTCTGGAAAGACCTGGGTGCAAAAGGAGATCCATACTTCCTTTTTAAATAAAAGAAAGAACTATAGAAAATCTATTCTGCTTTTCCAGTATTATTAGAAGAACTATGCTCAAGTTTTTGCAGGTGATAGAGGCCTGTAAGAGGCCTCATGCTATTAAAGGTGTCTTTCTTCACCAAGTCCTTCCAAAGGACTTGGCTGGGTCACAGCCAATAACCAGTTTATGTAAATTTTCATCCATTTATTGCTCTTAAAAGGATGCTTTGTCCTATTCATGCTGTTATATACGGGAATGGTCTCTGGCTTGGTCCACCTAGTTCTCTCCCAGATTTGTGTGCTTCAGGAACTGGCTGCACTCTTTTAGATGGTGAGACTGAAACAACTTGGACACGGTCTGTTCTCTCAGTTGGCAGGTACAAGCCTTGGTTACAGAGGTGGCCTCCCTGGCTGTCCCTCCTTTGTGCCCTCATTGTAGTGAGGGAGACTTGCACGACTTACACACAACCTCTGTCTTCATCAGGATCAGGGCAGAAAGTTGAAGAGTGTGGGATACAGATGTCATGCTAAACAAAGCAGCTAAGTAGACTCACAGGAGAGGAAGCAAAACCAGAAACACCTATGGGGTCTAACTAAAAGAGTTATCAATATAACATACACTTCCATAAACATGTTGGTTTTGGTTGCCACATTGACAAAAACAGGCATTGCTCTGCATTGCTCGAAGCAGCAAAATAAAGAGAAAAATTATCATCATCACAACAGAAAAACAATCCCACAACCACCTCCCCACACAATGCCAACAATAATGACATTTATATATTCCATCAATTACCATCTCCAACTCTGCTGCAGCTGTAGCTCTCAAGGACAGGACAGGCGCACGCCTCGATGCATAATGCATGTACCCGGCAGCGAGCGCGGCAATGATCTGATGCTGCCGAAGATTTAACTCGTGGTGGCTTCAGCTCTGAATAAATTTTAATTAGACAAACACCTTTTTTCTGGCACTTGGGGGACTGCATGTGTCACCTCCTGATTAATCCTTCAAAACCTGAACCATTTTAATCAATTCCCACTCCTTGCAGTTACTGGCACTGCATGCACGGTGTGCTGGGGAGCTACAGAGCAGCACAGGCTTTTCCTTTGTATTGGTGCCTGGGAAATACAATTACTTTCTGCAAGGCTTTTCACACCTGGTAGGAAAAATGTCACTGTTACGCAAAGCTGTTTATCTAAAAGTTTAACTAGAAATTACTTATGGCCTGAATGTGGGAGGGGGGAGTGTTGCTGGATTATTGTTGACAATCACATCTTAATTTTTTACTTAACAAGCTCATTATTTGTAAAAATGTGCACTGAAGAGTCCAGCTAAACAATTTTTATATTGTGAGTGGTCTTCATTTTATTCGTTTGGACTCTATTGTGCTTTACAAGTTACATGGTTAGTTATTTATTTAACAAGAGATTCTTCTGCCTTCTTCCTGGATTACTGAAATTCTTCAAATAAGAGAACAACCAGAAACAAGTAACAATACCTCAGCTCTGCTGTGATTTTTCAGGTAAATGTTTACATTAAAAAGTCACATTGCATCTTGAGAATTTTTTTAAAATTTTCATCAATACCTACCTAGTATTATTTGATGACTCAAGACACCAAAAACCTGCTAAACCTACAGTTTTTTGACTCACAATTAATAAAAACATATCTAAACATTCTGGAAAATGAAAACTCAATAGTTTATGAAAAGTCTCTGCTATGATCTTAAAGCATCCTTAAAATGACTTCCAATAAAAAATGACAAATGGGAAAACAAACTGTTGAAAATGTCATAATTCTATTTTTCAAGGAATTCACCACAACTCGTTCCTAGGGAGGAAGCATAAGCTGCTGAGAAAACTTAACTTTTGGCTGTGATTTCAGCACTTAGAAATTCCTTACTCTGTCTACATGTGACACACAGAATTTGACAAATATAAAAGCGTACAACTGCAATCTCTCTCTCTTTCTATCCCTCTCTCCTACAGCAAAAGACAAGGTGAGTCACTTTGAGCAGGTGCCTAACACTTGCACAGCTAAGTCAAGGTGGCCCAATGAAGGAGGCAAATCTAAAGTTAGGATACCCACCAAGGCTGCCCCCCTCTCCTTTTTGTAAGTTTCATCAGAAAAAAAAGAAGAAAGGGCTTCTGAAGGAAATAATAGATGCTGACAGAGATACTGGACACCCCTTGGAATAGCTTCCACAAGTATAATACCATCAAACAAAGAAGCAGAGGCCTCCTATGCAATTCCTGGATAATATTTGGGAAAAGCCTTAGGTAGTGCATAACTGCAACAATCAAAAATATAGGCTGCAACAGAATGAGCACATGCCCCTAATGCAAAGACTATACTGTACATTATCATATTTCCATTTACAGTCCTGCTTCATCTTGAGCGGGGTTTTTTTCTTGGTTTTTTTTGTTACTGAAAAATAAAATCCTCTCCCATCCATATGTTCGCTATCATTATTTGGCTGTTTGATGAGGACAAAAATTTGCAGTATTTACCTTTTCTGGTTTACTTGCTCCTTCTGTCACTTCTTCTTCCACTTCTTTTTCTTGCACATTCTCATTTTCATCAAGAAGTTTCATGGGTACTGGAGGGGGAAGCTCATCCTCTACATCTGGTATGTTGTCAAGAGGACTGTCTGAATTTGCACTTTGGCGACTCTTCTTATTTCGGTCAACAGATGCATATTCTGCTGACTCAATTCTGCACTCAGGAATCTGATTCTGACCTTCAGAAACCGTCAATGAAGCCTTTGATTTGCTGTTAGAGTTCCCTTCCATGCTGACTGCTGCTCCGACATCTTTAATTTCCTTCACAGTTTCATACAAGCAGTCTTCAACTATGTTCTCCTGAGAGGAGCTGTCTTTCAAGACTTCATAAGGCCCTTCCATTCCAAGACCTTGATCATTTTCTGCATTTCTAGATGAGATGATAGTTTCCATGGGGTTGTTAGGGGGAATGCTGGGTAGTTCCCGGCTCTGGTGACATTTTATAGACTTTCCAAGACTATCCTGCTGATCTAGTAGGTCAGATGTCTGTACTTCTTCGTAAGGCTGGATACAGGCAGCTGTACTGTCCTCAGAAAGCACTAAAGAAAATTACAGAGAAGTATTACAAACAAATGCATAACTAAAAGGTGTGATTTGGTACTCTCTACATAAGTTTGTTTTTGTGACACACTGGAAAGGATAAATGATACTAATGCCTGGAGATGCCTAGTGATCAGCATGCTTTTTGCTTATCGAAAGGTTTCAGTTACAGACATTTCTGCACTCTACTGTTAAAATATCTTTCTCGCAACATCTAAAATAGTCTGTACACCCCCAAATCACATTATATGGCAACAGCATTCACTGTGCATGGATATTCAGCTGCCTTGTACTCAGTTTCACTGAATGATTACAGAGCGCTCAGTAGTCTCAGATGGGAAACAGGTGGGAGGCCTCAAACCAAGTGCCTTAAAAAAATCCTTGTTAGATTTTCCTCTTTGCATTTCCCCATTCTTTGGAATCAAAAGGAAAGCATTCCTACTTCCTCCCTACCATCCCTCAGCTTGTTTAACATGCTGGCCAGATTCTCGTTGGAATTGCACTTTGCTCAGCCCTCCCTGCAGGCTACACCAGAAGCTCCTCACCGAAGGCTGTGCCATACTTCTCTTAGTCTCACAGCACATAATGTAGGTTGACAACCTACTAACGAGCTGGCCATATGCACAAGAGAGAAGACTAGACTTCAGAAGGTAGTGTTAGGCAGAACATGTTGTTTTAGGTCCCAGAAGCAGGCCACATGTCACTGTCACTAGAGGGTATTAGGGACTGAAATCTATGAGGCTTCTCACCTTACACCACGCATGTGGTATTTGCATGCATTCATGGGGATATACAAGCATGTTTCAGGTATGCAACTTTACCTCATACTATTTCTTTAAAAAATCACTTCTGAACAGCTTTACTATTCTTAGCACAGTTCCTATGGCACTATCTCAACAAAAACAACCCATTCTTCTCTGTCCTTCAGTGTGTTTGACATGGTGACAAAAGTGTTGCCAAAGCAATCAATGCCCTTGATTTGGTGGTTGCCATGGACATTACTTTCTCTTGTGTTCAGGGCATGCAGACGCAGTCAGCCCCTGCAGGGAGCCATACCCTGGCTGCAAAACTCGGGACAGAACTGGAAGTGTAAGGTGGTAGTCACTGTCTGAATGGGAGATGGGAGTTTTCCCTTTCTGGTCCTTGATTCTAGGGATTTCTGTGCTGTGCTGAGCACCTTTACAGAACCCAGAGAGCACACACCCCATTCAGCCTGCAGAGGATAATCAAAAGCAATGAGAGCTCAAGTTTCTGTGCTTCTGTGGTTATGGGCAGTAGCACAGAAGGGGTTGGTGTAGCTGAAGAGTTGACATACATAAGACAATGCTGGCAGGTTGGGTAAGGGAAAAAACCACAGCATTTGATGGTTCCGCTTCCATAGCCCTGCCCCTGCTCAAAAAGCTAGCAGAAACAGTAATAAAAAGAATGATTAACAAAACGTGCATAAAGTATAAGTACAAAATTAAAGCACAGGGGTTCCTGTTATTCAGATGGGCTGTTATGCAGAGTGTAAGCTGAGTATAATATCAGACAGTCTGAAACATGTCTGCTGGTTGACAGCACACCTTTTAGCAGCACCTCTGACAGCTGCACGTGGTGACTCATGGCAGAGAGAAATACTTCCATTCTGCAGGGCTTTGCTCTGCACATCAAGTCCCTCAGGGAACCACACACCTACATACACAGCAAGCCAATGGATGGCAGCAGCAATTAGCTGCAAAAACAAAGTTTAAAAATTACTTTAGATACTTGTCTCTAAGGAGTGAAGTCTGAATAGCTTAGCCTCTGGTTGCAGGAGACGAGGAGAGAGCTGAAAGTTGGAGTGCAGCCCCTGGTGTTGGTGTTAGTGTGAAGACAACAGTTGGCTCCCAGTGGCTCTGAGCTGAGGGTGAGTTTATTTTTAGGTGCAGCTGAGTAAAATATTTTCCAGGGATACTCCAGGGTGAATCATTTGAGTGTTCAGCAAAGCAAAGACTAAGGAAAAAAAAGGAAGCCTATTTATGTTGCCTGTTTTCTAAAATATAAAAATATAAGTGACAGCACAGCACAGGACTGTGCTCCAAAGCTGCAATCCTAAAGGAGGACCTGAAATATTTCCACAGCCTCCTGGAGCACTTCTGAAGCTCTAAGGTGCAACTTCTGGTTTTATCCTGTTCCATACCTTACCAAGATTAGGGAGTGTCCCACTCTCCGCCTGATGGCCTGGTCAATCTGCAGGTATGGCCTGGTGGCCCAGACCTGGTGGCCCAGGAGAGGACCTCAGCACCTCCTAGTATTGGCTGGCATGGAGGACTGGGAGCAGGGGGGTAGGGCTGTGCCAGAGCATGCCCCATAGGGAAGTGGAGATGCACCCTAAACCACTAGAATGTCCATGAGATAGTCACCTTCATTGACTTTCCAGCAAGGCAAATGATTTCATGGCATTTTTTAACTTGGTTGTAAGTTCTGTGTGATCTGGCGTCAGACCTGCAGAGGTGTGCAGAGTATTCAGACAAATGGCTTGCCTGTGTGCTTGGAAGGCTGATGGCTAGAAACCTGAAACCTGAGGGATCACCAGGTGCAGCAAAGGTGGGAGCTGTGAGCACTGGGGCGGTGCCGCTGGCTCATCCCACCCGCAGGGGCTGCCACTACTCACCCTCACCGTTGCTGAGTGCCCCGTTCTGTTCGCTGTTTGGGGGAGGCTCTGTAGCCGAACTTGTGATGGAATGGCTGAAAACCTCCTTGTCGGAAGGCTGCAACACAGATCAGTGACCGCTGGATCAGAATAATGAAGACACATGCAACAAATGTAATTCTCATCTCCAGAGCTCTGACTCACAGGTATTATTGGCAGGAGAGCCAAACCATGCCAACTACATTCAAAGATTTAAGTGCCTGTGTTTACAGACATTAAAAAAAATAAATGCAAAGATGTCCAGAGTGATGTCCTTTCCAAGCTTTATGGTAACAGACACTACTATGGCTTTAACCTGTGAGAAGACAGCAGCTGACAAAGGGTACACTGCCCTTGGGCTGCAGACGGAGTGAAGGGCAGGCAGGAGAGCTGGAGAACAGTGGTGTCAGAAAGGGCACTGAGAAAATGCAGATTATCAGGATCCACACAAGTTTTCCTCCTCTTCCTGTTCTGCAACTTTTAAAGTTTCCCATGCTCGACCAGCTCGAAATTCCTGAGCTATTTACTAATCTGTGGCATTTTGCAAGGAGCTTGGTACAAACCAACCACAAGACAGACACAAGCTGCCAGAAATAAATACTTACCACATTCATCAGATTTTCATGATCTCCATTCTGATTTTTGGCCTTCTTTTCCCTTAATGAAAAAGGCACATGAATTTTTACTACAAATTATGCTAACATACAAATGCCAATCATTAACAGACCTTACACTCCTGCAGGGAACAGAACTATGTTTCACAATAATATTGAAAATGGAATAACTGAAAATTATTACAGGAATTGGTATAACCTCTGTGTAAGGAAACCATTGAGGCAGAATGGTGATAAACATAACTGAAGAGGTACAACAAACACACACAACCCTTCTTCTCACTCAGTGTAAGATCACAGCGAGGAGTGACTGATGATAATTACAATATAATGTAAATAATTACGTAGAGACAGGGCAAGGGGGAATGGCTTCAAACTGAAAGAGAGTAGGTTTAGATTAAATATTAGGAAAAAATTCTTTACTGTAAGGGTGGTGAGACACTGGAACAAGTTGCTCAGAAAAGCAACTACCTGTGGCTGCCCCATCCCTGGCAGTGTCCAAGGACAGGCTGAATGGGGCTCTGAGCAACCTGGTCTAGTGAGAGGTGTCCCTGCCCACGACGGGGAACTAGATGATCTTTATAGTCCCTTCCAACTCAGGACATTCTATGATTCTATGATAATAAAAATATTATTATCTTCAATTTAATCATATCTGAAGTTCTCAGATACACATTCTGGTGACAGGCCACTTGGGAAGTCCCTTAAACTGTGTCATGAGGAATTAGAAAAAGCCAACAAAATCCAGGCAACTTCCACTAGAAATGCTAGTCAAATTGATAATAAGCATGAGCAGTTCAAAAAGGCCTACAAATGTCACAGCAGTAGAGACCTACATTTTTAAAGGAATCCTGCTTCCCTGGGTCCTTCACAGGAGCCTAAGTATGGATCACGTTTCCAGTTTTTACCATTTGGGAAATACAGCTCTTATTCAGAAATACTGCAGTAAAGTATGAGCTTAAAATAATGTTAGTCCTTCCCCTAGATGAAAAGTCAAGTAAAAAGATGAGAAAATATTGACAATATGAAATTTTTGCTTCTTCTAAAGCCTGCAGGGAACTGTAGACATTAGCACACTGTTAAAATTCTACCTAATTGGGAAATAACAGAACAGCAAGTGAGCCTGCATCAATGCAGAGCAAAGAAAGTTAAAAGCTGAATTTTCTCTCTGGAAGTTTTTCTGATTCTGATATTTTAGAAAGAGCAAATTTTATTCAGTTTTCTATGTCCTTATCCATTTTTGAAAAGTAAGCCAGGAAGAAATTCTGCATAATTGCATTTATGCATGAACAACCTGCCCTACAGAATGACCTGAAACAAAAGATACTATATCCAAACTAGCAACACATGAATTTGTTAAGAAGCATCACCAGAATGTTTCAGGCAATGTATCTCTGTAAGTGCAAAGACTACTCAGTGGTTTGACTCATCTTTCTAAAGATGTTTCAAGGATTGGTGTGTTACAAAACAAAATACAGAATTATAGAATCATTTGGGTTGGAAAAGGCCTTAAAGATGATACACAGTACCTAAATGCAATGTTTGTGGGCCAAAGAATATTTAAAATAGGCTTTCTATTTTAAAATAAATTTAAAAAATATATATTTCTACTATTTTTTACACAGATATCACAGGAAACTGTGACAATAAGAAGATACTGAAGTGTCAGCTTACAGTTTACAAAAGTGTTTCTCCTGAATCACATGAAATTACAAGTTTCAACTTAGGCTTTTTAGGGTTTCAACCAACTTCTGGGGCCTGTTTTTGCCCATGACTGCTTTTTGCATGGTGGGCATTAGATAAATCCTGCTGAAAAACAGAGCCTTCCACTGTAGACACATCTTGTGCCAATATAGTGCATTTTATGGCTGCGCAGTTTCTTCAATGCTCTCAAAGCTGAAGGGGTGAAAGCACATGCTCCTTTTAGGCATATGCATCCAAACTGCAGATTTCGCTGCTGTACTGGATTTTTTTTGCCCCCATATACTTGGCTGATTCAGCTATGCTTGCAAAACATGGCAATAAGGACCACAGCAGTCCCACTCCTCACAGGGAAGGGTCTGACTGGTCTGGCCTGTGGAAGGGCACCATGGACAGCTTCCCTGTGCAGTCAGCAGGGCTCAGCTTACATGTCATGGAGGAGCCCTGAAACACGCATAAACAAAGTCAGTAGAAGTGCCTGTTTTGGTGAAATTGAATCCTCTCATGGAGAAGAAAATAAGAATAAGGTATAAGACATTAATTAGTATCACTATTTGATCCTTACTCATTTTTGCTGGAAAGGCAGGATCAATTCTCTATACTTCAGGAATGGCCAAAGCAAAGCTGAAGTACATAATCACTTCCCTTTCATTTTTACCTATAGTTTTTTTGTCCTTCTCAGCCCACCTAATGTTCTCAGTTTCAGCTTAGGGGTGTGATCTGCTAACACTCAGTGTCCACCTGCGCTCCAGGCTTTTGTTTAGGGGAAACCACCGAACAAGCACAATGGTGTACTTCCTTCATAGCAAAAGAATAAAACAATTTTAAAATGAATAGAACTGTTCAAACTCAGGTTTGCTCTGAAAACTGTACCTTTTTTTTTTATTTCTGTACCTAAGTCCTCAGTATTTCCTGCTAACTATTTATACATGAAGCTATGTACAAAGTGAATCAAGAACCATTAAGCCCTGAAGCCTTACCCATTGCAGCTGGAGCAAAGGAAGATGAGGAAGGTGAGGAACAAGAGTGTTGTCATGGCTGCCAAACTTCCCCACAGGATCATGTGGATCTGTCCACTGCCTAAGAAACCACCCTCTGGCCCCATGGTACTAGCAGGAGCTGGTATCACTTGGGGTTGAAGAAGTTACTCCTTGAAGAAGACTGACATCTGTGCTGCGTGCACCTTCTGTTTCTGCAGAAAGAAAAACACCATCAGAGGTTAAGAGAAGTTTTGAAGATAATGAATCTGACAGCTACAAGTCTGGCAGGAGAGATTTTCAAATCCAGATCTTATGAAAACCAGTTTCAAGTACAAACCAGCCAGCCAAAGAGATTTTCAGCTACATTTCTGACAGCAACATAGAAGAGATCTGTCAAATATTAACGCAAGCTGTTACCTATCTACAATCTCAGCATGAATAAAAGGTAGTACAGCATCTCTGTACTTGTATTTTCAGGAAAAGATTTATAAATCCACGTGGAGAGACAGAGTAATCTATTTCTTGGTTATATTTGTAAATTTCATTGAAAAGTGAGCTTTCGAAACCATCTACAACTTCTGCAAAGTTAACAAGTTAAAAAGAGAGCAGCAGCAGGTGCTCACCTCCTTCCCTCTCAGTCTCTCCTGCCTGCACGTGATTCAAGGCTTCAAGTGCAGTGACAAATAAGCTAGGTAAGTCTCTGAAAGGAATACCCCAAAAACCTTTCTCGCAGCAGATAAGATCTAGTCTGATTTCTGTGTGATATGCTTATTTTCTTAATAGTATGTCTGGACAGTAACAATATTGAACTTTCTTTTTTAGCTTCTCCCCGCCTGAGTCTGAGAAAACAACAGAGCAAAGTAAACAGGGTGTTTTTTGAGAACTTGAATAAACACAACTTTTGCTACAGCACAGCAGCCCATAGGGAAACATCCTGGGTAAACCCTATGTACGATATATAAGCTTTGGTACACAATATATTCTAAAATTCTGTACATATTTTTAATGCAATACATTGTTGACGTGACAAAATTTAAAAGAAGTTATTAATTCTTCACTGCTGAAGGTATCAATTTCTCCATAATTTGGGAACAGGTTATGCAAAGCCTATTTACAGGTTTTCAGTCTGACTTCAAGATTGATAAAAACTGAAATAGAATACAATGGCTAAGAAATGAGCAGATATATTTTGGGAATGAAAAAGTAGCACAACTATAAGATTGAACAATGTCTAAAGCCACTAATGACTCACTTTAATGCATATATTTTCATAGATATATTTTTTATGTGGTAAATATGTATGTACATACATTTATTTCTTTGCAGCAGAAGCATTCTTTGTAAAAACAAATTCAATTAGGTACTAATATTGTACTTGTATATAAAAACATATCACCATTTTGTTCTTAAAATCTCATGAGAAAAAAAGACTTATTTCCAGAAAAAGGCCTTCAGATCAAAGGAAATCTGGTGAATCAGAGAAGATACTTAACAACTAAGTTATGTAACTGGGTAGCTCTTACAAGTAACATTTCTGTCCCTGCATAAAATGGGCTCATTGATTTCAACCATGCAGGATCAGACTTCTGAACACCTTCCAAGAAGAACCTTACTAAGTTATCCACAGTGGATAAAGGCTTTTGTTTTGAAAAGAAATTTCTTTTAGATAATAATGGCATGGATATAAATCAAAATGGGAAGAAACAAACCCAAGATGGAAAAAGTTGCTGATCCTGAAAAGACCAACTTCAAGGCATAGTTAAATGTTTTTCGTTTGGGCAAGTAACAAGAAAGGCAGACAATGTATAACTTCTCCAAACCCCTAAATACACAGGGAGAACAGGTGCCACACACCTTGGCAGAGCACATACATCTTACTGTTAGTCTTGACCCCCAACACCCAAGAGTCACTGCTCTTCAGGGATGACCGCTGCCAAGCAACGTGCCTCTCTGGTTATCTTGGCAGAGCCTGAAAAATTAAACACTTAAAAGCAGTGGCAGTTCACTCTAAAACTTATGTATACTGCAGATGATACAGCCCTGCCTCATCCTTATTTTAAAGCAAAGTTGGGTTATTTCTACACTGAGTCATAGTCATATCACTGGTTATGAAATGGAGAGACCTTAAGGGAAGCTGAGTCAGATTTAGTCAGAAGAAAACTCGGTGTAATGCCCACAAAGACCTCTGTGATGACATGCAAGGGCACTGTGCATTGGTGTGGATTCCTGTAAAGGTGGTGGACTGTCCTCATTCAGAAAACATTACAAAGCACACTATGCTGGCTGCCTTAACTAGCTCCAAACCCTTGTTAAGAGGGTTGAATAGAAAGTCCTTCCCTTTTAAAATTTCTCTTTTTTTGGTGAATTTTCAAAGACATTTCCTGCCATGATAAAACTAAAAAAAAATTATTAAAAAAATATTTTAGTTTCTTTTGTCCAATCCTTTTTGCCTTCAACCCGCTTAATTTTCTTTTTTCCTTGGAAAAAAATGATGAAATGAAAATGGAATGTAAAAACAAAGGAAACTGAACCAAATATTTTTTCAGTATTTTTGTTGTCTTTCTTCTTTGGTTTTCCCAAGAAACAAAAAGAATGCAAATGAAAAAAAGAAACTCTTTTTTTTTTCCCCTCAAATATTGGTCAAAGAAAAATATAAGAAAAAGAACAGGGACTTAAAAATCTTTTTCTTAAAACAGAAACACATTTTTATTCTCTTTTAGAGCAGACACAGAGCTGTCTTGAAAGATACTTAAATTATTTCTACGACTAAGTTTGTAATTTTGTACCTACTCTGAAGAACGATACTATACTCCTCTCAGAAGACTAAGTAATGTAACTTAAGCTAATACTGTAAAAAAAGCCCTTTTTTTTTTTTCTAAAGATATATTCTTAAGGCTCCAGGACTTTAAATAAAGATAAAAGTCAAGCTAAGGAAAGCTAAGGATACATGGGGAGCAGCCCCATGGAAAAGCTGCATCTTTGAAGGCTGCGGTACAGAGTTAGGAAGTGTCGGGATGAGCTGGTGCAGATGGAGTTCAGACTGAACTTCAAAAGCAGTGAGATCAGAAACAGTCAGTCAAGGAAGACCTACATGTGATGTCAGGAGTGAAGCACAAGACTGATGCTACACATGAGGCATCCCACCAGGCAGAAGTCGAAATAGCAAAGGGAATGACCAAGGCCAGAAGATGTAGTTAATTTACAGGAAAAGAGCACGAAATGCTTTGACTGTATGTTGAGAGAAAGAGGTCAGAAACGGACAGAAAAGCACAGTGGCACTTGAACCAGGGGAGGCGACTGCTGGAGACACCTGTGCAAGCAGAACAGAGGAATAACTAGGAACAGACTGATGACAGGTGATGCCCTGAATGAAGGAAGCTGAGCAGGCAAAACGTGACCACCAGCTCCTTGAACGGCAAGAGTTTGGCGTAAGTGCTAAAGGACCTAGAAGCTGCTCAGCACACAGGACAACCAGAAGTAAATACAATTATAACACAAAAACATCCCAGCCTTCCAGTACCTAAAGGGGACCTACAAGAAAACTGGTGAGGGACTTTTTTAAAGGGCATGTAGTGACAGAACAAGGGGGAGTGGCTTTAAACTGAGAGTAGGTTTAGATTAGCTATTAGAAAGAAATTTTTTACAGGGAGGGTAGTGAGGCACTGGAACAGGTTGCACAGAGAAGCTGTGGATGCCCCATCCCTGGAAGTGTTCCAGGTCCAGGTGGATGGGACTTGGAGCAACCTCGTCCAGTGAAAAGTGTCCCTGCCCTGGCAGGTGGGTTGAACTGGATGATCTTTAATGTCCCTTCCAACCCAAGCCATTCTATGATTCTATGGTTCTAGATTCACCCTCTGTGAACCCCTATCATGTAGTGACATCAGGGGGCTTGCTCCTTCTGTTTAATGCCTCCCAAAAGATGAGGCTGAAATAGTATTCACCCAGGCTGGTGCCTTTAACACAGGAGAGTTTCTGAAATGCCTGAGGCTGGATCAGCACCCATCAGCTGCCCCAACCAGCCCTGGACAGAAACCTGGCAAAGACATACATTGAAAACACAACTGCCTGAACCCCCACTGCTTCCACTAGGTGAATGCCTGGACACTAAAACATCAATGCCTAGTACCTTGGATTTAGGAGCTGCTCCAGAGGCTAGCTTTAAAGAGAAATTTATTTGAAATCATAATGATGGAACAACAAGCAGCTAATTTCTAAGAGCTCTCTGACTGCTGAAATGTTTAACTCCTGCTTTTACAATAGAAAATTATATTGTGCTGCCCTCTGGTGAATCTCTCTGTTCGGGGACTGGGATTTGTGGCTCTTATGAGGGTGCTTCAGAGCTCAGTACAAACTCTGCTGCTACAGATGGAGTTCACATGGGGCCCTTCATCTCTCGGGCTCAAAACAGTCCTACCTCCACCCTTGGAAGGCTGTCAGACTCCAATAGTTCAACCTTGTAGAGAGACATTGCTGAGACATAATAATGGTCAATGGAACTGTTTGGGTTTGTTAAAATTATTTTCCTGTGTGACAATCCTTTAAAGATGCAGGTTTCTTTCACTGTACCCTTTCCACAGAACTCTCCACAGAAGTTGTTGGGGATGCTGAACTTTAAAAGAGAGTAACAGGGACAGGCCTGGAACACCTGGGAAAGAAACTGAGTTATTTCATCTATGGCAAAATTTAAACAATAGTCTGCATTCCCATTTCAAAGTCACTACCAGTTGAGGAAACTAATCTTTACACTATATTGGATAAAATTTCTTTTTCTTGTGGGAACTTCTTGCTTTTTAGACATCAATATTTGCCATTATTGGAACCCATATGATAAATGATGCCTGTAGCCATTCCTCAAAATTGCACTTAAATGCCCAATTATATTTGTGGTTTCAGAATGACAGGTACTTTGTTGCATAACCCACACTTTTATGGTGAATAATGTGCTATTTTTGCTTGCGGCTGTTGCAGGGATAAAGCAGAGCTGAGGCACTTCAGCCTGACTTGATGAGGAGAATGCAATTTTGGTTCCAAAAAACCTGTATCTGTAGTGAAGCAGATACACAGGCTGCAAATTTGGGGAGCACATAAAGTGTAAATTTTAACTGGTGGGGAAGCAGCTGCAAAAGTTTAGAGTGAGACCCAAACACCTTTGAAGACTACCATCCAAAAGACCCAGTGCACTTCAGGTGCAGGATCTGGCCAGGATTTTCTGAGCAAAGTCCTGCCTGAGTTTATGGTGGTGCACGTACAGGATGTGCTTGCGAGAGGCAGATGCCATGCTCGGGTGTCCTGGCAGGAGATGGCAGCGTGTCCCTCTCCCACCACCTTCCCCTTGGCTTCTGGGTTCAGAGCAGTTTCATTCATGTCCTGCTGCAAACAACACTCGGCCCACGCCTTCCAACGGGAAAAGAGTGGGAAATGTCAACAGCTTCACCTCTCTGGGTTTCTTAATGAATTATAGATGGAGCATAGGCAAGAGACTAAATTGTTCTGACAACTGAGCGCCTTTGAATGTGAGAAGCCAAACGCGACAGGACAGGAGAGACTCGTGGAGGCGGCGGGGATTGCGGCTCCCTGTCCTGGGCTGTCAGGCTGTGTTCGGCTAACAGGGGCACTGCCCAGGTGCTTCATGTGCTCACCCCCGAGCTTTGTTACAGGGCTCCCTTGTGAACTGCTCCGTCTCCTACTGCTCTCTTCCCCTTGCAACCCTCTGGCTAACAGCGCTTTCAGTTATCCACTGCTAAACTGCAAAACAGATCAGGGAAATGACATGGTTTGGAAGATCCCCTCCACTCCACAGCACAGACAGGGCAAGGAGAGTGGGAAAGAAGGTTGGAATTTTTATATGATATTTTTATTACTCTGGTAGCAATCCCCTGGAGAGGTGCATTAAACCAGAAAATGGGGACGTACAAGATATGTGGACCCACAAACTGAGACAGGGGCTCAGAAGTATGAAGCTAATGTCCTCTTGTCGACATTCAGCTGCAATGCTGTCATTCAAGCACAAAACCAGACCAGAAACCTGGGCTTCAACAACCAGGCAACAGCAGAAATTGTCCTGCACATGTGACTAACACCTCTCAATATAAAAACCTTTCCTCTTCTGTTCCTCCAAATCCTGAAAACACACTTTCTCTATGAAGATAGCATCCTACTGGAGACCTGAGGACTCACCTTACTCCCACTCCAGAAAATTCCCTCTACAACTTTAGACCCAGCTCAGGCACCAGCAGGCAGAGTATATCTCCAAGTGCCCAAAGACAGTACATCCCTTGAATGTGACACCCTCAAGGCCACCCTAAAGAAAACATCTGAAGGCAGGCAATCCACCACTCCTGCACCAACAAAAGCTCATACCAAACTATACACCTCATTTAGAGAAGGGGGAGGATATGGCAGATGCACTTTGCTCAGTCCAGAACCATTTCTATGTCAGAACTGTTCCCTGTATGTAAATACCCTGGCACTGGAAGGAAAATGCCATTTGTGCTCCTGAAACAACCTTAAGTGTAGCACTATGCTGAACTGTGTTAAGATGAAATTAAAGCACCCTTCCTTCACCCAACCAACCTTCCTTTAAACCTCTTGATTTCAAACTGAATGTGTTTTCTGACCTTTCCCGCTATGTGGCCTAACCAAGCTTTAACAGCAGAGCAGCTGAAGGCAGCTCCTGATTGTCTCCTTTATGTAACATGCCACTGTTTGGGGATTCCTGACAGCATAACGTGATATGGCATTACACACATTTTATGGCATCAACAGGGCTGCATTCTTCTTGTGTGGGCAAAATACTTGGGTTAAACTTTTCATAGGTATCTCCTACTGCAAGTCCTGGTTTGGAGCCTGTCTGCAGAAACTGGTGGGAGTTGTGCTTTGAACATTAAGGTGGGACCCACTGCAGTAAATTAAACATGCTGGAGATAATTGTCTTGTACAGCCCAAGCCCACAATCTTATACTTTCTTATTCTCCACAGAATGGTGGTTGCATTATCTTCCAGGAGTGGTCCCTGACCAAAGCTAACTCCTGAGTGGTGCGTGGGATTGGTTTTGAGAAAGAGCCTTTTGACTGCAGCCAAAATTATGCTTCAGGCTGTTCTAACTTGGTAAAACCACATCTTTTGTGTTTCAGAGTGAGCATCTGATAACAGTGGGTCCTTTGGACCTTAATCTCCCTGTGCTAGAGATCCTTCTCTTCTATCAGTACTTCTCTGCCACAAGACATATCCAGCTTTCTATCCACTCCAGCTCCTCTTTCTCTCTCAGTTCCCAGTTCTGTTTGCTCCCTGAGGCAACCACCTCTGCTGTAGGTGACAAAGACTGCATTAAGATATCAAAATAGGAATAAGTGTGCATGAGAACTAATAAAATAAATACAAAGATGTCAAAATTTTATCAAAAAGAGACATTTCAGATAATTCTCAGGCAGTGCCATATTAAAACATGATACTATGGAACAGCCTGAATACACAAACACGATCCTTGCTTTACATTGGTATTAAGTGAATAAGAGCAATTAAATGCTTCTGGAGACAGCAGGTGACAGGATTGCTGTTTGGACTGAAGTGCTGCCTGGCAGAACCTCTCGTAATTCCACAGTGTCACTGGAGTCAAGATTGTGAAGTTTCTTCAAATGAACTATAAAAAAGTAGTAAAACGTATTGTAATTGGTCGAATTGCTGTTCCTGCATCTGCAATGCCTTCTTTTGGCCTCCTGCTGTTCAAATGTAGATCCAGTACTCAACTACACAAACCTTAAGACCAAGATTGCCTTTCTCACATAGTACCTAGTGCATTTTGCTTTTGGGGTTCCTATGCACTAAATCAGGACAAATCCCTTCCTACAACAGGTTAAAGCTCTTCTGGTGCAGTTGTGTTTTGAGCTGCTTGGCTTGGCAGCACCCATTGAAGGAGAACAGTTCAAGTCAGACACATCTTACTCCAAGCAGTGAAGACCAGATGTGCACATAATTAAGGCCTGGTCCTGAAAGCCTGATGCTGGAAGGAATTACTGACATGGTCTGAGCTGCTCTTGCAGGCTGTCAGATGAGCCTTGCAGAGACTATGCATGCCATAAGCCTTCAAAATAGTTCACGTTTCTGCTTTGTGAAACAGCAGAATAATGAGGTTCTGATCTAATTCTCCACTGAAACTACTTCTTCAGAAATGATGGCTGGTTTATCAAAGGATGTGTGTGCTCTATAATGCAAAAACAGATCTAACACAAAACTGAACAGTCTCAAGCCACTGGTCACTTTTAACCCCTTCTAAGCCTTAACATCTTCTAGAGAGAAACCAAGTCTCTCTGAACCCATCTATCTGTGGCACTGCAGAAAAATAAAAAAGCTTCTTGCAGCAGTAAAGGCCGATCTATGCCACAATCGGCATTCACTCTCCAAGCAACTCATTCATGCCTTGTCAGACCACGTCACCTCAAGGTTAATGTATTCAAAGTTGACCTGACCTGACTTCTCCTGCCACTCTTTCCTTTCTATTCCTACTAGAATTTTAGCAAGTCCACACAAGCCTGCAGTGCAGGCAGCCTCTCCTCAGAAAGGAAGGAATTTGGGAAAGTGGAAAGAATCAGAAAAGTTGTATGAACAATTAAGCATGTGAATTCAAGAGCTCGCTTCAAGACAGTGGAACAGTTTTCTTAAAATGGTGGAGAATTTCAGAAAATAAGAGATGCCACTAGCAAGGTTTCCTAGCAGGCTGTAAAACTAGATTTTCAAAGGAAGGTGAGCATAATTGCATGTGAATGTGATTATGTCCCCGTGAAACACAGTCTGCATCCTGGGCTTAATACACATGCATAATTATGCACCTAACTTGTCACAGAGCTATCACATTTATTTCCCACATTCACAAGGTCTTTCTGTGTATAAACCATACACTCACAAATCTCTGCCAAAGGCAGTTTCCATTATAAATCAGGCCCTGAGCAAACAGGTTTTTAACCAGTAACTTAAAGCTCACGAATTCATTCCACAGGGTTCCGCCATCCCACTACCAGCAGTACAAACCTCCCCAAGCACAAACAGGGAGAAGAGGAGTGCAGAGGCTGCAGCTCTCAAATGCAGAGCACCGGCTGGGCTTGGCCAGCTGCTGAGGAAGAAACCCATAATGAAGCCTCTGTGCAACAGTTCCTAGGAACAGCACCACATATTTTCCCCAGGCTTTAGCAGCCAAATAATGACTGTCTCAAATGCAACAGCAGAAAAGCTTTATCTGCTGAGTGACCATGCCAAAGATTACAGCTTAATTGTAGCATTATTATGCTCTTTCCCACACCCCCACAATATCCCATATTGCTTTCTGGCTGCAGTGAGGTAATTAGACCACGATTACTGCATACTTTAGAGCATATAGAAATGAAAGCTGTCTTTGTGAAGTGTTTTCCAGCTCTGACACAACTACTCCTGATAGCTTTGCTTTTCCTGGAACTAGATGCTCTTTCATATTAAACAAGGCCTGT
Organism: Lycocorax pyrrhopterus obiensis; assembly: GCA_014706295.1. Lineage (NCBI taxonomy): Eukaryota > Metazoa > Chordata > Aves > Passeriformes > Paradisaeidae > Lycocorax > Lycocorax pyrrhopterus. The sequence goes on from JACSVZ010000002.1 coordinate 123,772,838, forward strand.
TTATAATTGCACTTTGCTGTTTATGTAATTCTAGCATGCCAAGTCCCCTTTCAGTTTTTGCAGTGCAACCTCATTTCGAGCAACCCTCATGCGAACTCAGGTAATAATAATGGAAATTGAGAAATTCCCCCTAGCCTGGGAAGTAGGCACACACAAAGTTTGACTCAGTCATCTGACCTAAAAGACCTCTAAAATCCATGGCAATTGTTCTTGTTCTCAAACTGGTGTTTGAATCAGACCCATGAAACACAACAAATAGATGGTACTTTTCCAGAGGCTACTTCCAATTTCCAAAGGACCCCAACCGTATAAAATTACAAAAGATTGCAAAATATGCAGCAGCAAAACACAATACTTTGATTGTCCCCAATGAAATATTGCCTTTTTTTTCCTAAAAAAGAAAAGAAAAAAGAGAGACTCCTACTTAGAATGAGATTCCACTTCCGTATGTTTACATCTCTAAACCCAGACTTTTTTTCACTCAGATGCTATGTACAGGGTCCCACCTGAGAGATCTCACCTCTGTTCCCATCACAGGAGAAGACTAAATGACTTTCACTAATACTGAACTTTTAGATTGCTCAAATTTTATTACTTATAGTGAGAATAACTGTACCTAAAATGAGAAATTAGTAAAATGTCTTGTATCCAACTGTCAGGACACTACAGGCTTTTAACATGCCTTGAGTGAGAAGCACATGAAGATCATCCCTATTAAAAAAAATTAATCAAAATAATTTTAAATCTAAACAGTCCAGATTACTGAGTGCCAATACTATCATAAAATCTATGGATATAAATGTCTGGAAGACAGGAGTGTTCCAGGGACGCGAACTGATGGTCCTTGGAGGTAGAATACAAATTGAATCGGAAGGGCCTGTTAAATTTAAGATTAAGTAATCTTGAAACAAAAGCCCACAGCAAGAGAGGCAGCAGTGATTGAACTTCGTGACAGATCAATGTGAAGAAAACAGCATTCACCTTACAACGTGCTTTGTAAAGGTGAAGAGCTATTTCAAGCTCAAATTTCATTTCACTTTAATTTATTTAATAAAATAATTTTCAACCTTTTAGTATTTCTATCTCCTTAGGAATGTCAGCTTTTCTTAAGTATTTGGTGCATATATGCAGAGCCTTCTTCATTGCTGGAGGTTTTCCGTGTCTTGAAGAGTTTACTTTTTGTCAAGATAAGACCAAGACAGCACACAAGAGAATCCCTGTCTAAGTAACTTCCTTTTCATGAAAAAATGTCCAAGATAAAGAAGGATTTGGTGGTTTTTTAAGAGTTCTTGCAATTTATCCAGATACCTGGTGTCCCCACCCAGTGCCACCTCTCTGTGATCTTTGTTTTCTCTGAGTTGGAAACACAGCCATGTGTTCCTTGAGGAAAAGTGCCACCTTAACTTCAATCATGTAAAAATAATTTAAACTGGCTGCCTGTATGCTCTGCATGGTCAGTAAAGACTCACTTCTGCCTGTGGAGAGAGGGGTACCTTCAAAGTTAGCTGAGAAGGTCATACCTCATCTCCTCTGACAGACCAGTGAACTTTCAGACACCTAGAATTAGGAGAGGAGATATCTATAAATCATGGACAAAACCAGGGGGATGAATGTGTGCTGACCCGCTGGGAAGGGCCTCGGATGCACTCCTCGGAGCTGACCTCCTCGGCTGACCCATCAGACCAGACAGTGTGGAAAACTAGGCCTTTGGGCAGCAGGAGCAGCACTGACAGACCACAGCTTCTCACAGCCTCACGCTGTGGCACAATTTCATTGCAATTTCTCCCCAAGACCAGCACAATGACATCACTCTGCCCTTTCACTTGGAAGCAGAGCTGGGATAAATGAAAACGCCACTTGCTTTTGACAGTCCAGAATATCCTGTGGATTCACCTCCCCACTGAGCCACAGGTCCTGCTTGGCACCTGCAGCAGCATGGAGTAGGGAGGCAAAACAAACCCAGCTCTGTCCTGCCCCCCACACCAACACTGAGACATGTGGTGCATTTTATCCACCTTCCCTCCTGCTCTGGAGAGGGAAATATAAAACCCTGGGCTTGACCCCAACAGACCGAGGCAGCAGAAACTAACCACGAGTCCTGCAGGAGTGATCTACGAGCTGGGTACCACCCCCCTCAACACACCCAAACCCCTTACTCCCTCATCCTGACACACAGCAAATACAATTATAAGATCTAATCAACTGCAACTAATGTAATTCTGAAAGTCTTCACAGCTAATGAAAACCAGGTCTTCCCCTTCTCAATCTAATTGAGATGTTCGGTTCATACACCGTGGAGAAGAAACCCTCCGTAAAGATTTGTATGAATACTGCATTTACATATCCAGCCTGTCACAGTATTGGGCTCTTTTTCCTGACTGTTGGATATTGCATGGTAGGAAACTATCCGTGAAGGGAAACAGACTACAGAAAATAAATACTTTCTCACGTTGTTTCAAGGGAAATCTCCAGTCTGAATGTCATCTACTAACTACCACTTTGTAGTCTGAACTTGGCACAAAAAACCATTTCCTTAACATGAATAAATCATGATCCCTAGTAAAAATACCCTCCTCTTGCATTAAAGCAAGAATCAGAAGACAGAATTTGGCCTATAGCTTGTAAACTCAAATTTGTTAAATAACCAATGACTAAAAAAAAAAAATCCCTTTTTTCCCCTGCCTCCAGTGTGTTCTTCTTGCTGCCTGTTGGCATCCATTTTTCTGCAGATTAAGCATCACTAATGCTTCAAGACTTCCCCGGCCTCTGTGCTTCCCCATGTTACTATCATTAGCATTGTTTTCAAAGGAAGCTCTACAATATGGGCGGCACTGCAGAGAGAAAGATAAATACATCATGCCTCCTGCAAAAAGTTTTGCTACTACTTTGAGTTACGAGCTGCCAAAGCATGAGGGCAGAGAAGCAATGGCTGGTAGGCAGGATAAGCAGAGCATCACATCACTTCATGCAATCAACAACCAGCTAGGCTTTGCTTCTTCCAGGCTTCTCTGCTGTGCTGACCCCAATCATTACTTTTTCCCCACAGAACATAGTCTTGTTAAGGTTTTGAAAGAGAAGAGTAAGGCTGGGATTTGATGAAAGCCTGTCAGGATACAGGATAACTGCTCTCCAGGGACAGGAGTGACAGTCAAGACAGCCCAGGTAAGACCAGTCTTTCACTAGTGATGTATGAGGGAAGAACAGATAGCAAGCTCAAAACCTTTGTACGACTCATCAGCAGTAAGCACGTGTCATTCCCACAGCAGCTGAGAAGAGTCTTGCAGCTGGGTAGGTGTGACCACAGCGGGGACATGCACATGCACGTGCACTGGAGGCCTGGGCCCACATCCACTTGCATGCTCACCACAAAAGCAGGTCCTGCCTCTGCTCCTGCACAGCCAGGAAGCCTCCACCCCTGTTGTCTTGCCTCCTCTTGGCACCTTCACCCACCCTCTGCAACCCAGGGAACCTTGTTCTTCCTTCCACAACTGCCTCTTCGTCCTTTCTACAGGCCATGCCACTGTTGCCACAGTGCCACAGCTCCACGAGCTGCCATCAGCTCTGCACACACCTTGAGGCTTGGTGCTTCTAGCAGAGCACAGCCACCCTGGCTGTTCACTGAGTATTTCCCACCCTGGGCAGGCTTTTTGGTTTAGCACTTCTCCTTTGAATTATTTTTCTGTAACAATGTACCGATCAAACACCCCCACAAACTTTATAAAACTACCAGTGCTGATAACAACATATATCGATTACTTTGGTTATGGCCTATTAGTATCAGGATGCCCAAGTGGTGGAAAAAGACAGGGCATGTCAGAAATACAAAGAGCAGATGCCGAGAAAGATATGGAAATATTCTCTCAGAGAAAGAATGAAATGATAGGAATTAGGCAATAAAAATGCTCACCTAAAATGTGCTAAATAACCTTAAGCACTATACCAGACACAAACATACATGATAATGAGAAATCAGCTGAAGAACATGTACAGCTACAACACGCCACATCCCACCCAGTAATTTCAACAGCTACTTATTTTTTACAATTTACCATTACACCACCGTTTTAACGCCCTGTTCAGGTCCGATTTTCCTGAACCAAGCAGTCTGGATTTCATCTGCTTTATTTTTTGAGAAATGTGCCATGCTCAGGCCTCTTGTAATACCTCCTGAACATGGCTCATTTTAAAGGATAACCTAATGCTATATGGTGAAAAAACCTTTTTTATCCCTTTTCATCACTTAGGGACACAGTTTTATTGCAAAGCAATCAGATTCTGCAGAAACAAACAGTTTTCAAAGAAACCATTTATAAGTCAAGAGAGTGACCATTAGTTATCGAAAGCTGAAACATTTACAGGTTGATTTGATGGCAGTGATAGTAAATTAATTTTTCCTTTTGTTGAAAATTTTTCTTGACTACAATGAACACCTGGCAAACTGCCTGAAGAACAAAGGTCACCCACCTCTGTATTTACTTAGGTTCAATATCAAATTTATGTGCTACTTTCAGGAAAACAACCATGTCATCCTTTTAGAGTCCTTTTTGAATTTTCAGCTGACTTGAAACATATGATTGCAGACCTTAGTTTGGGGCAGCTGGTAAACTACTTGCTTTGCTATGTATTTCCATGAGTTATTCAACCAACAGGAGAATTGCAAGACTTAGTTCATCTGGAAGAAAGTAAAAACAACAGAAAGACTCATCACGCTACCCCAGTTTCACAAATACAAAAATAGCAGAAGGTGCTAACAGATATTATGTGGGTAAGAATGAGAACTAGAGTGGCACTGGAGAATTTATTCTTAGAAAATCCCTCCTTTTGGAATTGTTACAGACATGCACTGACCCAAATAGATCATGGCTCCTATCATTCCCTAGTGCATGCGAACAGATAAAATGCTGACACGCACCAAAAAGGTTTGGGGCAAAAAAAAGCAAGCACAATCTGCACGGAAACTGCCAAAAAAAGAAAAAGCACAGCAGCTGGTACACAACTGCTAATAGGCAAAGACAGCACTGCTGGCAAACGCAGGTGAAGCGAAGAAAAGGAAAAGGCAAAATGATGCTGGGAAATGTCGGCCCAGAGAGATGCAGAAAACAAGCCAGTTACATAGGGTACCTACTGCTGTCTCTGAAAGACACTCATTTGAGCCATTTCAGGATACACAGTTGATTCCACTGTGCTGGTGCTGCCCAGTGATCAAGCCTCAGGGCCACTGACGTCCCTCTGGTGCAGCTTTCTCACTCGGCTTGATTGCCCAGTGGCCGTTTTGTGGCTATGCAGATAAAGCAGGAGGACTGGGAGACCACAGATCAAATCCACAGCGTGTCTCACCAGCTGAGTTACAGAGCACAGCACAGCAGTAACACGTGCAGAACTACACTTTTCTCTCCTTCCTTCCTCAGCCCTTCCACAGTTTTTTCATTTTCTCCTAACCAAGTCCCAGGCAGCACTGCAGGCTCAGTGAGGAGTCACGCTTGTGACAGGATGTGTGGGAGTCAGCCACCCGTCATGAGGTGCGTGCGATGCCCAAGCGTGTCTGTGTGTGAGTGACGTGTCTGAGCCGCCTATGTTTCCAGGGGTACCAGGCAATGGAGTCTCATCAAGGATGCAGATAACCAACCCAGGGGGATGCCATTTAGTTGCCTAAACACTGGCAGCTAGAACCACTGGAGCTGCCTAAAGGCATCCAGGATGTCTGGATGTTTATGCAGATATGTCCAGAGATGAACAACTTGACGCATGAACTGCAAGAGATTTGTGCCCTTCTAGAGTGGCAGATGGAGGCCAAAGGGCACAGTTTATGGCATTTCAAACACCATTCAATTCCCTCTCTTCAGGCAGATGAAACCTGCACCTGGATGTGGTCAGCAGACATGGCACGGGACCAACTCTCGCACTTCTCAAATAGCTATTAAGAAACTATGAAAAATGTACCAGGGCACCTCAAATGGCATCAGCTGCTTCTGCAGGAGCAACTGAAGGGGGCTCTGATTGCCACTGACTATAATGGGGCCTAAAGGTGCCTTGCAGATACTTGCCTAAATTTAGGAGCTTTCACTTCCACTTGAATCTCACACCAGTAATGCCATGCTTCACTATTACACAGGTAAAAACATCTTCCTCTAAAATAATTTCCTACACAAGGCTGAATGCTCTTACCACTCAGTCCTTCTCAGAAAGCCATAAGGATTTATTCAGGGATGAAAAGTTTTAGTCTAATATCAGAAAAACACTTTTCTCCAAGTAAAACAATGCCAGAGCATCACACTCTTTCCAGCTGGCAGGACACAAAATTAGTGTCCAGACTTTCAGAAACATTCACTATCACAGACCTTGTAAGGTTTAATTATCTGATGGTGCTTAGGAATTTGGGTAGAAAAGAAAAGAAGCAAATAAAACAACACAAATCTAGTAATCATATGAATATTTAAGACCCCTCTGCTGGAGGATCAATGTGTGGGCTGGTATCAACATTGTGTTTAAAGTCCCTATGCAGCTACTGAACACATGTGTAAGCACAAAATTATCAAACAACTATCAAAAGACCTCTATTCAGGAAAGAAAAAAAAGTTCCTTCTCCCTTTATGAACATTTTTAAACAAAGTGTTCTTATTTCCTGTAATTTTTCCCCATTAAAATTTTATGTTACTGCAAAGAGATAGCAGGCAGGGAACTTCTGGCCCAATTTGGTTCCCAATGGCTCTTGTATAGTAACTGGAGGCAGAATTTTCTTCTCTCTGTAGAATTATGTACAACTGTAGATTTCCTTTTATTTAATGCAACACTAACATACAGATATACAGACTCAAATATTAAAACTGAATTACAGGCAACACTTCTCCAATTAGCTCATATAAAAGTAGAATAAATAATAAAGCCTCTTACTATCCAGTTAAAGAGACTAGCAACATTTCTAAAGCTACAAGAAAATGCAGAGATGTTAAGAAAAATAAAAAAAATATTTCTGCTGCAACAGAAATTTTCCAGGAATCTCAAAAATTTGAAGTCCAGTCATGGATTTCTTTTGTAGGCTATTCTTGCTTTGTCTTTAATATTAGTGTGCTGTTATTAATAAAATAGTTAGGTGCCCTGCAGTTAGTGCTGACGATTAGTTACTATTTTCTGAAAGTAAGTTGCAGCTGAAAATGTCAGCCTTCAAAGTAAATCTGCCATGATCGAGCCTCTTCCCGGAGTAAATCTATTACATGTCAGTAAATAGATGAGATATAAATAAAGTAGGAGCTCTGCAGAGTGTAAAACAGGCATTGCCACCATATTAACAGGCTTATGGCAATGTTACTTAGCAGTATTTGTTTTAAAGTCTCAGCAGGCTTGTCCTGCTGAACGTTTTGTGTAAAACCATCTGCTGAACAGACAGAATCGATCTCTGAGTGTGTCCTGCTTGGTTTGTAAATTTACCTACTGTGACTAAGTACATAACTCATTATTAAAAACAGTCAGACCTGGTCTTTCCTGAGGGTAAACTAATGTTTCTCATCATCCTTAAAAAAACAACACTCAACATGAGATAAGGAACAAGTAAGGCATTTAAATAAGAGCTGCTATTTGAAAGACTCACTCCTGTGGCCTGAATCAACATGCAAACGTGGACTCCCAATCATCTTCAGAAGATAATTATAATTCATAATTGGCACTTTAAAGCGTTTTCTCAGAGCTGTGCAAATATTGACTAATTAGCCACACCAGAATCCTGCGGGGTAGGCAAGCAGGTACCCTAATCCTCTTTTTATCTGTGCAAATTCCTGGGGAATAAAACCCCAGCCCTCACCTGCTGCAGGGGATGAGAAGGTGGGGAGGTTTCCAGCCCCATTCCCCTCGCCCAGCCCACACTGCTCCCACCACTGACGTTTTACCTCATCTGGAGAGGGGATGAGATGAGCTCTATATTCGCAGAGCTCTGGAAATAGTGGACAAACCTCAGTGCATTAGCTAAAGTCCTGTCAAGCAAAAGGTCTAGATATTCAAATGTCAAAATAAAGCCTGAGGATTTGATACAAGCATATGCAGTATTTACATGAGGATGGCAGCCTCTTCTGCCGAGGAACACTTAAACAATGATGTACTGCACAATTATGGCTTATTCCTGGAAACAAAGTATTACACTGGTACTTGTAACTGAACAGTAGGAAAAGAACTCTATACGTACGGAGTAAGACACTTGTTTACTTAAAATTCAGAGAAATCTTATTATTCACTGTGTGCCCAAGATTAGGGGGAAGAAAGTATGGTGTCCTGTTAGAGCCTCTAAGAGGCTCTACCTTCACCATGCAATAAAAGGCACCAGGCAAACAGTATCTTCAAGATGGGTCTAAAAATGGACTGAAGATCCTTGGAGGCCACAGCAGCTAGAAATGAATACTGAATTCCATGAATACATCCTCCATTAAATCCAGCTCTTTAATTAAATTGCCTGTAGGAAAGCAACAATTAGTCATTAGTGTCTCAGGTTTTCTGGTTTATACCAGCAAACATTAATGATGGCTTTATTCTAGAGCTTTGTTATAAATCACCACATTTGGGGGGCACAAACAGGTCTTTTCCAAATAACTGTATTATTACAAGCTTACAATGTACACAAGATATGCAACGTGAACCATTTTTATTTGGTGTAATCCTGCTTTGTCTATTGAAGTAATTGGTTATATGTTGTGTCTAATTTCAGCTACAATCTCTTTAGGGCAAACATTGTGTCCCTGTGGTTTTGTAAAGCCTCATTCACAGTTATAATGGTGTATAAATTAAATAAATAATGAGAAATTATGAACTGTGGGAATTTACTCTGCACTTATCAGGAATCCACAAGTGAGGATTTACATATTTTTAAAATGGATTTTTTTAAAGATCTTCCAGAGATCTGGTTCTCTCCTCTGTTTTAGAAACTAGGAGATACCGTTCAACTGCAGCAACTATTTAGGTAAAAATAATAACAGGAAAAATCAGGTTGGTGTGGTGACTGGTTGAATCCAGGGTTATTCCAATCTGGAGCTCATTCTTCTGTATGGTTCATGTATAACTGCTTCTGAGACAAGCACGTTTTTCATCCATGGTAAAGAGCATTAAGAGGATGGTATTTTAACTACTGCATTAATTATCTACTCTGAGCAAGGCTAGACAAAACAAATAGCAGGAATAGAACAGAACTCAATGCCTTAGTGAGCAAAATTAATTTAAAAATGCCCAAACCAAAAGAGTACAGATTAGGTGGCTTGGGCTGCAATACGATGAAAAAGGCTTCTGTCCTTAGAAGGTTTGGAGAATCATGAAACAGTTCAACAAAAATTAATATTTTATATATCTGGCACTCCTAGCCACTCATCCCACGTGAGTCCCCTAAATGCTGGAGCAGGGGCTGGGGGATCATGGCCACAGCAAGAAACATACTGTGGGCAGTAACAAGCCAGTCTTAAATCAAAGCAAGTCTATGCTAAAGCTCTGTGTGCTGTACCATTTTTTTTTTGGGGGTGTGTGTGTGTGCACTCATTTTTGTCCTTTTCAGAAGGAAGAGAAGGGTGGGAAAAGCGAGAATTTTTATTTCAATAAAGAAGTATGTTCATACAAACAAGCATTCAGCTTGCTCTGAGGATTCACTGAGCAACTCAGAGGACCTCAGGAGTCTGCTGGGCTCCCGCACCTGGACATGGCAAGTTAGTGAGAACACAGGGTCTGCAAGAATAAAAGACAAACACTAGAGTGAGTGCCTCTTTCCAGGTACCCCAGTGTACGCCTACAGTAGGTAAAACAAAGCAATGAAGTAAAATAAGTCAGCTGTGTTATTAGAAATGTTAATTGTCCTGGCTGGCCTTCTGCCCTTAAAGACCTGCAACTTCACAAGCCTGTAAGGTGAGAGGTCTGGTCCCCACAGCCTAAGCATGTAATTACAGGTGGACATTCCCCATCCTTCAAGATGCCAACCCAAACTCATCAAATGCATAATTTTTCTCTTTCTTTTTTTTTTTTTTTTGGTTAACAGAACTAAAACCTGCAAAGGGAACAGCATGTGAAGTCAACTCTGTACACCAAGATGGAAAACGCACTGATTTGCACAGAGTTAATAACATGCCCTAAAATGGCCATTCACCCTCAGAAGACATTAGCATGTAATAGCAGCTGCTTATCCTCTGAGTGCAGACGAATATTGGAAAGAGGTGCTGAGAGGCTTTGTCCTAGAATTACATGTCACTGGTTTAAACATGATGTGTGGAAATTATTTTAATTGCCCGTATTAGTCCAGGGCTGAAATGGTCTGGTATTGTTAGGAGCGGTGCAAATGTCTTTCTCTGGTCAGGGTGTTGTTTGAGAAGAACATGTACATACCTGAATGTCTAAAAAGCCTCACCACAAAATAAAACTAAAAACCAAAAAATCACCCCAATAAAGTAGCTTTGAAAAATATTAGCTAGTTAATGACAGTTTTTGACTGTCATATAAAGATCCAATTTCTTGCAAGTATGAGCACTGAAAGAGCAAGAACTGTTATTTTTGAGATAAATGTTACAGTTCAAATGTCACAGAGTATGTTACAAACATTCACAATTGGCTCTGAGATTTAGAAAAAACAAAAAAGACTTACACTGTTGTATGAAGGTTGGCAATGATCACAGTGCTAATGACCATGGGAGAAATATGAGATTTTTCTTTTAAGCATCATTATCTAGTGGCCTTGAGTGCTAATCAAAACAAGGACTATAATGCCTGCTTTAATGGGGTTTGTCTCAGTAATGCTCCTAAATGGAATAAACTACATTAAATCCAGACAAGCTACAAAGAGAGACAAATGGCAAAACAATACACTGAAAACTTAAAGATTCTTTTAATCTATTATTAACTGAGTTACCATCCATGACAGTCACAGTTAACTGTGGTTTTGTAATCCATTTGCTGAATTGTACAACTAAAATAGAAATGTTGCTGTCCTTCTGTTTAAAACAACAGACTAAATAAGGCCCAAATTAACCCACAAAATGGCCTGGCAAAGACTGTACTAGAACAGGCTGCATATCTATTTTCTTCTTTAAAATTCAGGAAAGCAGCTCCTCTGGAGCTTTTTCTCAAAGTAGAGGGAATCTGACCCCACTGAGGTAGAGGCAGTCCTGCACATAAGCTGAGCCTCTGTGCATGAAGGATGCCATGGGAAGACAAAGGACCCCCCACTCTCCCTCCCTGACCCAGTGCTGCAGGGACAGACACTAACTGATACCCACAGGCTTTGGGTCATCCTCCTAATATTTACAGGAAGAGGCACTGAATGCCAGGAAGATGAATTCATTGCCATCCTCCTCCTCCTCCTTGTTCCTTTGGCCTTGCTCATCCTGCCTCTGCATATGCTGACCCAATGCACAGACATGCTGAATTTCTTCAGCTGGATACCTCAGAGGACCAGTTACATTTGAATTCCTCAAAAGCAAGTAAATAGGTTTTCTGATGCATCTATTTTGCTGTATTTCTCACATTGTGATAGGAGGATCCCCAACAGCTGAAGGGGAATGCAGACGATAGCATTTTGGGCAGATCCTCAGGAAGGTGACAATTTAGTGATAAAATGACAGCCAAGGTATAGAGGTAGTGACACTTTTATGTTCATTTAGATGCAAGAGTGAAATATTTCCAGGGGTCCAGTCTTAAAAGGATGGATTAGCTCTTTGTTCATGGTATACACAAAATGTAGGATCATGCATCTTATCTTGAAGAAATTTTCAATAAAGGTCTTTACAAATTGAAGCTGTAGCTTAGGGAACATGAAATTCATTCTGTAATTAATGAGTTCCCCCCAGTATTACAGAGAAAAAAATTCCTATAGTTTTATTGCTTTTGTAAAACACTTGTTCTTGGCTCTGAAGGGACGGTGAAAGGTCAGAGGTGTTGAATATACATGATTTATAAAGTACTCTGGGATGAGATGTGCTGTGTAAATATAAAATATTATTAGAGCATACTCTCTTTAATTCACATACACTGAAGTGGAATTGGCTGTGCCACGAGAGCAAAACTAAGAACCCAAGTCAGTGTGATGACAGCAGATTGTCCAAGGCTACTGACAGTCCAAACAGCACAAGCATAAATTCATTTCACAGACATATTTACGTAATGCTGAAAGTTATTGCTGTTCATCTGGAACTGGTTATATGTAGATACGTATGTGAAGACTGTGTTACCTAGAAATGACTGATCAGGCAAAGAGCGTGGACTGCTCTATACCATGATGAAAAAGTGGCTTCTGACAAAGCTGCAGGCACAGGAGCAGCCCATGTAGCCCATCCACCTTCTGCAGAAACTCTGCCTTACACAAGTCTGTTCTCAAGTGCATGCCAGAGATGCTTGGGATGCCATGGCCCTCACGTGCTTTGTAAAGTCACACTCAGGTGGCACTTTCAGCCTCAAAATATGCATCCTATTTACCCCTGGCTTTGAATTTCCAAGTTTCCCTTGCAGATTCGAACCTTGAGATTTTTTCACTTCCAGCTATATCTATCCAAAGAGCCTTCCTAAAAAACAGTCTCTCAGACAACTGGGTTGGAATGAGCTGAACTGGACTAACAGTCCCATTCCCTCCCAGGGAAGCATAAATTATGCTTTCAACCCAATGCTTTTATGGGATTGACTTTTATGGGATTATGCTTTTTTGGGATTGACTCCAATTTCTCTTTTTCTTCTGTCCACAACAGTCTATATTTTAACGCTGCATTAAATAATCAGTTTGAAGTAGATCTCAAAATATTTTAACAGCTGGAGCAATGACATTCTTACTCGACTTTACTGTAAATGGAAAAATTCCCATTCCCCTCCTCAAAGACAGAGATTGCAGATCATATTCTGAATTCTTTTCAAAACCTTGGCCAAAAGATATCACCAGCACAGTCTGTTCCTCTTCACATTATTATTCCCACTTTCATAGATTCTTTTATCTAATTCCCTTCCACCCTGAAGTTTACAATCTCCTTCCAAAAATTCTTCAACTGCACTTCCCTTCTCTTAAATTCGCCTCTCTCTCATCAGCTTTCAAATAATGTGACTTTATTTTAGAAAAATGATGCTGTGAATTCAGCACTACAGAGCAATCTTTTGATTATATTCATGCTTTCCCATGAAAATTGATACATCTGTCTGGGAGATAAAGGAGATTTGGATTATCTGTATTCAAGAGAATAATTACAAGAAGTTATTGCACGAAATTATTAGATTTTCTAGCAACACAAGTTTGATTCTGTGATAATGTTAAAGTTATTCTCATCGATGCAAAACACTTCTCATCCACACAAGAGGGGCTCTTAATTTCCTCTGTACTGAAAAAAATGCCATTGCATTTTCTCTTCACTGATGACATTTAATATTTGGTTTCTCCTACTTTCTTTAGATAATTTAATAGATTTGCTCAATTGGCTATAGTTAAATTGCTGTAGTAGTGGCAGACAATGACACTTTTAAGGCTACACTATACATGATTAATCTTTGCTCCAACTGAGAGCATTTATCATCTAGGGGCTACCCTTCCCCTTTGTCTTTTCCTTGTGTTTTCAGTTCTCCTTTCCTATGAAGGAGAACAACAAAAATCATTTTGGGTTTTTAACCTCGGGAATGACATTTTTAGCTCTAAGGCCTATGTGTAAATGTAAATTTCCAGCTGTTAGAACAAAGAAATAGCAAATGTGAGGCAGATGTTAATATATTATCCATTGCTGGTAATACAAGCAAAAATGAACTTTGAAAAATCCCCCAGCTATTCCAGTAATGAAGGGTTACTTGCTTGGGCATTTACATGTACCTGTGCCTTCAGAAATAAGATCTAACTAGTTTCTTGCAATCCAGAGTCTAGACAAATCCTCTGTGTCATTTCTTCCTCTTCTGACACTAACAATTCATGGGCTCGAACATACAGCCAATGAAATCATCTCCAGATTTCTTCTGCTTAGCAATCTGATGATCGCCCAAAGACCATTTACTGCACAATGAAGTCAAGTGGAATCTGGGACGATTCTGGATCCTATGCTGTTTTCCAGGACCACATTCAGTACCAAAAGTTAAACCATGTGTTTGGTTTCTATCAAGCACCACTTCAACATAAGTCTTCACGCACTTACAAAGCCGGATTAGGCAGAGCTGATGAGCAACCACTGAGCTCCCTAAGAACTCTGCTGTCCTTTAATCCACCAGATGAAAAACCACAGGACATCTGTGAATGCAATAAGGTGCTTCTTGCTGTATCTAGTATATTTGTTGGTTCTACCATCTTCTAACCCTTGAAACTTCTGAATTGACTGTCCTGGCATGGTGAACACAACTCACAGTCAGGGGCATGGAGGAGCATCGATACTCAGAGCACATTTACAAGTTTACGTTTCCCTCCAGAGAGTCTCCAGCCTTTGTTTAGCCCTCACCATAGCACGTCTCATCATCTTATCTCTCATCTCCTACCATCCTCCCCATAGGCCTCGGATCTCCATGAATCCTGAAAAGTCCTTCATTCTAACATTAATACAGCAGCAACTTCTGAATGCCTTGTGTCAGGCACATTTGTGTTTATAATTCCTTTCACACTAGGCAATTCATTAAGGGCTCTGTTTTGATTACCAAAATGTGTGAACACAATTTTGTATCTCATCTATACAGGGTCACTCTTATGTCAGCTCGTTTCTGACTGTGACAGTCTTTTCCCATCCTAAAGGCAAAACAGTGTTTACATTTGGTTAGTTAAAATATTTACATTACACATTCAAATGATGCATTTTCCCAGTGACAGGGCTCTCCCTGGTATTTCCTCCTCTACCTACTATGCAGCGGAAATGATTACGATGAATATTCTGGGTGTCTCTAAAGAAGCAGATTAAGGAAACGTGCAGCACAGCTATACTGTACTAACACTGCTGGACTTCGTAATACGCACGCAGGCTGTGTGAACCGCCTAGCACTGCATGAAAGCCTGTCCTTTAGGACCCCAAATTAGAAGAGTTCCACATTTTCTCATCAATATATTTCAAATAGATTCTTCATTTACTGACAATTTATTTGGTCACTCAGTGTGTGAGGTAGAGTAAAACACATGCCCTGCGAGTGGAGGTAAGGATGGTGCTGTTTGTTGATCATCAGTCTGCCTGCGGATAAAAGCCTCGAGTGCACCGTGTCTGCAGGGCAACAGAGATGATGGGGGCTGCTACCAGACACAGAAGAGTGGGGAAGGAAAGGTGACACTGAAGCTGGCAGGGAAAGGCCACAAAGTGACGGTATTTCTGGGAATCAGAAAACACACTGCACGCTCCTGTTTTAATGTACCACTACCAAGATGGATAAAACACTGCAAGTGATGCTGCACCAAGAGGTCCTCCAGCCACACAGCATGAGCCTTTCCCCAAAGGAACAGCTTGAGGCTCGTAGGAGAGAAACTGAAATTCAACATCATTTAAGACATACCATCATCTACACAGTAAACAGTTAGTCTTGCTCATTTATGTGTTACTACCAAACAACAGCGAACCACACACAAGTCTCTGAGAAGAAATTAGATACAGAGTGTAGCAACTTCTCACACAAAAACTCTGTAGCAATGCAAAATTAAGAACTTAACACACTTAAGGTGTATTCCTTACCTTATAACATCATCCACACAGGTCTTCATACAGGCTCTCCCAGTGAGGAAGCAAAAGCTTCTGGGCTGAAAAAACGATGAAGCACTGGTTAAGACATTATCTCAAAACCCCTGCCTGTGCTTATCCATCCCAAACTCTGCTGCATCTTTTTGTTTACAGAAACATATACAATCGAGTGAAGTCGACTGTGCAAGCAAAAGCTATTTATTTTAAATTGACCCTGCCCCCTTAGTGTTATATACTCTGGAGGAAATGGCTCATAAAAGTCTCTGTATAAGTGAGGCACGCAACATCTAGCAAATAAATATTATGCGGGATTATTTTGTGTGGGACATGTATTTACTCCACTTTTTTAAACTAACAGTAAATGAAACTTTGTTTGCCAGTTAAAACCCATCAGTAAAAGAAAAATAACAGGCTCTGCACCAGTATAAGGCAGTGTATTCAAAATAACAAACAACCAATTTTGATTTAACCTAAACCACATTTATCCATTTATATTTTTATTTACTAATATTTGCCTTTAGAAAAGCATCCACTGAAAAACTGTTGGAAATTGCAACCCGCTTAATTATTCTGGTTTCATGTTTTTGCTTATGCAGACAAGCTCTGATTTGGGATTTCCACACTTGCTTGTCCCTGACAAGCTTAAGAAAATCATTGAAAGACAGAGGATCTAATATAGGGTCTCACTTGTTTCTCTCATGGAGGTAATGACCATAAATATCTCTCATTCAATAGGTTAAAAACCTATTAGGCATGTCTAGATATGCTTACTATTACTTTAAAATGTCCTTCTTTACTGTAGCAGGTGTTGTCTGGAACCTGTTTCCCTGATGCAAAGGGTACCATTAAAATGCTGATGCCTACATGGCAGGATGTGGAATCCAGCATCATCCAAGCCTGCTGCCCAACCAAGGCAGCTGAGGACTGGGGACACTGGGAACCCTCAGTTTCCCTCTCCCTCAGTGAGGAGAGGCAGAGAAAGCTTGCACGGAGGGAGTGAGCAGGCTCATTACCTGCCTGCCTGGTGCCGACCCAGCCCCACTGCCAAGCAGCCTGAGGGGTGCGTAGGGATTAGTGGGCAGGACACTCCTGCAGAAAGGGGATGCCCCAAATCCCTGGGCTGAGGGGGCCAGGATAAACACGGATTCTGCATTTGGAGCCAGCAGCTAGCAGCGTCACAGGTTTAATTCAGCACTTTGAAACGTGATTTCCTTTGGCCATCCTAGGGAACACAGAGTTTGCAGCTCCCAGCCTTTGGCTGGCCAGCTCACAAAGCCCCGCCGTTTTTCGCAGAGGAACGTCCAGGATGATGGGCAGCGGCTGCCGCTGTCAGTAGCAGGATGTTTTCTGGAGTTTCTCCTACAAGGCAATGTGTTTATTCTTTGAAACAGTTGCTCCCTAAAGATTAAAACTGAACAGGAGCACAAAAGCAGCGTGTGTCCTCTGGGGCTGCTACATGCCATCGGGCAAACAGGAGGTACAAGCTGTGTTCTCCCAAATTGCACAGAACAAACGGTTCTGCACGGGCAGAACTGAGTAAAGTTCTTCAGTTCAAACAAAATGCACTCTCATTCTAACCTCTTCTTAGCAAAAACCTTTCAAACACCACTTGTGTCATTAAGAGCTCCAGATCTACAGTTCTGTGTGGTCTTCAATGCAGCTGAGTCCATTCACCCCAAAAACGTGTCAGCCTGGGCACACAAAATGAGCAACAGCCACAAGGCTTGTGCTTTTAAGACCACGTTTGTTATCATCCCCAAATAGTAGTACACACTCTCAAAAACAGACTTAACAACCACGAAGAACAGACAGCAATATGAACAGCAAACACTCGGACAAAATGTATCTACTTAGAAACTAAAAAAAATAGTCATTTAAAACCCACTAAAAATAGGATTGAAGTACTAAGAGCACATGAGAAATACCAGCACAACAATGTAAAATCTGTTTGGTACAGTCTGTGTAATCATAGTTACTGCGAAGTGGCTGGAAAAACAAATGCAACAATGATTTTTCTTTCTGCTGAGATATATGGAACAAATGTTAATTTTTTTACCACTGTACAGGATGCTTCTTACTCCAGAGAGTACCTTGAGAGGTGAGGAACTGCCTCTGGTAATAGGAAGAAGTATTTCCCTTGCCTAATGGCTATATGTCAATGTATTTCTATTAGCAGAACTAATTTAATATTGCATATAGATAGTAACTTTTGGCTTAAAAAGTAAGATGGAGAAGGAAACTGTCTTTTCTTCCTCTGACAGGAACACATAGAGATTTTCTTATTACTGGTAACGAAAACTAAGCCCACATAAAGGGGAACAGACAAACTTCAATAACCCTCAGCACGATGCCACCATGAAGCCTTATTCTCCCAAGGAGTACAGAGGACTTCATAACTTTCCTCCCTGTTGTATCACTCTCATTTTAATAAACAACCCATAGCAGCAATTGCCACTATCTTATGCTACTCTAAAGATAAAAATATTACCTTTGATTAACAAGGACTCCTCATCCTAGACCCTCTTTGCATTGTGCAGAAGATGCCAGGAGAAGCTGTTTTAGCAGTGCTCTGAAACTCGCTCCGGGTGTTAATGCCGCTCTCGGCCCCCGGCCGCTCACCGATTCCGTATGCAGGGCGCAGACCCGCACCTTCCCCGGCTGCCAAGCCGGGCACAGCCTGCGAACAATGCCGCCTCTGTCGGCCCGCCGAACGAGCCGTGCCACAAAGGCACGCTCATCCACAGCCCCGCACTTCTCTCTTTTTGTTCTTCTTCTTCTTGGAGTACGGGGTGATGAGAACGAATGGGAGAAAAATGTTTATGTCTTTGTGATCAGCCAAAGCTCCGCTGTGTCCAGGACGGAGACAGTGTCAGCGCACGACGGGCGCCCGGAGGGGAGATGGAATCTGCACTGGCAAGAGCACTCCCTGCCTCGCTTCACACATTTTTGTTTCGGATCCGTGGGTGGTTGCAAGCAGCCGGAATAGGGGAGGAGTTAGACAAAATGCAATTTAGGATTTGGAAGCCTTGTCTGCCTTTTCGAGAGCAAGACGAAGAGGCGAAATCGCAGTGCGCTGACAGAGCAACGCACCCTTCCCACCCTGCCTGCTGCCACCTGCCTCTCCGAACTTCCCGGGAAAGCGCCTCTCCCTGCCTGGGCGTGATTCCCGGGACAGAGCACAGACACAGCAGCTGCTCTCGACCCCCGGTAACCGCACTCAAGAGCCTCTGAGCATGCTGGCTGTTCGTCCCTCAGCACTACCAGTTTAATTTTCAAGGAGGCACGATGCTTCACGATCTTCATGAGCAACAAGAGGATGAGACAATAAACTACATCCTCAGCAGATGTTTACAGCTGTCACTAGGCACAGGAGAAGACAGCAGCAGCTTAAACCTCAGTTTTTTGCAAAGCTTTCCTTGGAAATCAGAGAGGCAAAGCCAAAAGCCCTTTTAAAATCAGATGTCCATAGCTGTCTTGTTTTGAAAGGACTATCATGTGCATTTATTTCATGCAACTTCAGATTGGTTTTCTTTCCTATGAGAAAATGAGAAGCAATGTCTGGCTCAAGATGAGACAGTGATGATCCCTGCTGAAACCAATTAGAATACTACAGTTTAACTCAAATATTCCCAAGCCAAGCTCTTCGATAGATGTGAGATGTTTCATGTTCCTCCATATTAATTATAGTTCAGATCTTAAAGCATTGCAAGTGAATGGAGCAGCAAGCAACAATGTGTTTTCTTCTTGAACTAAATACCAAGGGACACACAGCCCTTGGGTGCAGCACAGTTATGAACTCATTCCAGTCCCTGATACA
Organism: Lycocorax pyrrhopterus obiensis; assembly: GCA_014706295.1. Lineage (NCBI taxonomy): Eukaryota > Metazoa > Chordata > Aves > Passeriformes > Paradisaeidae > Lycocorax > Lycocorax pyrrhopterus. The sequence continues at coordinate 123,792,266 of JACSVZ010000002.1, forward strand.
GCCTTACAGTATTTTCCCATGCAATTAGTATTAATTGGTGACTTGCTGGCAATCTCCCAGGGGCCCTATCTCACCCTTTTAGTCAGTCCTACCAGATCAGCCTTGAGATGATCATCAGGGCTGGGCAGCCATCCTGCTGCCTCACCTCTCAGGGCTCTTTCTTGCTCTTAAATTTTTGGGGACTTTGGCAAGAGTTATCTTGAGTAATAAACAACCAAAGATACCTCTTCCCAATTAACATATTTGAGTTTGTAACATGAAACAGCAAAGTAAGAGGGTGACTTCCAGAGGGAATTTATAAGCATTTTTTTTTAAATACGTTGTTTAAAAGCATTTCACTGAAGCTAAACTCCAAAATAATTTTCAGGAGAACTGAACAGCAGTGCTCAGTTCAGTGTCTGGATAGTAACAGACCAGTAAAACTCTTCATCTTGTACTCAAAATTAAGCTGATACAGGAAAGCTATAAATGAGCAATCACCTCTTCTAATTTTACTCTTTAGTAACACTTAAGGATACTATTTCCTTTTATATATTAATAAGATAAAATTTGTCTTAAGCATCTTGTCAAATGGACTTATGGAGGATCAAGAGTGCTTTGTATCAGCAGAGCCCCACAACTCTATGGCAGTAAATAAAATCAGATGTTCTTTGACTGAACATTGCAAACATCTAGAATGTATTTCAGAGTAGCTTCCAGGGTCAGTATCACAGTATGAACCTCTTTTTGCAGAATTACCTAAGTCATCTCAAAACTCCATATACCACTATTCTTCAAAAAGCAGTGCTGAGGTGGTTATTCAGGGTCAAAAGGATGCCTGAAAAGAGAACTGTGTGGGGGTCAGCCTACACACACCATTCAAGATCTAGTACAGGATGCCACAACTAATGGTAAAATACATTAGGAAATGCTTGTGGCCAGAGGCAAGCAGAACTACTTCGACTAAAACAGGTCATGTATAACCAAGAGCAATGCCCAACCGGCCAGCTTTATTCCTCCTCCCTTTTCTACTTCTCCTAAGTTTCCAGTCCACATAAATCCTTGGCATTATTCTTCTCATATCTTTTGTCTTTTACTGTACAACGTTTAGAAACCACAACATAACATCAATAGATGCCTAAAAAATGGTGTATTTTGGCTTAAAGGTAGTTAAGAACACTAAAGATAGTTATTTCTCTTGGAAATCTTGAGTCGAGTGGAGGAGCCTGCCTGTGCCATCTCACTTCATCTCTAACGAGTCATACCTTTAGATTTTACTTAAGGGGTCATGTACTTAGTGTACACAAACTCAAATGTAAAAGCCAAAACTCGTAGTCTGTACACTGGTCAACAGATGCAGAGAGATTTATCACTTGCATACAAGTGGTTTATATGACACGGTTTATTGATTTTTTCTTTGGAGATCCTTCTCTTTCTGAATCTTTGTGATCCTACTTGATTTTCGTTTTTTAAAGGCCTTACTGTCTTTTATTCCCACATCTATGGCAAGTAAAGATCCGGACATTATTTGTCAGGGCCACATGAAAAATGAATATTTTCAGACTATTCTCACGAATATTTTAGAAGTACAGAATAAAACCTCACTTTCACTGGCGTAATTTCACAGCAATTCCACTAACTTGCAGTATCTTTGGATGTACACCATCCATCTGAGATAGCCCTCACCTCTATCTCACCCATCCTTAGCTCTCAAAGTGTATAAAACCAGAAGGATATTACTCAGGGCAGTTTGGGTGGCAGAAGAATTTTGTCATTCAGTGGAGGGATGGATTAAGGAACCACAGAATGAAAGTTTCAGAGAAGATCTTTTCCATAAAATCATGCAAGAGGAAGGAGCACAGCACACATGCTCTGGCAGGGACAGGAAGATGCCATATGTGTGTCTTTGGAGGTGTACAAAAACTATTAGATTTCTTAGTATGATGCTATTCTGAAAAATCTGGTTTGCTTACAGCATTTTAAAACACACACATGTTCAGACTCCCACTTTATATCTACAGCTAAGAGAAAGAGGGACACAACATTCAGTTTTCTGAAAATGCAAGGCCGAGAGATTTTCTCCAAAGAAGTATGCCAAGACTTAGTCACTGCCACTCTAATACCCTGATAGCAAATTCAATCTTTACAAATACAAAGCAAACATCTTTAAGCAAATTATGAACATCTCTGGCCATACAGATAAGACTCACACTTGTAAATTACTTCTCTAAATAGGTGTTATATCAAATCTCCACCGAGTCCAGGATAGATGTGTTCAGCCTGCATTAGGTGATAATGAAGCCTGAACCCGAGAGATCTTAGTTAAATTTGGATTAGCTGTTGATGAAAACCAATTTGATAACACTGCTTATTCTAGACCTCCTTCAATTACAGTTTTTCCAGTCAAACTTGTCACTGCTATTCCTTCTTTCCAAGAGCATTACTTTCAGTGACAGTTTTGGTTGTAGTGTTACGTGGCATTGGTACATGAACCTCATCAGGTCCTTCCACTTGCCTGAGACAAATGCTGGATCATACCAGGTCCTCTCCATCTGTGGGAGACTAGACACAAAATTACACTTAATCCAGCACGACCTCTTGCTCTGGCTGGGAGCCTGTCAGAGCTGGGAAGTGCATATCTCCTACACATGCTGAAGACAAACACACACCAGACTGCCCCCACTGCTAAGAGGTCTGTATTTCACTTTGAGCTAGTGATCAAACTGAAGTATTTCACTTGGACTCGGATCATTTGGGTCTACGCTCTGTTCTCTGCTAAAAGCTCTTTAACTCTTGACTAACTCACGTCATGTGGATTTTCACCTTGGCATAACTTGCACATGTCCAAAGCCCCTTCTCAGAGCAGTCAAGTCAAAGCCTTACAAAGATTTGAAGTGTAATACAATCTAATATTCTGTACTACAAGAATGCAAATAATTTTCTTAAATATTTTTTCTTACAGAAGTTGGTTTGCAACATTACAGTAATGATGAACTACTACACATCCAGCAAAGTATTTAAGAATAACTGGTATCATTTGCAGATTTATTTCTCACCTGTCTGATAAGCACTGATAGTGGAACTGAAACTTTCACCTCATCTGAGGGGAAAGCATTTGAGCATGGCTCTTTGGTTTCCATTTGTAGCAACCAGAATTTCCAACTGTTTTTTCACCCACGTACTTGATAGATTTGGGCTTGTTTCGTCCAGACAAGACCAAATGTATTCAATCCATTACAGTCAAGACTAAATACTTACATATGGTTTCCTAATGTTACTCATTAGGACATAGATGGCTACAAATGTGCTTCCTTTGACTTCAGCTGTCTTTTATTCTTCCCTGCAGCTTGCTCATTTTTGTTAAAAATGAAGAAAGAAGTCAAATTACTAAGTTTTCATTTTCCACTCTTCCTAATTTTCAAATTAATGTCATTTATAAGGCCCAACTATTCTGTGACAAGAGCTTTTTACACGATTCAACAGGACCAAAATCTTGAATGAACAGAGATTTTCTTTTTTGTTTAATCCTCTCCTGCATCCACCCACTTTTCCTATTTTCCACTCCTTAATTAAATTACAGGTCAAAGATCTTTCTGACTCAAGATATCCAAATGTTTTCAGATTTGGTTAAAAAATTGTGCAAATCCATTATCCTATATTGTCATATCCAACCAGGAGAAACTCTCCTGAATTATTTGAATATATGGACAAGATCTGATTATCTAAATCAAATTGCTAAACTCTAATGCACAAGGGAATATATTGTTTTTTAAAAAATGTCAAATATGATTATACTATGCTCAAAATAATTGATCAGACTCTAAGATACTAGTGGGCAGAGGTTCTGGGAATGGAAGTGACACCACTCTAATCAGGAAAACAGCCACCATACATCTATTTATGAGGGTTTAATTTTGAGATAATAAGTGCAAGAGACAAATAATGACATCCTTCTGTCATTTGTTGACAAGCTGTGACAGAGAGAAGCTTTGTCACTACTTCATCACCATCCATGTCTGCTCTGCATCTCACCTCCAATGGCTGACTTGCATTTCCGAGTCCTGATCCTGTCAGACCTGTGTGAATTATCCCAGTTTTTCTGCCATGAGTGGTGGCATCCTACTCAGCAAAACCATACCAGATAAAACTGTTTGTGCCCAGGAAATTGCATTATATGAAAAGTAATTATTAAGATGTGATTTTCTCTGTACAAGCATTTGCACAAACTGTACAAGTCCTCTTACCACAGCCACTGCCATGTAAGAAACTGTGGAAGCACATTTAAGTATTTCATCGGTGATAAAGGTGTCCATAGCATTTATTTATTCATAAAACAAGGAACATGCAAAAAAACCAAACCAAACCAAACCAAACCAAACCAAAAACAAAAAACCCCCCCCACTCTTAGAAACCTTTGTTTAACCACAGTGAATTGAGATAGTGTTAATACTCAAAGTTTAATTTCAGGAAAAACAGGATGGGATGTAGACTGACAGCTAACAGTTCTTGGTCTCTTTGATTATCACTGTATCTTTCACAGTGAAAACTGGTTTAAAAATCAGGAAAAACAAGACGGACAACCTTAGACCCATTCCAAACAAGAAGCTGGTTAACTACATCAAACATTTCTTAATGCAACTAAAGCTCTTTGTGCTGTCCTCCTAAGTACCCACAGGACAGAACAGTGAGCTGGCTGCCCCTCACCTGCTTCATGTGACACTAGACTGAAATCTATCAGTATTGCTCAGAGTTTGACCTACGTTTCTGGTATAAAAAAAATCCTAAAGGATCTGCTGGCCCCTCAGATTCACACAGCTTTTGAAGCAGGTGAACAACAGATCAGTAAGAGATGTTGTTTCCACCTTCTTTCTGCTATTGTTGTTGTGGGATTTTATGCTTTTTGCCTGTACTCCACACTACCTGTGAGAGATCAGACCTGGTTTTTTTATCTAATACTGTCCTTCAATACTTTGTTCTCCCTTGGAGATACCTGTCATAGATGGATTGGCACATATCTGAAAGCCTCACCCAAGCTTGGTTCACAAGGCTGAACTGAAAGAATTTAGAGACTAATTAAAAAGGAACTTAAAAGAACAAATCTTTCAAGTGTCTGATAATGCCAAGGGTGCTACAAAACCGGGCCCTGCCCTGACTTTAAAGCATACCTTAAACAATCACTTCTGAGAGTGAAGTGGCCCAGTAAGCCAGATGTGTCTGCCCACCAGGGGAGTTCCCTAAAAGCCCTCAAAGCATCTGCTAATAAAGGCTTTGCCCTGGTCACACGGCAAGGCTGTGACAGAAGCTGCTTGGCTTAGGTTTTTTTAAATAACTAATATTAACATAGTGAAAGCTACCCTGAGCATCAAGAATAAATTCCAGCTAGTAAGCAGAGGCCCAGCTTCTGGCATGCCCCTACTCCACCAGCCTTTGGTATGTGAAAGCCACCTGCAAGGGAGACTCGACCCTGTAACACCAAGGCTCGACAGGAGCACAGCTCAGTAAAGCAGGCGCTGCCAAACGGGGGTGCTGAGGCAGACCACCACTGGCCAGCCTTCCCCTCCATTTCAGCGGGTGAGTTTTGCAGGTAGCTGTCTTTTGGCTGCCACCACCTGCCACCCTCGTCCAGCGCACAGGAGGTGACACGTGGACTGGACTGACAGACGGAGAGTGCAGAGCATCACTGCTCTGACCAGTGTCCCAACAAGGACTTTCCAGAACATTTGTATGCCTCCCTTTTTTGAAAATGACCTTTTAAATCACTCTGACAGTGAAAACTGAATACGATGTTTAAAGGAAACCTGCAGTAACTTGTGGATGATAAGATTTTTTTTTTAACTCTTTGAATGTGACTTCTTCATTTACATGAGTGGCTGAGACAGCCAGAGTGTTAGTGTGCATATTCACCACCTCCAGACTCCATGCTGGACAAAATGCACTGGAGAAGACAGTAAACACAATTTCCTATGCCAACTCATTGAGCTGGGAGACATGCTAGCATAAAACCCTAAATCCCAGAAATGGGATTTGCTTAATCAAGCAAGCTTTGCCAGAAGATGTAATCACACACCACAGAAGATTACATTAGCCTTTTAGAAAAAAACCCACACTTAACCAACTCCTGAAATTCTGCTTTGGTATTTGCATTAAATCCATGCAAATGGTATGGGCTTCAGCATGTGTTTTCTCCCACACCAAAGCAGCCAGATGGACAGCCAGGGATGTGAGAAAAATATTTTCTGCTAAGCCTGAGGGGAGATGAACAAGAACAGAAGCCCCCATGTGCTTTCTCCCCAAGTCCAGTGCATACATCCCACCCCCCCATACTGTGAGCCTGGTTTTCACAGAGCTCCCTTCCTTTGACTGTGGAGAAGCAGTGGCCTGGCAGCCAGTGGGCAGTACTCCTGCCAGCACCTCAGCCACAGCCAGGAAGTGCACCTGGGGTGCTCTGTGCTGTGTCAGAGCAGGAAAAAGTCTGGGGGTCCCCACCTTCACTACCCTGCCATCCAGCAAGGCCCTGGGAAGAGGGGTCAGCCTGTGGCACAGCCATCAGTTATTGCAACACAGAAAGTGGCTTTGTATAAATAGCTTTTGTTCCACTAAAATTCATCTACACGAGCTTGCTTCCTTCCTAACAGTTGTTAATGGATTTCATTACAGTTTTTCTCCTTTTTCATGTACATTCCTCCCTCCACGACGAAGGCACTGGAGCAGCTGCAGCCAGCTGTGGCTTCCCCACTGGGACCCTGACTGCTGCCTCTGAGACACCAGTGACAGTCCCGTGATGATGGAGAGCATCTTAACTGCAGACAAGACTGCTTGCTGCTGCCGTGGGAATCCGGGCAGCAAAGCGCTGCTCACATTCCAGCCAGGGACAAGATGAGTGTGCCTTACACACTGCAAGAAGGAGAAGCACTTCATTTGAATTCAGTGGGGTAGAAGAAACAAATTCATCACATAGAATGTTTAGGAAAGCCTCACCCCGTCTGAAGTGTTTCAGGAATAATGTTCAAAAAAATGGTAATTGTACCCTCCCCATCTTTGCTTTTTCTAACCGAGGAAGGGAAAGACAAAACATTCATTGTCCTTTTCCATCATTTTTAAAATCCAATTTTTGACTGGCTGTTAGCATCATCTCTGCATTAAATACCAGAATTCACCATGAGCCAAAGCCTGATTATCTTTGCTTGGACCAATCTCCTAGGAACATCAGCCTGGGAAACAAATCAGTACTTCCTGACACGCGAAGCATCTCAGCTGATAATCCCAAGTAGGCCAACTAATGTGGATTTCTTCACTGTTTTACTTTTCTAATTCTATAGGACACAAAGAAAGTACACTCAAATAAGGGTATTTCACATGTGCATGTCTGGCATTTCACATGTGCAGCCACTTCAAAACTAAAACCCAGATGCTAAGAATGTGAACTACCAGACATATACAGGTATTCTCCAAGTGATCCTGTTAGGACAGAGATATAATTGGGCTGGCAGATACACTTTCAAAAAGTACAGGTCTTTTACAAACAGAGAAATATCTTTGCCTCTCTCCATCAAGCAGCTTTTACTGCTTGGTTAGCTGGTATTTTTTAAGTTCAATTAATTCCAAATCCTGACAAAACAAAGCTTATTTTGCTTGGTCATAAGCTCATAAAACACAAGAAGAGCTTAATGCAAAAACGTGAATAAGTTAGGCAGTCATTTAGATATTTGCTCATTTAAATAGGGGGCATTCTTTGCATTAATTTAATGTTGTCAAGTAAGCATGGGATGCATCAAATGCTTTGGCTTTTATGCTGCTCCTTACTGATATAATAATAATTGCCAATAGCTCCTTCAAAAAAAAAAAAACAAACAAAAACCACTCACCATGCTATTTGGGGGTTTTATAACAATATTTAACAGAGGGGAGAGCATAAAAGGATAAGGGCCTTAAGTCATGCCTCCAGGCAAAGTACATATTTACCACCCCCTATAAACTACGTGCGAAACCACTGTTCGTGGATACAAAGACAAGTCCAGTCAAGGTCTGCTGTTACCTGTGACCTACCTTCTCCAAATTCTGCTCCGTGCTCCTGTTCTTCAGCTACCTCTTTGCTGCAGCTGCATCCCTGTCCTCCCCCTGCCTGCTGCTCCAGCCCCTCTCCTCTGACAGCGTTAGCAGTACCTCTCACACTACTGCATATTGCCTGCTTGATTCATCACTGAATCAACACAAAATAAATCCCCCAGGCACACCACAGCACTGCTACATTAATGCATCATCTACGCTGCAAGAGCATCTTTTAAAATGCCTAGAAAATTGTTTTAGAAGACCATGGTTTTGTTCTTGCAGCACTCTAGCCAGGAGGTGGTTAAAACAAAGGCGAAAAATCACAGCAAATAATCTGAAAGACTGTATTCCCATCATGTTTGCCACTTCCAATCCTATTTTTTCCTATACAAATCTTTGTGCAGTTGCTCTGTTGAAATCAGTAGGAAGGCTCTGGCTTTCTGGAGGTGGAAAAGGCCAGAACCTGATCCTGAGTGCAGGAGCAACACCTCTTCACCCACCATGAGCCTGCGGTGCCGTGTCAGTCATTTATTTCTCCAGACACGCCTGCCTAGGAAGAAGCTTTTACAGGAATTGTTTTAAATACATTCTGTCCCACACAAACATGCAGCCAAAAAAGTTTAAACTCTGCTCTTGACACAGTCTTTTTCAATACAGATAGGAGTTCATATGAAACATTTGTCTTTCACATTTGTGTTTTCAGCTTTACAATTTTCATTTGCTCAAGACCTCTTATCACATCTCATTCTTATTTTAGCACTAGCCCTAAAAGAGTTACAGAGTTGATTATTTTGATTCAGCATCATCCTCCTATTCTCAATTTGCCTTAACATGAGAAAGACAAAAGAAACAGCCCCTATCCCTCCATATAATTTTATGTTCTCACTAATAATGTCTGAAGGGCGGATAAATGTGGGAAAACAAAACAGAGCTGCACACGTGCAAGGGGAAGGATTCCTATCACTGCTGAGAGCCCATCTCCTGTGTTTTCCTGACTGGGCAGTAAACTAGAGGCACTCCCAAATGGTGACAATGAGCAAGGAAGTTTGCTCTGCAAACAATTCCCTTTAAAAAAGCCTTGCAAGGAACTATTTGGTAGTGTTAAAGTTTTTGTCTCTTAAACATGCAATTCTCTACTGAAAGCAGATAATGTTAAGTAAAGTACCAGAAAATGAAGTGGCTTAAGATTATACACAGTCAGCTGGGCTTTCTCTAAAGAAACACTACACAGACCCTTTACAGCCTGTGAAGCTGAGTTTCTAGAAGCCAAAAGAAGCAGAATGAAGTAACTGAAGGCTCGTGTCAAAGGACAGCAGCAGGCAGGACCCCACACAATGGGTCTACATTGCAACCACACTAATACCCTTGTTGCACAATAGGGCAGGAGCAATAAATAGGAATTAAAGGGAAGATTAATTCCCCGTGGGTTTTACAGCTAAGAGGCATATTATTGGGGCAGCAACACCAGCCAGGAAGTTTTGATCCCAATGGCTAGCTTGGTCACCACTCCAAACCAGACCCTGACTCTGCTATGCCACAAGCAGGACACCCTGTGAACGCTACAGACCAGGAGGCTTTGGAGAGCTACTGTGGAAAACACGTAACAGAGCATGCCTCGTTCAAATAGCCTCATTCGTGGCTTTAGCTTTTGAAATGAACAAAAATAAAAGGGAAGAAATGACACCAGCAATGCTTGCCATCACTGTCAAGAAGTGGAATCTACTATAAAAGCTGAAAAATTATAAATACAAGAGTTTAGGAGTGTAGAAAGAACTAGGTGAAATCAGAGCAAAAATGTGTCTTGCAACAAAGCTGTGAAGAGCGTAACAAATAGAACTGGCAAAAATACTGGTACATTCAAAAAATAAAAATATTGAAATCGTCAAGTTCAGATTAAAGCTACTTAGACTTAGCTACAGGTATGACAAGAAATAACACCTACATGGAAGAAAACAAAACAAAATGCACTTAACAAGAAATGAAACTATGCTAAAATAAAGCCACATTAAAATCTGTGCAAGTTGTGAAAGATTCTTTACCCCCCCCCCCTTTTTTTTTTTTATTAAACAGTAGAGCTCGCCATCTGTTTGTGGACAGCACACAACAAGAGTCCTGAAGCCCTGAAAAAATCTGTACCAGAAACCTCCATTCTCACTCTGGTATCCCATAGCACAGCCACACCAAGTTCAGCTCTCCATATGTCGCTCAAAGTGTTTCAAGCAAACCAAGCAGCTCTGTGTGGAGAGTTGCAGGATCCCTGAAAAGCTCACATCTCCACCAACACCATGCTCCTCACAAACCCCAGCACCCAAGGAACAAATCCTTTTGGCACTAAGCTCACCTAGGGCCTTAACAAAACCATCCCCACTGTCCTGCAGCAATGGATGTCCCCCTGGGTGTGACCCCATGGCGTGGTGTCTCATGGACAGCCCACCACCCCCTGGCCTGCCTCCAGGGGCTGCCTGCCTGCCTGGGAGGGCTTGCAGGAGGGGAAAAGCCAGAACATGCAGAGAAACTGAGACAAAAGTTCTTTCCTCATTCTACCCTGTGCAAGGATCTGAATCTTCAGCTTTTCTGGCAAATCATCACCTTTCAAGTTTTTATCCTCTCCATCCCAAGCACTGCTACTGTGAGCACTTCCAGGCTGAGGAGACTGCCACTACATCAATATTCATCAAGGAGATCCTGAAGAAAGTTCATTTATTTTTCAGAATTATTACAGTTAATTGGAAACATCTGCTACAACTATCTGTATGCCAGAAGCATCCCAATCTCCTAGGCAGTCTCTGCAGGAGTACCCACTCTGTCCTTTCTGGATAGGTTTTGCCAACGGCATCTTTATTGTCAAAGAAAAGACACCACAAGACTAATTGGCCAAATGCAGAGTTTAAATTGTCTCTGCTCATTTTCACACAAAGTAGTAACATATGTTGTGCTGTCACAGCTGTGAAAGATATTTTCATCTCCATGTTGGCTTTTAACTGCTTTCTTGCAGTGAACCAGGTCAAAGAGTTTTGGGAACAGTGCTCCCCTCTGATACCCAGTAGCATCCTTAACCTAATAGAGTGCTGCAGTGAGAATACCCAAGCACAAGCAATCAACATTTTACATTTGTATTGAGATTAATGCCAATATATTACATGGATGTAAGTACATTATTTAATGTAACGTGAATGTTGAATATTTGTTGAAGTATTTATGTGAATAAAGGATAACTATTTGAATGTCCAGTGGAAAAATGTTCCTGTGGGGATAGAACACAGCCTAACTATGAAGTATTTGCGAATTCCAATAAATATTCACTGAGAGCTAGTGAAAATCTGGGCTGGAACTTACAAACATAGAATTTCTAAACAGGCTGTCAATCATAATGAAAAATGCATTTGCATACTGGACTTTCTAAGTTATTATTAGCCTTCTGTCTTACTCCATTGTAATTTTCTTTTTAATAGGCTGAAATGTGAGGCATGATCATTTTTAGTAAAAATATTCTGTCAAAATTGTGAATGATTAATGAAAATCACAATGTCAAATTAATTTTTTTAAGGAAAAAGATGAACAAGACATTCATATTAAGGAGTGAAGCATTGTTGTATCTCTGATGAAGTGAGATGAATGTTTATACTATAGACCTTGCCCATAACAGCTGGAGACTTCTTACTGGCTCTATGAGGCAGCATGATGGAAAAACTTGTTAAAAAGGTAAGGAGTAATAACTCAAAACCTCCAAAGACATCTTTGAAGCAGATGCTTTTCCCTGAGATGCCAGACTAGGAAACCTTGATCAGGGAGAGAGAAAAAAAAAAAAAAAGATAAAAAGAAAAAAAAAGCTGGTATTTTGAGCCAGATTTTTTTAAAAATTAAATTACTATGGGTAAAATTTTCACACAGATGGTCACTACGAATTTTCATCCCAAACCAGATTAGAAAAAGATTTTCTTTTTACACGAAGAGCAGAAATCAATCTTCTGTAATATAATCTTCTTAGGTCCTTGCCTACCCCAAGGGTAAGAAGAACCACAAATTTCTTTTTTAACAGTGTGGGAATGTACAGTTGTTTGTCAACACCATCAAGAAGTTTCAAGTCATGGTGAAAACTTGCACACATCAACAGACAGAAAAAATGAACTGTGAAAAGCAAGAAGACCATGTAATGTCTGGATCCATATTCTCATTTGGCAGAATTGTGACGTTGATAGTAATAATGCAAAAATAATAAGGCCTCTGACTGAAACAGCAAGTTTTCCTTTATTGCTTAGACCAGAATAGTTCCCACACTATATTATAACTGCAGCAATAATTAGGATGTGAACTTCTGGTTCAGTTTTCCTCCTTTCATGTAATGAAGTTATGAGGACCTTCATCACTTCATCTCATGAGTTTGAACCAACTGGTTTGTTTTTTTTTTCTGTCTTCCTCAAGAAGAGGCAATGATAAGGCAGACAGTGATTATCAGTGAATATCAAGAGATATTAAGTGAATAAACCCATGAACCTCAGTGTTCAGGTTAAAGGTCAATGCCAGTTAAGAAGTACTCTTGAACTCTCATGATACCGCTATATCAAAATAATACAACTGCTCTGCAATTTTAAGGCATAATCAAGTAGAAAATTATAGAGTGAAGTGTATGGTCTCTGAGCACATTCATAGGTCTTTATGCCATGAAAAATAAAATCCTTTCGCTCATTTGGACTGTGAAGCAGCTTTTTCTCAGAGAAACTGTGGTCAGTGGACAGTGCCACAGCTTCCTCTATCCCCCTGGGGAAAGCCCGGATCAAACTTTTCTGGATTCACTGCAGAAATGCAGAAGCTGTACTCACAGGGAAGCGGGAGATGTGCCATTTCTGTTGGTATTAAACAGAACTAGATGATGGAAAGAAAATCACACATTCTTGTCTGTAGCATCAAGTCACTCTTGATTCTCATGTTTGTTGGCTTGCCATGCTGCATGTCTGACACAAAAGACAATCTTACTCTCAAAGCACAGCAAATCAGCAAGTAAAATTCTTGGAATAACAACACTGAAATCTGTCCAATACTTTCCTAAAAACGCATATTAAATCTGCTTCAGCCATGGAAACTTGATTAATGTGTTTAATACATTTGGAAGAAATAATAATTCATGTCAAGGGTAAACAATGCAAGCATGGAAACTGGGTGAGAATATTATGAAGAGAAAAAAAAAAAAAGAAGCATATGCTTCAGGATACAATCCCACTACTGATAACCATTGTCATGTCGAATCCAAAAAGCAAGCTTTATGTGCCCTAACTGGAGTAAACTGTCATCTCCACTCATTCCCAGTGTGATAGTTAAGGCAAAACGAGCATTAGCATATGAATAAACTAAACTAATGGCTGGATCTTCTGTGAAATCTTAAATTCTGCTTTTTCAAGATTAGGGAGAACAGAAATTGTGACACATGCTTTCTCCTGAAATCCACAGAGGCCAACAAACCTCAAGGGAACACATGCAAGGAGGGAAGATGAGCAGCGACAAGAGCAGGAAGGAGGCAGCACACCTGCTCCGACCCAGCGCAAGCACCACAAGCTCCAGCGCAGAGCTGCTGCCCACACAGCTGCAGGCTGATCCCGGGGCCCAGCAAACCACCCACCACATCCTCCTCTGACACTCAAGCTCCTCCTCAGTGCACCAAGGTCCCCTCCCAATGGCAGTATCCAAGCAGCAGAGAAGCCATGCCTTGCCCAGAGCACAGTGACAGTGATGCCTTTCCCTGGTCTTAAAATAAAGAGGCAAACATGGTTAGAAGGGAAAAAGGGATTTTACCTCTGTATTTATTTTAAGGATCCTTAGGTGCACCACGTCCAGGTCGAATGCACCTCAGTGCACACCACAATGCACACTCCTAAAAGATCTGGTATAACATCATAGGTCTTACTAATTAGCATATCTATCAAAGATTCCCCTCTGAGAGGCTTGAGTGAGCCCCCCTTCCCCAAGGAACCTTCTCCTGGATGGTTCTATCTTAGTTTACAAAATGTGTTCTGGAGAGGACCTTGGGGTCTGGGGCATTCTGATCCCTAACTGCGAGGCTTCTAAAATGTTTAGTCTCTGAGCTTAACAAACAATTCTAAGAATGTAGGCAAAAAGCACTAAAGAATACAGAAGTTGTAAAAAGGTATAAAAGGGGTTTAAAAGAAAAGGCAAAAAATCATCATGGCATCAACAGTACCTAAGGGTACCTCTAAGTGCCTGCCCTTGGCACCATGTGCTGCTGGAAGGTGGCACAGCAGAGCTCATACTTGCTCCTAGTGTGCCTGGCATGGAAAGTCAACTTGATCGAACAATTTAAGAGCTCCAACCTGCCTTTGGGAACTACAGAAGTGTGGGACACAGCACTTACCTCACCATCAGGACACAGCTCTCTCTTGTCTTCCAAGAGCAAAACTTACGTGCTGTAAAAAGGGATTTTTTCTATTTCTCTGCAGGCAGGCCAATATTTAGGTTGTGCTTATGAGCAGTGATGGCTGATCATCCAAAGAGGAGCAGAAACTCAGCACATTCCCATAGCAGCAAAGGGCCTGGGACAAGCGGATGTGACTGACAACCATCCCTCCAGGAGCTGCAGAGTTTGCTCTCTCTCAAGTCTTCCCCTTTCCTGCTGTGCTGCAGCTGCGTGCACAAGAACACATCATCCTTCCCGCTGCTCGCAGTGCACAGACACAGACACCACTGGGGAATGCTTCAAACACGTGGAAGCAGCTAGCAATTTAATTAAAACATCCACACACAGAGAGGCACACGCACATCCCATTCCTCCAGAGAAACACCTCAAATAAATACAGGACCACAGGACTGCCAGGAAACTCACAACTCCCTTCTATGAACTCCATGATGCTCCATCCTAAAGCTGCTCTTTATTTTTACCTCTGCTACACCTGGAAAAGTCTGTTAATGAACCACAGAGATAATCATGAACTGGTTTTTATTACCTGGCCTCACTCTACTCAGAGTAAAAAGCATGGCCTTGCACTTTGCACCATTACATTTCATGCCATATCTATCACACCAACTCAGAAGAAAACATCCTTGTATGATGCTATGATTCTCTTCTGAAATGCCAGTGACTCTTACCTTTGAGTCACCTATAAATTCGTAAGAATTTTGTCACCTGTCAAATTCATAAGCATACTACTGCTTATTTATGACGGTGATAGGAAAATATATTTCACCTCCTTTGAGGAATTTGATTAGCAGATTCCCTTTGGCCCAACACTCCCATTTTAAGATGAATATTTACATCTCCTCTTTATTCATTTCTCTACATATTTAAAATTTCTTCCATGAATCTTCTTTTTCTCTTGCCATATTGATAGATCTTCATGTGGGTACCACATTCAAATTCTTCATCAAGATTGAGATTAATCGCATCTATTGCTTTTATTTAGCAACAGAACTGAAGAAGATGGAACAGCTAACCTTGGCACAAAAATACTTATTTATTATTTTTTATTTTATCCCATTTTCCACTAGCTTCCCTGACTTCATTATCTTGTTCAACATTTGTTCTAAAATATTATGTACTCTAGAGGTTGGCCTAACAGGCTGTTATTTTCCCAAATCCACTTCCCCTGGCACCATCTCAGAATCTGAAGTTTACATTTTATATTTCTCATTCACATGCCCCAGTGTTCAATATAGTCATTAGAAAGTCTGCAATCTCATGTAACAAAAAATGGCTTTCCAGGGAGGAGCAAAAAATGCTTTTTAGAAGTAAAATCTGACGACCTCTCACTGCAAGCCTCTGGAAAAGAAGTGATGGATATTGTTTCTCTGCCTTGTCCCTGAAACTGCACTGTTTTAATGTTGCACTAATAGCTAAGGTTTTCTTTAATAGTTAATATGGGAAACATGGTTCCTTTTAAAGGGGCCTCCCAAATCAAATCTAAAATCAAATACCTCCCCATAACTTAATTTAATGGGTTAAAAAGGTCAAGAGTCTCTTCACCACCAAAGTACTTGTCCAATTCTCAACAGGCATTTTCACTTCTGTCATCTGGAGCAAATGTGTATAATGCAAATGGCATTCAGAAACTGTATTTCTTTGAAACTAAACCCACTTTTTGCAGCTGCTGCTTTAAACACCATCAGTCTGGAAATGAAACAAAGCCTTGTCTCACTGACATATTCCTGCATTAACATGAACTCCAGCAAGTGAGTTTAAGTGGGTTTGGCCACCATCTGTGGGGCTCTGCTGTACATTCCACTGTACACTAGTCTACAACCTAATTAACAGCCCTGCTAATATTAGATAATAACAGATATCTGCTAATATTATGCACAAAGATGTAATTAGAAGTGTGTGTGAACACAGATATGTTTGGGAAAAAAGAGAACAAATGTGCAGCTCCAACTGATATCTTTATTAACTCGTTCTCAGTGGCAGTATCATACACCAGGGTAGTGTAAGGTTAATGCATACCCCACACTGTGACCTTTCTGACTGAATTTAATTGCACCCCTACCAAGGATATAGCAAAATGATAAGGTGCATCCTGATTGATTTTCTTCCTTGCAGACCACAAGAGCTCATTTCAACCAAATCTTGCCATTAAATTTACAGCACAACTGAAAAGGAGTTTTAAATTACATACACCCTAATCTAATATTTGAAACTGTTATATCAAAGACTGTCTCCATTATAAGCTGCAAAATCCCTATTTGCCTCTTCTGTAAACCCACTACACTACATACAGCATTATCCTTCAATTGTTAGCGTGCTTAAAATGTGTGTCTAACACTGTCAGAGCCACGCTGTCAAGCGTTAAAGAGCACTTTTAGGCATTCTGCTCCTGTAATCCTTGGGGACTTCAGTAACTACAAGTCAGGGGAAAATCAAAGTAAAGAGAAAAGACAGGTCATCATGAACCTAAGTGCAATGTAATCTCATGACAGACATTTCTTCTCTACATGAACAACACGTTTAGGTTCTACAAGAATTTTACTGTCCTTACTTTAGTAAAGCTGGGATGGGTATCTTTGTTAAGATACCAGTGCACGGTGAACTACCTGAACTGGAAAATTTTGTCAGAATATTTTATACACTGTGATTACTCTATAAAATATTATATGTCTCATTATAGCAGGGCTTATTCAAGACTTAAGTTTCTTTTGTTTGATACCAACTCAGATTTTTTGTGAATTTTTCATTATTTTTTAAAATAAATTTTTTGTGATATTTTCAGATATTCAATACTAAGACTATATTCTGCATTAAAAATGTCCATGGGAAACTTTGAGATATGTGTCTGTTTTAAGTAGTTTCCACTCGCAGTGGATGAAAGTAACAGCCAACCATGCTGGGATTTCAGGGTTTTTTTTAAGGAGGTGATGGCAGGAATATTTTGTTATTACTGTATAGGAGTTTTAGCTATTGCACTCATCATCACGGTCAGAATGGCTCATCTGCATTAAAGTTCTGACGAGCACTGTGCACAGCTGAACCATCACTTAGAGCACTTGTGTTTAGAGGAATGGAAACTTGGACGAGCCCCAAATTATGGCAGACCTAACGTCTCATTTGCCAGCAAATCACCTGTATCAGAAATGACTTTAAATGACAATACTAAAATTGAATTTGTCCCATGTTTAACATGCCCATTAAAAGGAAATCCTTCAATGCCATTCACTGAGGCTCACATGCAGGGAGTCAGATGCCCATGTGGTTGGCCACAGCCCACCCTGACTCCGATAACCTGTAAATGCTGTGGAGTCAAGGAGGAACTTCCCGCTCAAAAACTCTCCCCTTTACAGGTGTTCTATTTTCATGAGTCTCTGATGCACAGTTACTGAGAGTGCTACCACGAGCCTCAGAAAACAACACTCTGGGGAGACGGGGACAGTCTGGCCTACAAGAGGTTTTGTCACTTTACCAAGACTCAATTTTAATTTCACAGCAAGGCCATACCCAAAGCCATGCTGGAGCCTCCTGAAGCCTTCAACCACCCCTAGCTTCCCTCGGATGACCCTCAGGAAAGAGTGGCAGCAGAAGGTTGGGGTGGACCTGAGTCTGGGTGAGTTTCACAGAGATTTGAGCAAAGTCAGTGCTCTAACAAAGCAACCTCCTGAGAGATCACTGTGAACCTGAACTCCTAATTTCTCATTCAATTCATCAGAATGCAAGTGCAGTATGAACGACTCCACCAAGGCAAAGACAGAATTAGCCTCATCACACATGCAGCAGCATATGTCTCTTCCAACATGCACAGCAAAATAGACACTGAATGGAAAACAGATGATTTTTAACTTCCTATTCTGTCTACCGGTAAAAAAAAAAGGCTCAAAACCCTGCATATCTTCATGTAAATTACTGTATTGCAAAGATAAATATCAAAGTTATGCAAGATGCTAGATAAGTAGAAAGACTTTAAAGAACAAGGAAGAAATAAAAACACCTACAAAATCTCCAAAGACAAAAAACCAACAGTTTATTTGTGTTCCCAGGAAAGTCCAAAGCCAAATATTAGCATTTTCCTCTGGAGGCAACTTTCTGCATATTGAGAGCCAGCCTAAATAAACGGCTGGCTTTTCTTCTTAAAATATTTGGGGAGTCTGCAAATTTTTTTCTCCTTTGAGAAAATAAACATGAAAAACAATGCAGGAACAACTTCACACAAGAGTAGTGAAGAAAAATTCAAATACCTAGTTATAATTATAAATGAAATTTTGGCCATGCAAAATCCATAAGAAATGCTGTCAGATTGAATGTTTGCCAGCCACTCTTCAGAGCAACAACCACAGAAAACTACCCTTGTCACCTCCTTGCTGATCTCCTTTCCCCACGCTTCATTTATGCATTTTATGTGGCTTTTTAGTTTTATTCCCACATTTCTCTCTTAGTCTTACCTTAGCCCATTCCCTGCTAGATCCCCAGGTTCTTCTTTGGTATCCCAAAATCTCAGCTGAGGACTTGCTGGTATCTACCATTAGAGGTTCAGGGGCTCCAGTCAGCTTTAAGCTGCAGTAATTTTTTCTACTCTGTAAAGCCTGAAGGGATAGTACTTTTCCTTCCTTGCTAAATAGTAAACATTCCCCTTCCAGTGGGCAAACAAATTATCTTCTGTTGTTTGTAAAGACACTCAAACAATACCCTTGTTTACCTTTATAAATGTCTTTGTGCTATCCCTAGTCTAGCTCAGGGAATGGAGCCGAAGGTGATGCAGCTGACACAGAGCAGACAGGAGTAAAGGCCTCAACACCCAGAGAAATCTCTGCCCAGCAAAGTACAGAAACAGTCACTCTGAAATCTGAGTTTGGGCTAAGATAGCAGCAGCAAACTGGATCTCAAGACACTAAGTATCTTTAGTGAGCAAATTAATTTTACTCATCAACTCAGCAGAAACATGTTTTTCTGCCTCCAGGGAAGGGTGCAACGTGTACTCATTAATGACTGTTTATACAGATCAACACTACCGCTGTATTAATTCCCCGCCACCACCACCTTACATGAGGTATTTCGTGATCAAAGTGTTGAAATCAACACTGCCAAAGCAACATTATTTGAGCAGTCAAGTTAAGCACACACACGTTTGAAGGATCAGAACTTAATGAGGTTTTTTGATTGTTTTTTTGGCATGAATACAACAAACACTTCAACACAAATATAACTCTGCCCATGCGAAGTACAGAACTCTGCTCATGCAATTAGCATCTACAAGCACAAGTAACTGTTTGTAAGAATCAAACAAGTCATTAAATGTTATTAGCTTATTTCATAAGTAGACTAATTATTTCTGAAATAGCTACTTTCTTAAACTACATGGCCGACATGTAATCTGTTAACCTTCATTTACCAGTTTTCACTTAAATGAATCCTACGAATCTGACCCAACTTCATTAAAACCAACAACTTCATTAAAACCAACACATCTTTGCACATGGAACTCAATGCATCCAAATGAAAACCAGTCTACTGCCATTCCAGTCAACAGGGCTGAGGACAAACCAGTGCCTGTAACTCGGTCATCACAACCTCAACTGTGTGATGTGCATCAGCATACACATTAGAAAATATAAAGCCTGTTAACTCGTTGGGTCCTTCTGAAAATCTGAACACATCCACTGCTCACACTGCTTCGCTTAAAAGCTGGTTCTAAATTCATCCAATACAGTTTGAAACTGAAGGTGACTGAAATGTTTTGCGCTACTATGTCACTTCCTAAGAAAGCTGATGTTAGAAATATTTCCCAGATGTGGGTTAAGATTTCCAGATGAATAGAGGGAGCAGGTGAAAGCAGGAGATGTGGGCTCCTGACCAAAAGCCACTGATGGTCTGCATTAAACAGCATTTGCCCAGGATGTGTCAGACAAGAGACCTGAGGCTGGGTTCCTGTTGCTACAGAAAGTGCCTGGCCAAAATACTTGGCTGCTCTGGCAAGAGTTTCTCTCCATATTGTTTCATTAATGTTTCCAAAAGTTTTGCTTCTGTATGAAAAAAACCCCCAACCCTGCAAGTTTCAGATCTCTCATTTTGCACCAAAATAAATTGTGGGGTTTGACCAGTCACACCCACAGACAACCAGACTTCCAGGGCATCTCCTGGACTACCAATGCACAACAGAAACTTAATATGAATTTTCATAACATTTAATATAAAAACTTACCTAAATATCTCCTCCAAACTCTGAATAGTATCTGGCATACTCAGATTATTTTTGCTTTTTCTGTGCATTTTCCACATTCAGAAACATTTTTACGGTTTTAGGGTTTTTTATGGCATCAATAAGCTACATGAGGAACGACAGAACCAAAACGTAACAGAAAAGGTCTCTAAAATATGCTATAATGTTGTCAGCTACAGACAGTAACTACAGAAACATCATGGAAATAATACAGGCAATAAATTGAAGCTATGTGAATATTTATTTTTATTTTCAAGACAACTCCTGAAATTATGAGATCAATTTGGCCTTATTTTTCTCTCATCATTTTTCAAACTTGTCAGAAGGAAGTGTAAAACCACTGCAATCAATACTCTCTCTCTTGCTAGCCTGGATTAATAGATTTATGTTAATTGCAGACATCTACATAAAAATACCTCTTAGTATCTTCTTCCATAGGACTTCTATTGAGGATGAAATTCTGACCACACAAACAAAGTAAAAAGAATTTTTTTTACTTTATCTTTTTTTTTTAAGGGAAAACTTACCTTGTAGCACATTTTCAGTCATGAAAAGATCTGATTGCTTCCAAAGGCTTTGATCTTGCTATCACACAGCAGCTCCTGACTGAAACGAGTGACCTTGGGGAGACTCTGAGAGAATGGGGATCACGCATCTTAGAAAGAGTCTCCTCACATCAGACATGCTTTTTCATACTCTCTTCACTTCCAGGCTGGACTGCAAGAAGTATCAAATCTCTGCAGCTCCAGCTACAGGGATGGGAGTTATCAGCTCCTCAAAGGTTCACACTTCTCGGCTGTGGACAGGACAGCAAGACACCTGCTCCCCCTGAGACCTGCTGAGTCTGGTGGGGTGGTGCTCCACTTCACTTCGGTTCTCTGAAGAGCATCCAAAAGCAAAACAACAGAAAGACAACTAGCCATCACTCACAGCTTTCAGACAGGGAGAAAACCAGCAGAAAAAGCCTTAGCCAATATATGGGGATTTTGCAGCATTTGACATTTCTTTCAATAGCATGAACTAAGCCCCAGTAAGCATCAAGTGAAGAATGAGTTGCTTGTCCTGGTTAAGCACTGAGCTTAGATAGTGGGATAGAAACTAACAAGAAAAATCATTGAAAATGCAGGATCTGTTGACATTTTCCAGCATGCACTGACCTTTCTAGTACCATTACATTTGGCTTTGCAGCACAATTACAGTTTCAGCTCTATGTATCGATAAGATCCTCATTATCTGAATTCTATCAAAATCTTTACACTTCTCGAGAGAGCAGAGAAAAAGGTCTGTCTGAAACAATATTCAGTTCAGTGACACCAAAAAGACCCCCACTCAACTGCTGAGGTTAATTGTTCACACCACTGCACTGTGACCTAGCCAGGTAAGTAGGGGGAAGAGGCTGACAACTAATGTGAGGATGATTCCTCGTGACAGTGACAATAGTAGGTAGCTAAAGAGCACAAAATGCAATATTCAAGGACAGAGCCTAGAAAATGACCCTTGCAATCACAAGCTCACCTGCAAACCAGAAATCATTTCATGATAAGTGAGAAGAGCTCAAGTTAATTTGTCACTCTGACCTCAGAACCCCATACTATCCCTTGTTTAACTCAACTTACGAGGTTATAATGGCTGGTTTTGTTTCTAGCAAACCTACAGACTTCCTTCACTTCTCCTCCTCCACTTATACTAAAGGTAATGCATTTTATTACAGAAATAAGGAAGATCTGCATTAAGTCATGTCTGCTTCAGAACTCAGTTGACTCCCCACCAGCTGGAATCTATTATTCGATTAAAAATGTTGTTGTGCCAGCTGCCATGCAGCACGTTTCACTACTCTGATTCCAGGTGGAATTTAATCCATTCTGAAAATGTAGTCTAGTATGAATCAGCCTCTTCTCAGTAGTAATGCATAACTGGAAAATTAAAGCATTAAAAAATGCCACAAACCTAGACCTGGCCACTCCAATCTCTAAAGCAGAAGGTGTTCAGTGACGAAGAATTTCAAATTTCACATATTATAAGGTAGTAATTTCATAAACCAATATCCTAATTATACCCTCAGGTTTGTTTATAAAAGTGATCTTTCTTACCATAAAAACCAACCTAACTCCTCTTCCACCAGAGCCAGTCCTGAAATAAAAGACAATTGCTGAGTTTAAAAATTTAAAAGCTTTTGCATCTCCCTGATACAGTGAAGTATTTACTAGTGGAGGGTAATTATTAGAGAATGTGCCCAGAGTAAAAAATAATTTATAGTTAAGTCTGTTACTACTAATTCAGTTAGAATGAGACTGTATTGGGCAAAAAGCCCATTTAATTTGAGGGGGATATCTGCCTGGTGTGAACTGCAGGAACACATGCCAGGAGTATATACCGTGAATCAGCACTGAAAATGTTGCTTAGCTTCTTGCAGTGCAAGAACATTAAAAGCTTTAAGGCAATTATTTGCAAATGCATACGTACAAGGCCTCTCAATAGAAATACAGCAATGGCATGTTGATAGGTCTGATTCTTACTATTCTCTTTTTCTGTTACCTCAAAGCAAGTTGCAGACTACAGCTTCAGTAGCTCTGAAAAAAGTCCACTGTTAGCTCTGAAGAATGTTTATATTCAATGGATGTTTGCAGCTTTCTCTGTTCAATTGATGGTCATAAAGTTAAAAAGTTAAAAGGTTTTGATGGCTTCAGACAAGATACAGTCTCTTAATATGCAGACATAAGAACATGCAGAGGTAAGGCTGAAAGCTGAAGCCCATACCCATTCCTGGTGGTGTCAAGGCAGAGTGCTCATTTTATTTAGAAGAGCTAGGTAAACATCATGTGGATATTTCACTGATTATACTGATAAACAACAGCCAATCTAAATTCCCAAGTGGCAGTTATGCCATGTATAAAATAGCTCAAAGAGAATACAGCAGGCTTTAGTCACAGCACTGAACATAACTGAGGGGTCAAACCCCTGCTGACCCAAGCTGCTGTGACGTGATGTTTGCTTAAACTGAACGGATGCTCTGAGCACGGCAGAGCAGCCCAGTGTGGGCACTACAGGAAGTGCCATGGTGATGGGCAGCTTTGCTGACAGTGTCTGCAGGGAAGCGAGCCCCTGCAGAGCCCCACAGGTACTGAACTCCTCTTCAACCATCAACAGGGATGCCCCATTCAGACTCCCCAGAGAAACAAAAATAAATTAAATTTGTTGCATCTTAGAGATCTTCCTTTCAAATACATTTTAATTCAGTTTGGGAAAGCTTGACCTAATACTTCTGATTTTGTGGGTTTAAATTATTTCCATTTCCAGACCAATAAGACGACTCCCTCAATAAGCAAGAAATGTATTATTTAATCTATTTTTAAAGACTGAGCTTTGTGTATTTTAACTTTCCATTCTACACCCTCTTTCACACCAGTACAAAGTATCGTAGTGTAGCCCTTTCTACGCTTGTTCAAGCGCCAATTAGAAATGCAGTATGCGTGCACATATTGACAAACACCCCATAAATACAGAAGACATGAAAATAATGTTTATGCACTTCTCCCATTCACTAGCTTTGCTGGCAGCATAAGCCAGCAACCTCAATCCACCATCATCAAATGAGTGAACTCGCCACAGATGCATTCCTCTTGTCTGTCATGCAAAATGGAGATACTCTCCATGCTAAAGACACAAGCTTCCAGCAGTACCTGCTTTACTGAGAGAGAACAACAGCTCCTCTAAAGATACCACCAAGAGGATTTACACCACTGGAAAGGAACTTTAGTTTCTCCTGGGGATACTTGTTTCAAAAGTGTCACAGACAGTGACATTTAAAACCACGATGCTCGTATACGCATAAAAAAAGCCATACATTGAGATTTAGCATAATGTCAGGAAGGGAGCCCTGTATAATAGGAGTACAAGTCCCAGATTTTCTAACAGAGACCTTAAAAAATAGATTCGATGGCAATTACAATATTCCTATCCCAAATAGGAGCTAAAACTTTATCCCACCCTACACTGGCATGTATTGTGTGTAGGCCTTACATGTCAATAAAAGGAAGCAAATGCTTTTAACGGCACACTACAGAGTATACAATTTACAGGAAGGCTATTACACCTCAATAAATATTTGCTGACTAAATGTACTATTTCAATTAACATAACCCTTATTGAAATCAAAAAGGGTACTGAAATTTAACTAAATTTTAAGAAAACTACTGAGTAGTAACAGCTGTAAGGTATCTTATGTAAAAAAAATCATGTATATGTATATTTATATTTCTATTTCAATACCACTGGTGCAAAATCCTCCATATATGTTGCAGGTGAGGAGGAACCTTTTGTGATTCCAGTGCAAAACCACCTGAATCTGTCGAGGCTGATGCTCTCCCGAGAGGTGTGGCAACACACAGAGCTCATGACTGCCACACACACGTGCCTGAATGTGACAAAACCCATGATGCCCTGACAGCACAGCTGCTGATGCCTGCAGTCCTCCCTCAGCCTGCCCTTGCAGCCCAGGCACACACCATGCCCTCACATGAAAGCTGGAGGTCTACACAGCGGAGCAGGTGAAGGCTCCTGTATTACTAATTTTCTGAGTATTGCCAGCCCATAGGATTGTGTTCCTTTTCTTCCACAATCTGCAAGGCAAAAAGTCACCACCAGAGGAGAAATGAGAAAGCGTTAGGATTAAACTGGTAACACAGGTTCCAGCAAAGAGCTCCTACACATGCCTGGGAAAACACTGAGTAAATGTCCCATCCATACTCAAACCTCCATTTCCCAAGCTCCTGATGCACAGCAGTGCTCAACATACACCTGCAAATGGAAGCTCCAAGAGATCTGAAATACTAAGGAATGCCACAAGCCCTTCTTTTCTTAAAAAAAAAACAAGTCTGTATTTCAGCTCAGATATTTCATAATTATTAGAAATATTTTAAGAATATTCCTTATTAAGGACACGTGCCGTAATTTTTCACCTTTACCATATGATAACATCTGTTTTCCTCACACGGTGCTGTAAAAAAGTCTGTGGCAGTGGTGAAGCATTGAGCCATCACAGTTATTTTCTCTTCACTGTGTTATGGTAACATGGAATCATAGAATGATAGAATGGCCTGGGTTGGAAGGGACCTTAAAGATGATCTAGTTCCATCCCCCTGCCATGGGCAGGGACACCTTTCACTACACCAGGCTGCTCAGAGCCCCATCCAGCCTGGCCTTGGACACTTCCAGGGATGGGACATTCACAACTTCTCTGGGCAACCTGTTTCACTGTCTCACCACCCACACAAGAAAGAATTTTTTCCTGATATCTAATCTACTCTTTTCCAGTTTGAAGCCATTCCCCCTTGTCCTGCCACTACATGCTCTTGTAAAAAATCCCTCTCCATCTTTTTTGCAGGTTCCTTTAAGGTACTGGAAGGTCAGAATTAAGTCACCCTAAAGCCTTCCTTCTCTTCTACAGGCTGAACAATCCCAGTCCTCTCAACTTCTCCTCCTAGGAAAGGTGCTTTATCTCCCTAATCAACACGGTAGCCCTCCTCTGGATTCACTCCAACAGGTCCATGTCCTTTTTGTGCTGGGGACCTCATCTAGCAGTCCCAGGCAGGGCAGAAGCACACTGGAGGCTGTGCTCAGTGAGAACAAAATAGATAATTCTCACCTGGAAAGCCACATTTAAACATTGAAAAAAAAAGTCCAATAAGTGGATACGGATTGTTGACAAGGAAGTAGGAGGAAACAAAGAGACCACATCAGTCAACACAAGAGGACAAGAGGCAGTGGCTGTAACACATCAATAACCTACTTTTTTTTTTCAGGGATTATGGCAGAGGAGATTCTAAGAAGGGATTTAAAAGGAGAAAATGAGGTTAAGTGTATTGATGTCTGTCCACAGCTCATCCTTAACTTCAGCACAGCAATGAACAAAGCCTGCAGATGCTGTTTTGAATACACAGCAGGTCAGTGACAAAGCTGGTATTGCTAATGAACTGGAGGGCTGTGTGGACGGATGGGCCAGAAGGGCTTTGGATATGAAATCAGACTTCTTCTTTCTACCATTATTACAAGAGAAATACATGAACATTACAGAAACACTCACAAGAAAACAAATTTAACAGCAGGTTTGAACAAGGTAAAAGCTACACAAGCTCTATGTGGACCACGCTCCACAGTGGACTGAAGAACGGCATTGCCTCATGGCCACAGGCATCCCTAGGGCTGGCTGCTAAACAAGTCTCAGTCACAGACATCTGTGGAGGAAGAGGCACGCCTTATTCAACAACTTTCTTGGCTCATTTTTTAATATCAGGACATCATTAACTATTTTGGTTGTTATAAGGAGTTACTGTCTTCTAATGACTCCTAAAATATCTTTACACAACAGTTGGAAACTTCAGCATTTTGTAACTGATTTTGTCTTTTATAAAGTGATTTACAAATGTGCTTGCTATTTAATTCTGCTGGAAAATATTTAAGGCAGTATTTTTTCTGTCACCTCCTTAGCTCAGCCATTTACCATATTGAAAGAGCAGTGGCTAAGGGGCCCATTTGAGCTCAGAAGCAAACCTGAGTCTTAAAACACATCTACTGCCTCTCAGTAGATGAAAGTCTCAACAGCAGTGCAGCCTTTTATCCCACTGACCCATGAGATGGACTAGTGTTTACCATCCCCTTACTAAGCCTCTGAAAATACCTGTTTGTTTGGTAAGGCTAGGTGTTTTGCCAAAGATATGTTGATATTAGGTGAATTATTGAAACAAGAAGGTAAAAAATAGAAAACAGCAATAGACATCATCTTCCCATACAAGACCTTTTTAACAGTGGTTTACAAATCAACCACTTTTCACCAAAGGTTCCAGCAAAGCATCAGAAGAAAGAAATTTTAGGAACACAACAATATCACAAAGTTAAGAAAATACTTTCTGCTGTGCTGCACTGTATTCATGTAAACCTTAGCTACAGAATGCCTGTTAAAAATGTGGATTATCCTTGATTATTTTGCTTAGTGCTCTTCACCGTGTCCTTTAAAAACCAGTAAGAATCAACACCTGAAGGAAAGCCAGGAGGCAGCATACTAGCTAGCTATGTACCAGTGCCACAAATCACTACAGACTGGAAAAGCACAGCAGCTGGAGTCCAGCATCCTGATAACACGAATACTGTGTCATGTCCAGCCCACTTTCATCCGTTGTGAGGGATTCCACCAGGCAGAGCCTGGCTCAGGGAGACCAGCAGTGCTTTCCAGGCTCCGCCGGACACAGCAATAACATCCCCACTGACTCCAAGGGAGATGCTGTGCTCACGTGAAAACCCAGCTGCTCAGAAGGGAACTCGACATGTGTGTGCCAGCCTGAAACTGTACTCCCCCACAACTGGGTCCTTACACTCAGACTACAGCATCCTGTAAGGTTTTTATAAGACACAACTCACTGTACAATAAAACAAGCCTTCAAAATAAGTTAAATGAACCATGTCCTAAGAGTAGCCACTTCCCTGCACTGACTAGAGCTGGACCTTGGGCGAACAGCTCTGGGGCACACATCCTCTGCCTGAGTGTCCTGAAGAGCACTCCAGGCTGGTGAAGCAGAAAATGCATGTATTCGTGTTTTAGTACTTTATCTGGGGTGGGTTCTCTTCTGCTGTCAAAAGCCAAGAGTTATGCTCATGACAGCAGTAAGGACAGGACAGAAATAAGAAAAGAGTTCAGAGAGGCAGAGAAATGCAGTTGAGCTTTTGATGAACAAACCTCATTAACTGACTGGCTACCAGCTATACAAATAGATTAAAAGAATTATTATTACAGCTGTAGTTTAACAGTTTGGAAAAGTGACATTTAAAAGTCACTACATAATACTGTTACCTGTAATGCTATGCTGTAAATTTGTTATTTAAAATCTACTTGTAAATACACAGCAACTCTTGCAAGTTATTGGCAGTATTCAAAAGTACTGGCAAGAGCAAATAAAAATGTATCCATTTGGGGGAAATTAAGTATTCTTACAACTTCATGTTCTCATCGGATAGCAAGCACTAAAAACATGCCCATTGCAATGTGTACAACAGCCCAGAAAAATGTTGGGTTTGCTACACTTTCTTCATATTGAGTCAACTGAAATTATGTTTTCAAATCCATGAAAGACAGGCATAGTAAAACACTGTAGTGCTTTCCCAATGCCATCATATGCCAGAACACTATATCTGAAAGTTCATACACTTGATTTCCTAGAAGATACCACTTTTCCCTTCTTTTCAAAACCATACCATTTCCCAGGGAAAAAATACAAACATGTGCACGTTTCAGGCAGTCTTACTTGTTCTGGATGGACACAGATTATGCTGTCCCAGTTGAGTGATGTAAAATTGCATTCATTGTGATTCTTCATGATTGAAGAGCTCAAAGCCTTCCCTGGGGAAAACAACTATAAGGTGTTCTGCAGACCAATTTAAGGAATACATGTGGACTTCTTAGCTTCACAAGGTTAATGCATGACTTGGTTTCACTGTAAGTAACACAACCTTCTTATTAACCAAGAGAAAAACAATAATTTTCATGTCTATAGAATAGAAATGAATTTTCTTACATTTCCCCTCCCCCCTCAAAACATGCAAAGCAAATTCTGAAATTCCCAATGCAATATATATCAAAGAAGAAAAAGGTTCAAAGTCAAGTCCTAGAAAGTCAAGAAATGCCAGAACAAATTTAGTTCAGCTCCCTTGTGCTTATACATCAAGACGAAATATTTAATTTCACGATGACATGCTATTTTTGACTGCATTATCTTTGTTTTAAAGAACAAGAAACAAATTCCATAGTGGCCTGATTGGACCAGATGTTTAGATACTCATCACATTTCAAATATAATACTTCAGTAGTTATTTATCTTATTGAGAGAGGTATAAGATCAGACTAAAATTTTCCTAAGATTACCTGATTGTTTGATATCTTTTTCAGTAGAAAAAACATTACTGGAAATAAAATATATCTCCCACCAGCAAATACTGCTTGATAGTATGCTGTGATCTAGTTTTGAATGAACAAATTTCATTTGGCCTGACTTTTTTTTTCAAACAGGTCTATCACAATGACTAACTTATCAAAATATTTCAACTCGCTTTCTAAAAATACCAGCTATTTATTATTTTATTCTGCTGTACAGACATCAGTCTAACACTCAATTAGAGTAAGTGGCAATGAATCATGCACATTTTAGGAATGTCTTGGCTCTCTGAACAACATTGGGGTTCTAAATCTTTATTGATAGAAATATCTTACTTCCAACAGAAATTTACATACAAATGTGCAAATCAGGGCTAGAGCAGCAAGCCTGTGTTATGGCTAAGAGGTGTCTGGGCTTGGCTAGCTGCCTTCAGTGCCTACTTCCACCTTGGCTCAGATAATTGGACTAAAGATGAATGAAAATTTAGGCCTGCAGTTTTAATAGTAACTATTTGTTATTTAAATTTCCTGTTCCACACTAAATGATTGCAAGAATGTGTGCTCAGAATGAAAAGGCTGCTCTTTAGCATCAGCACATTGATTTCTTGGGGTCCTTGCAAAGCTTTTCACATTGTTCCTGGACTACAGCTCTACACCCCTCTAACTGCCTGTCAGACATCATTTCTGCTTTATGAATAAATAATATGATGCCCAGGGGAAAACGTTGGGCTAAGACAAAAAAATCAATATGTGTCTAGCACGTATTAGGCAGTTGTTCAGCTGAAGTCTGTCTCAAATATGTGGAGTAATTTTAAAAACAAAACAAATTCTTTCTACACTGAGCTTAAAAGAGGGTTATTAAGAAAGCACTACCACTATATCACCGTATATCCTATTTGAAGATTAATAACATTATACTCCTAAAATGTGAATAAATGTTCTGATTGCAAAGTATTTGGTGATTATTTGTCTACAAATTTCAAATATTCATGCTACAGAGAAATGGTAGCAAGTGATTTTTTATTCTGTTCCTCTTGGAGTGGTGCTGGTGCACATCTGCGTAGTAAAGCTGTTATTACAACTGACTTGTTTGTTATTTTAAAAATATCTTCCAAAATCGCCTTTTTTTTTTCTTCCAGAGGACCCGGGATCAAAAGTGAAACAAAAGCAGGGTAAATTAATCATTCATGCAGCTCTGTAATCGTCTTAGTCGTTCGTGCAACGTAAGCCTATTTTTGCAGTCGGCGCAGTTCCTGGTTCAGTCCCCCACCACGCCCAGATGCAAACCCGTCACAGGAATATTTCAATTGCTCCACTTCTACAGAACCTGTCTAAATAAACAGGCCTAACTCCTGTCACGGGGCAGTTCTTAAATTCCTTTGTATTATGCCCAAGAGGTGCTGGTTATGTAATTGTACCATTCAGCAAGCAGCATTGTAGGGACCGCTGCTCACTTGCTCTCCCACAGCTTACTGAAGGTGAACAAGCTTGACTCCTACACCTCCTTCCTTCCATGTGTCCTTCAGCATCAGGAAAGCTCAGGCTGTGCCAGGCAGCAGCACTCAGCCCCTGCTGACAGGACATCACTCCCCCTCCCAGTTCACTGATGGCCAGCGGGGCTGAAGCCTCACCCATCCTTGCCTCCTCAAAAATGTTGCCTTCCCATGGTGTTCCTTGAAAACATAGATCTCATGCTGGAAAACAATGAGGAGATGGACAGGTTATTCTGGGACAAGGGGCAAGCTGCCAGTGCTCCTAGGAGCCCTCAGGAAAGCCAGAGGCACCCCAGGTGCAGCAGCATGGCCAGGCAAACAGAAAAAGCAAAGAGGTAAAGACAAACTAGCAAGCTGCAGTCAGACCCATGGATGACCTCTGAGACCCTTGACTCCGAGCCACCAACATTCAGCTCAGGGACATTGCTCTCAAAGGGGGTTTTTGCACCCCCCTGCTGTTATGCAGCCCTCTTAGTGCAGATGCTCCCCGTGGGAGCTTGCTGACAAGGCGGCTCCTCCTGTTACATTCAGTATAATGAAAAGCACAAACTTCATGTATTTATGACCCTTTCAGACTGAGGAGCTGTGGCTGAGTGCCCTTGCCTGGGGGTGCTTACTCCTGCAGGAGAGCCGGCCATCTGGAAGGGCAACCTAAAGAAAGCAAAGGGAAAACCTGACATCTCAGGCAAAGAAACCTGCAGACGTGCAGAAGCTACTGCGGATGGTGGCGGAGCTACAAGGTATCTCGAGGCTCACACCAGCCAACACGGCAGAGCCCATTAACACCAGCACTGATAGAAAATGCTTCTGCCAGCTCAGAGAAAGTGAAATGATAAAAGACAAGAAGAGGGGACTTCTTGTCCCCCTTCTAAGACAAAAAAAAAAAAAAAAAGGAGCAAACAAAAGCCCCCCAACAAACTCAACCTAAAAAAAGACCATTAACAAACAAAAAACCCTCACACCCACTCCTCAAAACCCACACAGGCAAAAAGGAGAAGCCTCAGGCTGAAGCTTGTATGGATTTCTATTGATTCTGAATACCTACAAACCCCAACCCCCGGGTGCTTGCAGCAAAACAGCCAGAAAGGAAACTGAAAGCAGAACAGTGATTTCCAACAGAGGCAAGCTGTCAGCTGTAAGCACCAAACCATGTATCCTGTGCAAAGTCACTCTGAGAGAAGTGCCCCTTCATCCTTTCTTGCTGCCCTTCTGGCGAGGGGCAGAGCCAGGTCCCTGGAAGCGCTCCCATGACAGCAAGCCCTCTCCAGCTGGCACCTGGCTCACATATTTTCCTTCAGCCACCGGCCTTGCACCTCTGCCATGCCAACACCAGGCCAGACAACCCAGAGCAGAGACAGTGGGAAGATGGGCAGTCCATGTGATGCCCAGCTGTGGCCACCACACACGTGAAACAAACAGCCCTGCATGGTCTTTGCAAGATGTAAGTTACAGGGGATGACTGCAAACACCTCTGCTGTCCTGCTACGGAGACCTACCCAAGAGACCCCCACCCTGCTCTTCACCTCCCACATGTCCTCACCCCACCTACCACAGGGTATCTATGTAGATACCATTCCTGTGCTTCTACAAAAATGACTGCACAACATGTATTTCTGTCAGCCCCAGGAGACAGGACCACTTGACCTTGGACACTTGACACATGACCACTCGACTTGCACTTTCCTATCCTTTCGATTATTTAAATGAATAATTACGCTTCCTAAAACTGACACTGGCTGTAACCTCTCGATGTTGCCTTTGAAAGCCACAGGAACCTCAGGGAGGAACCTCTCCGTGAAACACCAGACCCGTCTGTGCGTGCAGTGCCTGGAGATGTGGTTCCTGACTGGCTGAACAAAGTCCTCAGTTCAGCGACCTCCTTTATCACCTGTCACACTTGCCTTCTCCACCTCCATCTGAAGGTACTCCAAACCACACCCATCAGGTGATCCATGGAGTGGTTATTTGTTTTTTTAACACAGCCCAAAATCTGCTGGGCTGAAGATTGATTTCACCGCCAACACAGCTGGTTGAAAAAGGATCCTGTCCTCACCTTCCAGCCTCGCTCACAGACAAACAGCTGCTTCTGGGCTGTACTATAAATCAGAGAAGTACATCCAGATTTCTGAAAGACCCTAGAACCCAAATAAAACTTTTTTTTTTTTTCAGCTCTAAGGTTCCCAGCTTTTAACTGAAATGATACTGCTCTGGACCTACAGTTGCCCTCAGATGGCACT
The DNA here is from genome assembly GCA_014706295.1 of Lycocorax pyrrhopterus obiensis. Lineage (NCBI taxonomy): Eukaryota > Metazoa > Chordata > Aves > Passeriformes > Paradisaeidae > Lycocorax > Lycocorax pyrrhopterus. The sequence goes on from JACSVZ010000002.1 coordinate 123,825,585, forward strand.
GTGTTGCTGTCTAATGCTGATGGAGGATTATACGGCATGATAGTATCTGTTCACAAGTTCTGATTTCCTGTGCAAACGTTGAGATTATGCAGGTCCGTCAGACATACTTCAGAGTCATCAACACATTTTTATTGCAAACAGAATTTCCAAAATGATGAGCTACTCAACAGAAACGAGACAGAGAAAACCCCCAACTTTCAGATGTGTTTCATTTCCTGATCTGAGTATCTTTCACAGAAAATGAGAGTTCAGAAGTAAAACGCTTCATCTTTGACAGATTTAAAGACAACTATCACAGACTTCTAGCTTCCACAAGGTAAGACACCAGAAGCATGAGTGGTAATAAATTGATTTTACATTAATTTTATCTCTAAGGTGTCTGTACAAGCTCATGGATTTCTATGTTCACTTCAAAGACAACTATTCCCAAGAAGCAATGATTCTATGAACCATATTTATGTTGTATTTACTTATGCCTTTCTCATGGGCTGAAAATGTGGGACTGAAGCATTTCTGTCCTACATAGAGGTAACAAAAAGAGACAGAGAGGGACTCAGAGTATTCACACAAAGTCATACAACCAGTCACTGTAGCTTAGGAGGTACCTGGTCAGACAAGTTCTGGTAACCAAGTATGTTATCAGAGAAGTGCACTCCATTTTGCAAAGGAGAAGTTAAACCTGTCTAGGGTTAAAAAAGTTAAGTTTGTCTGAACAATCCAACTTTCCTTTAGGAAAAGCGAGGAACATGCAGCAGGTCAGTTAGCACTGTGGGGTTTCCCTGAAAGGTTTTGTTTGCAATAGCACCAACATGCAGTAAGTAAAGACCACCTACTTGGTATGCAGTAGCAAAGCATTGATTCCTTGTAATGTTTCAAGGCTCTTACTGCACTAAGAAAGGGGCGTGAAATCTTCCCAGTATTTCTCAACTCAGGCACAAATTGTGTGCATTACATACGATCAAGTCAAGTCCAGTTTGGTACCATACCATCACTTACTAGTAACAGCCACCCAGCAAGGGCTGGGACACTTGGAATTAAACTTAACTTCAGTGCTTGAAATTTACCCTTTGGCAGGTGCTGGGAGACATTATTTAAGAGGCAATCCAATATAAATTTGGTGTTGCTCAAATCTCATTAGACCTCCAGTAAATGAATGTAAGCAGCACCAGCCTGCCTACTGAAGGTTGGTCTCCATGCAGAGGTACCAGCTCTGCTCTGCATGCCCACACCAACTTCCTAATCACAATATTCTTTTCTGCACCCAGCACAGTGGGAGAACTTTGTAACTTGAGCATGAAATATGAACCCCCAGCAGTCTATTTTGTTCAGTTGCTGTCCACACCCATGCTGACCTCATTAGCTCTGCTTTCAAACAGGCTTTGAGACGAGCAAATTGATGTATAGATCTGCAGCATCTACCACAACTGCCACAGCAGAAGCAGCTTTTCTCAACTTGGCAAAGCGAGCTAAGGCTGTGATTTCCGATGAGGTGGTCATCGCTTTGCTTGACCAAAGCATTTACACTGACCAAAGCCACCTTCCTGGGGCAGGAAAGCCTGTGTCAGCACTGCAGGACACGTGATGCCTCTCACACAGCTCCAGGAAGAAAACCAGCTAAAAGTCTGGGATACTGAGGGGTAAGGAACAACTTTCTGAATGACCACACACAAGCCCATATTCAGCAGATTTTACCTTCCAGCTGGGACTGGTACTGCTGCTTCTTAACACACAAAAACAAGAAGTGCATTTTCAAAACGTATCACATCTTTGTTTCATACACACACACTGGCAATCTCACACAGCTCACCAGGGATCACGAAGCTGTAAGCAACAGTTTCTGTAAAAGCTACTTGAAACACTGCTGCTAACCAGTTCAGTTGCTTTGCACTGGCACCTTCATAAATTACAGGGGTTTCAGAAAACGAGTTAAGCCAAGCTGACCATCACAGGAAACAGAAAGCAGTTGCAGAAACAATTACCTTGTAGTCTCTGTAGGGCTTGATGTTCAAGTGAGATACAGTATTGACAAATGTTTCCACCTAGGCAGAAAAAAAAAAATTTAAAAAAATTCACAAGTCCAAATTCAATTATGCCACACTTTAAGAACATGACAATATGCATTACATTCTCTGGTTCATCAAATTTAAAATCATATCCAGAGAAAAGCACCTTAGGAAAAGGTTTTCTTACTATATTTAAAATACCCAAGAGTAACTAATACAGTCTTCAAATTCCCTTTTATTATTTTTGTCTGTAAACCATCTTTTGGCTTTTAAAGATCTGATAAAATTAGGCTGAGAATTACGACATTTTTATTTTCTCACCTATGCCAGTAATACAGATTTCATAGAACAAATCAGAATTAAAGGCTCCTGTATGTAAAGCTGGGGTAGTTTATACTCATACAGTGACAGTATCTTCAGAGAGATTCCTGTAACTGCTTGGGTTTGATAAGTAGAAACTCATTGTCACTTAGCAATTGAATTGGTTTAATATCTAAAGAAAGAGCATCCAGGTCAGTGATGAGGGATTTACCAGAAACAGAGAGAGGTAAAGTGGTTGCAGATTTTCCCTTGGCACCAGCCTTGGAACACATACTTTTGTTTATGGGATGACAGAGCGCCCATATGGTGGCAATTTGTCCTGCAATGCCTACATAATAAAAATTACTAACTTTGGACTTTGTTTTTTCCCCACTGCCTACATGAAAAATTAACTAACTTGGTTTGTAAATTGACTTAGCTAGAAGAAAGTACGTTCCATTCCCTGGACATTTATTTCAGATTTAAAGGGTCTTACACCGTTAACTTTGCAGGGGAGTAGCTCACTAGGGTATTTAAGAATGGTTTAAACCAAAGTTAGAGCAATAAATAAATTAGGCTCTGCAATACTAACCTGTAAGATTAGGAAACATAATTAACATCAAAGTAAGGAGAAAAAGATATAAAATAGACTATTTCCAAAGGAATATGCCATTTCTTCTACACCATTAATTTTCAGAAGAGACTCAAGTTACTAAAGCAGCTTAAGAAATCAGAGATACTGTCAAGCTATCTGCTTGTTCAGACCACAGAAGGATATACTGATTCAATTACTTTCTTTTCATGTAAATCCAAATTAAAATCGGCATAAGCACATATTGCAACTCAAACTTGGTGCACAAAGAATTTCTTTTTCTGGTTAATCATTAACCAGTTGTTTTACTCATTCATACCCATGTGTGTTTGCCCCACCCCCCCACCTTACTGGTGTACTCTACTAAAAATAAAGCAGTGCATGCTCCTGGAGAACTGTTGCTTAGCTACATTCTCAATTATCACAATGCTGGCCTTACTCATTCAGTGACAAGGTCAAAGCAATTGTTTCTTTACTTTAATGATGAAGTGTCCTGTTTATAAAAATCTTATCTGTTTCCTACTCGGTAAAATATTGCACATTTCAGTCAATCATTGCTGGCAAGTCCCCAGAGAGACACAGTGTGAGAACATAACCAGTAGTGTTCATTTTTGCCCTTAACAGAGAGGTTTTTTTTTTTCCCCAACCCCACCCCGAATGTCAACTACCTCTCGCTGACACACAGGCAACCAATTATACCAACATTTGTCTTCCTTCTCTGCTGTGGGCAGGCAAATATGGCAGAAATGCAATAGCTGTATATTTATTCTTATTCTTCCCCCCATCCAATAACAAGCATAAGTAAAGTGGCAATTTTTAATTAGCATGTACCTATAGTCAGTACTGTGGGAAAGCTAAAGAAAAGAAGGAATTTCCCCATCACTTTTAAACACAAGAACTTTTTGGTTTTTCTTTGCCTTTGAGGGCAGGTGCTCAGCTGCAAAGACTGCAGTTCTCCCCAGGCTAGTCTGGGCTGCTGAATATTTCATAGCCCCTGAGAAATGCAGCTGTAATCAACTTGCAAATAATGAAATGGGCAGCAATAATAGAGCAGAGGTAAAGTGTACCATTAGAAAGCATCAGTGCTTTGACTGCTGCTGCAGTCTTGCTGTACCAATTTATTAGGTTATTTGATAAAATAATAATGCTATCAACTACGAAACAAAAATTAATGTTATGCCAAAAAAAAAAAAATCAAAGCATCTCAGGTGGCCAACATGAATAGCAAACAGAAAAAAGTCAGAAAGCATGCTAAAGGAGTCACATTCACATTCAAGACTGAAACTCCGTTAAATGTATTAATCACATGCCAATTACACAGACATGTTAGGGTATTAATAGAAAAGTAAGTTCACAGAAGTTACTTAACTCAGGAAAAGTTTCATAAATACTAAAATAAAACAGAAAATACTTAGGAAGTAATAAACATGTTCATCTTAGTCATATCTTGTAGAGTAACCTATCTGCTGTCTTAACTTTTTTGTAACAGGATCTTGAGGTTTGACATTCAGAACTTCAACAGTTTACGGTGTCCCACCTCTATGGTCTGGTGCTGGTAAACACCAAAAGACAGCAAAAACCAGGAGTGGCATTACTATAACAGCATTTCTTGAAGGTATGATGTGAGCTAAGACTAGGAAGTTCATCCTGAAAACCAGGATTGAGCAAGTAGTAGTGATACAGGTTGTAACCGGGTGGATATCAAGATGTACCTGTGAATTATGCAGGGAGGCTCCACAGAAAGTAGTTCTTCACCTCATTTCAGAAACTCAGCCCAAAAACCTGACTGTTCCTGATCTGCCCCAGGTTTCTGAGGAACAAAGCACAGACTGCTTGTACGAACATAAGTTAATGCCACCAGTGACACTACAGTGGTTATGTGGGAAAAGGGGCAAGTTCATCAGTGATCCACACAGATGGACAGTGAGACAACCTACCTGAGTATTTTCTGTCAAGAAGAAGATCTCTAAACATCTTTATGAATTTGGATGGAGGGTGTGACTTAGACACAAACTGTCTACCCTGATCTGCATTGATAAGCATGGATAAGTTAGGAAACGTATTTCTTACATGTAGGAAAGGGCTCAAATTACCTCCTTCGGAGCAAAAGGAGTGGTGACTGAGGTAAGTATGGTCTCAGGCACGGTTTTTGCTAAACTCATGGTCTGCCATGTATCATTAGCATAGGTGAATTCTACTGCCAGTGTCCAGACTGTAAAATATTAGAACAGAACTGAATATTTCAATTGAAATATTGAATATTGAAATATTGAAAGGACCTACAACGATCATCACGTCCATCTGCCTGACCAGTTCAGGGCTGACTTAAAGTTAAGGGCATTGTCCAAGTGTCTCCTAGACACTGACAGGCCTGGGACATCAATCACCTCTGTAGGAAGCCTGTTTCAGACTTTGACCACCCTCTTGGTAAAGAAATGCTTCCTATTATCTAGTCTGATCCTCCCTTGACACAGCTTTGAACCATTTCCCATGCACCCTATAACTGAACACCAGGTAGAAGAAGTCACACCTCCTTCTCCACTTCCCCTGCTCAGGAAGTTGTAGAGCACTGAGGTTGCCCCGCAGCCTCCTCTCTCCAGACTAGACAAACCCAAAGTCCTTAGCTGCTCCTCATGGCACATTCCTTCCAGCCTTTTCACCAGCAAACAGCTGGTGAGAAAGCTGTATTTCAAGTGATTCTGTGATGTGCAGCTGTGGGGAAAAGCAGCTGAGAAACAAGCAGAGGCTGAAGAATAAACACAGTGCTCCAGTCTTCCCTGCTGGAAACACAGCAATCTCCCAAAAGTGCCATGCAGCAGGTGGCTGCCCCTCCTACGGACCAGAACATGTTCCAGTGCAGAAAAGGGCAGACACTGTCTTCCCCAGCCCACATTTCCCCAGGTACTATAGGACACCTTGCTGAACCACGACTCCCATGGGTGCACAGCCTCTTCTCATCCTCCCTCCAAGCAAGGGCTGACACTCAGAGCTGCCTCCTGGGAGACACACAGAAGTAACATGCCCAAGCTGTAGGCAATTCACAGAAGGCTGTCTGTGCCCCCGTTAGTTAACTCTTGATACTCACAAGAACATGCTGAATGTAATTCCTGGAAGTTAAAGGAAGGTCTGGATGCAGGACATGTTGGTAGGTTCACATGCAACATAGCATGTTGCAAAGAGAAGTCTTGACAGAGGTGTGAAGTTGCACAAACACCTGTGCAAGCAGATACCTAACAGTAGTGGGAAGTAAAAATTGCTAAATGCTTTGAGAAAGAATCTCTCCATGCAGGAAGTTTTCAATTTATGTCAGTCTAATCATCTTTTACGTATTTCAAAAAGTAATTCATAGGAACTTGAAGAATCTAAGCAGATTGTGAAAGAAATAAAACTGAAAAACACACTCTCTTCCTTCAGTCCTTTTGTACTTGTTATGTTCTCTACAAGGATATGATGTATTTTCATTTCTTTCCTCACCAGCAACAGATACAGATTGTGGACAGGCTCAACACTGCCAGAGGAAATGTGGTGTACACATGTTCACTGCAGCAGGGGGAAATGAGCTCTCTCTAACATCCCAGAAACACATCACCTGTCACTCTGAAAGGAAGTGGTGTCTCAAGGTGATACTGCACTGGCGTAATTCCCATGCTTCGATAATTAAAGTACTCCTCCTAATGTTACCTTCCATCTGCTGGAGAAGAGATCACACAGACAGACCCTCCAGCTGCACAGAGCCACCAAAAATTCTCTTCAGCTATCAGAAAGCTCAGACATAACTAAGATGCCCTCATTCATATTCTCCTACACTCCCTTCTGCAAATACCCAAAGATAAATTACTCAGACAAATTCCAGTTTGGACTTTAAATGTCACAGGAAAATCTTATGTAGCTCATTTTTCCTTTCACTTTTTTCCCCAGGATGAAAGAATTATTATTAACTACCTGGGGATCATGTCTTCACTCTACTGTGAAAAAGTACATGATAGACAGAGACAGACCTTGAACAATATAAGGCTGGTGGAACTGCTCTACAAGTTTATACATTCAAAATTCAATTATCTATTTCAATAGCTGTGTATTTTCTGTCATATCACCAATCCTCTTCCAGGTATCAGCATCCCAGTCTGGCCCTTCTATGAAACTGTAAGACTATGGTGATACAGGTAGCTGTAATTCGTGAGGTGTCTTATTTTTTTGATTCACTATACAGAACTAGTCTTAGAGGAAGGATGATTAGGAGATAACACACACACACACACACACACACGCAGTTCTACTGTCAAAGGACTCACAAACCATGCCCAGCTCCTAAGTGGGGCTATCACTCCTCAACTAACTCTTATAAAGCAGCAAGGCAGGCAGCAGTTCACTGCTCATGTGTCGCCTCCTCCTTGGGCAACTGACTCTACTGGGAGACCTGTAAAATTTGCAGGATCATATTAAATCTCTCCAAGACTATGTATTTGCCCATATGTTGTGAAAAAGGACTTTGAACACATTCAAAGTCAAATTGGCATTTTGTGATGGTAACTTACAGGAGGTGAGGCTAGCAGTGGTGCTGCCTGTTACAGCTGTTGGCCCATCTCCCCTTTCTAGATAATTTTCAATTGTTAAAAAATGCAGCTTCATGCTAATTTTGGGTATCTCCACTAAAACAATGCATATGTTTCTGAAAACAAAGCCAAAGAAAAGCACTTTTCACTGCACAAGTTAAAAGATCTTGGCATCCTTTATCTTTGAGAAGCTCAAGTATCTCCACTCTTTGAAGACAGGACTTGACAAGACCCAGGAAAAAAGCTTTATGTCAGAGAGATGCTTTTTACTGCCTTCGGAAATGAGATAGACATAATCCTGTGAGAACAGGAACTAGAGTAAGGAAACTGGAGAAAAGCAAGGAAAAAGGAGGAAAACTGGGATTGAGAGATGTGTGGGCAAGATGACGGATAAGAATAGGCAAGGAAGTTTGGCTGGGGAGTCTGGGAGAAAAGCACGATGAAAGAGGGCAAGGGAGTAAGGAGGAAAGACCGAGAGAGTCAGTCAATCTAGGCAAAATCCAAGGAGAAAAAAATGGGTGAAAAAGGAGAGTGAAATCAGGAGTGATTTGGATGAGAACAGGGCGAGCTGAGACCCATCCAACGTGCAGCTGGTACAAGGGGAGACTGGTGCTGGCTCGGCAGAGACAGGAGGACACAGAGCTAAGGAGGCAGCAGCACAGACCTGGAAGGCTGGATGGGAGACTGGCAACAACGAGGTGTCAAATGAATGACAGGAAAGTAATGTAAGGCCTTTGGGACAAAAAGTGAACATACACAACAGATTGTTAAGACGGGAAGAGTGGCTGCAGGGAAAAATAGGAGAGCTGTAAGTGTGAGGAAAACATGCAAGAATAAGGCTTAGGAGAAGACAAGCAACACACAAGTAGAAAGAAACAGGTCTAAGTCAAAAGCAGAAGGTCAGAAGAGATCATCTTTTGGCAGAACTAGACAAAAGAGTCTGTATCACTAAATCATATTCCTCTTCAGAGCCAGGCCCATGACTGAGTGCAGCTATGCAGCCACAGTAACACATACACTTTAGGGACAACTGGGCTAGAACACATTTTTTGCTTTACCTCATTTCTTATCTCTGCTGGCACCAATAGCACAAAGCATAGAGCAATAAAATGAACAGATATTACAGGAAAGTTCTTTCAAAATGTGAAATGGTAACACTCTGTCCCTGTTAAGGATGTGACGCCAATCTACATGAACTATGGATTTTGTTCAAACTGACTTCTTCAAATACGCCGACGGCTCAAGGGTCTGCCATAGGCCCCTTACTGTCAGTGGAAAACCAGGCTGGCCTGCCCTGTGATCTCTCATACAGGAGGCTGTGAGGAGCCAGCTACAGCTCAGCAGGGCACTGATACCTCCCATCCTTGAAGTGCGTCCAGCATAGCTAGTGCTTTCCAAGTACAACCACGGGTTGGAAAAAAAATGACCCTCCGCTTCTGCTTGACAAGAGAGGGACACAGCTGGCAAGCTGCATGAGATGGGTGGCCAGATCTTTTTAGTGCTTGTGATGGAAGGAGAAAAAACACTCACCTAAGCAAACAAATACCCAAAACTTGCCAGAAATACTCAGGTGCTCTTCCCAGATTTCTAGAGGCTGGCAAGCAAAGCAGCGGTGTAGGGGGCTCCCTTGGAACCCCATATCCAGACACTATTCCTGCAGAAACCATGATGCAATGGATGGACAGACAAAAAGTGCCAGGACACCTGTTCTCAGTTTCACTCAGATGAGTCACACACACTGTATACCCAGATCTGGTACTCATGGGCCCCCTGGTCTAAGTGTGCCCTGAATTATCACTACAGTAACTGGTAGGTACACAACCACCCCCTTATGCTGTATTCTTTGTCCATTTAATACATGATGTATAGAGCCCTGGAAAAAATGATGGTGACATTTATTTCCTTATTGAAAGAGACCTTGCCTCTTACTCCTAACACTGACCAGTACAACACACCATTAACAGCAGTGTGTAATTGCTGCGTTTTTTAGAATAAATCAGAACAAGTTCACAAAAGCTTTCTCCCAGAATTTCTCCCATTTCCTGCAGAGTACACACCAACTCCACACACCATCATGTGATCTGGTTCACAGCTCCTGAGACAAACAGGCGAGGTTCCTGTCTGGTATCTCCAGAAACCTTTCTGTAGCAATATCCCAGTAAATTCCCACCACTTGGGGCTGCACAGCTTACTTCTGAAACAAAGACATCAACTTCAAAAGATCCAGTAATTTTAGGCATGTTTTATATTAACTGGAGATTAGATGATTTCCTGCAGATTTAGAAATACTGTTGCTGCAGCTTATACCACTTTTTGTTATTTTTTCCTTTGCCCAAAGGTCATCTGCTACCTCAGACTGCTCCTTTGCTTACACAGTCCCAATGCGATGGCAATAAATATGAAAGACTAAAGGTCTCCATGTTCGTCTGCAGTAATCCACCATACTGACTGAACTTTAGAAGAAAATACTGGACAGAACTCGCTTCATCCCAGAGGGATTCGTGGGCTGCAAATTATTCCTTCAAAAGTGAGATACAGCAAGAGGCAACCAATAGAACAGCTAGTGGCACAACATCCAAAGTGCTCTCTTCCCCATTAGTCTAGACCCAACTGCAAGGCATCAGGGGTATGGGTTATATTTAAAAATACTACCCACACACAGTTTTCTGTACTGTCCTCCTAAAGGCCCAGCACAGAGCAGTGCTAAGCTGCCTGTGGAACAGAGAGCACAGCAGATCATTGTCACATGCTGGGATCATAGCAGACTTGCCTTTAACCAGGCAGCACAGTCCAGAGCCAGTTCAAAAAAGGCACCACTAAGAAAATACCCTGAGTCTCAGGCACAGAGAGCTTGCTTTGGGAAATCTGCGGACGATGCTGAAAAGGTAGCAATTTAAAACAGCAAAATGGGACAGTAAGAGCATTTACCTTTTATCTAAACATGATTCATGAGGCAGCCCTACAAAGTGACAGACAACAACAAAGCAGTTCATCTACTATTGATAACCCAGCATTCCTAAGCCATCAATAGCCATTTGAGTACTCCCAAAGTAAGTTTAGCTTCATCTTCATTATTTTCTGTATTGAAAGACCAAGGACATATTCATGGATGTTTATGCAATGGCAAGAGAGCACAGTATTGTATGTTTTATTACACTTCCAAAGCAGAATCTCGTTCAGACACTGCTAGCATGTAATTTCTGTCTCTCTCAAAGCTGGAAGGCAATCATTAGCACGTTGAATCTGGCAAGTTCCTATTATCTACCTGGTAATTACAGAAAGATGGAGAAGCCTTCAAAAAATACCCTCCAACTTCTGCATTTACTACACACCTGATCAAAATACTATCCCCATTACCTGAATTAACAGGTATTTCCCATAACCCATTATTCAGAACACATTAACATTCGTATAAAAAGCATGAAATAATTATTAGAGGCCATACAGACTATTAACTTATCTTCCCTTCCAACTTCAAAAATATAAAACCATGCAATGACAACCTGAATGCAGGAAAACATCTTACTGAAGGTGATGACAAGCTAGGCTGCATGGTCATTTGTCAGGCATTACTAGCCCAAATGAACACTACAACACAGCTCTAGGTTTTCAAAATACGTACACCATTACTCAATGCTACTCACACTGTGGCAGCAAAAATATGCTAAATACACACTAAAAGATAATCCCATCCTCCAGAGACTGCTGTAGAAAAGGACAGAAGGATGAGAGACAAGGCAGTGGGTGAGGCCATATATATGCATACGTATACAAAGTAATTGGGGAAACTGGCCTGTGTCTCATTATCTCAGTTATTCATGGCTGAGGTAGAGGGGAAAGAGGAGGCGCCAGGAAAAGCACAGAAGCTGGGACAAGATTGGAACAAAAGGAGCTGGAAGAACAGAAAGAAATCAGAGCAAGGAAAGTGAGGCCAGGGAGACAAGACCATGAGACCATGAATGTAAGAGATCAGCCAAAACCAGTGATTAGGGGTAAAAAAACCCGAACAAATGCACGGGAAGCAGAGGAATGCAGGAAAAGTGTGTGAGGTACTTTGGTCGCTCTGTTCTCAGGCAGGAGCTTCACACAGTCTGGCACCTCAGAGGCCCCATCAAGCCCCACGTCACAGCCTGAATGACACCAACCAAAGCCGCAGAGCTCCCTATCTCCCTGGCCTAGGCACCATTCCAATCGCACGGCTTGTCCGGGCCCTGGGCGGGTTGTCCCCGGGGCGGAGGGGGGCAGCTTCCTGGCTCAGGACCAGGACAGATAACCACGATGTCCCCAGGGAGCCCCCCAGCTCTTGTCCCAGCCCCTGCCTGAGCTGCAGCACTGCCAACCCCCATCCCAGTGCTAGCCTCTTGTTTTTTTCGAAGAAGCCTCCTGATCAGGGAAGGCTACGAAGGCTGCAGCAAAAGCGTGTCAGTACACGCACCTCACTCCCTGCTAATTCCCAAAACTATAGCAACAAAAAAATAGATTCAATTACCAAGATAGACACTAGCCCAATTCAAGGGGATTGGTACATCCATTACAAGAAGGTGCTGGAGCTGCAGCCTGATCACATTTACACGAGCAAATCATTTTATGCAAATCTCTCATCCACGGGTGAAGGCTGTACAGGAGAGGAGAAAACAGCACTGTACAGAGATTCATGATGCATGGCAGATAGGCAATTTAACGTAAATCATACAGTTCAGTTATACAAGACATATAACCTGGGGAGAAAAGTGTGTGGCTTCAAAGTCATAAATTATTTACAAATAATACAGCTTTCTCATTAAATATCCAGAAGGCCAAGCACCTATTTTTCACATTATTTTTCTCCATTTCCACAAATCACAGAGAAACTGAAGATGAATATCTTATCAAGAATGAGCTAGGTTTGGGGGAGGATGGACGTAGAAGGTGGAGCTAGTTAGGGGCTTGCAGGCAGGACAACAGGAACAGAAGGCAGCAGGACTGCTGTGCTCACCCACCTGGAAGGGAAGCATCAGAACTCAAAAGGAAGAAGCTGGAGTGGGCTGAGGAAAGAAGTTGTCCACCTGGTGACTCATAGCCTCCCAGGATTGTCACTGCCAGCCTGTTCAAAATCACCACCTAATTTCCATCAAATATTTCAGGGCTTTTAAAATGAAATCCAGTACTCATATTCACAAATCACAGCTGCGGCATCCACACGTGCGGTGTATTTTCTGTCAGCAGTGATGCCTCTTCAGAGCGTTGGCCTTGCTCTGTACAACACATGGTCACACCTCTGTATTCAATTTTCAATTCTCTAGCTTCCTGCAGCATTTCTGTTGCGGCACCTCAGCAGTTTGACACCTTCTCATCTTTGTTACCCAACACAACACCTGCCCAAATTCGCCTGCAATGACCAATTCAACTGAGTTACTTTTTCTGATGTCCTGCCTGGTGACCCTGCACACCTTCTAGTGCTCTTACAGGTATCAACCTTTTGATAGATATATACACGGTTCATAATTTTCTTTTATGTTGCAGACTCTTTACTCTTCAAACTCTTTTTCAGATCTTCATGCTCAGCTTGGATCCGATTGAACACAGTCTGGCTGGGTTTTTTTTGCTGGAATCATTAGGGGCAGATACCCATCTGCTCGAGGATATTTCTGTAGTCTGAGCAACTCCTAACGTTTGTGCTTTCAGCAGACCACTGTTTCTGCTTGCTTATATACAGATGCCTTAAGTGACTTTTACAATGTGTTTAAGCAGCCTCCCGTGCTGAGCCCGAGGACACTAATTTTCTCTCTTCTGACTTTCTCATGTTTTCAACTGATCTGCTGTTACTCGTGTGTGGGACAAGTACTTCAGTGTATAAAAAGCCCTTGAGGTTAAAAGACACATTTTTACACACTAATTCAGCATTTTTCTGAAACTCCTCAAAGTCTTGGAGTGCATTTTCTTTGTATTACAGGTTTGCCTAAATGCAACAGCAGTGTTATTCTTGAGTTCACTGCTTGTGTCACATGTGCAGTCACATAAGGCGAATAAAATATACAACAGAAAAAAAATCCTGATTTATTTTCTTATTAGCTACAGACAGTAGCATCTCTTACTTGTAACAATTAGTTGCAATAAAAAGACAGAAATACCAAAATATTTCTTTTAAGCCTTAGGACTGCAGCATTTTTACATGACCAAAACTAAAAATAAATGTACCTCTTGTATAATAAAGAGCAAATGTAGCACCAAGTGTCACTTCATCCATGCAGCTACCTCTCTGCACCAGGGGTTTATACGTATATTCCCTCCAAAGCCACAACAGGGCACAAAATGCAAATTACAGAGTGACATGAAATCTACATTTTAAGCTATCATGGAAATCTTCTCAGTAGTTATTGCTCATGTACACCTATGCCTGTCAACATCTGCAACCTTGTTGTTAACAAAAAAGTCTGTTTCTGAACATTCCTAAATATTTTTAAATGAACTAAAATACCATATGAACACCAATCCTCTCAAGTGTTTTTCTTCCTATATGATGCACTTTAGGTACCAAAGCCAAAGAACAAAATCTCTTCTCTGGAGGAAGGGATATTTCTCTTGGCTAAACTTGTTCCTGCCTAAGTCTACATCCACTTCCTAGGTCAGATGGGAAAAGAAGAAGTTGTGACCCATTTTGCAGCTCACTGGGGTCTCCGCCACTGTCACGCATGCAGCTGTTTCTCTTTTGAAGTCTCTGCTATTTCAAGTATATTCAAATCTTTAATGGTACATAAGCTCTTGTGAATGCCTTTAATTGAGGAAGACCTATGTAAAGGCTTGGATTTCACACTATCCTAAAATGGGAACACTTCTCCTTTGGGAGAATCACACAACTTACGGTAAGACTGCTCCTCTTTTCCCTCAAAAAACTATCCCTGACCTGGAAAGACTACCACAGTCTCCAAGGATTGCACTAGAGCAATAATACTTACACTGAGAAGGCAGCACCTGTATGTCTAAGATCAGGCTCTCTGTGAATTTTAAAAATCATGAATACAAAATAAATTTATATGCAAAATGCTTCAGTCCTAATTTTTCAAACAGAAGTCAGGAGATAAAGACAAATTGAACATCAGCAGTCAAAGGGTAACACTACTGTTGCTATCCTGTTGACAAAGATTAAAGCTATGCCTGTAATTAATACAAAATTAGCTTGCAAGGCAAGGAGAGAAGGCTGAGGTCACTGATAACAGCTCCACTGCTCCCACATGCATCAAAAGCAGCACATTTGGTGGGGTTTGTTTCCAGTGGTGTTAACTCACCAGGACGAGGGAACATGCAGGGGCACACCTAACCACTGTGGGTTACAAAAGCCCTGTCTGTAGGCTTGTGTTGATAAAAGTCTCCTGCCTTGAGTCTTGGATATGATACTGCTAAAGGCCTATTAATACGACAGCTAAGCTCAGCACCTCATCTGCTACACTGTGAAGGCACATGGGACATGATGCCAGCTACAAATGGCTTGGAAACAGAGTAAGAACCAGGCTTTAAAGGATACACTTTAAAAAACCAAGACAAGGGGTTTGCACAATGAGCATTATTTATTTGTCCATCATTTACAGGCTCAAGTCTCTGCAAAAAATGGGTTTTTCCCTTATTTTTCACCTGCACATTCAAAACAGTGATGAAGTAACTGCTCTCTTGCACACATCCTGCAGAACAGGAGACAGCAGATACTGCACCCCTGCTTTACAATCCAGGGAACACGTCAAGAGATTTTACCTTTTAAAAACTAAAGGTGAAGAAGCGGGAGCAAACTGAGAAGTAGCCATAAGGTACCAAGAATATATCACTATCCTTTTTTCAGTGAGCATGAAGAACCTTTTTCAAATTTTTAAAAAAGAAACTAGAGAACTGTTATTTTAGAACAGGCTCTCTTAAAAAACCTCTGTCTGCAAAGAAGGAGGCACAGAGGTAGTCCCTACCATCCCTCCAGAACAGCTGCTAAAGTGTGCAGTTGGTGCTGTCACAGAATCAGAGTGAGGTGGGAAGGGACCTTCGGAGGTCACCTGATCCAACACCCCTGCTCAACTAGGGCTTCCCAGAGCCTACTGCCCAGGACCATGTCCAGGTGGGTTTTGAACACCTCCAAGGATGGAGACTCCACAGCCCCCCAGGGAAACCTGTGCCAGTACTCTGCCACCCCCACAGTGAAAAAAAGTGTTTCTGGATGTTCAGAAGGTGCATTATTTCCTGTATTTCTGGTTTTGCCCACTGCCCCTGTCTTGTCACTGGGCACCACTGAAAACAGTCTTGCTCTGTCCTGTTAGGACCCACCCTTCAGGTATTTCTACAAATTGACAACATTCTCCCTGAGCCTTCTCTTCTCCAGGCTGAACAGTCCCAGCTCTCTCAGCCTCTGCTCACATGACAGATGCTCCAGACACTTCATCATCTTCATGGCCCTTTGTGGGACTCCCTCCAGTACGTCTTTTTCTCTTCAGTACTGGGGATCTCAGAACTAGTGTGGCCTCACGAGTGCCTAGAAGAGGGGCAGAATCACCTCCCTCCACCTGCTGTCAATACTTTGTCTAATGCAGCCCAGGACACAGTTTAACTTCTTTGCCACAAGGGCTCATTTGCCAGCTCATGTTCAACTTGATGTCCACCAGAACTCCTGCACCTTTTGTCCCTTCCAAATGGTCATCCCCCTGCACATACTGGTGGCTGGGGCTGTTCCTCCCCATGGGAAGGACTCTGCACTTCCCCTTGCTCCCAGTACCTACCACTCAGAAGCTCAGCTTTGGATGTGAGATAACTACTAGCTGCTCGTTGCAGCAGAGCAGAAAGTGGCATCCCCTGGACACAGCACTGATCAGCTGGGGCCAGCCACAGGTAGGGCAGCCCCAGCAGAAGCCAGACTCTGGTCAGCACGTAAATGACCTGTGATCCTTGATCCCATGTTGGCTATATGCCCCAGCAGGGCCCACTTTACAGTCTGCACTGTATCAGCATCTCCTCATTTAAAGCTCCAGAGGCACTGAATTGTCAGGCTGTGCTTTTGGAAGTTAACACTTTCCTGTACCAAACACCATCACTCCCAGGGCTGAGGGACAAAAGTCCACTGGAGAGGATTGTGCAGGAGGGTGAGAAAAGGCAAGGTTAAGTTTCAGCCCCAGCACTCCTCTACTGCTAAACTGAAACATCAGGTACAGGAAGGAAGAGAAAGCAGCACTGTGCTTCTCCCTGACACCAAAACCTCACTCTTTACCATACAACTGATTTAACAGCACTAAATTTTTTGCAAGAGCTTGCTCCTATCTGCACACAATCAGGCTGATGCACACACGTGCCAGAGGTACTGGAGTGTTAATAAAACCAGGTAGCTAGGTGTTTAAAAGGTGTCAGTCTCACAGCTCTTGTCCTGATCATTTACTCACAGCAATCTTCACACTTATTTCTTCTGAATTCAGTCTTTTTAAGTGCCAGCTGCTGATGAACTGCAGGGAGCATAATGTTTATTAAATGATGAACACTAAAACATTAGAGTTATACCTCAGAAAATCAATTTCCTATTGCCTACAGACAAGGCTTAAACCCAGAAATTCCCAAGGGTTTTCTGTGCGCACTTTTTTGGTTGGTTTTGGGGGTTTGGATTTTTTTTTTATTTGGTTGGGTTTTTTCCTCATTTCTCTAGAATCCAATGAAAGAAAGCCCTCTCTGTTTAAAGGGGTTGCTTTTTTTTAAGCACCCGTGTAATTAATTATACAAGCTAATACTTAATATAGGAAATACAACTGCTCTGTGGAGCAAGGCACACATCATGCTGGCTGGAACATGGAAACTGCCAAGACTTTGAAATTCTGCTTCTCAGGGAATCACACCACTGCAATGTATAATTTCTGCCTAGCTCTGAAAACCAAGAGAAAACAAGTTTTCTTGTTTACTGTGTTTCTTGAATAAAATATTTACTGCTGATTAAAACTAACAACTTGTGCTAATTTTACCACTGTCCAAGAACTAATCTTCCAGTAATTCCCACAGCTGGGAGAACCAAAAAGTGACAAAAATCAACCAAGGGTTTCCAGGTTCCCAGACTGCCAACCATGAGGCCCAAAGCACCAGGGCTCTGATGTCACAGGGTAGCTACAACCAGCTCCTTGGGCCACCCCTACAGGAGGCTGGAAGTTCCATCACCCATTTCACGGACTGGGCTTCTCCTCCCAGACCAGCTACAGGTGTTGATGTGCCTGTTGAGAACCAACTGCACTGTTACTTGTGCACGCTATGCCTGAGGGCTGAGTAAACACGAAACACAGAAATGCTGAGTTATTTGCTGCCTGCCTGCTTTGCCAAGTAAATAATATAGCTAATTTCCTCATAATAATGGCTTTCGTTTCGGGTGGGAAACCTATCCTCTGCTTCTTGTTTGCTTTCTCTAGCTCTTCTCAAGGGGTGGTTTTAGCCAAACCTGTTGAGGAGGATGATAACGAGATCACCTGGAAACCAGCATCCATTAATCCAGCGTAACTGGTCAGGCCTCATACCAGACCCAGCTATCACCTCCTCCCCTATCATTCACCTGACTTTTAATGCTAATCAGTTCCTGGTGAATTAGCTTTCTAGGAAGGAGAGGGACTTGTCAAGCAAAATTAAAGATGGAGTCACAAGTGAGTAAGAGTTTCAGGGTTCACTCACACAAATTAAAATATACAATTGATACCAAAACGTAAATCAAGAGTATGAAACTGAATCTTCAAGAATCAAAAAAAATAAACTAATTCTTTCTTGCACTTCAGTCAATATAATTGATTGGAACAATTTAAAAGACTTAACAGACTGCCCACCAAGATACCCTGGAAAACCAAACTGCTGTACCTCTACATTACTAGCATAAAACCATTTCCCAATGAACTGGCAAATTTCATGTACTAAATTGCCAGGAATATTTTCTTCCAAATTCAGTTATACTTATAAACACCAAAAGGTGACTAGATGTTTGCATGCCTTTTGATTACCAAGGACATAGTTAAGAAAACAGATAAAACAAAAGGGAAAGAAAATCATATTAGAAAAGTCAAAGTGCATTAACAGATAATATTTGAAGTACATATTTAGTATAGGTAGTCTATAAGTAACTGTTTACATCAGGTCCACATGCATAATGTCACACGCTGCTGCTCCCTTGAGTGATTAATTAACCCACAGAGAAAAGCTCTGTGACAAGTCACTTCACAAGTCACGAAATGGAGGTCACTGTGCCAGCCAGCAAATGACACATTAAAACGAGGAAAAAAAGGCAGAAAATGCTCTTTATGCTTTCCACTTCAGTATGAACATAAGGGATTTATTTCACTAATCCATGGCTGGCAGTGTCAGGGCTACTTGGAGCTGCAGAGACAGAGAGAAATATCCAATTTTCAAATCCCCTCTAGCTTCATGGAGGTAAAAAAGAAGAGCACGTCTGCCCCCACAGAGCTGGTACTGCACCACTGCCAACACAATCTCCTGAAAATGCTGAGCTAGGGGAAGGGACGGCCCCTCCTGTAACTAGGGGAGTCCATTAAGATGGCCAAGATAGTTTAAAAATATACCTTTTTACAGTGTGTTCGTTTGTAGTTTATTTTGCCTGTCCGATTACAACATTACATTCCTATGTGAAGAGTGTGAGGGGAACTGCACAAGCAACTTTGCCTACACAAATATCAGCTTACTAAGACTAAACTTGAGGTCACAATTTACCCTTCTGGGAGCAACAGTGTCCTTTCTTACAAAGTGTACTAAAAATCAGGCAATATTTCACAGCACATCAAAGTCTGAGACAGAATACACACATATCTAGTTTGGCCTTTCTGTATTTTCTTCTTCTTTTTCCTTAGGCAAGCAAATCTATAAAGCCTCTCATTTAATGTGTTAGATTAATAAATGATGAAGCTACAAACAAGAGAGCCCCAACCTTCCATGATGTGTGTTCAATTATTTTGCATTTCACAAGAGTAAAGGAAAACTAATTTAATCTCTGTAATTGCCAAACTAAATAACACTACCCTGCCTATTAAAACAGATCAAATCAATACACTTACATTTACCAAGTTGCTATAAAAACTGTAATTTTTACTCTGAGTATCTTTTTTGAAGCATTACCTTCCATTTGTGGGAAAGTAACTACCAAATGTTGTAGTAGAGGGCATGGAGACTGTGTTTTTCCCGACAACTAGGCTCAGGATCAGAGCTATTCTTAAGCTAAGCTCTATGACAGCATTTCAAAAGAAATTAAAACTATATTTTGGAATGTGCTTGGTGACTATTCCAAACTCAAGTAAGTCTGCAGCCCCAGGCTTTCTAGTTTGCAGGCTCTAACAGTCTGAATGTTAGTCTATGCACTCCACTAGAAGGAAAAGTAGCTGCTATTTATTGAAGGAAGAAACTTCTGGAGACAGTGCAGCTTGTTAGGAAATCACCCTCAACACCACCAGTAGCAGATTCTTTAGCAACCTCTTCACCAATGTCTTCCTGTCTCTCTCCTGCACTCCAGTCTCCCAAACCAGTGTGCCTGGGTGGCAGCCTGAGCAGTGGCAGGTGTCAGAGCATGGTGTAGGCACCAATGCTCCTCTGCACCCCTCATTCCCAAACCTGAACCCCTCTTCCACGGCTCTTAACTCCTACTCTCACTGACCTCCTCATTAACTCTCCCCCACCACAGTATGACCAATCCCTAGAAGAGGGCTTCAGGTCATCCTTCTCTGCGTACCTTTTCCAATCTGAAATCACCTTGCTTGGACGCGAGGAAGAGCCCACTACCAGCAGCACCCCAGGTAAGCTTTCCCTGCAGCCCCGCACCACGGCATGAGCCCTTTCACAGTCACTGGAAATAGCCTGCCTGAGGCAACTGAACAGTCTCCTTTGCCATTTTTTGTGGGCACACCCCAGCGGTGGCTCACAGCTGTGTGGCAACAAGCATATCCAGGGCTTTCTCTCCTTCAGTCACTCATGAACGACGAGTCTCTAATCCCTTTGGCTTCAGCTGCAAAATTCCCATTGATTGATAATGGATTTTCCACTGATGTAGAATCGGGCACTTCGACTACACCACTACGAATTAATAGAAGAGAGCTCTGTTAATCCTTTATAAGCAAGCTTAATCTTGTGGTTTAGAGAAGGAGCGAAGGCTCTGTTCTCTCCAGTATCAGCCAGAATGTGATTACCATTTCAGAAAATCTTCCTCATTTCCTTTGATTGATCCAATATTTCTTTAGAAGACACAAATCCAGACACCACCACAGATGCATACTTCTGCCAAGTAAAAAAGGAAGAGCTTGAGCTATGAATCCTGAAGCTGAAAGCTGGGATCAGCACTATAGGACTTTCAGTTCGTCCACTGAAAGTGCCATCACCTGGAAACAGAAGTCTGACAAAGCCTGTACAGCATTCACCTTTCAATTAAAAAGAGTAACATCTGAAACCTCACATTATAATAGCTGTAAGATCTGTTAGGGTTCTCTCTCAATGATGTGATTTGAACATTTACTGTACATTAGCAACAGTTAGGGCTATTAAATGCAAGCAAGTATTAGCACCTTTAAAGACTGGTACAGAACCTGGCCAATAACTCTGAAGCAATCAAGTAATCAAAAAGATGAACTGAACTTACATTAAGACAGTTTTTCCATTAAAATGAGATTTTGTTAGACCAACTCAGACTTTAAGTCAGTGGACACAAAACAGTTCTTTTTTTGCAGAAAAGGAAATTCATCATTATCCATCAATGTCTGGTAAATAGGAACTCACTCCTGCTCCAGTGAGAAAGCATTGCTCACCAAGACTTGTCCCATTTGCAGCGAACGGTCTGAGCAAGGATACTTAATGGTATCCTTAGCAGTAAAATCATGAAAGATCAAGCCCAAATATTACCAGCTGTAATTGGTACTGCACAGCAAACGACCCTTAATTTAACGTCCTGTCCTGCAGCACACCTGATGCAAACATTCCATTGATTTAGTAATTCATCATACCCACTGCTTCTATACTAGGATGCAAAGAAGTCTTAAACACAGCAGCTTAGTGGCTCCTCTAGAACACTGGAATGCCACATACCTCCATAAAATGTTTATCTTTGTCAAGCATTTCACTGCCACTGCTTAGCTGGATGACCTTTGGAAGGAGCAGCGGAGGCTGACGTGCACCTTCATTAAAGCAGCGCCTCCTTCTTCCCCCGCCTGCGAGAACAATGAGCGCAGGAGGGAAGAGGTGAGCAATCCACGGAGTAATGAAGAGATTTTGTTTCAGAAGGTTATCAATTATTTATGAGCAAATCCCCAGATGAACACATCCGAAGCTGAACAGTTTTTAATACATTTCACGTCTGTACACACAGCACAACGCAACCAGATGCAAGCTAAACTGGACTGGTCTGATTATTCGAGGTGTCAAACAGTGAGTTCAGTCTGGACATGAAATCACCACTAGGTTTTTCAAAGTACAATGGTCTCCTAGATTTAAATCTCTTTCAAAAAATTCCTCTAACACTCACAGAAATCATTCTTTACAGTATTTCCCATTCATCAAGATCTCAGCAAAGAAAAATCTCATCCTGAAAAATTTCTGTAATTATGCTGACATAGTTGTCTAAATAGTCTAATACTCAAATTCTTATATTCCCCAGCTGTGAATGGAATTTTATTACACAATGCAATTAAATGGATCTGAACTCTTCCTATTAAGAAAAGATAAGACCAAGTAAAGGTCTTTTTCTCCAGAACAGAGTTTATCCTTTTTAAAATGAAGACTTGTTTTTAAAGTAAATTATTTTACAACTGTGCTTTTTAAAGAGAAGATCTGAAGACTCTTTCCATGATATAGGAAGGACAGACATTACACGTTCTTCACAAGCAAGGGCAGTGAAACCAAACAGTTGTATGCGCAAGACACACTTTGCACAAAAAGTCATGAATCTGTTTACAAATGCTACCATTGAAAACAGTCATCCTGCAAGTCTCGAAATGAAACCCAATCCACTGGCACGCACTGAATGCCCAGATCTGCAGAACTGTACTTTGAGCTCCAGTTTCCCACAGCTTCCAACCAACAAGATGCTGCCGAAGTCATCACCACCACTGCAGTCACACTTCAATGACTGTGTCTGTGGCAGCTGTCATGATGGCCCTGAGAACACCTTTAACACCCAGCTCAGGTACTCTGCGCCAGGATCCTGCCTGCAGAGCAAGCCCCACAGTCAGGTTTGCACCTGGCCAAGCAGTGGCACGCCATGCACACGTGGCCCCAGAGGAAGGCAGCCAGTCACCCTGAGCTTGGGGGGCTCTCTCGGCGCAGCCTGGGTTGAGCACAGCCAAGGGGGAACAGACAGCAGGTCCTGCAGGTTCCCCTGCCTCTTGGAGCCTTGTCTGCAAGCTGCCTTCCAAAGGGAAGTGTCTGGGGAGACACTCATCAAATAATACATTTTAAACTACACATGGAATGAGCACTTCCTGCCTTTATTGCACAAAACCGCAGAAGAGCCGGGTCTCTCACATTCCCACTACCCTTTCCCCTTTAGGCCAGCATTCACCTCAGCACCTGCACCGCTCCAGGAGCAAGCTCCATTCTTGGCCTAAGCCTGGGTAGACTAAACTGCTCCAATATTAGGAAAAAAAAAAAAAAGCCACTTAGAAATCCATTTTAGATTTGCTTGCATTACTTTAAAGGGTTTACTATGCATTTGGATGAAAGAAGCCCATTAAGTACATCTATATTTACTTCATTACAGCGTGGCTCTTGAAGTTAGATGAAAAGATTTACCCTGGCCAAGTTTGTTTATTCATCAACATCAGCTAGATACATTTTCAAAGGCTCATCCTCATCGCACTTACATGAAAGCACACAGACTCTTTTTTTTTTTTTTTTTCAACAGTTGTAAGGCATTCTGAGAGCTGGGAAAGGGCAAAAGAAACTTCAGCGAGAATTACAAAATCAAGGAACACTAGAGGCACAATTCCTATCATTTCCGCTTATTTATGGGGGTGGAAACCCACTCTTTCCCACCTGGAGTCATTCTTCTCCCCATGAACATGCATCAACAGCAACAAACTGCAGCTGGATGCTCAGTCCCCAGGACTCAAGCCCCGAAAAAGGCACCTGGCACACTGCTTACCCACGAATACCATAAGGGAAGTGTTAACGCCTCCTGAAGCTCAAGAGCTTAAGCAAACATAACCTCCCAAGTTTCTAAAGTTTTTCTCTGCACTTTGACAATAAAAATTAGATTTTTTTTTTCCACAGGTGGCATTGAAGATGAGCTCTTCATTACTGCTAGCAAAGTATTAAGTAGAAGCACAGCCAATGATCGAAGCCAACTGTACAAGTCCTAGTTATCTTTGACAGGAATCCAAACATAACTTGAGACTTGCATGCCTTCATTATCAAAATTTTATCCGCAAGTTATTTAAATATTTAAATGACATTTATGGGCACTATCTTTCCTCATGAGTTTACACTTTCCCACGGAAGACTTCCAGAGTGATTAACAATGCTGATCTTTATCCTTCATACTGACTATTCATTCATCCTTTCTAAAACGAATACTGCTTACATACGACCCAAGAGGGCTGTAACAAGGCAGTATTTATCTACCCTAATAATCTGCTGTGGCTGCTTTAATTAAAACTGGGTTATATCAGATCCATGAAGCAAAGGCACACCTCCTGTCACTCGTCATCTCCACCTCACAGCTGTGCTTGGTGCACCTTTTCAGGAGCAAGCTTTGGAGGTCCCACCACCTGCAGCTTGCCCACCCCTGCCCAGGTAACTGTGGGCACAGTGTTGCCAAAAAAACTGCTTCACCACAGGAGAGAAGCAGAATGAAAGTGCAGAGGGGTTTGCAGTTTGGGGCCTTGAGTGAGTCATTGAACACCTGCAGGCTGCCACTCACCCCAGCTCACACGCAGGGCAGCACTGCTGGCATGGCACACGGGGATTTTGGGAGGTGAGCGACCAGGGGGAAGGAGCGGACCTGTGGAACAGCACAGCAATTCAGAGCATGAGGAATACCAGGATGCAGATGGGGGAACAGCAACCAAGGACATCTCAACTACCTGCAGTAAATTTGCAGCCAAACCAGGATTCAGCTTCCTTACCTGTTTTGCAGCTTTCACAGGTCCTCCATGAGCCCATGTCATTGCATAGTGATTTCAAAATTTAGAGTTTACTGCTAGTAGTATTGCACAAATGCGTGTGCACTGCTTGCCCCTTCCATACTTCACCCCATGCAAGCAGTACCTTATCATATGAACATTTACAAATGGACCATTTTCCCAAGGAAGAAGCTTGAGCTTCTTCCCTCACCAGAATTTTTTTGGCATTATTATACACAGTACAATAATAACAATGATGTTATTATTATAACTGATACAAATAACTGATGGCATCCTTGGGATGCTGGGATGGGCAGCAAGCAGCCAAGGCAGCCTGTCTGCAGGCTACAGGCTGTGCAGCCAGGGTCTCATCCAGCACCTCTCCCCTGCTGGCTCCATGCAGGGCCTGGGCCAGCAGTTGCCATACATTCAGCAAACCCTCAAGCATGGGAGGGGGCCCCTCCCCTTCTCAGCTTAGCAACCTGGGGATAAGGGTGAGTGTCAGCCTCTGCACCCCTTCACCCTGCCT
Organism: Lycocorax pyrrhopterus obiensis; assembly: GCA_014706295.1. Taxonomy (NCBI): domain Eukaryota; kingdom Metazoa; phylum Chordata; class Aves; order Passeriformes; family Paradisaeidae; genus Lycocorax; species Lycocorax pyrrhopterus. The sequence continues at coordinate 123,850,631 of JACSVZ010000002.1, forward strand.
GGGCTCCCTCCCAGCCACAGTACAGCCACCAGACTACAGGACACCCGGCCCACCCCACTGCTGCTCCAGGGCTGAGCTACCCTTGCATGCTGTGCCTGAAACCTGCTCCATTCACAAGATCTGGAAGCAGAGGCATTGTCGTAGGGGCCTGGGTAATGTTATTTAAATGATTTATTGTTTTAATTAAGTGTTACATGTTTTTGAGTCTTCTTGGTCTATTAATCTTATTCTTGCCTTCTATTTTGCAGTTACAAATGATATGGGTTTGGAACTACTTTGAAAAAGCCCCTCAGTTCTCTATCCCCATCCTTACTGGAAGGAAAATAACTGTCCTGTTCCAGCCATTGAAGTCTACAGCACTTTACCATGGGCATCAATGAGCTGATAAACACATTTAACTCATTCATGTGTCAATGAAGTTCCCAGTGCCTTGGGAAGGAGGGTTCCTTAACTAAATGCCACTGCACACCCAGCAACAAAAACTTGGTTACTTTTCTTGTGGACTCCTCAGTGCTCCCTAAAATATAAAGTAACTCTAAGATCTTCAATAATTTCTTGTTTAGGACTTGGAATCGAGTTGCCACTTTCTGATCAATATAACTTTAACAGCAGAATAAATTCAGAACTTAAGTTATCTAGTAGTAGTCGTCATTGCTACACAATACACGATCTAAAGCCACAATCACTTGCAAATGCCTGGCAATGAGGCTTATGAGGAGCACTGTGTCTTAAAACACAATAGATTACCCATTTCTATTCCTCATTAAATGACATCTCATTAAGGGAGCCAAACAACAGATAGGTGAGCTTGATGACCGTCATATCCCACAACCCTAACTCATACGAGCAATGTATTGCCTTCAGATGAGGTTCTCATCTGGAAGGTGCAGATCCCCATTGCTGACCTGAATACTGATTTTATGTTAATAAAATTCTGTGTTGAAATGCTAGTTAAATATAAAACTGCTCTTGTACTTCAGGCCTGCAATGTGTTCCACATGCTGGACTATTTTCAACGAGTGCGAAAGATACTCATCCCTTACAGGAGATGCCCCCACAGACTGCAGAATTTGGCCTTTGTTAAATAAGCTAAGACCTGAATTAATCACTCTTCCAGTTAGGAAAATTCATTGCCATAATGAAGCTGTGCACCTGCAAAATTTTTAAAGATGTAAAATAAAACCCCCTGGAACTTGAAATGTCTTGTTCTGTATTGCCTCAGAGAAACAAATGCAATGACAACGTACTTTCATTTACCTACTGGGTATCTTTAGCAGTGTTTGCTTCTACAAATTCTCTTAACAGATGCTGCTCCGATCATCACTTATTTGCAACACAGACAGACTTTGAGAGGGCTAAAGAGGATTTGCTTCTGGTTTCACACAGTGTGCTTGTTTTTTTGAAGTTTAATTTAAAAAATAAGAACTCTGGATAAAACTTAATCAAGCACAGCTGCTAGGCTTCCTAGGATGCTAGGAAGGTGGAAAACATCTTCTGCCAAAATTTTATCTTTGCTCTTTCTCACTCTTTTTCTGCATTTATTGCTTAATGGCTCAGTATTATTTCAAAGGCCATTCCTTTTACAAATGTAATCAATTCGCGTATTCAGCACCACAGATGATATATTACTCTCCTTAAAACCAAATCCCTGGAGGATAGATTAGAAAGAAAGGTTAAAGAGCTCTATCGTTCAAAGCACTATAGTTCAGACACCTATAAATCACTACGTTTGTTTATTTAGATAATTGGCCCATTAGCGTCTGTAACATCTCAAGCTACGCAACTTTCTGGTGTGACCGTGTGCCAGTTCCTCCTTTCCCTCTCCGGAGCACCAAGAGAGCCGAAAGCTCCGCGCAGCACAGCCGGCACTCGATGCGTTAGGGACAATCTGCGCTTGCAGCTCTGTTCGAGGAGCAGCCCCCGCTCGCCCCAGCGACCCCTTCCTCCTAAAGACTTTCCAAGCCCGAGCGCAGATGCCACTGTGAAACAAACTGGAGCCTGCCACTGCGTAATAGGATTTCAATGGAAATACGGTTACGGGGCTGGCTGGGAGCGGGAAGGAGCGGTAACCCCGCGCCGCGGAGATCCGCACAGCTGACCCCGCCGGGGCCGTGCCCTGCCCCTGCGACCGCTCCTGCCGCGATCACCCCCGCAGCACCCACCGCCCGTGCGCCGCGCCTGCCCGCAGCGCGGACCGCGGCCAGGCAGGGGCAGCCCTGCGGCGGCCCCGCCACCGGCCCCCGCAGCGACTGCGCCAGCACCCCCCAAAATACACACACGGCAACTTCGCGCACCGCCCCCAACTCACCGGGAGGCGCCGGCCCCGCGGAGCGCTGCGCCCCTGGATGCCGCCTCCCGCGGAGCGCAGCCCGCAGGGGCCGGGCAGCGCCGCGGCCAGGGAAAGGAGGGAGGAGCGGCAGCAACTTGCGGCGCGTCTCTCGCCTCTCTTCTCTCCTCTCCTCTTCTTCTCTCTCCCCTCCCGTCTCCTCCTCCTCCCCCTCTCTCCCTCCCCCTCCTCCGCCCGGCGGGAGGGTCGGGGGAGGCGGCGGAGGGGCCGGAGCGCGGCCGCGGAGCGCGGCGCGGGCAGGCGCGGGCACTGCGCATGTCCCCGCGCCCGCCGGGAGCCGGCAGCGGAGCGATGGATGCGGCGGCGGCGCCGCGGGCCGGCAGCGAGCGCAGCGCAGCGCGGCGCGGCCCCTGCGGAGACTGCGGGGGCACGGCCGCCGCCGCCGCAGCGCCTCGCTCCGCTGCCCGCCTTGCGGCACTGCCGCGGCCCCGGGGGGTCTTGGCCGCCCCCGAGCAGCGGGGAGCAGCTGGGGCCGGGCCGGCGCTGCGGCGGCGGATGCTGGGGCCGCCGCCCCGATTGCTGCACAGGGGGCTGCGCGGCTGGAGGATGCTCCGGTGGCCGGCCTGGAGAGGAGGAAAAAAGGAGGAATCGAAGCATCCTGGTTTTGGGGGTTTTTTTTCCCCTCGTTAAGTGAGCATGACTAATGAAGACGGGTATTTTGGCAAAAGGGACCTCGGCATAGTTACTGGTGGGTTTTTAATGTTGTACCAAGGTCTTTAAGCAAAAGAAAGAACCGTATTTTTATGTGATATAGGGAAGTGCAAGGACTGCAAGTGAAAAGCAGTGTAAGAGCAAAGGCAGGAAAGGCTGCAAAAGCAGAATACCTAGCTGAGATCTCTGGGGATTTTTTTAGGGAAATTGCACAATTACTACAAGTTTCCACCCATATGTAAGGACTGACATAACACCCAGTGAGCTCTTACTTCCTGAGAATAAGTTCAAACCCCATATGCCATTCTGCAGTAGCACTGCTGTCAGATGTGTGGCTGGCTCAAGGTTTGAGCCTGGATCTGCATTTGGTGTTTTTCAAGCGAGGATTTGCCTATGCAGGAAAGTGCTGGTTTGTTGCTTGGTTGGTTGCTTGTTTGTTTTTGTTTTGTTTTTTTTTTTAATCCAAACACAGCAATACCACCAGCATTTTCATTTTCACCTAATCTTTGGCAGGATTATAGCTCAGTTTATTATCTCCATGCATGTCCATCCAGTGAATCCTGAGAGCTGATCCTTTCTTCATACCGCCTTTCATTATTGCCAGCTGTTGGGTTCCTCTGTTGATTTGTTACTTTTTTAAAAATTTTTTTTATTTTGAACCTTCTTTGAGCCCTTTATCCAACAACTTCTGTCTGCACTGGGTGACATAGTCCATGTTTAGCAGAGCCCAGCCCATCTCAGTTTGTCCACATGGCCCCTGCAACAAAATGCATATTATTCTAGCATGTAACCTGCCAGTTCTTGTAATATCCAGCTGATGGCTGCCATTTTGCCAGTCTGGTGTTGGTTTTATTCTCTCTTCCTAACATGCCGCTATACTGGCGCACTGTAGCTGACCTAATGATGTTTTTCTCAGACTTCATTCTCTGGTTTCTTTTACCCGCAGTTCCTGCAGAAAATTCCCATCAAATCATTGCATTAGAAACAAGAAGACTTTGTGAAACCCCTAACATCTGTATCCACATCCCACATGTGACTCTGCAATGAACCCAACTACCCCAGATACTTTAACTCTTTCACCTCCAGTTGGTTTCTGGTTGCTGTAGTCAGTGAAGATTTGCACACGTGGAGTCTTGAATCGGCACTTTTGTTCCACCTCTGCCCTCCCTCATTCTAGACCAGTGGTTCTTCTGCTCTGCTCAAGCCTTGTAGATGTCCTATAAGGAGTAGTAGGCTGTCATAGCCCTTTGGTGCCTCTGTAGTGTTTTCAGTTTAAAGTACAAATTGTGAAATTGTGATTTGTAGGAAATTTTGGAGGCTAACAGTAGTCTGTAGGTCCAAAAAGACTGGAAACAAATGTTCTAGCAGCTACTCCCCTTCAGCTGTATCTTTTGGCACAGTTCGATGTCATCAGCAAAATCTGGTTTTTGTTGAGTCTTCACAAGGGATGTACAAAGCGTGCCAGTAGACTGAAACCCAGAGGAACTTCCCATCTCTTTAACCCTACTGTAGACATTCCCAGTTCCTCCAGATAGTTAGTTTATTTGGATTTAATTAGTTGAAAAAAACCTTTCAAAAATCATAAGCTGAATCAAGTCCATATACTTGCTTTTGAACAAGAGTCACTACATATGGTATAAAAGGGTATTATCATAGCAGTTTGGACTCTCATCTTAACCTGTACTCCTGTTAAAATGGAAACAAATCCAAAGACAGTTCCAAAGGAGAGGGGTGGCTTTTGCTTGCCTCTTCCTTTCTTCTCTCCCACCTCTCTTCTCCCCTTTGCCCTCCAGCTCCAAATACCTTTTGGTTTAATTTATCTGCCTTTGCATTTAGAAAGAAGACAATTATTGGATGTTTCTCTTTTAAATCTTGGGAAGTGGAGTTTGCTCATTACCTAAGCTTTATTTGCAGCCCTAGTCAGCAAACAGGCTGGCCAGGAAGGTCAGGGAGGTCAGAAAGGGGTGATGCAGAGAATGAGGCACAGGAGCCTGCGATCTCTTGACAAAAGGGAAGGATCAGCCACGGAGTCAAAACAGAGGAGTTAGCAGGGTAATGGGGATGCTGTAAAGGTAATGGGCAGCTGGCAGAGATGGAGGGATAGGAACTGCATAAGCAAGGCAAAGATGAAGTCCTTCAAAAAGGCTGGCAAAAACCAAGCACTCTTAGACATGATTAATTCTGCACTCCACAAGAGTGAAACTATTCCCTCCTGTCGTTTCTGCGACAGGCGCTGCCAAAGGCCCCCACTGCTGGTAGAGCTCCATTATCTGAGGCATTGCAGTGGCACACCAGTGACTTGCTCTCTGCCACAAGGGCCTTACAGTTTAGCATGACCCAAAATGCAACAAAGGAGTGTAAAAAAATATTGTAAGAGACTGGGAGAGGAAGGACAACTGGACCCTTGGAAGCCTACATTGCATTTTATGTTATGTAACGTCATGGTTATAGTCAGAAGTAAATAACATACAAGTAATGTACACACATAGTAGCAACCCACCCTCCATCTCAGCCATTTCCACTGTCTTTTTCCTTTTCCCATTCAAGAATGAGGAAATCCCAAGCACCCGATGTAACCTCTTGTCCGAGGGCCGGTTGTTGGCAGTAGTTACGGCAGAAGGCTAACACAGGCACAGCTGAAGCACAGTATGTGCTGATAGAGGTCACAGCCTTTGACTTGTCACGTTCTGTGACAGCAGCAGTAAGGAGCAGCTGGACACGTACAAGCTTTGCTCTGACTCAGCCTAGAATAGCCCATCTCTGTCCCTTGTTCTGCCCTGCATCGTCCCCTCACAACTCTTGGTAAGTGAGCTGGGTACAGAAGTCACTTTTCAGCTGGCCTGGTTCCCAGCCTAGCTCCCAGGGAAGGCATGCAAAGATCCTGCCAGCCAGTGTGGGAAGAGTGTCAGGGGCAGGCAGGGGGGCAGCAGGGCTTGTAGAAGCTGCTGGAGATATTCTGCTCCAGAGGCACATGACTGGCCTCAACTGTGCTTGTGCAAAGGAGGTTGTTTTACTAAACTGCATTTGCAGATGCCTAAAATGGATTTTGGTACTCAAGTTGGATACCTGAGGTTTCATTTTTCTAGGATGGTAATCACTAAGCCAGCAGTTCACCTCCACCTGAGTGAGGAGGTCCCGTTCCCAGCCATGCAATCCCATCATCTCTCTTTTGTCAGCCCTGCTACCTGTGAATGAATGAAGCCCTTCAGTCACCAGTTTTGGTCACTAACCAAGCAGAAACGTGACCCTGAAAGAAACAGCTGCCTGGTTTTCTGCTGTGTCATTCGGTTGTATCAGCTCACAGGCGAGTCAAATAAGCTCCAGAGCCACCACAGGTGAGGAGGCAGGCTCTTTGGCTGGGAAGAAATTTGGGCTAGAGGAGAGGGAAAAGGAGAAGGAACAAGACTTCCCCCTTATGGCAAGATCAAGCCACTGGATATGCTTAGGTGCTCATGGATGCAGTTTTAGAGGTTGATTTACACGTGTTAAACCAGAAATACACAAAGGCAGTGCTGCAGTTTGCTGCAATCCCTAAATTCACTCCTCTTTTGTAACAGCATGGTCTTAGTTCCACATCTCTTATTCATGTAGAAATACTCATTAAAGAAGTTTTAGTAAATAATTGAAGAAAAATCAGTTCTCAGCCTGCAGGCTTCTGCACTTTGAGGAAGTAAGTATCTTTTGAAGGTATGTTGAGGTACATCCCCTAATTATCATTTGTATATAGTATAAGCAAAACTCATTATAAAGAGAATGCAACTTTAAACCACACAAGTGTAGATTTCCCATGAGTTCCTAATGCAGAGCAGTACCATGGGTTTAAATGAGGCTTTTCAGTGTCCCTCACTGCTGCCAGTTCCTGTGATGAAGTGTGCCCTACCTGCCTTAAGACAGGGAAGACGGTCATCCTTGCTAAGCTCCCTCTTGCTGCACACTGGAAAAAAAACTTAAATAGACCGATGTGCTCCTTTCTTCGTGCCAGCCCTGCGTCACTCCTAACTGCTCATCCCTCTAGCACGGACTTTGTCCTCACTTAACAGAGCGTATTATGACATGGCCTGGAGCTACCCACAAAGATAGCAATTACTCCTCTATACATATATTGTTGGCCTGGTTTTCAAGAGGTCTGAGCAGTCCTACTTCTTCAAGGAGCAAAAAGGCCTGAGGATACCATCACCTCTGGAAATCAAGCCATTAGGGATAGGAAGGAGATGTGAAAGAAGGTGTGGGGGCTCGTAGGAAAGCATTGCTTCCATTCAAGGAGCACATCAGTAAGAAGCTGCCACAGTCAAGGGGACAGAGTAAATAATCTAATAGAACTTTCTTACAGGCCAAAAATTCCTGTGAAAGCCTGGATGGCTGCACGCCGCATCTCTGAAACCAGTGACAAATCACATTATGGTTGGGGCATGTGAAATAGTTCTGTCAAAGCAATGGCTCCTGGCGTGGCCGATTTGCCTGAGTGAGACAGTCGTTGTCAGTGCTGCTGCCTGGTTAATGCTGAGACCCCAAGGGCAAGTAAACTCTCTTCTGACTGAAGTGTTGGGCCTAGGCTTTCTCCAAAGGAGAGAAATGTATCAAATGGACAAAATCATTCCTTGTGATGCCGCCATGAGGGTAGCTTGCTTTCCATACTTTTCACCAAGGAGGAAGGAGAGAACACCAAAGTACTTGCTGTATCTGCTGGACCCACGATCAGCCTTAGCAAATAACTGGTCCTCCCACTGTGGGCCCCAGCTGTGGCTTCCAACTCACCTTGCCAGCCTTGGAGTGCCTTGACTTGGCTGTGATTACTCCTCAGCAGCACAGCTACAGGGCAGCAGAGCAAGGGCTGCGGTACATCTGCCCGCCACTTTTCCACACACAGCTTTCCACCCAGGAATCCTATTGTCATGAGACATTAGATGTTTTAGGCTCATTAATTCTGATGACACAATCCAGAAATGTATTTTTAGAGGGAGTGAGCAGGTGTCCGTGGCAGCATTTTAGCTGACAGTGCTGCAGAATTGCTATTCAGGAGTACTTGGCTGTTCTTCGTATCTTGATTTGTTATTATTAATATTTTACCTCTTCTTAGCTTCAGGAATGGCCTGAATGAGACAAAGGGAAACACTTGCACCCTTGACTGGACTTTAATCCATCAGACTTTCACTAGCAAACTGGAGAGGTGGTTCTAATGATTCATCTGTAGTATTGATTGTAGATGATGGTTGGGAAAGAGACCAAAAATAAGAAATTAAAACTAATGACTGTACCAGATTGAGAAAATATTTTGGTTCAGAAAATTACATCAAAATCATGCTTTTTTTCACATAAGTATTAGAATTCTGCATAAAAATTATTCAGTCAGAAAATTGGTTGCTAGTATTAAAAATAATGACAATCTATATTCACAGTTACAAACTATTTTCATTAATGTATTTTTCTTTGCATAACTACCTTAAGTAAAATCTTTAAGCCTGCTGTAATATAATCCTCCATCAATATTTTTAAACTGCCAGACAAGAATATGTAGGATCACAGAGCTTATTTTCTAGGAGAAACAATACAGTGAGTTTGACCCAAACCCATCTGAATGTAATTACTAGGATGGCAAACTGGCTTCTAATGACAGTCACAAGCATCAGGCTTGAATCTGCAAATCATTTAGTTTATCTGAGCTCCTACTCTTTCTATTTGTATATGTACCTATAAATTTTAGTTTGCAGCAGCAAAGTTCAGGACATTCTGCTGGCCTTGGGAAATTAAGAACCTATTTCCCGTTGCTAAATATGAACAGAAATGCTGCTGTAGAGAGGCTGAAGTGATCTTTAAAAACATTCCAAAAACCCTGTCAAGAAATTCATTACCACAGAGGAGCCCATTACAAATATGTGGCCTGACCACAGGGCTGAACACCGGGCAGGTGTTTGGAAGTAAATCAAAACTGAGTACAAAAAAAGATTTTTCAAATTCACTACTACTCATTTCAATTAATAGCCCACCTGCTAAGTGTAATGAACCCCAACATATTGTGACCATTAATGTTCTAAAGTAGCCTTTTGTCAAAAAACCCCAAAACCAAAACCGAAATGACATTGAAAAGCAAATCAATGCCATTGCCACTCTCTCACATACTGAGGTAAAAGGTTGACTCTTGCAAAGGCTTGAAAAAATTCCTTGCCTTTAGGTTAAGAATGATTAATTATTACTCACAAAGACACCAGCAAAATATGGAGAGCAGGAAGGAGGAGTGCTGGGGTCTTAGTCCAGAGCAAGAGCTGTGGTGGTGCATGAAGAGAATTACATTTCTCAGGGTGAATATTGTCCTGCTCTGAGATCAGAAATTAGTGGACAAGGTGCTGCAACCCATTCCCATCCCAAATATGAAAGGGCAGGGTCTGTCTAAGTGGTTCAAGGACTGGGCAAGTAAGGGCTCAGGTCACGGTGGGGAGGAGGGGTTAGTGAAAGGAGTCCAGGCAAATGCTCCATTTGAATGACAAATGCTTCACCAGTGTGACTCCTTTTCACAGCTGACTGCGTTTAGGAAGAGGTTTGAAGGATTACGGCCTGAAGTGGTCGACCTTTCCCACCTCCCTTGCCAGGAAGCTGGAGGTCAAATAAAAGGTTCGGCGTTCCATGGCACGCTGAACACCACGTGTAGGGTGCGTCTCGTGGCTGTCTGCCTGGAAGGAAGCACCCTCCCAAGGGATGCAGGTGGGGGGAATAACCACAGGGGCATCAGCTCCTCGGAAAGCAGCTGCAGCCCGAGGGAAGTGAGCTGAGCCACTCCTGGTGCACAGCTGTGATACGATGGAGTCCAGCTCCATACAGTCTTTTTACCTTTGAATTCTGCAATAGTTATTCTTTCAGACTTCTTAAATGGCTTTGAATTGTCAGGCAATCAGAAGTGAAGCTTGGAAGACCTGAAAAAAATTAATACATTTTTCGAACCTCAAGAATGATTTTTATGGGTATGTATATCTCCCATCTCTTATAAATAAGAATAAAGGATTTTTAAAAATAACTTTGAAGTTAATTTTTAATACAGGAATCATAATTAATTAAAACTGCAGAAATTAATTTTGAGCTAAATGCATACCTCAGGTGTCCCAAGACAGGGATGTATTTAAAATGACAAGCAAACAAAATCCATTACATAGACAGAAATTACAGACAGAATAAAATTTAAACAAGTAATTATTTGAAATGCAAAAATGTAATATATGTGTTTTAAAATAAGTTTGATGAATTATTTTTCCACTTTCTTTTCCCACCTTTCTAAATCTCATGGAAGGACATATGCCTCAGGCAAACTCTGGAACTATTTCCTTTTTGATAAAAAAGTCTTTCTGTTCCAAAGGCTATCTGCTCAGTAATATAGCTAAAGCTATTTCACATTCAGGAAGAGTAAAGCTTTTGATTTAGTACAGTGTTAATGTTAGGAAAGATGCTTAATCCTCAATTTTCTGAAGTGTCTTTAAACTATACTGTCAGGTATTACCCTGTATCAGTATGCAACATCCACTCTCAAAAATGTCTGCTACCTTTTTTTTTCTTTTTGTAGCAAGTAAATATAAAATAAAATAAGCCAAGTTATTTTCTTGGTTAGTATTAGCTCACATCCAAGGGACCTGTTAGAGGGGGATGTCCTGTCTTGGCTGAACAATCCTGGTATACAACCCGTTTTGTTTTGACATCTTCAGACACTGTTTTCTTCCAGAGCTTACAGGCTGCATAGTCTGCTCCTGCCTTTGCACCTTACATGCTCCATGGGGTACCCTCTGGGATACTTTTTGGGGGTCGTTGTGTGGGTGTTTCAACCACAGTAAAATCTGATTTCCCCATCTCTAACTACAAGATAGAGTAACAGAAGAAAAACGTGGAGAAATTCCTATAACCCTGTAATCTAGTTGGTGTACTAGTTTGAAAACAAACCAGTGGGAGGCACCAAGTCAGAATAACAATTTAATAGGGAAATTAAAAATAAAGGCAGAAAACAGTGAGTTAAACTGACAGAGTCAGGATACAACCTGACATCCTGTTAATCAGGGTGGCAGTAGCAGTCCAATAAGATGGCGGCTGCAGTCCTCCCGAAGTGATGGATGTGGCTCTGCCGAAGGAGCGGTCCGGTAGAAAGGTCTGCTCTTCCTCAGAAAGTTCAGTGGTGGCTATGTAGCTCCTGTCCTCTGGGAATCCAGTGGGAAGGTTGTCTCAGATTACATCCAGGATGGAACGCTTGGTTCCTCCCTCTGGGTGGAGCATCTCACAATGGGATGATGAGTCATGAGGCCAGGTGTTGATGGGCTCATTAACAGAAGATAGTCCGGAGGGAGTTATCTCTCAGTCATGCAGCAAGGCATTGATGGGCCATTAACAGAAAGATAAGGAGGGGGCCAGGAAACACTGCCCCACCTGGTTTCAACAGCTCATGAGGATGGTAATAGAATACAGTGCAAGCCAGGACATTGGCATATACCATGGTTGTGCCCCTCTGTCTTACCTGCCCAACACCTCTCCTATGCCAGCAGATGAATTCCCATGCAGCGTTAGTCTGGACAGGGCCTGGAAAAAATGGAAGAGGGGCAGAGGGAGAGAAAACCTTCCCTCTTCCACAGAGTTGGTTGTCCTATCCACAGCAATGGGGACACAGCAACAGAGGCTTTCCCTCTAGTTGCAGCAAGCATCAGCAGTGCTGAAACACTCTGCTCCCTTATTTGGTGCTGTACTGGTGCCACCACTTTTTGACTTATCATAGCGTTTATATCAGTGACCCCAATCATAATTTTTAAAAATGTGATTATTTTACTGTCCTCAATTCCTTGAACTGGTGACCAGATCTTAATAGCTGATGAAGAAACAATACACAATTCTTTGTGTATCTGTCAAGCTACAGTGTAACAGCTGAATTACTGACTTGTGTCTTTTTTTCTTCACTAGATCCTTTTCCTCCCCTTTCCCACTGGCTGCACTGTATAACCATACCACAGAGACGTTAATGTAATTATTGGGCAAGACAAATCAATGCGGGCTTTGAACTGCCTGGGTGTTATGTTCGTGCCCTCTTTTCGGGGGCAGCCCTTGTACAGCCGGTGCAGGGAAGCAGAAACGCGCTCTCTAATCACCAAATCCTCAAAGGACTAAAGCAATGCAGGAGATCATTTTACCATTATAGTGGTGATGCAGCAGTTACACTATCTGTGCAAGATTCTGCTGTAAAATAACATACTTCAGGAGTTCCCAATGCAGCTGCAGAAAATGTTGTTCCACTTTTTGCTTGAGGCTGATATTATGAAATGAGAAGCAAATCCTTAAAGAGCTTAAGATAATAATCTGTTTGGGTTTAATTTATGAGAAGTCTTTCTTGTGTTTAAGAGAGTGATTAAGGATTTGCTTTGTATAAGCTCACACGTCTCTGTTTGCTGGCATCAGTCAGGTGTTGCTTTGTCTTTGCTTTAGAGTGAGAAGCTTGTGTCTCCAGGCCTGGTGCCCTGCACCACCTTGTTTGACAGCATCCACCTACCATGGGCACAGCTAGAGGGGCACAGATGCAAAGGTGGAAGGTGCCAAACATGATCTGTCCTGGGCTTTTACCACCTTCCTCTTGGGCTGGTAAATATTCCAACAACGCCTTCCTGAGAAGCTGCCTTAGCAGGGAGCAAGGGCTATGGAGAAAGCTGGTGTTATTTTAACCTCATGGGTTAGTATATTCAACTGAGATAGACTGTGGTATCCAACATTTAGCTGGTGTAATTTTATATACACATAATCCTGGATTTAGTGGAGCTGCTATTTTGCATGAAGAAAGAAAAAAACAGAGGATCTTCCAGTAACTTTTTTACAGAAAGAAGAAGAGCAGCAGAAGGTCATCAAAGATTATAACATATCTGGGATTGCAGAGACTGCCCTTTGAGACAAATTCCTGTAGGGCATTTCCATGTCAGCTCATTCCTTGTGTGTACTTCTTATGAAAACTATCCTTGTTTTTCCCAACTCTCAGACTTCAAATTCCATTTTGTGACTTAGTTTTGTATTTTTTGCCGTTTCAGAAGATACTATATTCCTGTAAAACATTACAGTTTTATGGTGCTGAAATGCCAGAAGGATTTGTAGTGACTTTCACCAAACCACCTGAAAAGTAGGTCAGTAGCTATACAATTTCAAGAGAACTGCAAGGCTACAGCAGAAACTAAGTTAATCCTGATGTATATGATGAATATACCTCCTAACCTCACTGCAAGGGACAGTGTGACCATAAATATATCTTCATTAATCTTTTCTCAACTGGTTATTTCCAAAGGGGAGGGCCTCATGGCATTTTCTTTTTCATTAAATACCATGGGGCAAAATCTCTTGAGCTTGTTTGTTGGAACAGAGGCATCTAAATCCAGATTTAGCCCATAAACTCTCATGAGGGGAAAATAAAATTTCGTGGTACAGAAGAATATGTAATAAAACATAGTTTAAATTAATTTATACCTGAAATTCCTCTTCCCAAAGTAAACCTGCAATTAGCTATACTCAGATAAAGGACAAACCTCTCATGGTGATGGTTCAGCTAAATGTGTAGATTTAGGTCTAAGCAGCTACACAAAGTCACTGTTAAAACCCTGCAGGAAAGCCCTTGTGTATTCTGACTTAGTGAGTTTCCCTAGAGCAGTTCTTCCCTGCTGTATTTCGTTTCAGCCTTGGTTTGTTGCTTTTAAATAGCTATTTTTAAAATTCTGAATTCTCTTTATAGCTGGCAGACAGAAAGCGTAGGCTGCAGGCAGAGAAATGGGTAGGGAAAAGGAGGGAAGGAGGGAGAGCAGATCTGAAGTCCATCAGAATGAATGCAAACATTACATTACATAATGTAACATGTAAACACTTCTAGAAAACGTTAAAGCCTTTTTAGACTGAACTGACACCAGAGAACAGCGCGGGGATAAGCACACTAAGTTCACATACATTGTGTGGAATCACAACCAGAACAGCTCCCATTGAGCTATAAACCCTTGGACTAATGGGATGAAAAAAGACAAATTATGTGACAAATAACTTAAAATAAAAATAGAAATATCTAGGTAAATTTCAGTTGCCTCAGATGGGGACTGATGGGGAAATGAGGGATTATACAAAATATGTTGGTGGCCTCTTAGGTGGTGGGTAAACATGAGCTCCTGGTGGGATGTGTGGCTTCAAAGGACTAACAGCAGGCTCCAAGAAGCAGGAGATGACAGGAAGAAACACAGCAGTAACCAACCCACTACTGAAATAACATCCAGACTTCAAAGGCTGGGCATCAGAAGGGTGGTGGGAAAATGGCAACCAGAGCCATTGCTGGTGCTGCTGGGACGATCAGCAGAGCGGGCTGTGCTGAGGGCTGTGACAATCTGATGGCCCTGAAAGGTCTTGTCTTGATGAAGAGGGGACTGCACTGGTGAGAAGCAGCTTCTATGCAGATCAGATGATACTGCTGAGAGGCAGAGGCATGAGTGAGAGAACCACAGCTGTCCTCCAGGGCTTTTCTTTGGGTGAGAGAGCTAGAAATATCTATAAAAAATCTAATTAGCTTGTAAATGAGCAGATAGCTGACGTGATCTGTCACAGGCTATAAATAAAACAGTTCAGAAAACAAAGTTCTCACAAAGACTTTATGAGTGGAAGCTGAAGCTGGGTAAGTTTGAGCTAAAAATAAAATGTAGATCTTGACCAGTGAAACACCTTATGACAGGATGTGGTTAGCTTCTCTCCCACATTAAATCTTTAAATCAGGATTAGATTTCCTTCCTTAAAAAAATTCTCACATTCAGTCAGCAGAGAGGTGTTCAGCACTGTGTTCCCAGGGTAAAGGGTAAAATCGTAGAGAGTTATGCTGCAGCCTGCAATGATGCACCCTGGACTTAAAATCTGTGACTTTAGAATAACCACCCTTGAGCAATATGTGATTAGAAGGGTTGGAAATGTGTGTTAATTAACACTGAAAAGCTAATCAAAGTGGGTTGGTAAATCAGGCAACCATAAAGGACAAACAATAAAAACAAGTTAAGTTTCAGCACTAGAAAATACGTGGGAAAGAAAAGTGTTTCCAGAGAGGAATATTTCTCCTTCAAAGCAGCCCTAAGTAAGATAATTAATTTATTGTAGGCTTTTTGTGGCTAATGCATACTTGAATGTTCCTCACTTGTGCCTAGGTACATGAATTGCAGAAAGTCCATGGAGTGTAGGCCTACGTGGAGTTACAGAATTGCCATCAGTCTGTATATTTTCAGCACAGTCTCACACTGAAAGCAGAGATGAGACTTGGGTCCTTCTCCTTCACAGCAAGATTTTTTCTTTGAGTGGAGGATGTCGGTTCCTGTGAGACACAGCTGAATGGCTCCAGCTTTGCCCAACTGAGAAAGGCTGCAGATGAATTTGCTATAGGAAAGTAAACCTTAGAAGCACGTAGATGCTTGTGAAATCCTCTTGGGATTTCATCCCTAGTGTCTTAATGCGTCTGGTTAATTGTCAAGTGCCAAGTTTACATTCATCAATTAAATGAGAATGATTACACACTGTCTCACCCATTGTCACAGAGGCAAAGGTTCCTTTCAACTCGAATAAATTAAATTAAATTGGCTCAAACCCTGCAACCCTAGACAGAGTGGCTTATGTTGAGAGGCATTAGTTTGATTGACACCTGTCTGGTTGACTGGGAATGGTTACCAGAATGAATAGCATCAGACAATGAGGTTTTGTGTGTTATGGGAGGGATTTTACATGAATAGCCACAACATCAGCTGGTGGATGCAGCACCTGGGAGAAGCATCCAACCAGTTATGTAGCATTAGTGGCTTTAGGTTAGAATAAAAAGGGATTCTTATGAAGCCCTGAACATGTGGCTAAATATGTGTAAATATTATCATTGTTGCTCTTTCTAGCTAATTCCAGGTATTGAGCAAGAAACCCTGTGTTCTTGCAGAGATCAGCAATTCAGTGACAAAATGTATTTCATTTACGAGATTTTCTCCACAATTCTTGCCAGTTAGTAAACACTGGGGTGACCATCAACACCTAGAGTTTAACTTTGTTGCCCAGAAGGGGATCTAACTGATATTTAACCGTGTGTTTTAAAAAATCTTTTACACCATTAACAGCTGCCTGCTCACCAGATCTTCCTGTTTTTTAATAATTTCATCAGATCACTGTCGGCAAGTGTCAGCCCCTACACAGTGTCACTGGTGAGTCATCTTTGCTAAACCTCATCTACCCTGCATTTACTGTAAGGAGCTGCTGCAACCTTGCATTTGATATAGGAAGCTGTACTGCCACACTAAACACCACATGATTGTGTTCTGGCAGCAGATGGTTGCATAGAATAATAAAATGGGTTGGGTTGGAAGGGATTTAAGATCATCTAGTTCCAACCCCCCTGATTTGGACGGAGACACCTTTCACTAGACCAGGTTGCTCAGAGCTTCATCTGAGGTCTTGAACACTTCCAGGGATGAGACACCCACAACACCTTTAGGAAACCTGTGCAGTAAGTAGTTGTCTGAGAGCAGTTCAGCATCAGTGTTGCCAGTTTGGCTACCCAGCTAGTACAAATCAAGGTGGTTCTGCTTAATCCATTAAGCATTCTTTCTCCTGAGGCTCTGGCATGTTGGACTTTTGAGAGGAATGGGAAAAGCTTGAAGAGTGATGCGCACATTTTAAAAATTTACTCAACTGTTTTAAAGGTGCCTTTTGCTAAGATGTTGTGTGGTTGAATTACACAGCTGTGTAATTCAAAATGCAATTAAGCTGGCTGCAATTTTGCAAACATTTAAAATTGAGGGTAGATAGCAAGGGAACTGAATGTCTCTGGTTATAGGCAAATCATATCCTAACTGTATAAGACAGGCCTAATGTTCTGCCTTGCTCTTATAAATTTAGGTACAAAAGAATTCAAAGTGATAATAATCAAAAACCAGGTCACTGAGGAGGAATAGACCAATAATTTCATAATGTAAACACAAGTGATTGACAGCTAAATGCATTTAGCATTGTTTTTTCTGGGCTAGTCCTTGTAGGTTACCTCATCCTGAGAAACATTCAGTCAGATTTAATTGCAGCGCTGTTTTCTGGCCTCTGTTTCTAGAACCCCTACTTGAGCAGTGTCACTTCTGTCTTCCTTCCTTCCAATGCTTTTGGTGTGGTTCTCACAGCAGAGGCACAGGTGGGTGTAGCCATCAGCAAACGCCTCCAGTGAGGGAACAGAAGCAGCCTGTGCAGGCAGTTTCACCAGGCTCGGTGGCAGATGGGGGTGAGAGTGGATAATGCTGCTTGTGGTTTTTCTCACTCTGAAGATAAGGGCATTTTCTTATCAATTTCTGTTTCTCTTCTCAGTCATGCAAGCACAGCAAGTTTCAGTGTTTTGCTGCTGACGGTCATATCAATCAGTAAGAATGATTTGTACAGCAAAGCAGCTGGCGGCTGGAGATCCCGTGTCCATACCACATGAAGAAGCTGTATTTTTGCATAGTTTATGATATGATTATGTAATGACACCAGAAGTTTATGTCTTGGGTCCAGGGCAATATTTGGAAGACACTACCTTCAAAGTTTCCTTTTGAGGCTGAAAGATGAACAACCCAGTGAAGACAGAAGTGGCTTGGGTCCAGTGTATGTCTCACTGAGGAGAAGCTGTGCCCTAGTGGTTGGTAAGATGATATGTCTGTTCTGACAAGGGTGGGGGCTTTGGCATCTCTGTGTTAGGAATTCTTTTTTGTGGATATCATAGGACTAGGTCAGAGAACTAGTGACATTTTTACCTTCCCAGAATAAGCCATGGATAGAAATGATGAAGTATATGCTTTTCTTATTCTATTAGCATAGGCATGGCTCTCCCACAGATGAAATTGTATAATAAGACATTAATTCAGTTTTTGCATATTAAGTTCATGACTGCAAGGATGGAAGAATAGCTCCTGACAGTGCCACCACCTAGATGCAAAGAGATGATCAAAATATTTTTCTAGTTTTCAGTATCTAGCATGCTCCACACATTGCTATTCAATACTACATCCCAGCTGTCATTCATAAATTGCTTCAGCTGTATTCCCTCCTTTAATGATAAAGGCACACTCCTTAATAAAAGCAGTGTATTCCATTTTCAATCAATTAATTTTATGTGTACATCTTGACCCACAATAAAATGTGGAATAATTGTCCGCTGTAACACCCAAAGTAATTAAAACTACATGAGGAGAGTTTTGACAATGTACTTTATCATCAGGACTTATTTTCCTGTCACACACTCAGAGGGCAATATGATGACCATGTAAACAATTAATCACCTAGGAATGAATAAGGAAAACTTTCTCAACAGTCCAGAGATTTCATTTCCTTAGCAAGCCCATCAGTACATAACAACAGCAGGTAAGTACCAGTGCCACAGATGTCACATGGGAGATGTTGGTTGGGAGAGGAGCAGAAGAATATGACTCCCCTTTTTTAAAAAAAAACTATAGGTTGCTCTGCTCAACCATCTGAATCAAGGAGCAAAAGTGAGTTGCATCATGCAACACAAGTTGCTGCCAGACACCCATGAAGACAAGTTTTTAATCCATCAGGCCATTGTTATTTGATGACATGAATGTCTGAAGTAGCTGATGTGCCAAGGTGGATGTACCAAGCATCCGCCTTGGTACGAAGATGCACATGCACTTGACTTGGCTTCACCAACAAAGTGGCATTCCCCTCCTTCTTGTCCTCCTGTCAGCAGCCCCTGTCTCATGCAGTGCAGTAGCAATCTCCCCCTCCATGTCCTCACCTGGCCCTGAACGCTGCATATGTTCACAAAAAGATGAAGAAAGCAGTGCTCCTTTTTTGGCTGTTACATGCAGTGGCTGCTCCATAAAAAGACTTCTCTCGAGACTATGCAGAGTGAGAAAGACGGGGTGAACTATTCAAACTGAAGTCTAAATGTAGAGCAGGTCTCTACTTCTGGAACCTTGAAGGTTCATGCTTGAAAGACCAACATACTTGTGCCTTGTATCTGGACTGATGTCAGGAAGACAGCAAATGCATTAAAGTTTAATGCATACAAGTCAGGACATGGATGCGCTGCGGGAGGAGGTTGTGCTGCCTGTCCTGTGGCACACCTGCAGCACAGCGTTGTGGTGGGGGAGGAATTTCAGCCTGCAACAAATCTGCTAGAGGTGTAAAGCAGTACATAGGAACCTGATCCTCTGCAGAACTTTGACAAGTGTGTAGGGATCCTCCTGCTGCAATAAGGGAGGTCTCTAGTGTTGCAGCCAGAGCACAGAAATTTTGCTCCTGGATTGTCTAAACTTAATCAAAACTCGTCCTGGATTTGGGGTGGAAAATCCCAATTCTTTCCCTTGATTTTCTCCCATTCCTGCCACCGTCAGAGAAGCACTACAGGCAGTAAAACAGGGAACAGATCCCTGAAGAGCCTGGGATAAACAGAGCTCTAATGACAGAGAAAGAGACTTGGGGAGCACTGTGTACAAATTCACCTTTACACTTGAAGATCAAGACTGGAAACTATTGAGTAGTGAGACATAAAAGACTAGTGAGCTTTGTTTTGTTTAGAAAAATGCATTTCAGCAGAGATAAGCAGAAAGGCAGTATGTACCACGGGAATGAAATTACCAACGATAATTGCTACCTTTTCAAAGACAGAAATTCACAAAATTGTACTGGTGGTGTTTCAGTTTTTGTGGTTTGGTTTGGTTGGTTTTTTTAATTAGATGCCCAGATAAAATACCTGCATCTAAGGACTGATCCTCTGAATTCCTGGGTTCTCAGCTCAGCTGAGGGATTATGGACCTTCATTTTTAAAAGTTCTGACTAATTGCACTGTGAATAGTTCAAAACACAAAGCTATGCAGAAATCTGCTGAAGCAGAATTTGTAACAGAGGTTTTTGCTGCTACAGCAGCAGTTAGCAGGAGTTGAGTGAACTTAACCCAGTCTGGCAGTTTTTCTGTGAACAGTGACTGCAATGCAGACATACTCAGAGCAGCAAAAGAGGAGCGGCTGCAGACAGTGAAGGAGTTAGAGTCTGTCCCACCTGCCAGAGATTTACTATGATGCTAGGCAATTAATTGCTTAAAACACAGTATTTTCTGAGGTGTTTCCCCAACATGTTCCTCATTTTTACACACTGAAGACAGCTGGCTTTTTTGTCCCTTTCTGAGGTAGACAGCAGCAGAGGGGCTCTGGCAGGGTGCAGTGTGTCCCTGCTGGGTGCATCTAATCCAGCCTGGAGAGGGGCCAAGCAGAAGTGATAGCTGAGGGCTCAGGGAGCTTGAGTGGAAGGCAGTTCCTGTGTCTGGCTGAGTCTCTGCAGGCTCCACTGCTGTTTTATTAATTGGCTGTGTAAAGGGGTGTCCTGTTTGGAAAGGGTTGAAGGAGATCTAGAGTAATCTTGGTCTGCCTTGAGAAGAAGCTCAACTACTTTAAAGTGCTGGTTATCCTGGTTTAGTCTGGGATAGCGTTAATTTTCTTCTTAGTAGCTCATAGAGTGCTGTGTTTTGGATTTAGGATGAGAATAATGTTGGTAACACACTGATGTTTTGGTTGTTGCTGAGCAGTGCTTACACTAAGTCAAGGACTTTTCAGCTTCTCATTCTGCCCTGCCAGTGAGGAGACTGGGAGGCACAAGAAGCTGGGACACATGACCCCAACTGGCAAGAAGGACATTCCATACCATATGGCATCATGCTGAGTGATAAAACTGGAGGGAGTTGGCTGGAGGTGGCCCCCTGCTTGGGAACTGGCTGGGAATTGTTTCAGTGGGTGGTGAGCAATTGCATTATGCATCATTGTTTTGTGTATATTCTTTTATCATTATTACTATTTTTGCTTCCTTTGCTGTTCTGTTAAACTGTTATCTCAACTCACAAGTTTTACCTTTACTTCCTTTTCTCTCCCCCATCTCACTGGTGGGAAGTGAGCAAGCAGCTGGGAGGTTTTTGGATGCCTGCCGGGTTAAACCAATAAACCACCATAAATAAGCAAAACAGAATAGAGAAGCAAAGCCCTTCCTCCCCATCCCTGCTGATGAGGCCACTGAGGTCAGAAACTAACTGCCTGAAAGAGAATTACCAGACAGAGAAGTGTGAGGGGTTTTATATCTATGGAAAAAAACCCCCAAACACTGATTTGTATTGTTAAAATTCTAATGCGCACAAATAAGAGATCAGGATGCTCTCTGGCTGTAAAGGTTTTTTGTGTCCTTTAGGGCTGAAACCCCAGACCTTTGTTTAGAATAATACAACAGAAAAGCAAAGAAGATCCAGGAATTAATTATTTCTTTATGAGGACTTGTTAATTAATTCTTAATTAAGATGCAGTGTAAAAAGAGTTTGCTCTGTACCCACATCATTTATTTCCTGGAGGCTGCTTCCCTAGTTGAAAATGGCAGGGCAAAGCCATTTATATAGTCACAGTCTTACAACTCCTTATGTGTAACTTGTCTTGACTGACAGGATCGCTGTACCTTATCCAAACAATATGAAATCAGTTGTTCATCATCTCTTGGAAGACAGAGCTTCCTTTTCTTGAAAGAGAACCATTCTGAGTAGAAAAAGAAATGTTCATTGCAATTTAAAAATAAAAGCCAGATATTTTCTGCATGGATCATTGTGTTAGGATGCAAATGTA
Organism: Lycocorax pyrrhopterus obiensis; assembly: GCA_014706295.1. NCBI lineage: Eukaryota > Metazoa > Chordata > Aves > Passeriformes > Paradisaeidae > Lycocorax > Lycocorax pyrrhopterus. The sequence goes on from JACSVZ010000002.1 coordinate 123,872,246, forward strand.
GCCTTTGAGTCAAGCTCCATCAAATGTACAGGGTAGTGCTTCTGAAAGGATATTGCTGATTTCTGCAATATTTGATTTATATATTATGAATTAAAAAGAGAACTCCACAGCACAGCCAGTATTTTGGTGTTATAGGCATTTAAACTCGCTGCTAGATGTCTTCTTTTGAATTCAATTTGCGTACTCCACTGGGCCCATAGAATGAAGAGATCTAAAGTATACGTGTACAGTAGAGGCGAACTGCTCACTTTGTGTAGATGTCTTTGATTCACAGCAAAAATTATTTTCTGACTTACTTGCAATTGTAAAGCTCAGTCTCATTGCCAGCTAATTGCTACACTAGCTTATGCTTCACACCATACGGAAACACCCTTTTAAATATGCAAAGAAAAAAAGCTAAAAATAAATCACAGCTGCTGTTAGATGGGGGTTGAAAGATACAGCCAAGGCAGAAAAAAAAAAAGAAGAAAGGAACTGTCTCAGTTTAAATACAGCTAAACCATTTTTAATATTGAGAAGTTCTTTTTCTGTTCTCCAAATCAATATTCATTAATAGTATTCAGAACAGAGAACTTTGAATATAAAACACGGAGATAACACCAGTAATTACAACATGCAGTTTCATAGCTGTAATATTTTTGTACTCTGGGTTGCTTTAATGGTTGCTGTTATAATTTGTATTTGGCTTATGAGGACTGATTTATATTAACACGTTTCTTACTGGTATGTTCAGTTTAAGTCCAAACCTTGATCTTAACTTACAACAACACAGAGCTCTGTAGGTGGAAATGAGCTTTCTCTTTGCAGCAGTAATTGCTCCTGACCAGCAATGGTAGCTTGACCTCACGTACACAAGATCAAGTGACTATATTGAGCCCTGATATGTTATCTCTGATTTCCTACAATCAGCACAGTAGAAATCTGAGAAACATTTCACTATGCTGTGCACATTATCCAGATCTATGATAGAAATCTGTAATTTATTGCACAGTCACAGATATTCTGCATAATTACTGCTTCATCCAAACAGCCTTTTTTTCCATGTCAGATCTGTGGGTACCCACAGCACAGGAGTGTCAGTGAGCAAGGGGAAAGTAAAACCTTTTCCCTCCCACCTTTCACCTTAAATTGCCATAAAACTTCAATGTTTGTCTCACTTGAGGTGCCTAAACCAAACATCAGCATAACCTTCATTTAACTCATGGTCTTTGCAGGACTTTCCATCCCTGTTTGTAAGAATGGAAAGTAGAGGATGGACCTTGCCTGTCCTTCCCATTGGTGGCAGCAGGGCTGGCTCAGCCCAGAGCCCACTGTGGCTCCCCTGCTGCCGGAGAAGGGAGGGAAGAGGGGTTGGACCAGGAAGAGGATGGCACAGCCAGGGGAGACAGCAGGGCAGGCACCTGTGGGTGTGCACTGACGGTAAAGGCAGCCTTGGTCATGCTATCAGGAAGGACACTGTGATGTGGCAGAAATGGTCACACTAGGAAAAGGTTATATTTTAATGCTGATCATTTCCCTGGTCCATCTGTCTGTCTGGTCCACTGGGACCTGTGGTGACACTGCTGAGGGGATGGTGGGGCTAAGATTGAGAGAGAGAAGAGAGAACTACTTACCACAGCCTTGCCACAGAGAAATTATTCTGGGAGCCTGTATCCTCAGTCATTCCTCTTCCCCAATCTCTTTTTTCAGGCCCAGCTGATACTGCTAGGAAACAGAAAGCAATCCCTCACAGGCAGTAAAAGAGAGACCTGTTCTGGAAGCTATCTTAGCAGTTAAAGAGGGGCAGCAGCATGTTCCAGATTAATGACAAATGTGTGCAAGTTCATCGTGGGGACAACCTGGTGATAACAGATCAGACTCTTGTGCAAATACCTGCCTTAATCAGTAAAAAAACTTACATTACACTCTGCCTCCATCCAGTGTACCACCAATAGAAATTTTAAAACTTCCAGTTTCACACTAGTTCAACAGTTTTTGTGTGTTTGGAGCAGTCTTCAAAGTCAAATTGCCTGCTTCCTGCAGAAAGCAGTGACGGACTAGAGCCACCACCATCCGAAACACGCTTCACCTCTCAGAGAAAAAATAGTGGAGCAGCTGGGTTACAGACCTGAAAGATTCACCTGCAAAAAATGTCAGGTGTATTACTGAAATGATAAAAGGTTTCTGGTTAGTAGAGTCCTCCAGGATGCACGTCTAATTGTCAGACCTGGAAGTTGAAGCAGGAGTGCGTGAAAAAAATTTGCTGTCTTCAGTATTGGACTTTCCTCTTGGAGTGAAGCTCAGGATTAATTGGGTGCTTCAGCTGTATTTTGTCCCTTATGAAACAGACACCTATGACTAAGGCTGGCTGCCTGCTCAATTCACAGCTTAAAAACCTCCATGTTTTCAGCTGGATTGTAATGAATGATTTTCCAAACTAGTCTCTATCCATTACTTCTCCTTACTTAGTAAGTAGTTGCTAGTCTCACTCCTGAGCTGAGGTGTGTCTGTGCTCAGCCCCCCACCAGGTGTGACTTCCTTCCTCACCCTAGCCATCTCCATACAGACATATCTGGTGGTCCATGGGCTGCACCTGAGCCTGTCACCATTACTGGCCATGCCCCAGTGTCCTCATTGGGCACAAGGGAACAGAACCGCAACAGTGCAACACTGCCTGGCCAGCTGGGATATCTCTGCTCCAGGCAGTGCCATTCCCTCTCTTTCTCTGCAGGACCACTGTGGATGCTGTCCTCTGGAAAGGTCTGTGTTGCTATCAGTGTCAACAAAGAGGGTTTCAATCAATGCACCCCTGGTTCTGTTAGAGCTCTGCATGCCTCCCCGCCAGAACTGGCATCAGTTACCAACTGTGGTGGTTGCTCACTTCAGATCCGTTCTAGTAGCAGAAAAGAAATAATAAAAGCCTTGCTCTGGCAGGCATCAACCAGAGCTAGAAAGCATATGTGCAGCTTGTTCCAGAGACTCCTCCACAGCTACAGCAAATGGTTTTATTCTGTCTTTAAGGATTTTCTTCATCCAAGGCATTGTGCAAGCCATGACAAATGAGTCACTTCTTAACTTAACAACTCCTTAATTTGTATCAATTAATGATACTTCACTTCATACTGACAAGCCTCAGGGCTCTGCTGGTTATTTGATGGTTTTTAATTATGCCTTCAGACATACTTGGTCTTTTCTGATGGGGAGAGATGACCACTGGGGCAGGCGTTTTTCCCACTTGCTTTTCTTGTAGTGGTTCCACACAACACTGACATGAGCCTGACTGCCAGCAGAGTCTCCTTCCAGCTATGATGTAGGATCTCCCCTGGCCCCTGCAACCAAATTAGCCAAGCAGCCTACAGGAGTCCCTATTCCCGACCATAACCAGCCCTCAGGTCCAAACTGCTGCTACTGTAATACAGGGCAGGCATGTCAGATTTTGGGGATCATATTCTGGTGTCCCTACTCCCACAGTGCAGTTTGTCTGTTACTTTTCAGCCTTCTGACATGGCAAACTAATGCACTCCAGCTGTGAGCTCTCCTCATTTTCCACCAATGAATTTAATCATATAGAGCAGTAAACTGAAAAACTTCTCAATTATGCAAATATGGATGCAAATGAAGGATATTAAACTTGGCAAACATCCTTAGAGGACAGCAGAAGGTGGGGCATGCTGTAACACAGAAGCCATTCAGGAGAATGCATGGAGACTGCTGACGCAGGCTGCAGCCTCTCTGGGTGCTCTCTGCATTCCCCAGGTCACGGGGAGAAGGACACGCTGAAGCACAGACTGCTGCTTCTCTGTTGTAGGACAAAAGGATTGCAGGGGGAATGTGGATTGCCAGGCCCTGTTCTCTGCCCTCACAGGTGGATATGTGGCGCTGTTCTTTTGAACTCAAGAAACACTGCATAAAAATCCCTTCCTTTATGTTATCCTTGCTTTACTTGAATAGCTATCTCAGAGCAGACTGGTTTAGAGAAGAGGAACATCTTTTAATTCCCAGACTACCTGTATTTATAACTAGCATGCAAACATTGGCTTCTGCTGACTGTCCCTTTCCCAAAGTGTTCCTGCTTCACCTCCAATTGTACAATTACTGACAACAAGTGTGCTACACTTCCTACTTTTCCCCATTATTAGGATGGCCAAGTTAAGAGCCAGCAGCCTTCTCTCACAGGAGAGACTGCCCCTTCCCCTGCCCCTCCTGCCACTACAAAATGCTCTCCTGACTAGCAACCAGCCCAGTAGGCAGGACTCTTGGGAACACCCTGTTGCTGCAGACATGTCCTACAACCACATTTGCTTTTCACATGATTGCCTCTCGTGGTAGTTCATTCTCCAGTCTGTAATCATATGCCTTCCTCTCTGGATGGCAACAGTAAGGGCCTTGCTGTCACATGGGTTATGGTATTCTCAAATAGATAATCTTTCATTTTATTGGCATTCATCCTGTCTCTACTACTGTATTACTGAAGTTATCTACTAATTCCAATAGGATATCCAAGCCTCCTGTCTTTTCATGTTACCACACAGGTTCAGGACTTTAACAGTTCTCACCAACACTGCTCTTATTTATCTTATTGAAATTACTAATGGAAATATTAAAAAAGATGGGTCTTAAGACTGAGGAATTTCTCACTACTAACCTCTCCTTTATTTAATGTTTTGCAGTGCCTCCTGCTCCATTTACACCACAGACCTGAGATGGCAAGAACTGACAGAAGAGCACAGAGAGCACTATCTCATGGAGCTGTGCAAAAAGGCAGCTCCAGCCCAGGCAAATTGCAGTTGGGATCTGCAGATGATGACTTTATTACAAGCCAGCATCAAGTCGCTCTGATGGCAGCCAGTGAACAATTGATTAGTTAGAGTCGAGGTGGGAGTTTGTGAGGTGATTACATAAGTGTTGTGGCTGCAGAATGTTTGGTTTTCCTATCACCCCAGCTTGGGGAGAGGACAGTCCTCAGGTGCTGGTGATGGCATTTACAAATATTCCTTTCCTATATGGACAGTGGCTGTGCTACAGAGACTCTTTGGATAAATCAGAGTGAAAGAGTAACACCACTGAGAATGGCTTATTTGAGCAGGTGGGCAAAACCGGCCGCTCCTGCGTGAGCAGTTTCAAGCATGTCCAGCGTGCCCACCACAGCTCCCAGAATCTCTCCTGGTGAACCATTAGACCCATCCCTGGCCAGTGCCTGGCCCGTGGCAGCGAGCACACTTCTGAGTGATGCCTGAGCATGGTCAGAGCGGTGTGGGTGGTTTGCTTGCAGCAACCCTGCTTGGGAGGATGAGGCAATTTGTTAGCATAGATGTAAGCCACTCAATGCCCGTTGGCCCCAGCACCTGGGAGCATTCCTAGGCACATCTAATTTATTGTTATAGGCACAGACTTTGTGAATACCAGACTTGGCAGTGTGCACGGTACTATGTGGTCCAGATCTATTTGAATATGAAAGCATCTTTTTGCCTTTAAAAATATGAGTACCTGCTGTTATATCGGGGGGGGTCAGTGTACCCTCTACTAGTCTGGCTGATGAGGCCATTCCCTGCTATGAGAGCACCTGGCAGGAGATGGCTCAGCTGTGCACTGATCTGCTGCTTAATGGATGCAGAACCAGTTTTAGGTGAACTGAAAGCAAAATGGACACTACCTGTAACCCAGCTGAGGTGCCAGGAAGCCTGGTGCTCTTCAAAGTAGTGGGGTGGGAGGTAAATGGCACAATATTTACAAGGATAACGCAAAGAGCTTTCATTGGCATGGGCTTAGAGCACCATCAGTTTGCAGGCCTGGCACAGGCAACTAAACAGCTCATCTGTCATCACTGGGAGCAGTCCAGAAGAGGTAGGTATTGCAAGGGCTTTGTGTGCCTGGAGCTTTGTGTGGCAGGCAGCAGTGCACAGTGAAACAGGGTAAGGAAATGTGATGCTGCATTACTTCGTCACATCCGTGCCAACTGGCAACTGCTTTATGCAATTTTGAAATCTATTAAAAGTTTGGATGAGCCTGCCTGTTTCTTGTGTTTCCTTAAGTACTAATCTGCCAGCTGAGTGGGGAACTATGGTCTTTATTAAAGCAAGTGAAGGATGTTTAAAAAGAATGAAATAACTTTGTTAAGAACTAAGTAGACAGCAAGCAAAGTTTGCAAATGTCAGCAAAGTGCCTGTGATGCTGTCTGTGGAGAGGATCCCAGCCCCATGCATCACTCTCCAGTGATGGGGTTACATGTTACCAGTACTTCTGCCCTTCCCCTCACTGTTGCAGTGGGCAGAATAGCAAGAGGCCCAAGCCCCTGCCAGTGTCAGTGTCCTGATGGACCCCTGCCCACCACAGCGTTTTCCAGGAGGTTTCTCAGGTTGGAGTGCAATAGTAAAGAAATGGTGGTGGAGCTGGAGATCTGCTGCATAGTCCCCTCTGCTCATGCTTCCTCTCCCTTCAGCCACACGTGGTGCTCTGATACCACCTTACCCTCTCTGGCCGTCAGCAATCTGTCTGTCCCTGTCTCCTCTAGCTCCTTGTTCACGGAGGTCGCTGAGCTCAGACTCAACCTCCACATTCTTGTTGTTTCTTTGTTTTCCTCCTCTCCCCTGGTGGTTGAGGTCCTCTTCCCCAAAGTCCTCAGTCACTGTTGTAGTCTAGGAAAAGTGCAAGTCCTGTTTTCAGGAATCACCGTATTTTCTTTGTCCTGGAAAAGCAATAAAATAAAATACCTTTTCATAATCTTTCCTACAGCAAGATCACAGCTAGATACCTGTGACAGTTCCCTATGCCCTTTTTTCTTCTTTCAATGTGTGTCTGTCAGAAGTGTTTGCCACCTAAGTTATTTGATAGCAAAAAAACAATAGCAATGTTTTAAGATTTCAGTTATATTTATAAAAATTAAGAAAATAATTTTTAGCTTGTCAGAAGGCCTGGGCAAAATTCAAACATGACCTCTTCTACCAGCTATGATCTTCATATCATAGTGCATCCAGGTTTTAATTTGTTGCAGATGCTAAGTGTGAAAAGGCAGTATTTTTTCAGCTCTCACATAAAAGTGTTTCTGTGCTAAAAAGCCTTTTGTCATTTGGTGGTGGAGCAGCAAATCAGTGGATGAAGAAAGAATGCAAGTTACGAGAGGGAGCAAAAATTGCAGTGACATTGGGCTTGATCAGCCAGGAACAAAAATAATAAGCAAATATAAACAGGATGCTGAACAGTGGTGCAGAAGCCTGTTCACAAGAGCTGTCTTCTGTTTCAACCCCCATGCTCAGGGTGCACATGGAGGGACCTGCTATTCCTCCAGTGACTTTTCCAGTCAGCACAGTCAACAGAGTTCATAACAGAGACCACCCAGGACCCCATCTGAATGCTAGTAATAGTGTCCTAAACTCAGTGAATATTGTGCACAGACAGAATACAGATATGCAGTCACTTCTGCTGTCTGCCATTTTAAATACTGAAAAGGCAGTATTTCATTAAAGACCAGTAGAAAAAAATCCCTAGCTGCAGGCGTGGAAAATAGCTCTCTATCTGGGATTGCTCTTGCTAGTGATGGCAGAGGAAGACATTACTTCTTCCCTTGATGGAGACAAAAGCCATCCCACAGCAAACAGAAGCTACCAAAATAATTTCAATCCCTGGTTATGGGATTACATGGAATATTCCTCCAGGCAACATCGACTTGGCATCAGCTGTGACTCCAGTGCTGATGGCGTTCCTGCCTTCTCTGCTTTGTTCTTAAATTTTACCCAAATGGCCCAGAAGACTGGGATCCAATGCTTCCTCTGCTGTCTGAGCTTTAAGACTGCTACTAGTCTCATCCTCAGTTAAAACTGCAGGTAGGCTACAACAGCCATCAAATATGTCTGTGAGGCCCATGCTGGATGAAGCCTTTGGCAACCTCGTATTAGGGAAATTATCCCTGATTTCTTAGCTTGCAGGCAGAATCTGAATTAGCAGCCTGGAACAAAGTCTATGTTTATAGACAGATGGTATAATGCAGTGTGGGTAAAAGCCAAACAAAAGCCCGTGGTAACACTACAAAAAACCCAATGTGGACAGGGACGCTTCCTGTCATAATGCTTTCACAGGAGCTTAGGTCTATTTTCCCACACAGCATCCCTCTGCTTTGCCACCCTTCTAGGCCTACCACACCTGTGCAGTCAGGTGCAAGGGCTCTGAGGAAAGCTTGTGTTGGGAGTGAAAGACACCTGCAGAGTTCTTTACATCATGTGTGTGCATAAATGCCTCCTGTCCAACAGGCTGTTTCTACCACAGGGAGGGGGGAACAAGGTGCCTACTTAGTTGCACACAAATATAATTAAATCACTGACCACAGGAAAAAACACCTCTTCCTCAATGGGACATGGGGAGCTCTGACAGCTAAAAGGAATTTGAACTGGCAGGAACTTATTGTAGGATACATAAGTATCAATCTGATCACAGCCCATGAGGCACGCTTTGTCCTAGGGCACCAAGGGCAGCCTTGTAATGCCACAGTAACACCACTCGGGTTTATGAGATTTCATTAAAGCAGAGGGGGAACATAACTGCTCATATGGATGAGATGGGTCTGATTCTCTTCTCCCCACCTAAACTTAGGTAAGAAGTTGTTCTTTGGGATTGCATTACTATGTGTGACAACTTAAGAATCAGACTTGTCAATCAGGGCTTTCACTTCATGAGTAGTACAGTGGGATAGTCAATAATGGATGTAAGCTGGCATATGACCAGGATTTCTCAGTTTGTCTAGGAGAACTTCTTCATTGCCATTTTGACCAGAATGTATGACTGCAATGCTGTTAAGTGTGCCAGCATAGCTCTGTGCATGGCTTAGCATTCCTGAGTAAAACTGGCTCTGCTTCTGTACAATGAGTATATTTCCCTGATCAATTTACACTTAAGCATGGAGAATCAAGAAAAGTGGCAATAGTAGTATTTTTCTGGCTGGTTGTAGCGAATGCCTTCTCTGCTTTTCACTTATGGCCTGGGAAGAATGGTTTTGCTACCATTGAACCATGAGGGGAAGAGAGGAAAGGTACAGAACAGCTGGGTTTAATGAGCTGGAACAGATGTAGATATTAAAGCAGTGTGTACACTTGTCATGCAAAGAGGACTTACATGTATATAAATGACAAGCAATTTAAATCAAGACTTCAGTTACAGAGTTTACAACTGACATTACACCCTGAAAAAGACTCAAAACTTGGTGTCTTGAATTCTGTCATTTAAAACAAACAAATCCAAAGCAACTTAAGCTATGGGGGTATTAACTATCAATCTATATTTTATTATGTGGTGACCTTTTCATTTTGGACTATGTCATGGTCTACTTTTACAGCTATCTGTTCTTCTTCTCTTGAATTTTACGTTAGTCTATGTGGGTGTTTCCAAGGCAAATTCCTAGAGTGCCAGTTGAGCAATCATTTATTCTTTCGAAGACTACTCCAGAGGTGGTGCATCAACATTTTTGAGTCTTTGTGTAGCATTTATGTTCAGCTGGAAAGGAAAAAAAATCTTAAATCCATTGAAGACAAATGTGATAGTTTTATAATTTCAGTGAAAGCATTAAAAATAAATCATATGTTAAGAGGATCTCCCGACTTCAACACAAATGCAATCTTAAATGACAGGATCTGGTATTGGGAATACAGACTTTTCTCTGTGGGATTAAAAGTGTCGATTTATATTTATGCAAATAAATTAAACTGCTTAATTTTAGACTGAGATTAACTATTTTTTATGCTGATAGCTTGACAGTTTCCAGTATTTAAATAAGACTGGCATGAAATCATGATGGAAAAAATTTCAATCTGTAATTTATTCTTTAAATCAATGCAAACAGTTAGTACTAGGGCTAGAAATTTAATAAAACATAATGATTATTAAAGTGGCTTAGAGGAAATTAAGTGTCCCAAAAAGGTGTTGCTTTTGCAATGATGACAATATCTGTGTTTAAAATTTGAAAGAGCTTTTCCTAATTACCCATGAAAAATTACTATCTCACTTTCATGGATTCAGTCCATAAAAGTCTCCCCCTACCATCAGCCAGCCAGCCAGAGACAGGTGGGCAGCAAGCATCACTGTCCCCAGGTGAGTGAAATCACATCTCTCCAGAGGGGATTCAGCCTCAGAGAACTAGGCTGGTCTGTTTTGTCGAGTGGCTGGTGCTTGACTGGTGTTTGTAAGGTGTCTCCTGCCAAAAACTCCTCCCAGCACATGGTAACAGCTGGGTTATGTCTGACTTCGGAAAACTACAGAAGGAACCCTTGTGAAGGGCCTATTGTGTGATCCCCATGGCTTTTCCTTGTGAGAGGGCTTTGTTGTACAAGGCACAATTTACTCAGGGTGTTCGGGAGGACATGGGTTGATTGGTACAGCAGAATGTTGGGCTAGATCCTGTGATACAGGATACATCCCAGTGATTCAAATGGAATCTGACCTTTGTGAGTGGGAAATATATTCCTTCAAGTAAATGAAGTCTCTTCTTACTGCTGGTGCTGAAAATATTTGTGACACTGTATATTTTTAATTGATGTAAGAGAGGCCATTCAGACACTGTAAGGCTACAGAAGGAAAAGCAGAGGAGTGCCTGGACTCTCTGTGGTAGTCTTTTTATTAATGGGTGGACCTATGCCACACAATGCTCCATACAACAGATGACTATGTAAATTACTTATCTCACTCCATATGTACATTGCAAATGATCAGTTTAAGCTAAAATAGTACAAAAATATGTTTTGATTAGGTGTATAAATAAATTACATTTCTTTTTCTTCTTTTTGCTTTTCTAGAAGTAGTCTTATTTTACTCATATTATGCTGTCTATTAATTTTTGAGAGTTCTCTGGAGTAACCAGGAGCCTAATTAGCAGGTCTGTAATGGCTCATCAAGCTGTATTTTCAAGTCCTGGTTGACATCCAATACTTAAGAATCCAAATTTCGTTCAAAGAGTTTTTTCCTGACTGCACCTTGAGCACAAATCAGAGCTGTAGCACGCGCCAGTTTCTGCACACTTCAAAAAATTCTAGTTAAAAAGAGTTGACTGCAACTTTTCATCTTTATTCAGAGATAAATTATTGCACACTAAATCACAGTTGTTTAAAGCAGATAAGGAAGGAGAAGGTTCTGCAGGCACAGAGATTTGTGTTATCTCATGTTAACATCGAAATAGGGAGTGTCTAGCCTGAGGTCAGATCCTGAATTTTTAGGGCAGTTCTGATGCTTATATACAACAGTCAAAATGCAGTTCTTATGTGACATTTTAACCCACTTTCATTTAGAAATGAGGCTCTGGTGTTCCTGTTGTCTTCATGTGGGGCCTGTCTGCCTGTAATCTCCCATCTTTTTATACTGAATGCAGTGCCTAGTTGGAAGCACACAGGACAGATAATTATTTAAATCCATATGAGTCTAATGGAGATAAGCAGCAGGATGGGGGGTACAAGCTGCTCTTAGCCTTACTACAGGAATGACTTGACCATGAAGAGTGTAACTGTATTGCTAATTTAGAAAGCCCACACAACGAAATGTTGCATCTGCCTCACGTGCAGAAAATACTTAATAGGTATTTTTATATCTTCTTAAACATGAGGAAATTAATACCATTAGCTCTGCTGCTCAAAGAACTATTTGCTTAGCTGTGCTGAATACCAAAGATCCATCAGTCCCACCCAGCAGTGACTAAGACAGATGGATGTAAAATACCAGGCAAAGATCTATCTCTAAACCCAGGGCCTTCAAGTGTCAGTGTGAGACCTGATTTTCACAGTTAGGCTGGGAACAATATTGTCACATCTCAGAGAAGGACACAGCTTTTCTCCAGCAGTAAGCCTCTTGCTAAAAACCTCATATCAAATTGCATATAGGTAACTAGAGGGAAAAAAAAGATGCAGATTTTACTGTAGCCTATATGACTGTAAATCAGGAGGAAAGTATTTTGTATGCAGTGGGATTAAACTAGATTTACAAAAATGCCACCAGAAGGATACGGGCTTGGCATCTTGAGGTGCCCTGACACAGTGATTTATTTATTTGTGGGCATTTTCTTCAGATAATTGCACAACAGACTGGTGGTGGCTGCACAGAGGAGTAACACAATCATCTTGACTTTATTACTGGTTCACTAATATTAACAGCTACCAATTAATGCCTTGTTACTGTCCATATCCCAAGTGAATTCTGCCCAGTACATCCCTGCTGTGATTCCAGCAAGTCCCAAACTCAGCTGTGGCCAGGCAGCCACACCAGGTAAAGGACTGGGAAGTCTGCCATATGAGGAAAAGCAGAACTGGGTTTGTTCAGCCTTGAGAACAGATGACATAGGGGACACCTTATCACTATCATCCAGATATTAAAAGGTGGCTACAAAAAACAAGAGAGACTCCATTCTTTTACAATGAGTCACATGCAAAAGGTGAGGGGTGATGGGTACAAGTTACTACTAGGGTGCTTTTGACAGGAAATAAAATTTTTCACAATGAGAACAATCAACCGTTGGCATAATCTCCATGGGGAAGTGGTGGATTCCCCAACAGTGGACACTTTTAAGATCCAGCTGGACTGGGTGATGGGCCATCTTGTCTTGGCCACGCTTTTGCCAAGAAAGGTTGGATAAGATGATCCTTGAGGTCCTTTCCATCATGGTATACTATGAGTTTATGAAATATAAGGAAGCCACAAATATTGAGGGATCCCTCTTGTGCACTTGTTCATTCCAGGAGTCAAGGGTTAAGGGAGCAGAACTGAACTAAAGCTGCTGTACTTAACAGCACTTGATAAACCTATTCTTCATATTTTTTCCTAATCCTGTTTTTAACTAGTTTTTAATTTTGAGCTCACTTTCATTGCACCTTCCTGTGAAACTTGCAAAAAGCTCCACACATTTCTACCTGCCTGCAAAGAGGTTTGGAGAGTGTATTTCAAAGCTGTTGTTTCACAAGCATCTATGTAATTGAAATACTGCATTTATACCTAAGTCACCAAGCTGGAGAATAACTTGGGACAAATCTGATCAATTATAACAAAATCTTACCATTCAAATTTCAACAGTCCAGCACTAAAGAACTTGTCACATAATTTTAAGGAAATGTGAACACTCTGTGAACAGAAAATAGCCAATTACATTCAAGTCACATGGGTTTCTTTAGATGTGGTCCATCCAAATATGGATCAATCTGTTGAAGTTTTTCTTGCAGGAGCTGGAAAGATTCAAACCGTGTATTTTTACCTTTGTCTACAGAAACTTCCCCCTCCAGACAGCACCAGTACACTGCCACCATCATTCTGGTTTTAAATACTGACACAGAATGAATAAACACTACTCCTGTTCTGTGTGTCCCTTGCAGCACAAATTTCTATTTTGTATCATCTAAGGTGTTCCAGATCTGTCTCAGTTTTCCACCTTTACCTTTTTGTTGAACCTAGCAGTCTTGTAGTGTGCAGGAAATGATAAATTGCTCTAGTTTCAAGTGGAGAACATCTGTGTTTGTTTCCTGGGGGATAGCAAAGCTGGTATTATTTTCTTCTCTGTGTGAAGCTGCTGTGTGCTTCTTCCAAATGGCTGAAGTAGCCACTGGAGTGGTCCACATTTAAGTATCCTGGGAGTCTAATTATCTAAGGAACATTAATTTGATCAAATTAAAGGAAGAAAGAAAAATAGTCAGACACAACATTTTTATTATTATTATTATTATTATTATTAAGCACTATGCAGTGGGAAAAAACCGTACTGTTTCCACCTACAGTGCTTCATCAAATTATCTGATTGTTTAGCTAAATCCAAAGAGTAGAAAAGCCCATTGTTATAACAACAACAAAAACCTGCTGGATAGAGCTGAATGAAGAAGGCTGTGAACAGCAAAGCTGTAAATGTGGACACATTTTAAGACAGAAGCTGCTCCGCTCTGGTTAAGGACTGCTGTCCCGGGGCAGGGCAGCACTTCCCAGACACATCAGGACATTTCTGCACCTGTGCCCCAAAATAACTTCTCATGGTGGCAACCAGCAACACTGAGATGTTTCAGGGAGTATTCCAATGGGGAAAGATGTGTTTCTTCTCTCTGGACCCTTCAAGCCTGTTCACTATTACCACTGCATTGAATCTGTTTTGTCACTAGACCTGAAAAGGCCAAAGGAGTCTGAAGTGTGTTTCTTATGATGGGGTAGTTAAATTCCATTATTCTTTCTGTTGAATCTGTATCATGATTTCTTCTTTCCTAACACCCATGTTATTGCTTCATATCTCCCAGCTATGTTTTTTGATGCCACATTATAATGAAACATCACGCAGTTGAAGTTCTCCTCTGAAAAACTTTTAAACTGGCTTGAATTGATATATTCATAGCTTTTATTCAGCAGAGCAAAACCATACCTGGCACAGTACAGCCTGGTAGTAACTCTCTGGGCATGGCACAAGAGAGCCTCTGGCTAGGTGCTGTCTGGCAGATAAAGCCCACATTGCTCCAGAGCTTCACACAGCTCTTACCTTAGTGAGTTACTTGTGTATAGCAATGGCCACAATGGCCAGCTGGGCCAGCTCATGGAGGAAAAACCCCAAACAGGTTAAAGACGGGTTCCTGTTGGAGCTGGAGAGATCTTACTTTTTCATAACAGAGTCTGAAATTCACCCAGGCAGGCAAGAAGAAATTAATAGGTTTTATATCTAATTGGGGAGGCATGGCAGGCAAGTGGTAAACTGAGGTAATTTGACAGCAAGTTCAGCCATTCTGACATCATCTAGCAGCTAAATTCTAGCAACACCGCTAGGATGACTTGTCAACAGCTGACTTCACTACAATCTGACTCACGGGCTGATGCCATTTGTTTACTTCCATTCTGGTCCTTAGGTCGGAGCAGGAGAAAGAAAATCATATTCCCAGAAAATCCTCCAAATCTAGTTGCATTCCTCACTTAAAATTATTTATTGCTGATCTTTCTTTCTCTCATATAAAAGAAGATTTTACAAGCAAACTATCAATTATTTTCTGACTTTTCACAACAGTAATGACATTAAAATATATTCTATCTCTCTTTATTATTGAGTATGCTGAACTCTACTCACAAA
This sequence comes from Lycocorax pyrrhopterus obiensis, assembly GCA_014706295.1. NCBI lineage: Eukaryota > Metazoa > Chordata > Aves > Passeriformes > Paradisaeidae > Lycocorax > Lycocorax pyrrhopterus. Next base: position 123,887,271 of record JACSVZ010000002.1, read on the forward strand.
AAAAGCCACACACTCCGAAGAAAAATTGAAAAATACACCAAAAAAAAGGTAAAATATTCTTTCATTTCCTCTTTTGCAGATCTTGGCAGATAGATGTTTAATGAGACTGAATTCTGTTTGGTTTCCTAATACCAGAATCTTGAAAACATTACTGAAAAGAGCCATGATTCTTGTGATATCAGTCCAAATTTATTCCCACATCCAATGAGTTAAATTAAAATATTTGCTATGCTTACAGAATCCAGGGATGTGAGTGCACATCTTGAGACATCCTTTGGAGGTACTTTGGGATATCCAAGCCATTTGCATGGGATGGCAGATATGACATTGGGCTTAGGAGAAAGCTGGACCTTCCCATAAGGTAGGCAGCTGGAGAACAGGCAGGATGCACCCACTCTCTTAAATAACAGTAAGCACACATGGAAAGACAGCTGAATCCTGTCCAGGAGTGCAGAACTCTACCAGCTCTTTTTTCACTTGGATCCTTTTGAATCTCTGGGTGAATTCAGCAAAAGAGAAATGAACCCATTCATAAAAATGAAGGCAGAGAGGGAGATGTCACCATGATCAGCGAGTTTTCTCCTGCCATCGTTCTTCATCTTCCACCAAGGAAATCCAAAGGCAGCAGGCTAGTCAAGAATGTTTCCAGGCTGGCATTGTCTGTAAGAAACAGGGAAGTTAGGAGGCAGCAGGGGAGTCCTGCATCCTTGTAACACACAGCACTGGCTGTAATTTAAGTCATAGAAGACTTTCTGCAGTTCTGCAGGCCAGTGTTCCCCAAAGCAAAACAGCCAGCACACAGTAGAAGAAGCAAGAAATACTGCAAAGAAATACAACAAAGAAATGTGGGGTCCTTTTACCTTACATTTTCTCATTGTTGTCACACATGCTTAGGAGAGTAGGAAAAGAAATCAGGGTAGCACAAGCCTTACAAGCAGGATGATAATGTAGAACAAACCAGAGGCACTTGGATGGACAGGACCAATTAAGCAATCTATACCTGCCAGGACAAAGATATCCTTACAACCGCAAGGATTGCAATAAAAACACACAAAAGACTGATTCTTTCTTCTTCAAATGCAAATAAGACTTGGAGCACATTGTGGCATGTGGCACACGTCTGGGAAATGAAAGGCATCTGATATTTGCTTAGCTTCTAACAAGAGAGTAGCATTTTCGCACAGACTAAGTGGCATAGAAAAGCAGGTGTGAGGTATGAATTTCACATTACCTGCTTCCATTGCCAACATTACTTGCTCTGTTACTTTAGTTGGAGTCTCAGATTTAGAAGACCAAAAAATGACATTGTGAAACATCCAAGACAAGAATTACACAAGCTCTGGTTGTTAAGTTGTGCACTAGTTTGAGAAAATGCTTTCTGGGAAAATCCATTAAAGTAAATTTGATATGACTTGCCTAGCCATAACATAAAAGTGAGCTCCACATAGTGTTGGCAAATCAGACACAGTCACCATTTCTGTGGCACTCAGCTATTTTAAAGGAATTAATACTAAATTCATATTAGTTAGAAGGCTATTCTGGCATTAAAGAGAGTTTATTTACTTGTATTCAGAAATTTCAAGAAGAATTTTGAACCAATGGACAAATTTAATTGGCAACAACCCTTTGATTCTGAGCACAGGTTTTGTAGCTGGTCAGCACCATCCCAGAAACAAGCACAGAGACAGGTTAATATGCCTAAACATTTAATATGCAGGGAATATTTTGGGGAAGGTTTTGGATTTATCTCTTCTCCCTTATTTGCACAGAAAAATCACCCCCTGAGCACTGGAAAGCTGAAGGGGAGTGGACCCAAATGCTCTTGCTGAACAAAATGGTGACCCTATGAAGACAGCTCCCATAGATTCAGAGGCTCATCCAGGGAGTCACTTCCCTATGGGCCTCCTTGGACAGGGCTACATTTTGTCACAGAACACCAGTGGTTTCAATGGATGCATCCTTGCATGAGCCTGGATCCCTGTTGCCATGAATATTAGCAGTGGAAAGAATCAGCTCCTTCTGCACAAGCGCTGGTGCAAAACACAGGGAGGTGCTCATAGCCATCTGATGCCTTTCCAAAGCACCATCAGCCTCATGTAGTTCCAAGTATGTTGTGGTTACTTATCTTTCCTTATCAAACAGATGAAAATTATACAGCGTGATATAGTCTTATTATTTTGAGGGGTTTTTTTTGTTTCCTACTTTATCATTTTTGGTTACGTGACTTCAACAGTTTCTAGATCACAAGTTAAGAATTAGATTGGCATTTTATCCTTTGCTTCTCTTTTCTGCACCAGTATTAACTTCTACAATTAATCAGCAGTTTTCAAGCAACTTCTTCATTTTGATTCTCTGACTGATATAATACATAAAGGCTTTAAAGTGCACTTATTTAACTGAGACAGCTCTTTATTGAATGTCACTTGAGTGCGTTGAATTGAAACTTTTCCAGCTCCCTGCATCCAGAGTTTCTCTGGAATGGTTACCAAAAAACCAAAGCATGAGCCTTTTCAGCCAAGCAGTGTTGCTTGACCAGTGCTGCTCAGACCACACCAAGCTCCTAAAGGGGCAGAGCAATCCCTTCATGGATTGAAACCAGCCAAAGGGCTTAATATGTGTTTTCTATTTCATCTAGATGTTATGTGTTTTCATGCATACTCTTGTGCTGTGCAAATTCTATGGGAAAGCAGACTAAGACTGCTTCATGTTTGACTACTGTTCCTGATGGAAAAGTTTCATAAATATATATAATGTTGTCATTCCCAAGGCACTTGCTTTATGGAGTTTCCCGATTTTTGCTCCAAGAACTTGATCATTCCCAAGTCATGTGGAGCCAGTTATGCATAGATTTAAACCGGATGTGGATAGAAAGAGCATTTTTATGCAAGAGTGTGTGCTGTCACTCAAAAATTAATATTTTAGTAAAGCTGTTGGTGGCTGCATCAAAATTCTGGTGAGGATCAGAATCCTAATCAGACACTTCTCTCTGTAAAATGGAATTTTAGCAACACAGAGAATGGAGAACGGTTTAGACTTACATTGCTTTGAGTACAGCTTCTTTCTGGTCCCTTTTGTGTTTGTGAGGCTCCTTTTAGCATAGTTTCCTCCCCTGACTTGCCCTCCCCACATTTCTAGGATGAGAAGGCAGCAGCCTAATTTCATTAGATGGAGAAAACGATGAATGTTCATAGTTACTAGCTGCAAGGATTTACAACAAATTTGGAAACTGCTGGCTGCTGTTAGATGGTGGGTGGGAGTTTGGGGACTCTTTAGCCACCTGCAGCTCTCAAGCTGTTCAAGTGTAATTTGTTATGCTGGGGCTGCATTTGTGAGCAGAGGGAGGCTGTGCTACCGCGGGGCCAACTTGAATATTTAGCAGCAGGGGATCCATGGGAGACTTCTGAAGCCAACACTGCTGGCTTGCAGTGGGATGCCCTGGGAATCACATGCCCACAATTCCTGGACATTTTGAAGTATGTGGACTCTGTGTAGGGTTAGGAAGCTGAGTAATTGTTCCTTCACTTGTATGTTTATTTTGTGACTCACTTAAAGCCTCTTGGAGGTTCTCTAAGAGGGAGAAAGAGTTTGAGTCATAAGCCAGTTTCCAGAAAGCTTAGCAACATGACACAATCAGAACCTCAGGTATGATAAGCACAGTGGAAAAAAACCCCTAACAGCTATGATATTTCTAAAGATAATTGGTTTTTACTGAGGAATTGTAGCATTAAAGAGTAAAAAAATTGCATTATTGACATAAGTGCAGTGAAAAATCTGGTAGAGAAGCAATATCTGGAAGCAATATAAGTAATTTTCCCAGAACCTGGTCTTCTAGAAGAATGATTTTACCCATTGAGCTATTACACGATCTATAAACAGATGAGAATACTCTGATAGGGGAGAAGGAAGGTATATAACATAAAGCAAAAATCCACTAGTAAGTCCTGTGACGTACTTGAGTACATTCCCTAGGGGCACACAATGTATAAGTGAGACAACACAGATAGTAAAGGTCAGAAATTGTGGTCACAAATCACATGAGAGAATAAAGAAATCTCCACTCGTGGAACACTTTAATGAGATGAAACCTCCCTTCACATCTCTACAGTTTATAGGTATTGACTATGTCCCGAAAGCCCTCAGAGAGGGGGAGACAGGAGCAGCTGATTTAGCCAGTGAGAAGAACAGAGGATTTAAAACCTAAATGTGTCACTACAGAATAGAACAAATCAATAACTGAAATAGATTATGTATATATTTGTCTAAGACTGGGAGAAGAAATCTGCTTGATTACAGCCATGTTGGTGGAAGCCCCACAAAAGGCAGAGCAGTGTTGTCAGCTACTGTGGGCAGCGCAGGGTGCGGCGGCAGAGACCTTTGGCTCATCACCACTGTTCCACAGGAGCTGTCTGCTGTCGTAAATGTATTTTGTGAGAAGCCACAGGCAGTTGCCTCTTTGCTGTGTGCTGCTGCCTTTCTCAAATGGTGAGCTCCTTTCTGTGCAGTCACGGCAAAGCATCACTCTTATTAGTTTGGACAAAGGAGCGTCTGCGGAGACAAACCTGTTCTGTGCCTGTGGCATGGGAGTGGGCTAAGAATGGTCAGACCCCACCTGAGTTTTAGTCCTGCTAATAAACTCAGCTGCTGCTGTACAAGGGACACCAACACAAAGCCTGTGCCCCCCAAACCTCACATTGTTACTGTACCTGAGGTCAACACAGAACTGATGTATTTTGCCAGAAAAAGCTGCCTTGGAAACTGATGTTTTATCCTGTGTTTGATGATATGGATTTGCTGGGAGGGACTACTCTAAATGAATGTACTCTCTCATTGCAGGCATGATGGAGATTGAATAAAATAGCTAAATTCATAGCTTCTCTCCTTCCTTTTGAAGTGGTTATCCCTTAAATATTTGTTTGTATCTCTGTAGAGCTCTAGAGCTTAGTATGGTCATACCAGTCACAAACGTTTGATTTCCACTAAGTTGCTCAATGGGGCATTGATAAGAGGAAACAAATTTTCTTACTGCTAGAAATGATTTTCTGAAAAGAAATGATATTTTATATCTTTTTCTATATTTCATATATTAAATATACTTTATATCTTATATATTTATATATATTATAGTTACTAATCTCTTATCTTTATACACTGCTCATTCATCAAGAAAAGGGGAAAATGACATAAAAATAAATGTACTGGAAATATTTCTAGTTTAATAGTTTTGATTCATCAGGATTATTTTTACCCATCAGTACTACAGAGAGAAATGTGACTGACTTTAGTGAAATCTGGTCCAGCAATTTCAATATGTGAACAAAAGTATTATACGCACAAAACTAAACACAAGTGTTTGAAATCTGTCTTGCACATTCTCTGTTTAATATGTCACACAAGAAATTGGATAAAGGTAAGAATTGAATTGGTTATCCTAAGGGCCTTGAGATGTTTAAGTTAATGTAGTTCAAGAGGGATGAAATGTGGATATACTGTCAGTTATTTAAGACCAGGTGAAAATTGTGATGATTTCTTCTTGTTTGAGTGATACGGAGAAAAATCTTTGATATTTTTAAAACATTAAGAATCTCTGTCTGGAAAATCTGACCATTTGGAACTAACCTAGTAATCAACACTCTGCTGTCTCATCATCAGGGCTGAACAGCGACCACTTACACCGTGGTGATCAACCTTTACTGATCTGTAAAGACCAGCAACACTGTGGTTCCTCAGAGTGTTCAAGGGGAGATTGGGACACCTCAACCCTGACTGGAAGTCTGCCAGGAGTGAGAATTATTATTTTTTTGAATAAGCCTTCATGAACCCATAGGCCACAGAAGACTAAGGGTCCATAGGTTGAAAAGCACTGCTTTGAGAAATAATACTTGCTTCATTCCTGTATTAAATGGCTATAGATGCTTGAATAAAATTCACCAGTTTTGCTATTTATATGGCATTTCATATTCCTAATTTCATCTGTGTAACATAAATTTCCTGGGAATATCTATCTAAATTGTCATCTGCTGCCTATTGTTTCTATAATGCAGCTTCTGTATGTAGAACAAACAACTCTGGCATTATCTTATTTGTTCTCCTGTGTCTTCTGACATGTTACTTCAATTAGTACACAATAATGTAATTATTACACTACTACTAATCACATATATGTAATCACATAAGGAGATATCTGACAAACTTCAAAATGGCTCAGATCTTTATTCTATTAATTGCTGCAGCAAGTCAGTGCATATCACTGACCGCATTGCACCTGGAATTCTCGTGTGACACCACCTGAATTGTACTCTTACTGTGCTTTTAACAAAACTGACTTCTTTTATTCTAGTACAAGGGAAGATCAACAGATTCATGATCCAGTTGCTAGGCGGTTTGGTGTGGATTTTTTTGTAACTGAGCATAGGACTGCAAATGTAGAACATTCACATGAAGGATGTTGTGGCATATTTAAATTTACAACTAAGAATATTTTTATCATGGCCTCTCAGTAAGTCAAACTACCTGTATATTGGAATTACAACACTAAATTCAGTGGCATGTCACTGACATTGATACATGTTTGAGTTTAAAGAAATACGGTCTTCTAGTCATATAAGTGGTAAGAATTCATTACAATGACTCCCTTGAGGAGATACCTTTTACTTATGTTAGTAAATAGATACAATTACATGAAACTTGTAACAGTAAATGGTTGCATAAAAATCCCCTATTTTGATATCTAGTTCCTTTATGTCTAAATGTCTAGACTCTTTATGTTTCAACTTTTATCTGTGTTAAGTAGGTATTCTATGGTGTACATGTAGGCCATGCCTAGATACGTTCTTGAAATCTATAAAAAGAAGTTAAAACTGGTGCATAAATAAGCTCATAGAATATAAAGTGGAAAGTTCTTGACATAGAAAAAATGAAAGCATGCAGAGAGACTATCTTGGCTGGTCACCACGTTCAATTGAGCAGTGTTGCTATACTTTGCTGACAATACTAATAACTTAAACCATCAATCTATAGGTACAGCTATTCTTAGCAGAACACAGTGAAAACAAACTGCTTTGCTTACGGTATTCACAGCACTGAAGCATGCCCTTAGCAAAGTGGTACAAATGTCAATATGCTGCTGAGCTCCTCAAAACCTCTGACAAGTTATTTGAAGCACAGACAAACCTTCAGGAAGTCTTTGAAAACACAGATCAAATTCTAATACAGCTGCTTTTCCCAAATTCTGCACTTGTGAAAAATCTATTCCCCCTCAAACTATGATAATGACTCTGTTATATTCAGATCTGTCAAATGGGACTGTGCCTGTGACCTGTGGGCCACTGTGTGCAAGGACCTTTAAAGTAAAAATACACACATTAAATCTACCTGGAGCTTCAAGAACGGATTCCAGACCTCAAGGACTCAGGTGCTAACCTTGGGTTGTTACCATTCATTTCAGCTCACCTATGTGCCTTTTTCTATTATGATAATGAACTTTCTTTGCTGGGAGCAAGTACATATTTTAAATCAACATAAAAATCCGAAGGATAACTGCAGAAATTTAATGTAGTATTTATTAGACAGGGAAGAAAATATACGAAATAAAGCTTTTGGTATTATCCTCAAGAAATTAAGTTACAAGTCAGGAATTGGCACAGTATGTTCTCAGCCAGTTAAATGCTGCATATTATTTTAGCAAACATTTCTGCTGGCAGTTGTTAACTTCAGGCAATAGAAATACATGTTTGCAGAGGAGTAAAGAGCAACTAGGGAATCTGTTTATTCACTCCCATAAGAGCTTTCCTGAACTGATATGCAGAGTTATTATTTCAGAATTAATTATAAAGCAGGCTCATTTTAAGTGGCACCTTTGCTGGTTGATTTTATTTTTTGTTTTTATTTTTGAAAACCACATAAACAGCATACAACTATTAGTTGGTTTATAAATAAAATGCAAAATTGGTAGTACTATTAATACAAAACTATGCTTGACTTCTACAGTTTTTAGAGAATAAAGGACCTTTACCAGCTCTTCTCTTTGGGAAAATATTTTTAAAATTCAGTAACTGACATATGGTGTAAAATATTCAGTTCAAAGAAGGAAACAAAGCCAGACAGAAAACACAGACTGGTTTGTATTTTTATGACTATAAGCAGTGTTCTTCCAGCATGGTAGGGAATTAATTCCAACATGTCCTTCAATGTGGCACTAGTATTTTATAATGACTGGCTGCAAGTCTTTTGTGATCTAGGCTGTCTCTGTCCATTGCTCTTTCAAAGATATGCTCCATGATACCACATTTGTCAGAGTGCTTTTCTGTTTCCAGAAATAATTTGCTTCTCCTGTCAGGCCCAGCACACAGTCTTTCTCAAAGAGCCTCTTCTGGGTGGCCATCTGGAAGCATCACCTCAGTGCCGAACAGGCAGGCTGCTGGCTTTGTGTTGGCTCACTTCTCCTCTGCACTGCACACTGCCCTGAAGGGGCATTAAATTTTATTCCTGGACTACACAGCACTATAACTAGATGTGCAGACATGACATTTTGATTGCTAAATTCCAGGCCTATTGACGTTTGTGACAAGACTCAGAGAAAGACTCAGCAGAAAAAGGATAAAGATGCAGAGGAGGGAATCAGCTGATGACAGTCAGAGATAACGATCCAAGTCTCCAGAATGGAATAAACACATGGAGGTGTTACACCACACCTGAAATGCAGCATTGAGAAGCCTCTCTCAGGCAGCATTTGAAGAGCAATCAAAATCCAGAGCCAAGGTACTAAAAACAGGCATGCCCAAACCATGGAGAAATTTTCAAGAGTTCTGAACTGTGGGCCTTTCTGTAGTTAGAAAACATAACAGAAAATGAAAGCAGTTAAGTAAGAAACAGGAGGAAAAGCAGAAGAATCTTCCCTGGATCTAAGAGATCTGGAATGATCAATGAGAAAAGAGAAAAATTTACTTAGTATACTTAATACTACAGACCTTTTTCTGTGTAACTTTTTTCTGCAACTTTTCTCTGCATAACTACAGTGTAAACAGCATGGCTGCAGTTTTTCCTTGCTGTATATGGAGCTTAGGTATAAATCATCTATGGGTTTGTGGCTACACTTCAGTGCAACTGATGACATGAAATTCTGTAGTCTTGGGATGAGGCAGCATTTATAACAAAGAAGATCCACCTAGTGAAAGGAATACTAAAATTGTTTCCATTATGATAATGTATCTTTTGATGCTGCTTCATGTTACTATGCTTTAGGAATGTGTATGATTATCACTAGGTATAAGAATCATGAATCATTCAGACTCCCAAGGATGTCCTTGGAGAACAGCCTCAAATGCAGACACTTGAGAGTTCCCAGATCAGCTGCTGGAGCTGGAGAGACTGATTCAAGGTCTTACCTGGATAAATTATTAGTTTTCCTGAAATGGCAGAGGTCAGTTGGAGTTACTCTGGTATAAACTGAGGGTAGTCCAGTGTACTGCGATTAACCACCACCTGGTTTTAAAGGCAGAGGAAGAAATGCTTGGGTTTGGGGTTTGGGTTTTTTGGGTTTTTTTGGTTTTTTTATAGCTGTGTCACTTTGCTGCTTATTTATCTAATTTAGTAACTGTAAAAGTTCACATTCTCACCAGAATTATCATCAGCTAAAACTATTGCATTTAGAGTACATGTTGAGAAAGACTTTGTTGTCAACAAGTAGAGGTAGCAACAAAGGAAGAGATACTCCTATTCGTAGCAATGAGTAGGAATTCTTGGTTTCATATCACAGATGCAAACTATTGTTTGAAGGGAGAAATAGAACACAGACCCTTTCAGTTAACAGATACCTGTTGTATGGTGTTACCGGGAATCTCTCAGACTCCAAAAAATTAAAAATTACTTTGAAAAATCAGAGATAGTGTTCGATTACTCCAAACAGATGGCTTAAGGGGAAAGATGCAAATTTTACTGCTGACAATAAAAGTCAAAAAATTAACTGATCCGAGCATGGAAAGGAGTAAACAAAATTTTCTCTTCATTTAATTGTGCAAGTTAAGCTAAACATTCTTCTTAAATTACTATCAAAATGCAATAAAGGCAAATATAAAACTGTTTTGGTCATGCATATTTTTAAGTCAGTGAGTGCCACAGTACCAGCAGTGTGAAGAATGGAGCCCTTAGAAAAATCAGTGATCATTCTTTCTTCCCCTGTCCTTTACTGATGTTATTCCTTCAGTGTTACCATAGGAGCCAATGGAAATTTTGCCACAGATTTTAAATGGAATACATTGAGCTCTTTGTGTTATAATGAAGAAAGAGATGTTGAAATTTCATAAGTTACTTTTGCCTTCCAAATGTAAAATACTCTATTTACCTTGCCCTGTATCTAACCCGACTGTATAGGAGGAATTCCTATTTAAACCAGCTATTTCTTGGTTACAGTGAAGTCTTTTAAAAGATATCTCATAATAATGTATTTTTTTCCATTTTTTTCCATAAGGGAAGACCATGATATATAACATATATAAAATATATATCTATTGATTTTTTTATTCTCTTGAGAGAGAGAATAAAAACTTCAAACATTACAACTATATTAACTCCATTGTGCTTAGTTTTGCTAGTTAATTTCTTGTCTAAACCTCAGTGAAGAGGATGGTTTTACCGAATGACTATGTGAGTTTTTTAAGGAAGAGGACTTGGAATAAAAAAAGATAAGCTTCTAAAAACAGGTTATCCATTCCAAGAGATGACAGATATTTAATGCGGTTCCCGTAGGTCGGGAGCGTGGGTCTGTATTGAATATTGCATAGAAATTCACAATGTGTGCTTGAACGCCTTGCCTGCCAGCCCTCACCCAGACCCCGGTGCTGTGGAGCCATTTGCCAGGGAGGTGCGTGCCATCTAGTGGCACCGGGACGCACGGCGACACCCGCACCCAGACAGAGTCACAGAATCAATTAGGGTGGAGAAGACCTGAGATCATCGAGGTCCAAACACCACCTTGTCTACTACAACGTGGCACCAAGTGCCACGTCCCGTCTTTCCGGGGATGGTGACTCCACCAGCTCTCTGAGCAGCCCATTCCAATTCCATTACATGAAGAATTTCTTCCTAATGCCCAGCTTGAACCTTCCCTCCTGCAGTTTAAGACTATGTACTCTTGTCCTGTCTCTTGTTGCCTGGAAGAAGAGGCCAATCCTCGCCTGGCTACACCCTCCTTTCAGGGAGTTGTAGGGAGTGATCAGGTCACCCCTGAGCCTCCTCTTCTCCACACTTAATTCAAGGGCTGGGAAGCAGCTGCTGGACGTAACCCATCACAAACGAAAAACCAAATGTGTTCACTTCAGCAGCAATGCCTCTTGCAAATCTCTCTCCTCCCTGATGTATTGCAAAATACTGCCTCTAATTTATCTTTAGCTGTATTGGCAGCTCCTTAGTGATCCTTATCTTCCCCCTCTACTCCACTCTTGTGAAAACCCACTTGGTCTGCTGTGTCCAGCTCTGGGGTCCTCAGTACACGAAGGACATTGGCCTGTTGGACCAAGTCCAGAGGAGGACCAAGAATATGATCAGAGGGATGGAGCACCCCTCCTACCAGGAAAGGCTGAGAGCATCACAGTTATTCAGCCTGGAGGAGATAAATCTCTGGGGGAGACCTTGTTGGTGCCTTCCAGTACTGAAGGGAACCTACATGAAAGCTGAAGAGGGACTTTTTACAAGAGCATGTAGTGACAGGACAAGGGGAAATGGCTTTAAGCTGGCTGCTTTAAGCAGTTTAGATCAGGTTATTAGGAAGAAATTCTTTGCTGTGAGAGCAGTGAAGCACTGGAATACGTTGTCCAGAGAAACTGCGGATGCTTCATCCTTGGAGGTGTTCAAGGCCAGGCTGGATGGAGCTTTGAGCAACCCGGTCTAGTGAAAGGTGTCCCTGCACAGGGAGAGTGGTCGGAACTAGATGAAATTTAAACTCCCTTCCAACCCAAACCGGTCTGTGCTTCTCTGACGCAGGCAGGTCAGCTCTCCCTCCACAGCGAGGAAGGAGCCTGGCTCCGAGCGCCGCCGGTCATTGAACGGGGGCCGGCGGCCCGCCCAGCCAAGGGAGCGCCCGCGCGGGCCTCCCACCCCCACGGCCGCGGCACGCACTACAGTTCCCATGTGCCCGCGGGGCGGGCCGACGCGGCCGCCACCATCGAGCGCCTCTGCGCGGGGGCTGCTGGGAGCTGTAGTAGAGCAGGGGAAGAAGATGGCGTCCAAGATGAGCGTGGTGCTGCGGCCGGTAAAGAGTATCGTGGTCCGGTTCTGCCCCTTCGAGCCCAACGTGGAGAGCACGAGGTGAGGGGGCTGCGGGGGCGGCCCCGGCCCCGGCCCCGCTCTGTCCGGGCTCCATGTGTGCAGACGCCCCAGCGCCCTTGCTGCGCCCTTGCTGCGCCCTCCCGGGTCGCGGGCTCCGCGCGTCTCCCGGCAGGCGAGGGCTGGCCTTTGGCACCGCGGTTCGTTCTGTGCTGCTGCAGGGTCTGTGCGCAGCTGGAGACCCCTTCCACAGGCGAGGGCTGGCCTTTGGCACCCGCGGTTCGTTCTGTGCTGCTGCAGGGTCTGTGCCCAGCTGGAGACCCCTTCCATAGGCGTGTGCACGGAGCTTTGCCAGAGTGCTCCGTGGGTTGCCCCTCAGCGGCTGATCCTGTAGTGAGGGTATGCAGCCAGTCCAGATGCTGGTAACGGGGAAGCGGGGCAACAGCAGCTCCTCTGTCCCTGTAATTGTTGGAGAAATTTGAGGGATTGTGCTTCTCCAGCGATGTAGGTTCTGTACCAAATAATTGCAAAATGTCGTTTTGCAATGGCTTTACAGGCGCACCTACTTTTAAAATGAATTTAGTAACACTTAGAATATCTTCAAGCTGCCAGAATAGCAGCATGAAGTAGCTGTCATGCATTTCAGAAATCTACAGGAGACCAAAGATGTCTCATAAATAAATGCTGTCTGAATCCCAAACAAGAAAACATTGGCAAGCAAATGATGTATAAAGAAAAATGAAAGTCACTTTGCTGTTTGTTTTTTTGTTATTTGTGACTAACCCAGCTGAGAGAAACACAGAAAGTGTATACACTGGAGTTTTATACTTTGGTAAAACTTCTTTGGTATGCTTTTTACATGTTAGCATATAAGGAGTATCAGTTTGGATTTTTAAGAGTGATTCCCTCATAAGAAGTACTTGTCTGAACTTAAGTACAAATCCTGTTTTGTTTATACTTTGTTGCCCAGCAATATCAAGACACGCAAATTTGTTTTAGAAATATGCTTTAATTTCTGTCTGCAAGATACTTAATATATTAATATATTTTCAGACAATTTCTCCGATGTATTTACCATAAAAAAATCCAAGCTACTAATACAAACTGTGAAGTGACTGCTGATGTGAGACATGATGGATCTGAACCAGTTGTAGATGTTACGTTTGGTAAGGAGCTTTTTTTTAAACAAACAGAAACCCCCTGGGTTTGTGTTGTTGCAGTGTTATTGTATTCTATATATTTTTTTTAACTGTGATTTTTTTTTTGGCTCTGGTCCATAGCTAGAAGTTGTGCAACAGGGAGGAAAAAAGAAAGAGAATGTCACTTAATAGCCTGATGTCCAGATAAATGTGTATATATGTCTCTACTACAGTTAGATCTAAGGCATCTTAGATCCAACAATGCCAACTTTGGAGCTGAGTGTACTTTTGTAGTGATGTACTCATACGACCTTGCAGTCAGGTACAATTCCAGGAAAGTAAATGTAGCTCTGTTTTTATATAATAATCTGTTTACTTTCTGTAATTCTTTTATGTTACCTGTGGTGGAGGCATCTCAGTCTTGAGAACAGAAGGTTGAATACCCTTAGTTGCTTATGCAACTGAGTAACTGTAATTTGAAGGAACTGCTCAGATGGGTGAGGCCATACATGTGCAGATGGACCTGCAGAATGAGGTCAACTATGTACAACAGATTTCTTGGTTTCCTTTGAGGGTATAGTGAGCGGGCAGGGAATTGGTGGTGGAAATTTCATCAGTTCTGGAAGCGTCCCAGATTCTAGGCTATGAACAGATGGCTCTAATCTGCTTTTGTCCTTTTCTCTGGCTGCATCTTCTTCCCTGCTGTGCTGTAATGGACCAGTATGTCATGTAGCCCATTAAAGTTTTCATTATTACTGATTAATGCTACCCCTTATCTTTAAACTTCCATATTTTTAGTGAATTGGTGGAAATGTCAAAAGTGTTGAATGTTATTTGTTTTGCTTAGAAAAGTCTACCTATTGCAATGTTAACATTGCTTGTCTCTCCCCCATGCCTCTGTCTTTCCCATCCTTGTGATGTATTAAGACTAAAGCAGTAAAGCTCTATGTTTTTTCACAGTGCAAACCCAAACCAGTTTATCTCATTAATGCCAAGACACCTCTAAACTCTTCATTTTTTAAGAGCTGATTTTTCTCCAGTGAAGTGTTTGTAGCCCTTGCAATTGGCAAAGATAGGGCTGGAACGTGGACGCCAGGCATGGTATTTCACTATATGGGTTTGAGTATTGGTTTTGTATTTGCAAATCTTGCAAAATAATTAACTTGGGTACAATACTCAAATTCTACTGCTTCCTGCCTGTTTTAAAATAAATTCTTTCAGAATTTTAGAAATCCTAGTGCTTTCTATTTTTTTACATTATAACCACCAGATTGTGGGAACCAATTTGTTGTTTTGGCTGAAGAAGTATGTTAAATGGACCACAGACAACAGGCTACTAAAATGCTTAGCCATGTGTGGAAATTGTGCCTTCCAATGCCTTCTTTGCTTTCTCTGAGATGACTTCAGGGGCATAGCATGAGCCATTCTTATCAAATGTGTTCTTACTATAGGCATACCTAGGCAAATGTTTCAGATTTTTCAGTAACGCAATGCAGAAGTGAAAATTAAATGCATGTTGTGTGCAGTTTCTTTGGCAGTGGTGCATAGTCAGGTTCCTTGGTAGCTGGAGTACTTTCTAATCAGACAAGACAAACAGGGTATTTGGATTTATATGTACAAAACAACTGCACACTAGAGTAGTTGTCACTTTGTACTTCTTAAGATTTTCTTCATTTACAGCTGATGGAGATCGACTGATAATGAAGGGAGCCAACCTGACAACAGGGGAAATGTTAAAAGCATTGGAGTCCAGATGTCATGCAAAAGACCTTAAAGAAGAGCAGAAAAACAAGAAGAAGAATCCCTGAAGAATGGAAAAACAACTGTGTTTACATCTACATGTGTTAGAAACAGCAGGCTGCAAAAAAAAAAGGCTTTTTCCGATGCAACAAAATCTGAGAGAAGGCCAAAAGATTTTAAATGTTCCCTGCCTTCCCTTGAAGGACAACATACTAGATCAACAAATCTTCTAACACTAGTGGGTCAGAGTGGCGTAAGATGCATGAATGCATCTCTCTAAGCAGCTGCATGTTGGACTAATGTCACATGTATTTGCATATCAATGTGAATGATGCACATTAGCTATTAAATTAATACTGCAATGAAGCCAGATCTCTTTGTACATTATTTCCTACAAAATTTCTATAAGTGTAATGCAAGACATTTTTAGAGTGCTTATTATTATTATTATTATTTGAAAGCTATTAAATTTATTAAAATTTTGAAGAAAACTTTTAAAAGTACTCATCATTGACTTAGCTGAGGGACAGCAGGCTGCAAATACAGAGTGGTTTTTGTAATACTATGTTTATAAAACATCTTTTGCTAAGTCCCTACCACTTTCTTCCACTTTGTTTGAAGGAAGTGGGAAATTTGCTAAACATAAATTTAGCTCAGCAATTAAAGTAACAAGGTAGTGGGACTGTCAACACACAGTAGAGCTACTCATCCTGCATAAAAGTAACTAAGTTTAGCTCAAAGGGAAAGGTCAGTCAGTTTTTTTGATAGTTGGAGTAAAGGGCTATCTTTGAAGTTCAGTTTTGTAGTGGTTTTGTCACTCACTTTTGGGATATGTCAGTAAATATTTTATAAAGATCAAAGGGAGAGCTTTACTTGGTGTTTATAGTCCCATGTCCAACCCTATTATTTATTGAAGTACCTGCTTAGGTGTCTCATCTGTATTGCAAAACTCTGTGGCTTTGGAAGGGTCCATCTCTCCTCAGGCTGTGCAGGTGAAGGTGTCAGCTGCAGGTGTTTCATGTGCATCAGTTTTGTTCATAACAAAAATGTAGTTCCAGTTTCGAGAATTGCAGGTGTGGTACTCTTGAGAGGCCTTAGTTCTGCCTGTTGTTAATCAGATGCCTGATTTCACTAAAACTAGTACAAATATTTCCAAAGTTGGCAGCAGATTCAGGACACAAATCTGAAACTAGTTTTACTGTACTTTTGCCAAGATTATTAAATGAACACTGTTTTGAAAGCAAGATCATTTTAAATAGCACTGTCAAGGTAATTCTTTGAAGTTCTTCATTAGAATGTTGAAGTCAAGGTGATGTCTTATGTTGGAGAAGGAGAGCTGTGCTAAAGACATTGGGTGTTTCCCGTGTGTTTGCAGCAAACAGAAGAGCGTGAGATAAGACAATTCACTAACATTTGGATGTGGGAACAATAGATGTGAATAACTTTATCTGGGATAAATACCTTCTCTGCACTGGAACCCTTTTTTTTATTAGGCCACCAGCTCTTCAGAGTGGTTTTGGAGTGCCGAGCTGCTAAATCTGCTGCTGAGCTCCCTTATAGCGGAGGGGTTATGAGAACACCTGAAACTGAGGATTTTATATCCTGTCAAGCTAGAAGAAGACCAAATTGAAATAAGAATGTTCAAAGGGCAAGTTGTTTTATTGGGTTTTTTTGTTTTGTTTTTCCCACAGTTTAGAATAACTGCATGTACCATGACTTTACCTGAAAAAGCTTTGCAGGAAGATTGAGAATTGTTCAAGTGGAAGACCTATGCAGAATTATTGTTCCCCTAGTTAATCATGTATACGTATGCTCAAAAGCCTTCTTACTGTAATATATCAATGATTTTTGTGATTTTTTTCTTTCTTTGATAGTCTGTACATCAGTGTATAAAACTTGTGTTTTAATGCAAGTGCCTACATCCATCTTAAGTGATTAGCCATCAATAAGTGCTTAAAGATTAAAACAGGAGTTAAGTCATTAATAATTAGTTCTTAATAATAATAAAGTTTTTATAGTGTTTATTTTGGCCCAAGATTGGGACTTATATTTATGAATAGAAAAGGGAGAAAAATGAAGATCCTAGCAAGTTTTTTATCACCAAAATAAATCCCTTCTGTTGCCAAAGAAAGGTAGTTTATTTTTTTGCTTTACTAGCATGGATAGGCATCCTGCTCTGTAAAAACACACACTTTAGCTAGGTGCTTTCATTTTAATCCACGCATACCCAACCTTCCTGCTTAGGTTAGGCCAAAGGCCTGCAACGTCACCATTGAGAGATAACCAACAATTCAGTGGATGAGGTGTAGGCTGGTGCTGCTTTTGCTGTCGGTGCTGGGAGCTGCAGTTTGCAGTAATAAAGCTCTGATACGTTTTGTGCATGAAAAAGAAGTAATGACTGGGCTTTTAATATGCAATGTGTAAAGCAAAACCTACAGGACAGAAAAATCAAGCTAAAAATGTGCATCAAGACTACAAGATACTGGAGTGACATAAACAAGCAAGATGGGCAAGAAGGCACTCCTCTGATGATTATTATGCTAATGTGTAGAAAATTGCTCTCCCTGTACCATGGAGATAAAGGTACAAATTTATTTTTCAGGTACGTTAAAGATAATCTGTAATGACTTTCTTCCCTGAGCGTTCAGATAGCTTTGCTGCAGGCTGCTCCTACACTCAGCTCCTGCTGCTGATTGACTGAAACAAAGCTCTGACATCTCCTGACATGCACAGACCAGTGCTGGGGATGTACAGGATATTAAGGTCACTCATGCAGAACAAAGCGTGTCTGGGTGAGCATTGACTTTGCGTGTTGTTATTCTTTAGCCCACTAATCTTGATTACTGTATCCCACCAAAAATGTGGGTAGGTGCCCAACTATAAAAGGAACTGGAACAGGCCGTAAAAAACTAGGATTGCCTAAATGCAAACACTGTGGCCACGTAGGGTGTCTGACAGCAGGTGATGACATTAAAATGGCTAAATCTCTAATGCCTGGAGGTTTAACAATTATTAGAATCGTCTTAGATCTTTTCATTGTACAAATACCTATTTATTTAGACATTCTTATCAGTGCATAGGGAAAATAGTCCTGAAATGGATGAATATGCCATTCAGATTACAAAACCTGGCTGAGGTACTCCCTTTTTAATCTCTGCAGCATTGTTTCTAGAAAAAGATAATGGTATTTTTATTAAAGATTTCAAATAGGAGCAGCAGTGTTAGTGAACACTGCAAGTTCTTCACCTCTGCTTGTTGTTTGAATTTTAAATGATCAAGGAGTTTATATGGTATAAGGAAGCCAGAAAAACCCCTCGAAAGTTGAATATCCTGGGACTGTATTTAACAGTTCTCAAGATGCTTGGTTTCAAATGTATCTCCTACATCTGTATACACTCTGTGCAGTTTTAAGAATTGCTGGCTCACTGCCCACTTCACCAACTCCATGTGCAACCAGTTTCCCTGGATGCAGGCCCTGCTTTTCCAGTGGGTGGCTTGGAGTCACGTTGAGACTGACGTGTTGCCTATCAGTGATGCCTCTTCCAGATGTGCTTTTCTGCCTTCTCCATCTCCTGGCCTAGTAGTCTTTTTCCTTACTGGTGTTGTTTGATCTCATCCAGTCTCCCCTTCTCCCCTTGGAAGGCCTGAGTCACTCTTCTGAGCCGTTTTTATTGTTTGCCAAGAGCGTGCAGTAGCTTCAAGCAGCCAAGGTACTCTGCTGCTGGCAGACCACTCCATGTTCTCTGCTTCCTGCTCAGCCTTGCTCTGTAAGCTGATAAATGTTAGGATGGAGCAGCATGAACAGGTAAAAGTGGTACTTTGCTTTGTTTACCTTTAACTTAACAAAAAATGGTCTTTACATTGAGCTGGTGTTCTCAGGATTTTACAAACTAAGGCTGCGCCCAGGGACAGATGTTAGGAGTGTGAAGGCAAAGGAGCTGCTGACCTGTTTTGATTATGTCTCTTGAAGTTCCAAAGTGGTACTTGAAAGCAGAGTTAAGGCAAGCCTAGAGATTCTGCTTGACTTAAAGCGGTTTCCTATGTACGGGCAGTGTTAATAGCAGAGGTTAATAGCACATCAAAGGAGATCTTTGCATTTTGCTTCACTGGAAGAGGTGAGTTTGACTTGTTTTCATGTGAAGATTTGTTCTAAGGCAAAATAGCTGGAAAAGTGGACCAGTAGATCTGTTTGTGAGGGTAATGCTTGGTTAATAGGAGCAAAGCCTGGGAAAGACATCCTTAGTGGACAGATTTTCACAATTCAGACTGACAATCGCTGCAGGAAGTTCAGAGGACAGGTAGGAGGCAAAGCAGCAGGTTTCTTCCTTACTCAGGCACTACTCCTCTGTTTCTTTTGAACCCTCCGCCCTTTTTCAACAAGGACCAGCCTTACTGTAAAAATAGCATGGTCAGCATGAAAAGCCAGCAACTTTGTCCTCTCTATTTATAGTTATTTATTTATTTATTTATTTATTTATAGTTCTCTTTATTTATTGTTCTTGCATGGATGCATGGAATTGTCGTTTCACTATTGGGGAGTCTGAGTGGTTCAAGCCACTTGCATGAATAAAAGGAACAATAAATATTTTCATGGAGTTTTTAAAGTATCTTTTTATAGATGAAGATGTATAGAACTTGACTTCAAAATCCACTGCTCAAATGAATTTCAGAGTATTTAATGGGAATGAGAAATTTAAGAATCAGATGATTACTTCTTCCTTTCCTTCAAATAACTAGATTGGTATCAAGTTGAGCTGCACATAAAAGAAAAGGTGGCAGAATCCATACCAAAAACTTTTGGCAGAAGCATAGGAAAAAATCTTCAATGTAATTTCTTACTTTCGTACAGATTTTCTCTGGTCTAGTTGATAGATATGTAATATCATATCTTGAGATGGAATTAGGGATGTAAACCCAAATACTGTGAGACTTTTCAAGTCTAGAAAAGCAAACTGGAAAATACCTGCTTGTCCTGCATGGTTGCTTGAGATGCCCGAGGCAAGAATTTTCTTAGAAGACTTTTGAACACAAGTCATGTAGTCAACCCTCTTGGCAAACTTCCCATGTTGGCAATGGGAATGGGATAATAGTAAAAACTGGCTTTAGCTTCCAAAGGGTTTTTCCCCAATGTTCTACACTCCATGAAAAAGGAGGTCTTGACACCTAAGGTCTTGTCGCCCCACGGTGAAGTCCTTTGGGAGCCCTGGTCAGGTTGACAGCCTACACATATTCCTAGCACCCTCCTACACGATTTTGGTCAACAGGAAGAGGAGCAATTGCAGCCCCTCTCCAGCTCTCCTGGGAAAGGTGTTGGTATCCACATCACAATGAGAAGACCCTTCCTCTGTAGAGTATGAGTGTCAGGCTCTGCCCTTCAAATTTCTGTACAATGATGCTCTCCTTTGTGACATCCTGAGAATGAAAAGTATAGTTACAACTATAAATGAAACCTTGTTTTTTTCCTGAGGTTCCCTTCACAGTGGTTGATCAATATCCTTAGTAATGGAACTCTACTTATGATATGCAATCAAAGAAAAAAGCTAAAGCTTTATATACCCTTTTAAAATCTAGTGGGCACATCTGTACTTTATTGATTCCAAATTTCATAATCACTCATCATTGGTAGAAATATTTGTTTTATCATTATCTATTCCAAATAATTTTGACATTCCTTGTCCTTGCCCTTATGTCCTTATTGTTCCAGACCACACGGAAAGGACAAAACTCTGGTTTTTATTTTTCTTTATTTAAAGAGATATCATTTGGGATGATTTTTTTGTACATCTGAGGTTTCTAAAAGCCGTGCCAGAGTATTTGCTTTCTGAAAGTCTCTTCTGTGACCAGGTATTTCCTGCCAATGTGCTTTTATGTGGATCAAAGGCTTTTTCAGTGCTAAAACTACAGCTATGGAAGATTTGTAGTCACCCTGATCTCTTTTTTAGCATTGTAATGATTATGCTGATTATAAAATTCTGAAGATAAATAAAAATATTTTTTATTCTGATGTGTGGATGTTTGCTATTCAGGGTAGATATTGCTGCTAAATAAAAAGGGCTTTTCAAAGCTTCCAAAGTTAGGCACAAGCTCACATATCTGCAGTCACTGTGACCTGGGCTGGATCTGACATCATATCATTTTTGTCCAAAATGAGGAAAATGAAGCCTGGAGTCCTCTTTTAAGTCACTGCAGGCTTCTGGAGCTTTCTCTCTCATCACTGAGGCAGGCTACAGTTGGTGAGCTGTGACACCATTGCCACAGTAAACCTTGCCCTAGAAGCATTTCTCTTTAACCTTGCTTTGAACGTGCTGCTGACAACGTAGAAGAGCTGGTCTCAGGCTGCCGGCGTGCTAATTGCATTATGGTAATGCTCTGTGGCATGAGGAGCACCGCGGCGCTGGTTGGCTTGGCGCTGAGCGCCGGCACACGTGAGCCTGTCCACCCCGACAGCTGGCTACCCGGGGCAGAGGCAGCAGTCTCCAGATCCACAGCAAGGATTCTTTGGACCCATGCTCCATGCTGCAGAACAGAATGGCTTTGTTTTGACTTAAAAACAGATGTATTGCACAAAGCTCATTGATAAAACAGAAGCTATGCCCAGCTCTTTAGCTCAGAGGTAATGAAATGCTGATACGCTGGGAGATCTTGTGCATATTGACATACAAAGGAAAACTTGCAGGTTCATGTGCTGTTGCTTCATAATCCCTGGTGTAGTATTGCCCAAGCAAACATCTCTTGAGTGGCAAAGCTTCCCTAGGCCAGCTAGGCAACTGTAGCACGTTTCATCATGCCTGCCCAGTGATGACACGGCTGGGAAGGGAAAACCATGCTTGTACAACAAGGAAACAGAAACAAAGCTCTGCTACCTATGCAATTTTTCCCATCCATGCCTTGGGGGTGAGTAACTATTATTCATGGACTGCTTTAACTTTTTTCCACAGCTAGGGATAGGCAGAAGATTAAAATTTGGGCAGCAATGTCCAGTTCTCCTGGCAATTTTTTAAGGCTTTCTCAAGAGGTAATCTTACCTAAAGGAAGCCTACCACTTAGAAAAGGCAGTCTATATGCATGATATGTCTGTATATTAGAAGGAAAGTGAGATCCTCCCTTACACAGTAGAGCATAGTGCTATCAGATTGCTTTCCCTCCAAGTTAAACATACGGGCAGTTTAATGAGTAAAGGTGTAGGGAAAAAGCTACACCTCCTATGGCACCCAATTAATGATATGTTCCAGATGAGCAGGCGGTGCTCTGCCCTGCCCAAGCAGCAGGAATTGTGACTCCAAAAGACAAAATATGGCTTAGTTTGCATGCAGTAGGTGAATCTATGGCTACGTGAAGAGAAACCTCAAACACTGCTGGCCACAGCTTCCCAGCTCCCACGTCAGATGAAGCATCTCTGCATGACACACACCTGCCCAAAGGAGTAGAACGAAGGTCTCTGTGCACTCTCTTGCCTTGGTCCTTTTTTTTTTTTTGCACTTGGT
Source organism: Lycocorax pyrrhopterus obiensis (assembly GCA_014706295.1). NCBI lineage: Eukaryota > Metazoa > Chordata > Aves > Passeriformes > Paradisaeidae > Lycocorax > Lycocorax pyrrhopterus. Next base: position 123,909,892 of record JACSVZ010000002.1, read on the forward strand.
AATGAAGAACTGTAATATCCTCCCCTCCTACAAGGTGCAAGGGTTTGACTACCTCAGGAAAGCATTCACCCTGGTTAGGCCCAAGCTGCCAAGGTGGTGGTTGCTCCTAAATGTGGCTACGTGCTTGCCGTGCAGCTCATTTCCTCGGAAAAATTTACACTTCTCATTGTAAATTTGTTCTCCTTTTCCTGGACAATATGTGGTCCAATGTGGAAATGAGCAAAATTTCAGAGGATTTAGTCTGTCTGCACTGAAACAGTAATACATGGCATAGGAATTCAACACTGTCCATAGGTATGCATGTATTTGCTGCTCCTCTTTTCTTATACCTAAAGAGGAGACTACACAAACACAAAAGATCTGATTGTGATGTCAGCATCAAACCAGGAAGCAATTGAGATTTACAGGATGAATCCCGGTGGCTCAAGCACCTCTGGGTATCTGAACATTTTAGTTTGCCTCCCAAAGTAGGAGCCGTATTTGGCAAATATATACTGTATACTGTCAAGATAAGAAACAACGCATATTTTGTAGCCCAGGCCACTTGTACTTTACCCAGAACGATACATCTCTGGTCCCTATTGTTACTTCATTTGCTATACGGAAAGTTCAGCACTCTTCTGTTTTAAAGAAGTTTTGAGCTGTGGCATTGATGATAATGTAATCCAGTAATCCATATCCATATATGGATTGATTAATTTGTAAAAAGTTAGAACTTTGTGAGAATTGAGTGAGATTTCTCACTGTATCTTAACAGTCTGCATTTCAGAAGAGAGAGGTAGGAGTCTCTTTTCTTCTTCTGTCTTCTATGAACTTAGATGCCTAGAGCTGAAAAATTTGTAAGGACAATAAATCAGACAAAATGACTTGTGGGAGGATCCAAAGCTGTAGCAATGTTGTGCACAGTTAGGTAATTGGATTTTCAGGTACTACGGATCCAGGAATACTGTCTCACCACTAGATGGAAATAGTGGATTTTACTTCTGCTGCATTATCAGCACTTGTACCTGACTACCATTTGCATATTGTAAGCCATCTGCAGGCAGCACTGCAGAAATGTGGATCCAGAACTATTTGCTAGTGTACGTGGAGTAAAGCCAAGGTTTCTATTTCTAGAAATTGTCCTTGCTTTACAAGACTGAAGGCTTCCTAATTCCTGAAGGATGATTCTGTTTGATCCCTAATCTAATGGCTTTTCATTTATCCTTTGTGTAACCAACCAGAGGAGGACTGCAGGATGGACAGCATATTGGTTCAACTATCATGAATTAGTCAGTAAACATCACCCTAATTTAACATTTACTCTGAAATCTCTTACACGAGACACACACACACACACACACACACACACACAAAGATTACAAAAAAAAAAACAAATGGAAGAATGTTAAAAGTCTTGTGTTTCAATGTACCTACTTAATAACACAAAAAAGAAGCAATGTGGCTTGCTGTCTTATGAGCAGACACTATAATGTTGTTTGCATATAAAAAACATGCAAATAGTCAGAGAAGCAGAAAGTAATTAAAGACAGCTCTGTACGGAAGGATAGTTAGAGAAATTTAAAAAAAGTTAGTTCAAAAATTATCTGTTTATTTTGTGTATGACAAATCTGACTTTCTACAAAAAGTCAGAAACTTCCAGCTGCTCTGTGAAGTTGTATCACAGCAAAGCATAAAGGTAAAAGTCCTCCTTGCTCCAAAACCTTTGGCTTTATGACACCTTCTCATATTGCAAAATGCTGGAACCAGCACAAGACCTACCTTGCTGTCTTCTCTGGTTTCGACACCTTCACCTCAAATTCCTTCATGAAGGTACTAGCAGAGAAGTGTAGTAACAGTTACTCCATAAAAAACCCCTCCAGATACCAGATGTATCTTCACATTTCTCTTTTTCCAGACAGAAGAAAGCAGCTCTGGGTTTGATCCAGTGTGATACAAGGCCAAAAGAGGCAGAGATTGGCACAACCCTGATGTTGGAAACAAATTTTCGGCATACGTTGGAATCAGGATTTTTGTTGTGACTTAGAAACATCAGCTTCCCCACAGAATATGGCAGTAAATCTCCCCACTCACCTGACAGAATTTGATAAAAGATTGGTCCAAATCTCACAGGGCCCGTTGACAGAGTATATTTTATGACAGCACTTCTGTGCCAGTGTACAGTAGTGGCAGCTGCAGTGTTTTCCTTTAAGAAGTAGGAATTGCAGTTCAAGATGGACTAAAACCAATATATCATATATCCATTTTTCCAATGCTAAGGCACGAGGTTGCATTCAGGCTTTGATTTTTCTTGCATACTGCAAGGACACGCATTAGTTCGGTATTCTGATTGATTTTGTTTGCTAAACTGACCCACAGTGTGTATGTAGCAGGCCTATTCCCAGGCTGCAGCAAGCTATGGATTGCTGTAGTTCAATAATATGTGATGTACCAGTGGGATTTGGGGAGTTGTTGGGAAGGCTGGCAATCAAACCCAATAAACTGCTTTGGGATGCTGATGTCTTATTGCTCTGTCCCTGTGCCACATGATGCTACTCTGTTCCTGAACTAGCCTTCAAAAAAGCATGACATGTAATAAATAGTGTAACTTAGCATTCAGAGTCTAGACAGGAGCCCATGGGCACCGGCACTCAGCACACTGGACTCTTTCACCACGGTAGGTGCTGGATGGAGTTTGTGTTCGAAGGAGCGTTTAGGCCACAACATCCCTCGGCGGGACAGCTCTGGCAGTGTTCCATCGTTCCTGGGCGTTCCCGTGTTGGGGTGCAGAGAGGGGTTGCGAGCATGAGAGTGTCTGTGTGTGTGTGTCTCTGTGCGACTGTGTGCATGTGAGTGTGTGGGCGCAGGGCGGGCAGTGCCGCGGCGTGCCCGCTCTTGCCGCCGCCGCCGCCGCCGCGGGCGGGGGCTCGGCGGGGAAGGGGCCGGGGCGCGGCGGGAGCCCCATTGGCTCTTCCCGGCAGCACATGTTGCCGGCCCCGCTATAAAGGCGGCCGCGGCCTCGCCGCAGCCCGTCCTTCTGCCTTCACGTTTCTACAGAGACGCCGCCAGCTCCAGTGCCGCCGCCATGGCCATCGACGCGCTTTTGGGCAAATGGTGCCTCATCTCCAGCGAGGGCTTCGAGGAGTACATGAAGGAGCTGGGTAAGGAGCCGGCGGCTCCCCGCCCCCGGGAGGGAGGGATGGATGCCGACCCGGCGATGTGCTGTCGCTGCCGGCCGGCGAGGCTCTGTCCAAGGTCCGCGGAGAACGCGGTCCCGGAGCCGGGCCCGAGAGTGGGATGCAGGCCGGCCGTGAGCCAAGGGTGGGCGGCGGCTGCGGGTGTGATGCTGGGACGCTCCGGGATGCAGCGCCGGCGGCTCCGCGCCCGCTCGGCTCCTGTACGGGAGCGCTGGCCGGCAGCAGACCTTTCCTCCCGGGAGAGCTGCCGCCTCTGGCTCCGCGTCCTAACGATGTCAGCGACCCTTTTTGCACCGTAATTGCTGTGAGGCAGGTGCCGGCACCAGCAGGCACCTTCCCGCCGCACGGTGCTGCGCCCTCCTCGCCGCCGCCTCTCCCCGCAGCAGCCGGGATTACCAGCCGGTGCCAGCAGCCCGGCTGCGATTAGGCCGGTTCGCTCCTCCCTCGCCGGTAATGCCCGGGGCGGGGAGCCGGGGCTGCCGGGCGCGGGGGCTGCGCGGGGCTTGGCGCTGCCCTGGCCTGGAGGGTGGCGGATGCAGCACGGCAGCGCTGTGCCGCGGCTGGGCTGGTTCACCCCGCCTGGGGCGGCCGCACACGGACCTGCTGAGCCGGGGCTGCCTCCCCGTGGGGTCACCTTGGGTGTCTCCTCCCGAGAGAGCCAAACTGGATCAGCTGCATGTGGGTAACCGGCAGTCGGCTGCCCTGCCAGAGGCTATTTGCCTCCTTTCTTCTGTGGGTTGTGGCACCCTTATCTCAGGGGGGTGGTCCTGGCTTGTTATCCCTGCGACCAGCTTGCCCTACATTTTGTAACATGAAGTTACCAGATGAAGAACACACCTAACAGACCAGGAGCCTCATCTGCAAGCTCAGATTTACCACTTTCCTGTGAGCATCCTGGCTGACAAGTAATAGATACCTGGCAGTGTCTGTATAGCCCAGGAGCTATTATTTTCTGCAATTTATTCACTGCTGAAAGCCATGATATTTTCTCAAGAGGCAGAAGATGTAGCCTTATCTTTAGAGGGAGGAGAAGGAGGAATTAGGTCTTGCGCTCTTCCTGTAAAATACAAAAGGCATCACTGCATTTACACTCTGCAGACAGTGGTGGCTGTAATTACATTTTGGGAGGCCTGTCAGTATGTGATAGGTATGATATGAGACAACCTTCTGGACTGAACCCTTTGGGAGACTTTGGAGGAAAATCAAGAATTTTAAGCTCAGCTTGGTTGAGCCATGGATTAGGATGCCTTGGTGTTTATGTCCAACGGCCAGACCTAGGTGTGTGCCGAGTTGCAACTTCAAAGTAGAAATTAAGTGCTGCAACTGCAGAGCACCTCCCATGTGTAGGCAGCAACTGACTGTTGTTTGGTTTAAGACTGAAATCATAAACCAGTCACTTTTCCCTTTTACATTTGCAATTTAGGCAATTAAATTTACACCAAGTCATGTTTTAGGAGCCAGTCATTTACTGGATTTCACCCTTGCTGGCTACTTGTGAAACTCTCTGCCTTTGATCCTATTCATGCACCATAAATGAGACCATGCAGATTCTGCTCATTCTGTGTAAAAGAACATTTGAGGACAAAGAAGTTGGAATTTCACTGCTTGCCGTACAGAAGACATGCAGCTCATCTCTGGTTGGATACCAAGCTGTAGCTGATCAAATAACTGATTGCTCTGGCCTGGACGACAGCAAGAGTGTGTGTGGAGGTTACTGTGGCAATAATTTCCAGTTCTGATCAGAAAAGCCGGACTGAGGATGATTGGTTTTTTCTCTGTGAGCTCAAGCTTAAGGCTCTGTCCTCTCATTTGAGTCTGGAGAAGCAGTTTCTGGAAAGTACTTTATTTCCCTCTCAAGGACTCAGCCCTTACCTGCACATACCAGGGGAGTGCTGTGCTGATACCTGACAACATTTTTTTAACTACACCAGTTGCAGAACCTGGGCATTCACTGGCTTGGCAGCACTTTCTGCCTCATTTGGTTGCATATCAATTCATGGTTGAGATCTGCACTTAACAGTTTGATGGATTCCCGTTTGTTGCTCGCTACCCTCTTATTTGTATTTTCATCCTTCAGATCAAAAAGATTTAAGCAACCCCCCCAAAGAGTGCATGCAGGGGCTGAAGCAGAGTGAATCTGAAAATCAGGAGTTTTGAGGGCTGCTGTCTCTAGATCATGAATTTCCAGCCATTTGCAAATTGGTCATTTTGCTCATTTCTCTGTCTTTTGCATATATGTGTAAGCACTGCTTTTTATGATAGTGATTTTCTAATTCACAACTCCATACTTTGTAAACAGGATGTAAAACATGAAATTTAATTAAAAATGGCATGTTTGCAATGGTGTACAAAGTAATGGAAGGGTATTTATTGAGTAAGCTGAAATAAAGTGGATTAATCTGTCAATTAAAAATGATTTGTAGATTTTTTAAAGTGTTCAGAATTTGAAGAGAATAATTTTATTTTAGTTTAAGCTTTTGTGTTTGTTTTCCTGTTTGCTATTTATTTCTGTTTGAAAAAAAATCTGTGCTGAGTTTTGGAATATCTACAAATCCTCTAGAGGGCAAAATAAATTTAACTTTCTGAGGAAACAAAAGAGTAACTCTGCAAATAAGCTTTTTTCCTTCCTCATCTGTGGAAAATTTAAAACATCCTCTTTCTTTGTGGCTCTTGAGCTTTGATTCTCAAGTGTACTTAAGTGCCTAATTAAATGGGAATTAGGTATTTTGAATTCTTGTGTGGCCCTAAGCCCCAGGGTTTAAATGACTTTGTGACACTCTGTGCCTCTCGCCTTGCAGGTGTGGGTATGGCTATGAGAAAAATGGGCAGCATGGCCAAACCAGACGTTTACATTATTAAGGACGGGGACACAATCACCATAAGAACAGAAAGCACCTTCAAAACTTCGCAGTTCAGCTTCAAGCTTGGTGAGAAATTTGAGGAAAGTACATTAGATGGCAGGAAAACTCAGGTCAGTATACTAGACTTTCTGTTGAAAAAATGCAATTCTTTCTCTGTTTTACAGAGAGAGGTGCTATTTTAAAATCAGTTTTGACATCCACACTAACAATGCTTTATTTGATGACCAATTGTCTCTGTAAGTCTCATTGAAATATTTTTTTAAAACCTGGATTAAGAGAATTCCAAAGAGGGAAAATGCTGAATTCAATAGTCTTGTGTATTTTGCTGTTTTCATTCTGTAGCAGAAGCATTTTTTTTAGTAAAACTAACAGACCTCTAAATCCGTGTTAAAGCCAAATGCCACTTCATCCTCAGTCTGTGGAAAAAAATGCCATTGATGTTTAATCAGAGGCAATTCAGCCCTAGGGTTAACCTTTCTGCTCTGTCTCATATTTGCATAACAAGAGAGCCTGGTTCAGTGTGGGGTGGGATCATAGATAGCAAGGCAACCATGTGAATTACAGTCACTAAACTCCCGTTTTAGAAGGCAAAGGTTTCTCCTTGCACCTAGTAGGGAGAGTATTTATCCCAAAGGAGGTTAAACACAAAGGATATATCTCATTTCCTCTTGTGAGTGCTCTGTTTATCACCCCCTTCCCTCCATCCACACACTTTCAATTCATCTATTACTGCAAGATCAGATAAATGCTAGACAAAAGCTCAAAGCCCGTGTAACAAAGAGATGAACAGAGAACATCTTCTGCTCCTGTTAATTGAAATAGTGGGTGCTGTCAAAGGTCTGTCTGATGCAGGAATGTGTCAGAGCCGTGAGTGAATGAGGAATGAGTTAGTTACCAGAAGAAGAGGATCAATAAAATATTTAAGATAATTTCTGGCTTTGTAGTTGTCAATGATAAAATTACTATTGAATGAGATGGGGTGGGAATCTTTCATTTGGAATAAGGTGTTGGAAAGCCTCAGTGCTGACCAAATGTCATGGGGAAAATATTGATGGTCCGGTTCTTCTTTCAGACCCTTGTCAGCTTAAAAGATGATGGGTCATTGATTCAAGAGCAGGAATGGGATGGCAAGAAGACCACAATAATAAGGAAGCTAGTGGATGGACAATTGGTGGTGGTGAGTTCAGTCCCACTTTCTGGTCCCCAGGTGCTGCTGGTTGGCAGCCTGAAATGTAACTCTAACAGGTGGTTTTTTTCCCCTGTTAATCTGCACTGAGAGGTAAATTAATAAATCCATCTCTTTATCTTCTAGGAATGTGACATGAATGGTGTCAAGTGTGTTAGAGTCTACCAGAAAGCATGAGACCGTCTTCAGGTTCAGTAGGAACTTGCTGCAAACAACTCAGTTCAGTGGACAGAGCTCCTTTTCACTCCGTATTTTCCTTTTCCCTGTTTTCTAGTATTTCAATGGACTGAGTAGCTGAGTGCAATTCTTTTTAAAAGCCGTGATGTAACTATTATGTAACTATTCTGAACTTAGACTATTAAATAAAATTGTTGAATGTATGAAGTGGAAATGTTGTTACTATAGTGGAATTTTAAGTGAGGTTTTATAAAAAACCAATTTGGTTTTAGGCTTTACTAAAATCTACCTTCAGCACAAGACAAGACAATATATGGCAAAGAACAGTTAATAGTAAGCTGAATTTTGACCAACATCCTAAGATTGTCCAACTTTCTAAGACAGTCAAATCGGAAATTGAAACAACTCCAGAGCCCAAACTTTGATTTTTTTTTTTTTTTCCCCTAACTTCCACGTTACAAAGTAAATAGAATTGGGAGGGTATAAGTATGACATAAGTTTGGTTGGTGTTTAAGTAGAGGAATGGATTTTCAGGGTTAGTTTGTTTTTTTGTGTTTTGAACCCACAGTTTTCTTTATATATACAGATACATATATATCTATATATATATATCTATATATATACCAGTAAGCCAATGAACATGATAAATCTAAGCAAGCACATACACACCTTTTTGAAAGGAAGCCTTATTTTAAGAAGACCGTTTTCCTAACAAAACTCTTATTCCATGTCTAGTAACATTCTAAAAATTCTTAACCAAAATCTACTGAAATACTGCCTGAAACGTAAAGCCTCATTTTATTTTATTTTTTTTAAAACTTGTTTGAAACACCTAGCAATGGAGTTTATATGCTTTGATGTGCCATAATAAATAATCAGAAATATCAGTGTCTTGACTATTACTTTCACACTGGTTGGGAAACAGAGCCTATACTGCTACTATTTGTCCAAAGAGATGTCAGATGAGACAAAAATTAAAAAGGTTTAGGTGAATTTCTGTGATACCAGACAAGCATGTCCTAAAACTGAAACCATTTGGTGACAGGAAGGTTTCCATGAATTCAGGATCCTGGGAGATCATGCAATTGCACAGTTCCTCTTTGCTGCATCAGTCATTGCAGAATCAATTGCTACTTCTGATCTTTTAGCTGCTCAGTGCATGTATCCTATTACTGAGCTTACTCAAATAGAAAAATCTGTTATTTTGTATTCATTCTGCTAACCATGGAAAATTACTTTTTCCATAATTTTGGACCATTTATCCTTTTCATAATTTTATGACTACTTATGAGTCAGCCCGTTACCTCTGTCATCTGAAAGCATTTCTTGCTGGAGAATACTTCTTGCGATTTCTTTCTGTGGCTCCTTTTTGAGTTGTCATTTTTCACATTATTTCCTAGTAATATTTTTCCTCATTTTAATATGAACCCTAACGATACAGGGTCTATCCTTATATAGACATTAGGAATAGAAGGAACCTACCCATGGAAGTAATATGGAAAACAACCTGGTCTGATAAGGGACCTACAAAGTGTCAGATCAGAAATACACTGAACAGCCTCAGTAGAATGGGTGCAGCAATCCAGGGTGGAGGCGTGATATGAAAATCCTGCCTCCCTTCCTAAAGAGACGGCGTTCCTGCTTTCAGCTGGGCATTATGCCTTCTTTGGGGTCACTGGTCTATCACTTACCCCTGCTTGTTTACTCTTCTGATCCTGGGTAGTGTTAATTGTTTAGCTTTCATTTGAATGGAAAAACAGTCCAATGTCTTTTGTAGGACATCTGTTTTGATTACAGTGAGATCACTTCTTGTAAAACAAAAGGCAGAAGAGTATCTTTTTAGAGTGATTTCCTTTGGAAACAAGGCTTATAAAGTCTGCGTATCTGTGCTCTCCAAATTCAGCCATGTGAAGTAGAGGCTAGAGGTCCTGAAGATAACTATTCTTCCACAAATGTCATGAAAATAGGTGGCCTGATGAAGGAGGTGGACCATTAAAGTACCTTGATGGTGCAAAGACTGCACATGGAAGTGACACTTTGACATTAAATGGAAGAAAAACATAACAAGGTCTCTTGGCACACATAAGAAGTTATCTTAGGTACAGAAACTGACCAATGGTAAGAGGCAGATCAAGAGGAAACTGGAATTCTTTAGAGCTAATTCTCCAGAACTACTTAGGCTCACATACTTATTTGCTTTATTTTGATGTTAGCTTCAGCCTCAGCTGCCAGTAACTTCAATGTAAGGGTGCTGTGACCCAGAACTACCATACATACAACCTGTTTGTGTTAGATTAGACCATACACTTGAAATGGCAATTGTTTTATAGTACTGCAAGCCAAGATTTATAATGCACAAGACTTGAAAATATATTTAGTTTCCAGTTTCCTCCTAGTATTTATTATACAAGAAAAAAGCTTCACTCATGAGTGTATATGCACAATATTCTCATCAGTGCAAAATAACCGATTTTCCTGACATTTGAATTACTGTAGTTCACTGTATCACATAAGATGGCAGAAAATAAGAGTTTGAGTACAACTGAAAAAGAAGTTGTTGTGCATTATCCAGCTAGGACTGCTTTATAATGCTAAAGAAATAAATATAAGGAGAAAAGTTTTGTTCTGACATTTTAGTGCATGTTTTTCAAAATACTTTGGAGACATGAAAGAATCATGTTCAGCAAATTAAGCTGCAAGTAGAACTTGCTCAAAGAGAAGCAGTGTGCATATCCAACACACGTTCATTCAAAGTCACGAGCAGTTTCCAATTTACATCTTTAAATCTCACTATCTTCTCAATTTGATGTAGTTCTGCTGTTTTCATGGAAGAGGTTGCTGTTTGTGTGTTTGTTTGTTTGTTGGTGAGTGGGTGGGTAGGTGGAGTTTTTTTGGTAGTGAGGTGGGATAAATGAGTAGAAAATGAAGTTGTTTAGTAATTTAGATCTGATAATCCACCACATTAGGGAAGTCTCTTGTTTGAACTTTCCAGGAACACTAATGAAATGGCACTGTGCTTTGTGGAGAGTGTACTGGCTTTGTATAATGCTCAGACTATCAAGGATTTTCCTGTTATGGTTTGGTTTTATGATTTATTTCAAAATTGTTATCCTACTCTGCCTGCAATCTCTGCAATTAATACTGGCTTTTCCTCTTCCTCTCCCCTTCCTACCTCACACATGCCCTCCAGATCAAAGTTTTTTAAAAAACAAAGTCAGTGGTAGGAAACATCTCAGTTTTCTGAGGTTATGGTCCCACTGTTAGCTGTCAGCTGTTCAGAAAAAAAGAAGTGCTTATTTCTTCAGGTGAAGATCAAGTGTAGGAAGACAGTTTTGCTCTGTGGGCTATATTAACTGAGACTCAAACATCTGAAAAGCAAATTAATCATTGAATAGGCACTCTTCTTTTTTTTTTTTTGTTCAGATTAAGACTTAGAAATCTAGTTTGGATAAACCACCTTATCTACTTCTACGTAATATTATGTCCTATGAATTCTGTTGCTTCATAAAGCAGTCCATTTAAAGTAACTCTTATTAAGGTCAGATGCTGAAAATCAGTGCCCTGTAAACATTTCTCAGGGTCCTAAGAGACCTGGGTCCCTGCCCAGAAGCCCCATTTCAGTTCAAGCTGGAGTGTCAGTCTGTGCCTGAGCTGGTTATCAGAGGGCCTGTCTCCAGCTCAGATATCTTCAGATTTTACACAAAAATTCATGCTTAAAACTAATTTCTATGAAGGAACTGCCATATTGTTTATATTCTACATAAAATGGTTTGATAAAAATAAAAGCAATCATGCAGACCAGTTCCACTCAGACCTTCGCTGGTGACTCCTTCCCTGCCTGAGTACGTGCTGACACAGTGAATGGATTAGAAACCTCTGCACTATGTTGATTATTTGTGATCACAGGGAAAAAAAATCCCAGTGTGAGAGTGTGTGGGAGCAAGTTAACATATATTAATTATTCTTTGATGCCTAATTTCAGTCCCATTGTTCAGCCCTGAGAGGATTTAGCATTATTTTCATAGGTTTTGGAGAAAATCCAGCATCTGTGTAAACACATTTTTGTCCCATGGTTCTTCTAGCTTTGGCTTTTCAGCCCTTGTACATCAAATTAAGTTTTTGTTGACACTTCCCAGAATGGTTTTACTTCATACTATTATTTCAGAGGAAAAGGAAACACTATGAGAGCCCCTGCTCCCAAGAGTGAATTTGGCTTCCTTTCCAGCAAAAATGTTTTCAAAATCAAATCCCTCTACCAGGGGGTCTTCATTATATTCTGAAGATATTTACATGTGAAGTTCATCATAGTTTCAGAAGAAATGTAAAGTTTCAGCAACACATGCAACCTAGAACCAGTTTCAGACAACGTCCTACAAAAATCTGCTGAATCCCAAATGGTATTGTTGACACTTTAAAATAAATAACGTTTGTCATTAATGACAGATGTGCACTCTGAAATTAAATGCCAGAAGACAAATATCCCAGTCTGAGGACCATGCATACCACTTATCTAGGACTGGACTTCTGCTCCCCCACGCAGAGCATCTGGCTCCCTTGGGAATTCCTGCTTGAAGTCATTCAGTCTGCCTTCAGAAAAGGCATTACTTAGCTAAGGGTGAGCTCAGCTCCTTGTGCAGTGCAAGTGTCCAACAGAAAACTGAGGTACTGAGTGCAATTTTAAAGCTGGGATGGCGGTGAGTTGCTGCTGCATACCCCAGAGGCATTCTTGGCCTGAATGTTTGTGGTGTGGTCTTCTGGGGCCATGTGATACAGTCCTGTGTGGTGATCAGCGAATTCAGAAGCATAAAGAATAGGATAGCCTGCATGGCTTGACCTCAAGGGAAACCTTGAACTGAGATCAGAGAGTCCATGACAGGGAGTTTCTGGAAACTCCTAGAGTACAAAGGCTCCTTGGGTACATGGAGAGTTGAGCTGAAGGGAACTCATACTGACTCTTCACTCTAAAAATTATGGCCAGGCCTTGTTATGGCTTTGCAATTTAGTTCTATAAGAAGCAGTAGAGTATACCAGTAGGAATTACTCCCATTTTATTGAGTAGTGTAATTAGGCAAAATATCATTAATACTATCTCTTAAACTGTGTAAAGCAGTATCTGATACTGGAATTTGCTCTGAGTGCTTTCTATTGTCTCACCTCATTCTCCTAAAACACCTTGCTTTGTAAAGATTTGGTTGCATATAAATAAAGTTCAGAAAATGAGACGTTTCTATTCTTTCACGTTTATATTTTTCTATTGGTGAGGTGCAGGATGAAAATGCAAGGTGCATTTCTCTGCTGGGGGTATTGTTTGAATAATTGTATTCTTTTTGCCCACTTCATGGGATATGGTCCTTCTGTAAAGGACTAGTTAACTGTTGGCTGCTTTTCTGAAACTGTTGGCTGCTTTTCTCCTGTAACAGAGGAAAGGAAGCCAATTGAATAGAACAGAAATCACAGACGCCTCAGTGCCTTAACATCCTCACTTCTCTTTCCCCTTGTTAGCACGACACAGTCCATGCTTATCTGAGCCTGAACATTATGCCTCTCTATGCTCACTTTCTTCATAAAGATTATTCTTTTTTTCCTTTTTTTTTTTTTTTAGGATTTTCAGGTCTCTTGGATTCAGATTTTGAACATCCAGCTGTTGTGGTAAACTGGAACAGGGATTAAAAAAGATAAGAATTAATACGTGTATCTTGTCCAGTCTCTCCTTTTTTATTTTTTTTTTAAGCTTGTTTGCTTCACTCAGTTTTTCAGCACCAAGAGAATGACGAAGACTAAGTGCACAACTTCCCACTCCAACTACATGCAATGTTATCCATGGCAGCCATCTTGAAAGTCTCATTTTAAAGCAGTAAATGTCAAAGCAATATTAGCCAAAGATTTGTTTCCAAATGCTCTTTGTTCTTATGCTTGTGCTGAAGTGGTCTTAAGCAGAATTTTCTTCAGTATTTACTCAGTATAGTCCTGACCTAAGAAAGTAGATAGATACGTGTTTATCCAAAAAGCAAATCTCTGCTGAATTTATTTTTTTAAACAGTGACAGTGTTACTAATTTCTGAATGTAATTTCTGACAATCAAATGAAGTAAACAACTTAATCTGAAAAGATCTGTTTCCTTTATTAATCTGTCAGCTAAAGCTCCACAGACCTGGAAAAATTTCATCATATCCGGATGGAACTGGAACTCAAGTTTCAAGTTGGAATGCAAAAATTTATAGCTTAATTTTTGATTTCTGCCTTGTTATTATCTTAATTTACAGGGTTCTGAGATTTTCCCTCATGTTTTAGATCTGCTCCCAGTTAGTTATATCTGTCAAATATACATTACTTTGGGAAGTTACTCAATTATATCCTTACCCTGTGATCAATGTTTAAGACACAGTCATAGGTCTGCAGAAGAGAAGGAAAGAACAGTTCAAATTAAATATACTTTGATTTAATATGACCAAAGTAATAAGTCTGTGAAGAAAGGTTTCCCCTGAGATTTTTCTGTTACAGAAAACACAAATCTGAAAAATTACCTATCCTTGGAAAATAAAGTGTACCAAACCTTTAGGAATATTTAAAATATCTTGGATAAAGCTGTGAAAACTCAGGTCATCAGCCATAGCTCTAATTCATGTAGATAGTGACTTATTTGGGAGTGGCTAGATATCCCTCCTTGTGATTAAAAACACTGTCTGTGTGAGAGGTTGTCCATACATCTACTGGAATTTCCCTTTCCCCCAGCTGATAATCCTTTTGGTCAGCCGTGTCTTTGTTCCACTGTAATTGACTATTTTCTTAGACATAAAATCAGGGGTTTTTTTTCTATTTAGTGAGATTTCTCTGGTCATGTTGTACTCATGTCTTTAAATTTCAGGAGATGGTTTGCACTTTTCCATAATTTTTTTCTATAGATTTTACTAGAGAGTTAACTTCTGCTTTGAGGCTGAATCATAGTGAATTGGATTTCTGAGCTGGATTCCTGCTAAAATCAAGAGTTAAGTGCATTTATTGTAGAGGCACTGAGAGCATCTTGTGAAGCAACAGCCTTTGATATCAAGGGAAAGCCTTGCATTACTACAGTATGAGTGGATTAGGCTTTAGTAACTGAAAACTAATATTAGAAATCAAGAATGAATAATTAATTTTAAGAAACATTACTGACTCTAAATTATAAAAATTTCCTTCTTGATGTTTGTAATACTTATGATGGGAATAGAGTTCACTGGGAACACAATTTGAGTGGCACACAGAGTTTGATAGATTCCTATAGTCACTTATTTATTTTGATGAGCCTAATACAGCAGAAAGGAGAGATCACTGTTGCTGGTATGGTTTTATTATGCTCTCACTCTTATTCTTGGAATAAAGAGTAGCATGTGGAATTGAGTAGAGAAAGAAACATATTTTATTCTCTTGGTGTTATTCTTATTTCATTACCTTATTATAGAGAAAATATTTCCCTTACTTGCCTTCAATAGTATCAACAGATTTTAGTAGGAAGACTATGTAGTTGTGTCAGAATATTCAGTTAACATTTCACTATTAACTTTGATCTATTTTTTTTTCTTTAATTTAATGCTTATTGGGACATCTTTTGAAGAGAACTCCAATAAAACAGGTTATAGAATATCATGCCTGTACAGTCATGTCACAGAAAAGAAGGCTGTAATTAATTTTTGACTACCTTATACAACGGGCTGTTATCCTTGCAAGTCTTGAAATTAATGTCATAAAATGTCAGTTATTTAACAAGCAGGGCAACTTTCTTTGCATGTTAAGTTGCATGTAGATACATCAAGGAGAAAAAGGAAAACGTTATGCTATGTTATTACTTTGAATCCAATGGATTTGGAAAAGCCAGATTCATTTAGTGTATGGGTCTCATTACCAGCAAAATTATGGATTATGCTATATGAGATATCTCTTATGACTCCAATTGTTCTTTGAAAGATACACTTGGATGCAATTTGATGTAATTTCAGATGTTATTTGAGAATAATAGGTTGCATGAATAAAAGCATGATTTTATTAACAATTACCCTTAATGCTGAAGCCAAGAAGAACGAGTGCAAGTTTTTTCATGGGATGTGCACTTCAGAGGTGCATTTTACAGGTACAGTTCTCGTAGGGCAGAGCAGCATAACCTCTATTTTTATAACTTTGCCTTTCTATCAAATGAAACTGTGCTTCTTGAGAAGTCTGGTGTGCCTTAGAAGTTATTGGCTTTTCTAATGACCAGTGTCTGATTTGGCCAACCATACAGTTCTCCTTCAGATGCAGACCCCAAAGTACTCACTGACCCCAGGAAGTAAAATAACATGTACTGTTCAAAGGTTTTATTTATGCAAAAGGAAACAATTGTGAAGAACTGGTAAGCAACCATGGCATATCTTCTGTCCCTTTTTTATCCTTCGGTGAGGCTAGGTCTAGCATTTTACATAGTGAAAGGCCTCTTCAAAAGCTAAGTTTGAACATTTTACTGATTTTGCTCATCTTTATATTAGGAGGTTTAAAAGGCTTTTGCTTATTTCTGTTCTGTAACAAGATGGATTTAGTGAAATTAATTCAACTTTCCTTTTTTATGGGTTCTTTAGTAGTTAATATTCCCACTTTGGTAAAAGAAGAATTTCCAAAGGACTGTTTATGAGTATTTAATGTTCTACTGCTGTATACTAGATTTATTCTAAATATTGAAAGAAGTTTAAAGCTGAAAGGACTCAGATGCTAAGCTCAAGTATAACTGCAAATGAGGTTTTGTTCCACTGAAGCGAAATACATAATTTTATCTTTTTATGGGATAACTCTGAAGTAACCAGTCTCCTAGTTTCTTGTATGCTTTGCAATAGTTTACTTTCTTTCTTTCTCTTTCTTTCTTTCTTTTTCTTTCTTTCTTTCTTTCTTTCTTCCTTTCTTCCTTTCTTCCTTTCTTCCTTTCTTTCTTTCTTTCTTTCTTTCTTTCTTTCTTCTTTCTTTCTTTCCTCCTTCCTTCCTTCCTTCCTTCCTTCCTTCCTCTCTTCCTTCCTCTCTTCCTCCCTCTCTTTCTCTCTCTCTTTCTCTCTCTCTCTCTCTTTCTCTTTCTTTCCTTCTTTCCTTCTTTCTCTCTTTCTCTCTCTCTTTCCGCCCACCTGCCCCCGCTTCTTTCCTTCCTCCCTTCCTTCCTCCCTCCCTCCCTCCTTCCTCCCTTCCCCCCTTCCCTTCCCCCTCCCCTTCCTTTCCACTTGAGATTGCAAGGGAGAGCACCGCTCTTCATTACTATCCCACTCATATCTGAAAGACATGTATTATAGAAAAAATAATAAAAAGCAGAGAAGGAAGGATCTTTCACAGATCATTTAATTCCTTCTTCTACCCTAGAGCTGAATCAATGATGTCTATGTTGTCCCTGAGAGGTAACAGTCGAGCTATTATTAAAACATTTCACAAATGGAGGTCCCACATTCTTCCTTAGTAATATTATTCAAATATTACTAAGGAAAATGATGAGTCCCCCTTGTTGCAAAGTTCGACCTGCCCTCTATTTCATAAGTTGATCCTGATTAAGGTCTTTTTCTTCTTATCATTCTTTACAACTAGACAAACCCTTTCTAGGCAACTCCCTCTCAAGATTATTCACTCCATTGTTTTGCTTCTGACTTTCTTACAGGCTCTCCCTGTGCATGCAGGACAGCTCTGCCTGGTGTTCTGCCATTTGCATTGTTGACAACGAGCAGGGATTGATAAGGTTCTACTATCAAACTGATTGTTTCTCCAGGTTCTGTTTACTCTGGGTTTCCATAATGCAGAGTCCTTTCAGACTGGGAGGTACCACAGCAGCGTGCTGAGGCTGCCCTTGTCACTGGTTGGGCTGTGCCCGGCACAGCGACTCTGCTTCTCTGCTGACCCAGTGGGTCATAATTTCTTGGCTCCCCTGCAAGCCTCAGGATTCATGTGGGAAAACTGGAGTATGGTGCTGAGTGGAATGAATCAATCCAGTTTCCATTTTTAACTGTAGTTATGCTGTTTAGGTTGGGATGAAGAAACAGATGGTCCTTTAGAAAATCCTGAAGAGTTTCACTTTCACCATCTGATGTATTACTTTTTCCATATGAGAAGAATTTGCTTCTATCTCTGATGGCATACAGCTTACACCTTGATTACTAGGCGAGATCAGTTTTCTTCCTGCCTTTCCACCAGCACACTAGGAAAATACATTTATTTCTCTTAGTGTGATCTACAAAGGGACACCTAACAAAGTTCCCTTAGACAAGCACCTGCAACTAAGCAGTCCAAGCAAAACGATCATTTGCAAAGTCTGAGAACAGCCTGAGGAGTGATGTAGGATCTTTTGTTCACTTACTTCTTCTAGACACTTAAATAATGCAGTTATTGTGGTTTGAGTTTTATTCCTTTATAGACAAACCTAGCAAAAGCATCTGGCAGCAATTATAACAACTGTGGCACACTGTGGAGTCAGACTCATCTCACCAAATCTCAGCTGGAGGACCAAGCTGAGGCGCTTTGCTCCTGCCATGGCAGTGACAAAGGGCAAGCATGACCTGGAAATGCCAGGTGGCAGTCTGAGGAGTAAACTGCCAAGGCCACTGCAAACACACTTTGTTGTCCTCTGGAGACATACCTGGTACACTCTAGCACTAGAAGCCATGATACAGTAGGAGGCACATAGCCTACCCCTCGCCCCACAAGCCTCACAGGAGTTATGTGAATCACACCACGTGCTCCAATTCATGAGTCACACTAAGTATATACTAAATGTGCATACGTATATGGCTGGAACTGCATGCTTACAAGCTGTGTTTTAGTAGATCTGCCATCTAGCTGTGCAAAAATTGTTTAGTTATGAAGTCAATTGTTTTTGGGTTTTGTTATCCCTGTTAAAGATATTTAGATGGGTATTTTATGTTAACAGACAGCAGCACAGAAATAGGCACTGTTATTAATTAACTGTGAATACCTGTCTCTGAGGAGTTTTGTGTTATGTTGGACTCCAAAGTTTTGATTTCTTTTAGAGACTTCTAAAAGCCATTGGATGTTGTTGTCTCTACCATTAAAAGCAGTTTTCTTCTAGGAGTCTCCAGCACAGGAGGTTCTTGACATTTTGTCTACTTGGGTCAGTAGCTTGGGTAGCTGATGAAGAGCTTTGCCCTGCAACAGCAAGCAGGTTGTGTCTCTCTAGGTGCCAGCTCCCAGTCACCAGCACAGTTTAGGCTGTGCTGTCCCTGCATCTGACCATGACTCCCAGTTGACTTCTGTGCATCAGGTGGGTGTGTGCTCTTGATCTGGTCTTATTGCAAAGTTCATAAATTCAAGGGATTTTGTTAAGGTATTGACACAGACTTCTTCACAGAGCAGTTCAATCCATCTAACTCCGTGCACATTTTTCTGTTGAATATACAGAATATCTTGGATGATGGAATGTTGCTAAGTGTCACATTTAAAGGAGGACTTTGTAAAGAGACAGAAATGAACTGGCTACAACACTTTCCTTGGGTTTCTTCACGGAGTAGAAGAAACAACAGTTTTGCTCTACCCCTGGTGTTATTCTTTTGATTCCAGGTTGATGCCATCACCCACAGCTCCTGTGGTCATCTCTTGTTTCACAAAGAGGACTTGGGTGATTGCCTGATCACCTTACCCAAACATCTGTAATCACCTAGTGTCACTCCACCTCAGAAGTGTTTCATACTCCTGATTTTTCCATTGTTTACATGATAGGTTCCAAAAGGTGGTTGCCTCAGGCAGGTGTGCCTCATCCTCAGGGAGAGAATTTGTTCAGTTGTGTGTTTTCTCAGATTACTGTAGTAACTATCTTCCAGTAGGGACATTGAACCTCTTCCTCCCTTGCCTGACCCATCCCCTACTTCCTCTTCCTCTAGAATATTTGCATTTTTCTGCCAGGACCACTAGGTGTCAGAAGTACTCACAACTAAACTATAAAATCCTCTAAAATAATATTCCAGACATCTTGACATTTTCCTAATCAAGTGGTCCAAGAGTTTTGGTATAGACCTGATGTGTATGTGGGAGCTGCAGGATGCAATAAAAAAGTCAGATGCTTCAAGCTGGTGTTTACAGAGCAGGTCCATGTTGTTTCATAGCAAACAATTTAGCATTAAAGGGAGCTGTACCTGTTGAGGAAGGGCCTTAATTCAGCTAACCAGAGAAAGCTTAAAAATTGGATATGGTCTAAAAGATCAGCAGACTGTGTGTAACACAAGAAAATATGCTGGTGAAACAGAGCGTATAGAAGTAGAAAGCAGAAAGAGCTCCACCCTGAAGAAAGCTTATAGTTAAGAAATAGCACAATCTTGGTTATGTTTAGATGATTTTCCAACTAAAACTGAGTTTTACATGCCAATAATGAAACATACCTTTCTTTTCTTCCCCCTCTACTTCCAGCCTGTCTGTTTATAAACTAACCTATGATTCTTGCCTAGCAGTATGAATTTTATGCTAGCTGGGATGATATATTCTCAGCTTTCCAGTGGGAAGCACAGTACACCACTAGTTGACTCTGTGGGACCCCAAGACACTGATCTTTTCTGAAGAGGATATTTCAGTTGTTTCAAATGTCACAAAACCTTTACCCTGTAAACCCACATTTTATTTATTTATTTATTTAAATTATAGGCAGGTATTTCATTTCAGAGGGTACTTTTCTGCTTAAAAACAAGTCCCCCAGCATGCAGTACGTCCACCTACACATGCACTACCTGTCCTTTTGCTGCTTTTGGAGGCGTGGCTCAGTGCACCATTATACTGTGCACTGAACAAGCAGCTCAAGAGAATACGTTCTATGTAAATGGAAGGAAACCCAAATCTTTCCATCTAGGGCCTCAATTCTGCTGAGTCTTGTGGAAGCCACAGGCCTTTGCAGCTTCCCAGTGACACCTGCTTACATCAGTTAGGTCTGAAGCTGCAGCAAGGCACAGGAGTGGAAGGAGATGAGCACAGGTGATGAGAGCTACTTGGCAAAAGGAGTATGTATGAATATTAGTCTAATGACAAGCCCACTTCTGGCATTATAAACTCGAAGATCACCTTATATCTTGCAGCAGGATTCTGAAGGCAGTAAGGACTGGATTCCCTGTGTTTCTTACCTCTCCAATTCCTGTAAGACCCTTTCCATCCGTTTCAAAAATTCTCTGTAAACTGCATGCCAATGGCTCTGTATCCTGTTATCTGCCGCATCACTGGACTAATTTATTCTAGCATTTTTAACTGGTTAGATATCGTAAAGAGAGATGTGTGGGAAACAGGTTTGATGAAATGCTTTAATGTTTCCATGGATCTGTTCTGAGCATATTCAGAAATACATCTTTCCTCCTTTTTCCATATTTCTGAAAATATTTTCCTCAAAATTAGAAGAGTTTTATACACAGTAATTTAAAATATTACATGCATTTAGGGGCTTGATCAAATGTGGTATTACTGCATGACAACCAAACAGACAGCATTATAAATCTGGAGTGGACTATTATACTGTCATTTTAAGCTGGCAAGATGAGAGCATGATGGCTTTGGTCTATACCAGATGGTGAATTTAGGCACTGAAAAGTACTCCACAACTCCTGGAATAGAATGCATCACCCTGAAAGAAGCAAAGACCATTCACTCATTTTCTAAAATAGTATTTCAAAAATAAAGATTGACATCATCACGTAGCTGTGAGTTATTTCTTACTGGGGCTGCCTACTGCTTACTAGTCAGGCTGTACAATTCACTATCAGTCAAATTAATCATTCAGTCAAGACAGCTAATTTGGTTCTAAATGCACTATTTAGAATGAATGCTGAATATTACTAACTGTTATTAAGTAGCCGCCTGCTGCACCTTTATGACATTATGTTTGGTATATTGCTGCAATTATCTAAACTGTGCTTAGAGTTCAGTTCCAGAAAATATTTTGTTAATACCCTACCATGTAAACAAATACAATCAATTATGGCAGGGGGTAATTGCAGTGTTGAACCATTTTCTTACAACACTTAAATAAGTAATCAGATTGATTCATAAAGATTTTGAACTTTACGTGTATTTAAATGAAGGCGTGTCCTGAATCATAATAGTGCAATGACAAAGATAAGATTAGGGAGGTGCCAGCTTTCTGCTGGTTTTGTATCGGTTTTGAGGTACCTTTGTAACAAGGAAAGACTTTGGTTGCCCAGCCCTCTGTGAAGAACAGGGATTTCCCAGGCAGAAATCTGTCTGTCTATCTCCACCTAAAGGGGTCTGGCCTTTTTAGGGATGTTTCCTCTATCTGCCAACCAGAAACAATAATTGAAAAAAAGAAGAATGTTACATTTTGCTACCACTGGGGTGTGCCACTTAAAAGGGTTATGATTTCTGCCCAGTAATTCATTCTCCTGTGGACCAGCGCCCTTTCCATTCACGTGGAACTTTTTGTATGGGAAAATCAAACCAGCTGGCAAAATGCTGAAACCAGTCATCACTCTCTTTTTCTAAGAGAGAGGAAACAAAGAATGAAGAGGTGCCATTTCTTGGCCAGTGCCACACAAACACAGCAGTCTAAGGCTAGAGGAAAGAGTCTGCGTGCCTACTGGCAAGGTTCATCACACCTGAAGTTTGCCATTTGGGTAGTCCTCTGCTTTTAGCTAAGTAATTAGTCTCTTTGTCTTACCAGCAGGAAATCTCCGACATTTGCAGAGATAAGTTCATCCTACCTCTCTTGCACACCTGTTTTGTAAGAGGATATTCCCCCAATAACATATCTCTTTCTTGCTCCATTGGTGAGGTTACGCTAGACAAGGACCTATCTGAGGTACCCAAGTTTCAGAGGATGACTTTTAAAAATTAGTTGAATCCCACAGCTAGTGCACTTCATAACCCACTGAAGCATATTTAGACTGGAGAAGAGAAGGCTTAGGGAACACCTAAGTGTACCTTTACAATGTTTTTGAGGAGATTACCTAGAAAAGGGAGTCAATCTCAAGACTTACTTGCATGATGGGATAATGAAATGCAATTACCATAATCTGAAATAGGGCAGTGTCTGACTGGATGAAAAGAAAAATGTTTCCCCTCTCAGAACAGCCATGCAGTGTAAGAAATTGCTCAGAGAACTCCAGGATCTCTGAGCCTGGAGATTTTGATGTCAAGACAGGGCAAGACCCTCAGCTGCCTGATCTGAAGACAGAGCTGCCCCTGTTTTGTGTAGGGGATTGAATGGTGACCTCCCAGAGTCTCTTGAGGCCTGAGTGATTAGTGAGACTGTTGTCTTTCGTGCTGAAACGTCACGCTAGAGACATTATGCCCGTATATCAGAAGCAGACTGTGAATGGAATGCAGGATCTAGACAAGGTTTAACACAGAGGATTGCGTCCGATGTTGATAAGACACCAGGGTCGAATTTAGGTTCAGCTGGCACCTCCCGTAACAGAGGTTTTGGAAGCATGTCTGTTCTTATGAGAACTTGACATGGCACAGGCGTGGTTGCTCTTGCCTTGGTGGGTGGGGAAAATGTAAGAAGTAAAATATTTTTTGGAATATGAGTGAGAATGAAATTAAAAAAATAGCACAGAAAAAAATAGTATGCACGGGTACATGGAAACATAGCTGAAAAAGACTCAAAGATTGGCTGATTGATGAGTATATAGATTAACTTAATGGACTACACTTTATTAGCTTTAAAACGAAATGTTTCCTCTGAAGACAGTTGTTAAGTGAGTTTTTTTTAAAGACTTTATTTGAAAAAAGGTAAAACAATATTTGCAATCAAGAACGAAAATTAAATTATACTGTAGGTGGAAAACTAAAAGGTGTTTTAGTGACAGAGGCCAGTCGGACATGTCGTACAGGCAAATGCTTGAGTCTGCTGGAAATGGGTGATGTAAACCGGTATAAAGAGAATATAAATGATAGGTCACCTAAATTGTGTGCAATTTGAGAAATATTTAGTCTGTGCCCTAAATTCTGCAGAGTTACAATCTGGAGCACTCTTGGCTTTTGCCTTGGGGAATGATACAGTGTCAAGTTTGTGCACAGATTTCCCACTGGCTTGTAGAGCAGACTCACACAATGAAGAAGCGCCAAGACAAGGTTAGATTTTGATTTCTCAATGCATTGCTAGCATATTTCCTATTGCAAATGAATTGCACAAAAATGGCTATAAATAGAACAACTCAGCACACAGACAAATGAGCAAGTTCTTTTAACTATTGAGGGTTACCTAATTATGTCCTTTTGCTGAGCAATAAATAAAAAAGAAGAATGCTGTAAAGTGATTAGTGAGCAAGACTAGAAGACACTGACAGTAATCTTCTGTATTGCTTTCAGCAAATAGAATTACTTACACACAGACATTCAAAGCCATGTGCTTATGTGTCTTTTAACATGTGCTTTTATCCTCTGTGCATTTCTTTCGTACCTGAAAGATATAATGATATTACTTCTCTACCTGACAGGCATTTATTGGAATGCTCAACACTAAAAAAATGGGGTCATAGAAGGAGTTGAGGGAAGAGGCTGTAAGAAGGAGAGCAACTTGTTAATGTGTTTAAGAAACCATGCTAATCACTTCCTCCCAATAATTTTATTTAAAAATATGCAACACCCCTCCCACCCCCTTCATTAGCCCCACCTTAAATGATACTCTTTGCCCCTACAGTCACTGAAGTATTAATGTGGCACGTGCAGAAACAGACATGGTCTGCTTTTTTTTGTCCTCAGATTCAGATCTGAAAAGCAAGAAAATTTTTATATTTCAAATTTTCCCTTCAGCTTTCCTGGAAGCTTCCATTGCTTGGTACTGCCTCCAGGTACTGACGACAAAATGCCCTCAGGGAACAAGGCTCAAATCAAAACTACCCTGAAAGTGCCCAGCATGAAAAAGACCTTGACTTTACCATTTTTCCCTTTCAGTCCTGATCAGGCTGATGCCATTGTTAGCACTTCAGAGGAAATGATACCTCAATAATCAAAACATAATGGGGGTATTACAGTTTTACAGACTTCAAAGCATTTTCTGCCAATGGAATAAAGGAGGCTACTTAGCCTCTATTTAGAGCTTATTTTGCTGTCTTCTGTGCTGTTTGCAAGGTAATGGAAGTTCCTCCTCCAGTCTCTATCCACTGCCAGAAGCTCCTGTGATGCCATGGCCCCCCGTTTTCAGGTCAGGCCAGTGACTAAAGTTAATTACATCCTTCTTGCACGGGAGGAACCATATTAAGTTGTTGATGTTTCATTTTCCTATTTTGAAATCAAAAGACCTCTTCAATCCATGGAATGCATAGGCAAGCTACAAAAGTATGATGTGCAACAGTGTATATGATCAGAAGTCCTGAACACACTGTTGGAATAGCACCAACTTTGTTAAATACAAGGTTCTTGGATCAGTTGCATAACAATTCCAATTCAAATGCAAAACTATCATGTTCTAAATATCTAAGGCTTTTATACCCATCTCATAGCTTCGTACAAGCAGTGGATGCCCTGCTGGAGGTCATTTAGCCAGCCCTGCTGCTTGAAGTAGGACTGCCGCTGTCAAATGGTACCACATCACCCGTGTAAAGTCAGCCATGGCTTTGTTTCAGCTGGGTCTTGAAAAATCCAAGGTGGTGACTCCATTTGAATACACTCAGACTGACTTTTTGTTATGCTGGGCAGCAGGTAGAATGCTGTGTAAGAAACATCTTCCGTTGCATTGGCTACGCAAGGGCCAAACCCAGAAGCAAGAGCTTCTCACTATTTCCTCCAGAGGACATTTTACCCAAAGAGGAGTGGAGGTTTGGTAGTTAGTGATAATTGTTGTGAAATTGATATGCCTCTAGGGATTGTCAAGTATAGTCTGCCCAATGTTCTTTTAGGTAAAATAAAACTCAATGGCATTTTGTAGTCAGGGTCTGTGCAAGAGGTGCAGCTGTCCTTGGGTAACCTGCTTATTGCAGCTATTGCTCTCTGGTAAATACTGCTAAAGGCTTTTTCCACTGGAGAACAGTATAAATAAAAAGTTATCACCATCCCCAAAGCTGTACTAATTGCCATTAAGTGGGCTCAGAAGGAAACAGCTTACTATTATCATCCAGACAGCCCACTAGAAACTACGCAGTTCCCAGTTTCTGAGAATGTGCATTTTTGGATGAATGGACAAGCAGTGCTGGCTTCTAATGCCTTATGGTGGAGGGGGCTGAATTACTGAATTGTGTGTTCTTCTGTGAAGGAAAAATGTCATTTATAATGTAGGTGTGTCACATGTAAAACTTTCAGTAGGTTTCTTCAAACTCCAATTTTTGCCTCGCTGAATGCTTCTCTTGTTCCTAATGACTTTCATCTTCCTTCACAAATTCCGCAAAAATTGGGCAAGAGAGATTTCTTCCAGTTGGAAAGCGGCATATTCCTTAACACATTGCCTTCCATAACAGTGACAAAATTTATCTTTAAGGTGATATGGAAAAATGATACAGCCCCAACAGTGGATCCTTTATCTACAGAGAGCAAGAAAAACTGTCTGTGCTGCCTTCCCAGCCATTGCTGTTTGGCTGTGAGCTGCAAAGGAAACTTCTCAAATTTGCTCTCTGTACCTGAAGCCTTCAGATTATTGCCGATTTTCTCAATCAGTACCAAATGTAGTGACAATTTTTTGTTGTCTCATTCCTAATATAAAAAGCAGTCAAAACTAAGAATGTCATCTTAGGGACAAAAGAAGAGCTGCTATCATATATCTATAACCTTTCCCTACAACTGGCCTACTGCTGGTACTCGGTTTGTACCACTAAACTGAGGCTGTGAGACTAGAAGTAATTTCACAGTTACAGAATTGTTAGGGTTTGAAGGGACCTCTGGAGATCCAGTCCAAACCCCCTGCCAAGGAGGGGTCACTTGGAGCAGGTGACACAGGAACTCGTCCAGGTGGGTTTTGAATGTCGCCAGAGAGGGAGACTCCATGACCTCCCTGGGCAGCCTGTTCCAGTGCTCTGCCTCCCTCTGTGTAAAGTTTTTCCACATGAAAGGAGGTGAAATTTCTTTTGTTTTAATTTATAGCCATCGCTACTCATCCTATTGTTGGACATCACTGAAAAGTCTGGCACCATTCTCTTGGCACCTGCCTTAGAGGTATTTATATGTATTGATGAGATTCGTCTCAGTCTTCTCCAGACTAAACAGGCCCAGCTCCCACAGTCTCTCTTCATAAGAAAAGCTCCAGACCCCTCATCACCCTTGTGGCCTCTGCCAGACCCTCTCCAATAGCTCCTTGTCTTCCTTGTACTGAGGAGCCCAGAAGTGGCCACAGCACTCCAGATGTGGCCTCACCAGGGCTGAGCAGAGGGGAAGGATCACCTCCCTTGACCTGCTGGCCACACTCCTCCTGAGGCACCCCAGGATACCACTGGCCCTCCTGGCCACAAGGACACACTGACAGCTCATGGTCACCTTGTCATCCAAGACCCCCAGGTCCTTCTCCACAGAGCTGCTCTCCAGTAGGTCAGCCCCCAGCCAGTGCTGGTGCTTGGGGTTATTCCTCTCCTGGTGCAGTACCAAACACCTGCCCTCATTGAACCTCATTAGGTTTCTCTCTGCCCAGTTCTCCAGCCTGTCAAGGTCCTGCTGAATGTCAGCACAGCCTTCACGTGGATCAGCCGCTCCCCCAGTTTCATATCATCAGCAAACCTACTGATGTACATTCCATACCTTTGTCCAGGACATTGATAAACAAGTTGAATAAGGCTGGACCCAGTATTGACCCCTGAGGAGCACCACTGACTACAGACCTCCAAGTTGATTCTGCTTTGCTGATCACGACCCTCTGAGCTCTGCCATTCGGCCAGTTCTTGATCCACCTCACTGTCCATTCATCTGACCCACATTTCCTGAGCTTACCTAGAAAGATGTTATGGGAGACAGTGTCAAAAGCCTTGCTGAATTTGAAGGAGTGAACATCCACTGCTCTCCCCTTGTCGATCCATCCTGACATGTCATCGTAGAAGGCCATCAGACTGGTCAAGCATGATTTCCCCTCAGTGAATCCAGGCGAACTGCTCCTGCTGACCTTCTTTTCATCTCTATGCTTTTTGATGATGTCCAGAATACCCTGTTCCATCTCCTTTCCAGGGATGGATGTGAGGCTGACTGGTCAGTGTTTTCTCAGGTCTTCCACCTTGCCCTTTTTGGAGATGGGGATAATATTGCTCAGCTTATCCATTAAATATTCTTTGTTGCTTTTTTACTTTTTGAAATGGCTATATCCAGGAATAGGTGTTTCTTATTTCTTGTTAGAAAAAATTGTAACGCTCACTCTGTTTTCCTGTGACACTCATTCCTCTGTGTAAAATTAATTTGATATTTTGAATTCAAGCAACACTTCATTTTTAATTGATTTGTGAAAGCTAGAAAATGAGGAATTTGATGATATGAAAATGAGGTTTACCTTCTTCACAAAAATACTTCTAAGCCTCAGAAATCAGTCCTTCAGATTTTTTCCTTAACATTGCATTTTATGGCACAGACAGGTAAAAGTAGAATGAGGCTGCAATTTTGACCAGATCTCTGTCTCTGAGAAATATAAATAGCATTAATTTTCTGCTTACTTTCTACAAGCAACTCCGTGAAGTATTTCCTGTGACTGCAATGAAAGTAAAGCCACTTGGGCTTATTCAGTCGTTTTGTTTCTTTTTTTTTTTTTTCTGGTCAGAATTTATAGTAATGCCAGAATCTCAGTCTTTATTTAAAAAAAAAAAAGCAATTACTGTCTAGAAAGGAACATTTTGTCTCTCTGGAGATGCACTTTTGTTGAACTCATTCAAACTGAGAGTTGTCCTTGAAAAAGGCTATTTGAGTTTAGCTCCTTTTTCTCCTGGCCATACAAGTGGAAAAACATTTTTTTCCTTTTACTCAGATTTTTTAACCTTGTTGTCCTGCTGTTCAAACTAAATCCTACTCAAATATCCGTAACTGAAGTGATGAGTGCCTAGTTATGTGTGTGTAGCCATGGCATCCGAGGAAGCAAGAGCAGAGACGGTTCTTCATTGCCAACGTGCCACATTTATGAGATGCTATGGAGACCCTTTGTGGGAACAAGCTCTTCCTTCAGAGATTGCTGTGAAGCACTTTGACCTGTGGGACACATACTGGTGCTGAAGTCCATGAATGACAGAAACATGTAGTTTTCTGTTAAACCTTCTGTGGGAAACCTGCTAAACAGGAGACACCATTTCTACCATGTCCCTCCTTGCTGCAGTGCCACGCAGGCAGTTCCCAGCTAGAAGGGGAAGGCACGAAGCCTACATGAGTATTGAGTAGGGAACTGACTATTCCTGCAAGCTGGCACTTGGGGACATGGCTGTGCCTGGGCGCGGGGACTCACCAGCCCTGTGGATGGAGACGGCTGCACCCAGAGCAGAGACCAGCAGGGCTTAGTGTGGCTGCTGGATGCTGGATATGGATGCTGGACCTCAGCCCTCGAGGAGCCCATGGGAAAGCAGCTGGGCCTGGGCCAGCGCCAGCACAGAGGGCCTGCATGAAGACAGACCATCCAAAAGTCCTGCTTAGGCGCTTTCAGGCTCCTGTTTTCTCTTGACGGCATGCTGGCCTGGAAATAGGCAACAGCAGGAGGGTCAAGAGCCCCTCACCCACTGCTGGGTGGTCTCCAGAGCCTGTAGCAATAGCTGCCATTGCACAACCTCCACTGAATAGCCATGGGAAGTCTGGAAACCTCCCTCTTGCTCCAGCAGCCCCAGAAAACACTCTTTGCATTTTAGCTGATTTCCAGACAGCAGTGGCTTCTCTGTGCCAGTGGGTGCCCGAGGTGTTTCTGGCCAGCTGACAGATGGTCCATAGTGGGAGTGCTCCATGGACCTGGCACTGCCTGGGTCCCTGGCTCACCGCAGGCACTGCCATGGGCTGGGACACGTGGGGTGGGAGAGGGACAGACAAGCCCTGGCTCCTGCTGGATGGAGGTGGCTGGAGGCCTGGTGGCACCCACTGCTCCAGCTCCAGGAAGCTCCATTGGATCAAGGCCTGTGCACTCACTCCTGTGTCCAAAGACATGAGTCCCCTGGCTCCAGAGGTCTAGGACATCCACTCTGCCTCCTGTGTCCTGACTACTAGAGAAGACAGCATGGCCTTCTCCCTCCAGCAAGGCCACGCTTCCTTCTTGGAGCTGAGCTCTTGAATTATCTACATGTTCATTTGACAAAACTTCTTTTTCCTAAAGAAAGCAAAACAAAGAGAAAAACCACTTGCATTTACACAACTTATTTCCAAAAGTCTTTGTTTTGTATTATTGTTTATTCTCCAGCCAAAAAATGAAAATGTCTTTCCAAGCCTCTGTTGTCTTCCAGTTTAGCACCTGGCCTATTCAGCCATATCTTTTAACAAAATCTTTTAATTTAATCTTTTGGTTAACTCTTATGTAAGAAGAAACTCTGCCTTGATAAGGAGCATGTTTCTGTGTAGTTAGCCATCTGCAACCGCCTGTAAACTCTCTGATGGTGAAAGTGAGAACAACTGATCAGACACATCTCAGGACTATGAAACAGGCTGAAAGCTGGTTGGTGCCTATTAAAATCAATGGTAAGTTTAAATGGATTTGATTGTAGACTGAGCTGTGGGACTTTTGGTGTGTTTCAAAAGCATCCCTTGCTATAATACTGGATATCAAGGTAGAAAACAAAAAGGGTGTTCATATTATGGCAGGGGAAGGGATGATATCAGAAGCAGTAGCTTAAAAAGTTAAATACTTATTTTGTAATAGTTTTGAGGAAAAGCTTGGCAATTTTCAGCAAGTGAAAGTGGATCATTGAAATGTATTTAAAATGCATTCAGAATTTAGGGTAAAGTTTTGGGAAGATTGTTAGATTGTGACTTTATACTGCTTTGTATGGTTGCGGCATTTAGATACTCTTGAAGGAAATTTTCCCTAGGACATTGAGTAGATAATTTTGCTTTTTGCTAACTCAATTTTTACAAGACTGAATAAAAATTTTGGAAAATTTCAGAGAAATTGCTGAAGTTTTGTGGACTGCTGGAGGCAGCTGGGGGCCAGGTGGATACCCAAGGCACCTGTGGTGGCACTGGATGCCTGTTTTAGGCAGCTGAAACGAGCCTCAAGTCAACCCGGCCAGTGGAGCCTGGTGTTCCATCTCACCCTAAAGCAGACCCTTATTAACTGGCCAGCTAAACAGCAGCACAGGCTCTACAAACTGTAACAGGTAGATATCTGCTGAACATGAAGGATTTTATACATCCAGAGCACAGCTGGACACCCATTACACAATTATCTCTATCCTATGTCAAAATATAATTTCCAAATGAAAAATGACAGTGATACAATTAGATGATATAAAGAATAAGTATTTTTTAACTTTAAAAAAACCTTTAATTTTTCCTGAATCAAACTGGTTAAATGTAATACAAGTAAATGGATCGCTGATGGCAACTGAGATGTTAATTTTAGGTGACAAAATAGTCAATTTTTACCTCCACTAGTAGAAATGCTTTCTTTTTTTTCAGTCTTTTATTTCAGTAGTTTAATGTTAATCAAACATTTTGTCTCTCATCCCTTTCATTCTTATCCAAATGGGCTGGAGACATAGCTCTAGGCATTGGCACACTATCTAAGCTTATTTCTAAAACAGCCTTGCTGATGAGTGGTATGCACATGTATTAAACATGTACTTGGAAGGAATGTTACAACTGATGTATGAACTGACAGCTTGGAGAATTGTGTCTTTCAGCAGGAAGGTCAATAAATATCTCATGCATGCTGCATACATGTTCTTCTGGATAAAATAACATTTTTCTCAAATGAGAAAAATGAGATTTTTTTCTCAAGAATGTTGATTTTTTTGGAAAGAGGAAAACAGGATGTGTACGTAGTGTGCCCACTGTGTATCAGAGAGAAATCTACTAGCAAAGGATATTTATTTCTTCCATAATCAGTATTTCTTTGGTAATAATACATGTTACTGGTAGCTGACAAATTTGTCTAAAAGGAAAATGCATACTCACTTGAAGCTTCCTTTTACACACGTGCACACAAACAAATCTGTCTAGCTTTACTGGAATGTAACTGGAGCACCAGTAACTCCTGGGGTTGCTTACACATTTCCATTCCATGCTTCTGTTTGCATGAGGGGAACAATTAATTCTTCTCAAAAAAGTTCATCTTTCTATTTTCAAGTGCCTTGAATTTCGACTTTCCAACAAGCAAACAACAGAATTACTCGTGTAAGTATTTCTTTTGTGTTGGCTGAGTTTTATGGGAAGAATGAGAAAAATAACTTCCCAATGTTCACACATGGGTTTTTTTTAGCAAATCTGGCACCAAAAAGCCAAAAAGCATGGAGTGAGTCAGACATAAGCTTCATTGAAGTGGAATATCTTCTACTATGCCAGTGAAAACTGGACTTGATTTCAGCAGTTATAAGCCTCTGAAAATCTGCTGCTTGGCAGGCCCGTGGGCATTTGGCAGTGCAGTACTGAGTGCACAGTGAGCTGGGGAGCTGGCAGGGCGGGTGGCTGTCCCTCAGCACATGGGTCACCAGGTCATTGGTGGCACTGTTCCTGCTGCAGGGGCATTTAGTATCAGAATGTGGTGCCAAAAATTTCCTTTTCATATAGGTGTTTTTGGACTGACTAATTGAACTCTGGCACTTATAAAGGCCCCACAAGTGTGGGCCAAAGGCCAAATCCCTCACCAGAATAAGGAACTGGTGCCTGCTGGGGCCAGACTAGCACCCTCACTCTGACAAGGTTTCTGCTCTTCTTTTTTTCTCCCCCATCAGTAAGCTTCCTCCTATCCTCCTCTGGCAGATCCACTGTCCCACCTTTTTGCCCATTGGGATGGGGTTAAACTTACCATCTGCAGGATGAACTCACCGTACAACCTCTGAACAGCTCTCTGACCTGCAGACCTGGAGAATATCCTTTGTAGGCATTGTAGACTCTGCAGCCGTGGAATGAGAGCTATGTGCAACTGGAGCAATAATAAGTTTGAAATAATAGTATGGTTTTCTATAGTCTGTTCTGGATTGATTCTACGTAATAAGTGTTTGCACGGTAGCTTGTACTGAGGCACTGTGGTGGCTGTAATTCTGGCAACCTCATTCATAAAAGTGTCCTATTCATTTCAGTGATCCCGGTAGAGGAGAATTGAGATGGCAATCTCTATTTTGGTTTGAAGTGTCCACTTGGTTTTTTTCTTCAGACCCACTCTTCTATCTTTGTGCCCTCAAAATGAGTGTCTTGGGCAAATCCCACTACTTGCACCTAGAGCTACTTTGGTGAAGCTGAACAGTAAGCATTTTGAACTGTGAAAAATCCATCATTTAAATGGGAATGTAAATGACACACTGAAATGACACCTAGAAGAAGTACAGTGCTGCAAGAGTGATATTAGAGCAAGTTGTCTAGAGTCAAGCATAGACTGAAGCCCTCAGAAGGAAGGGACCCAAAGAGCTGTCCCACCAAATAGTTGAATACAGCAACTAGGAATCCAGCAGGTACCACGAGTGGAGAATATTTGACATCAGAACAGGATGCCACCTTGAAGCTGAAAACAGAGTGATGCTTCACTTTGCATCTGATACTTCAGCTCTTTGCCAGGAAGGTGTTATGTTAAATTTGCTTTCACCTTCCTAGTGAAACCTTGCAGTTTTTAATGTTTTAAAGTGTTCCTTAAAAAAACCCCAAACCCTCTAGGTCTGTCTGTATTCTGACTCATATTCTCCATAAGCAGCAAAAGCAAGCAGGGAGATATAAAAGAGGCAACAGAAGAGATCAGGGGACCCAAACGGAAGAGGGAATGCCACATCTCAAGGCATTTTGATGACACTGAAATGTTTGTATGTCACTTTTTCTTCTACTAAGAAGTCTATTTGTTTTTCTGGAAGAATTACTTGATCTTTTGAGAACATGGTAACTAAAGACTTCATCTTACATTGTGACCGTATTTATGATGACAATATTATGATGGAGTTA
Source organism: Lycocorax pyrrhopterus obiensis (assembly GCA_014706295.1). NCBI lineage: Eukaryota > Metazoa > Chordata > Aves > Passeriformes > Paradisaeidae > Lycocorax > Lycocorax pyrrhopterus. The sequence continues at coordinate 123,943,215 of JACSVZ010000002.1, forward strand.
CTGCTTTCAAAGCCTGTTTAAAATTGTCTTGGTATAAATGGAGCTTGCTAGGCCTATGGAATGAGACTACAACCACATTTAAAAACAGATCAGCAGACAATATATTTGAGGAAGGGGAGGTGATTTTCCAGGGGTATAAGTTAGCTCTATTCAAAACAGTCCCCATTTTGGAAGTGTGATTCAGATATGCTCGCAGACGCACTTTCACTTCTTAAAGCAGTGAGATAATGAGGCTTAAAGTGGATTTATCATTGCACAATCGTCAGCATTTCACAATCTGAAATGAGATTACCCAAGGCCCTCATAGTGCATGCTCTAAGTTGCATGCATCTCCCCAGCGAAAGGCAGGTGGTTGAAGTGATTTGAAAGCACTGTGTGATTGCATCAGCCAGGTGAGAGGCTGCTGGAGAAGAGCCCCAGCCCTGAGTCAGCAGAGCACGGTGTGATACCGGCTGTGCTGGAAGTGGGGCAGAACCTCCCTGCCTCAGCAGGAGCCTTGGGGAAGGTTTTGGCTGAGAAAGCTCTCCTAACACCTACTCCCTCTGTGGCTGTTTTCACATTTGCACAAAGGATGCAGCTCGTTTTGGGGGAGTGTTCCCTAGGATGCCCTGAGAGTGATAGGCATATGGTTTTGTCCAACATTTACAGGGATCATACAAAATGACATGGGAAGCCAGAGGGAAAATGGAGGTCGGTATGTCCTTGTTCCAAACATGTGCATTAAGGCACCTAATATGACAAATGAATGTTCTGGAAAGACTAAAGACCTTAGAAATTAAAGCGTTGGAGACTGTACAAATACTATACTTATCAGGGAGGACTGTAGGTAGCATGACACAGCTTTTGTATTTTGCAAAGCAGTTTTCTCTGGATTGCTTAGCACATCTGCTTGGTGGATTATAGGATAAAGAGGCAAGGGAGAAGCAGCCATAATTTTTACTCATGAGACCACAGGAGATTGAAACCAACTACTCTTACAGTAGTGCGAACAAAGCTGTAACCCTCAGCTCTGTGCCCTTTACTCCCCTGAATGGGAGTATCCATGTCAGCATGGTTGATCCTTTCACAGCAGTGAAAGGGTATCCTGCATCAGAGAGCAAAATTCTGCATCTAGCAAGCCTGGTACAGTGTTTGCTGACGGAAAGAAGACAGCTGCTGTATGCTCATTGCTCCAAGGGGAATGTAATCTATGAAGGAAGAACGTGCATCTGGGGATTTCAGCATTTCAAAAGGCATCATAGTCAAGAACTCTGGATGGTACCCTCTTAGAAAAAACATAATACCTCCTCACTGACTCATTCTTTTCATTCTCTCCTTCTGTCTCACAGGACAGGGACATGCCTAGTTAGTATGACTTACATAAATGAATGTGTGTGAAAATTCAACACTCTTAGAAATCTCATTTCTTCAGAACCCCAAGCAGCTGTTCAGACTAGTAACGAGTTATTGAACACTTCTTTGTTTTTTTCAGCCTTTTACTGATTTTACTAGATGTGCTGCAATAGCTTAGGCCTCTGACTATGTGAGGTAGCAGAAGAGGTGATGACAGGGCTGGATTGTGAATGGAGGAGTCCAGTCACACTGTCACCAATGTACAGAATGCAGTCTTTATTCGTAGGAGCATGAAAGATGCTTTGTGAACCAATAGAAAAGCTGAGAAGGAACTGAATGGGTACAAAAGCTGATCCTAGCTATATATTCCAGTTCTGCCTACATGGGGAGATGTCATCACACAGCATTACAGTTCTTAAATAATTCTTTAAAACCACAAAGACTGCAACTGCTCATTTTCTGCATATTTCTCCCACATCAGTGGAAAATTTATATTGAGGAGAACAAATACCATTTAAACTAAAAATGTTCATACAAATATCTTTTTTTTAACTGCTTGAATGGTTAAGACATGTTTTAAGTGGTGGTTACATCCACCCTATTTTTATATGCTTAAACTCTTTTGTCTCCTCTCTGCATTCAGAGACCTGCAAATTTTCTGGTATTGGTTTGCATATGCTAGTGGTATAATTTGTACCATTTCTGGACTAAGTGCTGAAATGGTGTCTTATTACTCCTAATGAGTGCACTGCTTTTAATTAAAAATAAATGCAATGAAAACCACAATAATAAAATAGATTATAGACTAAGTCCCTAGCACCTGATCTTCATACAGTAGGCCTCACAAGCACGCAGTCATTCACCTCTTCTCCTCCTGTTGCTGCAATGTCCCAAAGACTTGAATTTATGCAATATAACTCTTAAAACATGTGAACATTTCCTGGTTTGTCTGACTTTTTGACCACCTCTGGGAAGCCCTAGGAAAAAAGGCAGGAGAAAGCTGCCATTTTCTGAGCAATGAATTCAGCCCATTCCCAGATGTCACCCTACAATGGGAAGGACCATGGGTCCTCGTGGTGGAAGGCTGGTGGCCAAGGCTAGCTGGTTTGGACAGACCAGTTGGTTTGGCACTATGGAGCAGTCCCCTCCTATCATTGTGGGAGCTTTGGGAAAGAGAGCGGGAAGAGCCGGTCCAGATTAACCAGTTTGTAAAGCCAGATTTAGTTGATTGGTTTGAGGTTTGACGGCTCTGTACTAAGTACATTAGTATTATACCCATTTTAGGACCTAAATGATCTTAGGAACAATATAGATGGAGAGGTTTCATGATACTCTGGTGCTTAACTGCTGCATATTTTTCACTTTATGGTGAATTTTTAGTATCAATACCTTTATCCCAATCCTTATCCTTCCTTTGTGAGCCCTATCACAACAAATCTCACTAAAACTGTCCTCCTTTTTTACAACTCTTGGTTTGAAAGAAAAAATTCAAGCCACGCTATATAGTTGGAAGTCCTGATATCTTTCTGCAAGTCATCTATATAATTCTGTAGCAATACCTTGCTGTTGTTTCGAGTAGTATTTACTTTGTTCTGTAGTGACATATTAGATTTTCAACACTGTCACTGTTTCATAGGTGGGGAAGTGGTGTAGGGAATATTAGTTAAGGTGACATTCCCAGAGAGCTGGTTGTCGTGCCATAAATAGAGGGTAAGTTTTTATAGAGTTCTTAAGTCTCTAGTGCCGCCACTTCAATTACGGCAGGACTTATGGGCTTGATGTTGAGTCACAGAATCACAGAATATCCCGAGCTGGAAGGGACTCACAAGGATCATCGAGTCCAACTCCTGGCCCTGCACAGGACCATCCCCAAGGGTCACACCATGTGCCTGAGAGCATTGTCCAAACACTTCTTGAACTCTGTCAGGCTTGGTGCTGTGACCACTTCCCTGGGGAGCCTGTTACAGTGCCCAGCCACCCTCTAGGTGAAAAACCTCTTTCTAATATCCAATCTAAACCTCTACTGATACAAATTCAGGCCACTCCCTTAGGTACTGTGACTGGTCACCAGATAAAAGAGATCAGTGCCTCTCCTTTTCCCCTCACAAGAAGGTTGTAGGCTGTGGTGAGGTTTCTCCTCATGACTTTACCAGGCACCAAAGTGCAACTGACAGACTTGTAGGTTTCAGAGTCCTTCTTCTTGCCCTTCTTGAAAATCAGCCTCCTTGAAAGCTGCCAGTCAACTGGGACCTCTCTGGATTTCCAAAACAGCACAAAAATAATCGAGAGGTTTTGTGATGACATCAGCCAGCTCTTCAAGGATTCTTGGATGAATCCAATCAGGCCCCATAGATTTTTAGGGGTCCAGCTGGAGGAGCAGATCTCTCACACTTTCAGGGTTGACTGGGAGTAGATCATTCTTGCAGTCATGGTCCTCCAGGTCAGGGCTCTGAGATCCCTTTGGTCCATCATCCATGTTGAAGACAAAGTTAGAGCAGGAGTGATAGATAACATGTTGTGCAAGTTAGATCAGGAATTAGCTACTTTTTGGCTTGAGAAAATTAGGAATTTAAGAAAACTGCTATTGCGAGCCCTGTTCTTTGGGTGGACCTTACAAAAGGTGCGTTTGAATCTTGTGATGAAACTGATGGTGCTCAAGAAGATGCAACTGTATCTAAGCCCCTTTATCTAAACGTCAGCTGTAGCTGCAGGCTTGCAAGGTGGATGGCCTGATGCAAAAAAAGATTCTGTCAGCCCAGGTCACAGAGTACAAAGAGAAAAAGAAAATCTTGTCTTGGAAACGTTTGGTGTACCATTTTGTTTTGCAGCTGGTTGATCAACAATGTTTCTGAGATTACTTAGGGTTTCAAAACCTAAAGAGTAGCTCTCCAGAGATGGTTTAAGGGGCGAACTGGAACATGCCATTTTGCAGATGCCACCTTCTATTTTTAGAGAAGAAAAAGTTTCTTCTGTTCTCTACAATATATTCAGAAGAATGTCACTTGAATGTGGCGTTTCCTGCAGATCAGGACAAATCCAATAGCACACTTGGTTGTCTGCAGTATAGTGGAAGTAAAATGTACACAAAGCAAAATTTTGAAAATGGAGCATAATTCTAGTGAACTAGAGGGGAAAGGGAAAAAATCAGCAGAAGAATTTGGGAGTGATTTCTCCCTAGAAGTTTATGAAATCTCATTTTAATCCTGAAAGCTTAGGCTGAGAAACACTGAGAACAGTTTTGTTTGGGTAAACTGATGTTTCCAGAGGTTTTGGTAATGGGTTTCACAGGTTTCAGTTAATTGCTCTCTGTCTGGGAAAGCAGCCATGAATTTGTGACTGATTGGAAATCCAGATGTAAAGTTGAGCCGTTTTTTGCAGCTGGACTCTCGTGGACGTAGTGAACAGTTCAGGGAAAGTACAAAGTGTTCCTGAGGGAACATTGAGAGAGGGAGGAGTGTAGACTGTCTCCCTTTTGGCAACAAAGAATATCACTAGCAGTTTAAAAAAAAAAATCACTTACAAGAGAATGTAGAATTGTTTCTGAAAGAGATTTGCCATGTTCTTTTTTATTAAAAAAAAAGAAGCAAAAAGTTGTGTTTGTCTCAGGAAAGGAAATCAAGGAGTGCACATTTATTATAATATTATTTGTTGCCTTGCTTGATTTCAAAGAGCTGTAACCCCTCCAGAAGGAGGTGTCCTTTTGTACATCCTGCATGAAGAACTACTCTGACAACATCATCTGCTGAACGGAGCACTGAGTATGGCACTGAAGCAGAGAGCAAAAGGCGGCAGTCTGCTTCCCCTGCCTGTTAACAGGTCAGACCTGCCTCCTCTATCCTCTTCTATATCTTCTTCACTGCTTATATTGTGTAATATCAGTTTAGATTGATGTGATTTTTTCTTGTCAATTTGTATCTTTTACTTCTAGAAGTTTTTCTTCAGTGACCAATTTCTTTGACCTTAACAGAAAACTGGGCCCCACCACATCCTGAGCCTTTTATGAATTGGCAGACACACCCTAGGAGCTCCACGTCTGTTCATATGGACTGGTGTCAAGATGATGGGCTGCTGTAGTCTCATAGGAGAAACGGTCTAAAACATTCTTTACCATGACCACAAACCTAATTTGGCACTCTGGTAGTGCTGGGAGCAATGCCGAGCCTTGACTCTGGCTGTGTGGTGAGGGAGCCTCAGGCAGGCTGGGGCAGTGTCCCAGCACTCCTGATGGGAAAGCAGAAGACAACAATCTCTCTCAGCACTTCTGTTGCTTCATGGAGTACGTGAAGCTGTTCCAGGTATGCACTGCCTGTAGCCGCATGCGTGCAATAATTTGGAGCCATTGAACCATGAGCTGTAAAGCAAAAATTAACTTCTGTGGAGGTACAGTTATGAACAGTATGGTCTCCTTATCAAGCTATCATGCAAGTAAATAGCCTCAGTTTGTGGTAGAAATATTAAAGGAGTTAATTTGCTTAAATTTTGCCTGTCATATGAAGCCTGTAATTGGAGCAACTACCATCTCCTTTGGTGTTCCCTGTGGACTACAGAGATTGTTGTCCAAATACTGACCAGGCAAAACTTTCTTTCCTATAAGGCAACAAACAAGATACAACTCAGAAGTTAATATTCCTTATGTAAAATAGTTCCAGCTATGTTTTGTTCCTCCTGCTTTTGCCTTGACCCATTAGTTAGTGAATCCTCACAGACTTGCAACAAACACAAATTTCTTCACCAAGCACCTCAGCATGAGCCAAAGGGTGGATGGATGCATCCTGAGAGGCTGACATCAAGGAGGAGGTACCTACTAAAGCACAATAATAATTATGACATTTTGCTACTTTGCAAAATGCTGTTACAATATGGCAAGGTTTTATTGCAGGAAAAGGGGTGGAGTCAGAAATAGTTGCTGTATTTTTTTAACAAAAAGGAGTCTTCGTTTCTGAGTTTTGCATTGTTACAGTTGGTAAGAAATCTGAAAATAGATTTCAATAGCAATGAGATTTAATTTATAATTACATATTGTTACTATAACAGCAGAAAATATTATGAATTAAGATCCACTACCAACAAGAGCTGTCATAGGCACTAACCTTTGTAATTGATTTTAGTCATCTGTGACCTGATTATGAAAATCCTAGACTTTTGCAATGCACTTGGAAATAGTAGGCTGGGCATGTGAATCCTGCTATAAGTTGATGATCGCATTTTATCCTATCTCTTGTGACCCTTGGCCTGTTTAAAGCAAATATCAGATGACCTTCTGTGTTTTGTTTCATCAGCAAAGAAGACTGGGTGTTTTAACAGGTCTTTAATAAGCAGCTTTATGCACCAGCTGCAATGCAGGAGGGTGGATCAAAATAGTGTTCAAGGTGGAAATGCATTTCATTTAACTACAGACACAGAAGACTCCAGCACAGCCACTGAGGATTCCTCTGTGGGCAATGGATAAGGATCCCAGCAACTGTAAGCAAGTATTTGTAAATGAGGTCAATTGTCCCCTAGTGATTTTTGGTTTTCTCTGGCTGGTATAGTGAGTGAACAAATTACTAGATTATACCTAGACAATTTCCACCAAGACTAAAAAGTTAGGGGAAAATAATTCCACGAGGAAAAGAACAAAGGTAAACTGAGCTCTAACAGGATGCCACCTCTATATGGGGTACTAAGCAGTGCTACTTACATGGCCTGTCAAAATGCCTCACTGATGAGAAGTAGTCTAAATCAAATCTGAGAATCAAATCAAAGTGGAACCAAGAAGAAACAAAGAACTTGAAGCAGACAGCTCAGTCTTGGACAACCCTTTGACAGGGGCACATATCCCAAGAGAGGGTAACTAAATCATGCTACTCTTTAGTAACCAGGCTTTGATGACCCTCAAATGAAACTGATAAATGGGTATGAGACCTATTATTTTTTCAACATATATATTTTTGGGGGTTTTTTGGTTTTGTTTTGTTGGGGTTTTTTTTGTTTGTGTGTTTTGTTTTGGTTTGTTTTTTTTTGTTGTGAATGTATATCAGTCTTTGCCTGTCTGAAAAAGGATGGCCTGGCTTTCTTTTTTTTTTTTGTTTTTTTTTTTTTTTTTTAAGTGATACCATGTTTCGTATATTCACACTGGTGTTCAGGAGCTAAAAAGTGATCAGTTCCTGACGTATTTCCCAGGCATGTCCACGCAGTCCTGGTCCCTATGCCAGGACACCTACCAAGATTCTTACCACTCCCTTGCTGCAAGATAGGAGTATTGAATCCTTGGTATGATCTCATTTTGAGGAGCATTGTGTCTTTCCACGTTTCATACCACCACACCCACCAGGCTTTCACTAAAGTCTTCTCAAGGTGATTATCAATGCAGCACAATACTCCTAAGCAGTGGAATGGCCTAATGGAGAATAAGGGGAAATCATTAAGATTATGTCACATTTCCAAGCCATCAGAACCTCGCAAATCTGGAAGGCAAATGTTGAAATCAGGAAAACCTCCATGCCGGCCATTGTTAAGTGAAAGCCTGGGAGAAAAATGAACAAATACATTGCATGTTTTTCTAAATATTGCTGAACTGCTCAGAATAAATGTTCAAAAAAATGCTCTCATGGAAGAATAGTGAGTATAATAGACACATTTTTGTTGGGACACATTCATTAGCTTGAGGAACTGTCAATTTCCTGATGACTTCCTCTCTTATTAGTACATATTAAATCTTTCCAAGCATGTCTGCCTTGTTGCCATCTGATCTGTTCATTGAGGAGAGGTGATTTAAATTTCATGTTTGCAGGGCATGTGAGAAAGCTTACACCAATGAATCACTGAGAAGGAAATATTCCAGTTTGCTGGTAGAAGCATCACCTGAATGGAATAGTTTTGGGGCCTTTGGCAACACCTTGCTGAAGGCATTGCTGCTGTTGGACACAAACAAGGCAGATGAAACTTTGTTCAGAGGGAAACGATATAATACACCATAGCAGCCAGAACGTATCATTCTTTGTCTTCATAATAAATTAAAACATGTAACTATTAATTTCCTTGGTAAAAACAGACATATTGTTTTTTAAGTTTGCTCTTGATCTTCTACAATACATCAAAGGAAATAATTTGTCTTCTATATTTAACATCCAGAATTTTTTCTTGCACAGAAGTTCAAAGATTTCAGTAAGCACTGAGGACCCTGACATTTTCACCAGTAAAGGATTTTTTCAGGTGCTTTTGTTCTCAGCTAGAAGAATCTGCCCCCATGCTTCCCACTGGGCAGGGCACATCAAGCTGTATCTTCTGCAACTTTCCTGCTGACCATTGCTCTTACTTTTCAGAGGTGACACCTGTGAATCAGCGCTTCAGGCATGTTACACTCAGCTCTCCCATCATTACCAAGATAAAAAAGTCCCACGGGCAACTCTCCTTTGAGCTCACCTCAGCTACTCACTGGTTCTTCCACTCCCTACCTCATGTCCTGGTTTGCTCCTAAACCTCCACCCATGAATTTTCTCCTTCTTTTATGCCTTTTTGGAGAATGTAACTCTTGGTTCTACTGTTCTCTTGAAACGCATGTATATATATTTCCCACACTGGCCAACTGTTTTCTCTAGTGAACAGGAATTCAATATAGTCCAACATTCAGTCTGCAGAAATACTCTTACAATAATATTTTACCTACCTCCAGGAATCATTCAATGTCCAAATGCAACTGTCTTGTATTGCATCCATGAGTTGTTCCTCTGTAGATGGTGTGGGAGTGTTGCCAATGAATAGCTCAAAAAATTTTATTAAAAAATTTTATTAAAAAATTAGTTTGAAAGATGGTATTGTGAAAAGAAAGTTTTCTTTTTAAGGGCTGCATTTGTTTTCAGGTAAAATTGCTTCATCTTTTTGTTTCATTGCTTTTCTTCTTCATGATTTTTTCCAAGGCCTATCATCCATCCAATGTAACTGACTTGTTTCCAACAATGACTTTCACTTGCTCCACATTTCAGGACAAGGTTATAGCTGTAAAATGTTTCTGCCAAATAATTTCTCATGAAAAATATTTTCTCTTCTAGCTATAAAATTGCGTGATCCTGTTATTCTCACTGAGATGGGAATTTAGAAGTGTGGACACCTTCTTCTCAGAGATTTTTAAGAGCATTACATGGAAGATTTCAGAGGAAGAGATAGGCTAAGTGCTCATTACTATTCCTACTTGTCTAAAGTATTCCTACTTGTCTACAACATCACTGTAAGCCAAGAGTGAAAGTGGTTTCATTCTGCCTCTAAGAAACAGAGCAGGCCATTACCAGAATAACTGGTGGCACCACTGTCACTCTGGCTCGAGATTATCTGGTGCATAAAATGTGCATCATTAGGCACTTGCTCAGTGCTTTCTTTTAGACTGCTGAGTGCTGTGAAGCCACTCCAAAAAACTCCAGGGGTGTCGGTGGTGGAAATCCTTGTGCATAAATTTACCCTTTCCCGCACTCCAGTGCTCCTGCTTTGATATCCTTTTCTCCTCACCTGCAGGTATGCTGCACCATTGCTGTCAAATTCAAGTGTACTAATCTCACTGTGCATCGATGTTACTCAGAACTTCCTCCTGCCTGAGAAAACTTCCCAGCGGCCTTCAGAGTGCTTGTGCTTTGACTTTGAAGTTACAATTACCCGGACAAGGCTGCCAGTAGGGAAATATAACTCTTTATTTCCTTTTCCTCTGCATCAAGTGTTGGATTTGCACCTTTTGCAAACCAACACAAGACTGCTGAGGGCAGAGAAATGATCTGTTCAAATCCAGGTAAGTTCTTGTTCCTAAGGGAAACTGGTCATAGGAAAAGACATCTGAGCTTGTGTTTTATCTATCTACATCTATATTTCAACAATCCTGCCTTATCATAAATAGAGAAAATTATTAAAATTTACAATAATACTCAATCATCTTCTGTTTCCCAGCTTTCTGCCCTTCCAGAGAGCTTTGAAAATTTGTCTAAAATTTATAATCAAAACAGACAGCTTCACCTACCATTATGGATAGGAAATGTTTGTGCTGCCTACTGGTCCCCTGTCCAAAACTGTTATTTCACAAGAACAGGTCACTGAATGGTGAGAATGTTTCCATAGCTACCATGCTGGATGGACATAGGGAAACAGAATTTGCGGGGAAAGCTTTGTTCTTTATTAAACTAGCTGATACAGGTGAAAAAATCAGGTGACATTTCAGGCTCAGAATTCCTTCTTCAGTTCAACCAAAATCGCTGTGTTCCACCTATAGACATGATTTTTTGTTGGTTGTTTCAGCCCTCTTACTGATGGACGTGGCTGTATGAGCCTGAGCTCTGGAGGGAAAGAAACAGAACATCACTCCTGTTGATCGTTCAAGCTGTCAGCTTTGATCACTAATCTGGAAAGGACTATGGCACTGCATAAAAAGTCTCTACCTCTCAGTTTGTGCCTCATTCAGGGATCTCAGGTTTACCCAAAGCGGTTGTTTGAGACAAACGTATTTCCAAAGCTGAGCACTGGGATGCACGTGACACAGTCAAGCCTCCCGAGACTGTATCTTGAAGGAATCCATATGCTTGCTACTGTCAACACTTTGCTTAATAGCTGTAAAGTTGCATTGATTTTCTCAGTACTGTAATGTCCCAATGACATTAGGCAAGAATGCCTGTACAAGTCTGTTACAACATACTCAGCAAGTATTACCAGACAAGAAAGAAGCACAACTCTTCAAGTACTGGGAGAAAGTTTGTCCTAGTTCTTTGGAAATCTTTTTATGTTTCTTCTTTGACCTAGCAAAGACCTAAAACTGCCCAGTGGTTTCTTCAAGATTTTGCAACCATGTGGCAGAGCCCAGCAGCTTTCTGAATTCACTTGATAAAAGTGTTTGGAAATGAGATATTAAAAGAAGTGAATATAGTCGCTCCTGGTAAAAAAAAGGGCCGGGGCTGTGGCCCTCAGAGAGAAGCTGAGCTCACTGTTCTGTGAGGCAGGGACAAGGTTGTGATGGGGTAGACTGAGGCACATCTGGAGTCTCAAGCAGAGAAGAAAAAGTACAACAAAGGGTTGTGATATTACTGACTCCTCCTTTTTGCAGGACATGATGCAGAATGGCATGAGGAGAATGCTTCAGCTCTGGTACCGTATGTCTTAGCTCGTGTGTGGAGCTGGCAAGGGATCTCTCAGTTGTCCTTGCACAAAATTGTGTCTTTCCTTTGCTTTTGCCATATAAAGACATCCCTGTCAACAATCCTCAGTGGGCCCAGTCCTGTCAAGTGAACAGACTGTCTGTTCTGATACACAGAAATCTCAAACTGAGGGATTTTTTTAAAAAGGCTTGGGAGGGGGATATCCTGTACTCCATTTTTTTTTCTCTACAGCTCCTCTGGCCCCCTCCTCCCACTTCCACACCCTGAGCTCAAGTTTGTAAACCTTTTGAACTATTTTAAAAAATGTACAGCTTGTCCTCCTAGACATAGGAAATTACTTTTGATGGTCTATTGTATAAGAATTTCCATATTTAGACAAAAATCAACAGATACAATCTCTGATTTCCTTTCCCCTATACTCCTCGTATTTTCCTCTTCTTGCATTGCTTGGCTTGGCTGCTGCCATGTTGTACCAGAGGCAGATGTCATCAATTAGAAGGTGGATTTATAACTAGTGCGAGATATATTCAAAGAGCCTGCTCATCCAGATACTGTGCACTCACCCTGGTCTGGGATCTCTGCCCCAGCTCACATCTGCAGTTTTTGATGCTTTTAAAGGTATTTCAAAGATAAGCTTCTACTCAGTCTGTGCAGAATATGTGTAACATATAAGAAAATTTTGGCTTGCTGGTCTACAAATTCTGAAGCAGTCTTTCTAAGGCTTTATAAAACAGAGGTCAGTGATATTAGACTGGATTCGTTATGTAGCTAAACTCCAAAAAGGATTTCTAAACATGAATTTTGGGTTTCTTGTAGTTAACTATTTGGTATAATCATGGTGTAAATTGTCTCAGTGACAGTCAACTCAGCAACAATACTGATGGAGGAAGGAACTCAGTAACAAGAGCTCAATAACTTTTTAGTAGTTCAACCCATTTGTAGGAAGGCTGGAGGGGAACACCATCAAGCAGAACAAAGTCAGAATGATATGTTAAAATATCAATACAATAAAAATTAAGCTTTCTGATTTAAAGTTAAATTCCTCAAGGCCTTTAAAAGTATGATTCTGGCTAATTTGAATTCCAAGAAAATGACTGATGAATTCAGCAAATAAGTTTAAAAAACTCAGAAAACCCACCAAAAAACCAAAACCCCTACGAAATTTAGGGCACAGCGACAATTTATCATTTGCACTCGAGACAGGGCTTTGGCCTTTGTCAGTTTAAACAAGAAGAGTCATTCTTATATTCAGTTTCCAAACTGTGGGATGGACTTCCTTTGAAACAAAAGACGCTTGCTAAGATCCAGTTTCTACTGCGACAACAGCACAGACATTAGCCTTGCCTTTCCCAAAACAAGCACACATTTCTCTATCTATTGCATACATAAATTTGTTCCTTGGGTGGCTTTTATGAGAAAATACATTGCACACAGCAGAAGCTGGTCACCTCTTACAGTACAAATTAAAAGCTCCTGCATTTTGATACCCAAAGTGATCCAGGTGCTCATGTCTGACTGGCAAGGATGCCAGTGTAGTTAAACTAGTCTTTCATGAAATCTGAGCACTTGAGTCCAAAGGAAAAAAAGTTATTTTGTTTTGCTGCATTGCATTTTTATTGCAAAATGAAGCAAATCATTAAAAATGAAAAGTTAATGCTTTTTACTTTCAACTTTACAACCTCTCTAAGTATTTAGGATAGCCTTCACTGTTTAGAAAGCACACGTAAGGCTTGCAAACTGGCCAATTTTTGTGTAATAGATCCGTTTATAATAGATAGGTTCAGCTAACCTACCCATATTTTCCATTGTCAGCCTTCTGGCTTTCTTACTAGTCTACAAAGAGTGTTTTGCACTGAGAAATACCCATGTAACTACAATGTTTGTATTCACATGGAGAAAATTATAAGCACATGAAAGTAAAGCACATTCCTCATGATCTTTACACTGCTTGAAGATTAGGAGTACAATAGATTAAAAGAATCCAGGGATAAGTTGGTCTCCAGGGAGCAGTCACAATGTTTGTGTAAGTCTATGCTGCTTTAGTATATGAATTACAAATAAAGCCCTAATAGAAATGTTTGAAATTTTTTTGAAACCCACTAACTATATGGCCTCACCTCACTTTGGTTTTTGTGTTTCAGAAGTAGAGTTGATCAAAAAAGTTTGTGCTATGCATTAAAAAAAAAAATCAGAGTCCCGTCTGTGTGCAGTAAGGCTGTTCAAGATACATAGTTTTACAAAAACTAAGAAAGCATTCCCAGAAAGACAGTGTTTCCAAATAAATGGATGCCCCTAACAAATATTTAATCCTTAATTGCAGTATTTATGACATTTGACTTGTTGTAGATGATCTCAAGACTCTAATAAATACTTGGGGCTAGAGTAAGTAAGTTCAGTGTAGTTACATTGATTGGCAGGATCTGAAAAGCTTGACCCTTAAATGCTTCCATCAAGGAATCACAACCACCTTGTGACATGAAGAAAATGTTGTTATTAAAAGATTAATAAAGTTAAAATAAAGTATTAAATTAACATTTTAGATCTTGTTAAAGTACAGTGGAGAATAATAGATATTAAAAACTCATCTAGTAGGTGCCACCTGGAAAGCAATAGAAATGGCACTACCACAAAATCACAAGTGACACACTTCAGAAAGAGTTCTTAATTTATAACTCTTTTCCTATTGTACCATCTTGAAAACTGTCTTTATTCTTTTGCCATCAAATAATGTTTCAGAAACAAATAAGTGAAAATAGGCATCTGCTTCTTTTTGATGGGTTGTGAAACTTTATCTTGCTCTGACTGTATGTCTCTATTCTTACTCAGTTTCAATAGCAACCACCTAAGTTCAAGTTATATTTGGCAAATACTACCAGTCTTCCAGTTATCAGTAAGAGACCAAAAGCCCCAGGGCTGAATGCAAATCTATACCCAGCAGGATCTGACTGTCAAGCATGCACTGCCGTATCTGCTCCTTTCCGTAGAGTTAAATTATTTGGAACAACACAAATAACCCTTTAAGAGTATTTTGCTACGTGTGACTGAAACCTGTAAATTAATTTTCATGCTATTGAGAAAACAAGATTTATCTGAGGTGATCAAGTGCGCAGAAAATACTTGCTCTGAAAGAAAATTCCCAGTTTGTTCATGCCTACTTGGTCCTGTGAGAGTATTGTGAGATTATGTGTTATCCTGTCTCACTTTTAAAACCTTTTGAATGATTTTAAGTCATCTTCTCTCAGAACCCAGGCAATGACAAGTGACCTAAGGTCCAAATGTTGTTATTCCCTGTGAAAGTTCAGAAACTAATTAGTTCATCTGACCATGAGGTTGGGAACCGTACTCTCCTTGGCCACAGTACTGTTGCCTTCAACCTGACCCAAAATCTTTGATTATTAGACTGCATGACCTGTTAACATCAGTGGGCATAACTGAATCATGGCTCTCTGGTTTTGCATGCTAGTGCATAAATTCAGTTCTTGGTCAGTGCTGCTTTGATGATTTCTGCATCAAGCTCCATTTTGTGGTGTAGGCATCCCTGTGTTAGCTAACCCAGAGAGAGCTTGCAAAACAGCCATTGTGAAATGCAGACAGTGTTATAATCAGATGTTGTTAGCAATAAAGGCCTAATTAGACTCTAGTCCCATGCATGGTGCCAAACCCAAATGGTCTCTCATGCATGCACTTTTATTGTGCGGCATATTTAATTGAATCCTTGGAAGCAATCTAGGATTCTCATCCCAATGATTATAACCCCAATCTCCGTAAGGGTTAAATCCTCAAATGCTGTGGGCAGGAGGAAACTTCAAAGCAGAACTGCTGTCAGCTTTACCTCCTGTGCATGGTCCAGGAGCAGCAGGCCTGCAATGCCCCGGTGGGAGGTTGCTGGGGAGCAACCTCAGCATGTCAGGGAGCATGGTGTGTACACCTTGGCAAATGGTTCCCTCCACCCAGCCACAGTCCTGCAGGATCCTCACATTCCTGGCAAATATTACCCCTGGGAGCTCAGTAATGCTGCTGTGAGCAAACAGAAAAGGTGTGCACGACAGTGTCACTCTTCTTGCAACATTCAGCGTACACCTACTTTATTCTTCTTGCATTCAAGAATAAAGACCCACGTCCTGGACTGCTGTTTTTCTTCAAGTATCTGAATGAGACTTCTGCAAAACAATTGCTCACAACAATTTTTTATTTGCAGAGCAAGGACATACAGACCCATATGTAATGCTTAAACAAAACATTTAAAGTGGTATGCCTAAATATCAATGTAGGAATAAATAAATTAGGTAGAAATAATCCCAGATTTTACAAGGGAATTTGAAACGAGGCAGAGGTCCTCAAATGGCTGCTTTCAGACATGAGGAAGTCCATGGTTGCTGTGACCTGAACTGTTTCTTGGTCATCCTGACCTTAGCAGAGGGAAATATAAGCAGGTTTGATGGTCCTTTCTTCTGGCACAAGTCAAGTACCTTCCTACTCTTTCGGGTGGGGATTTCCTTTGTTGCTGGACAGGCTTCAGCCTTGAATAGGTAATCATGTAATTTTCTAATAATTGCAGCCAGTTTAAATTTCTCTGAAGTAAAGGGGCAGGGCTGTTTGGTGCATTTTTATGAGTTTAAAGAAATGTAGCAAACAAGTCATATTAGATACAAGTTCATTGCAAGGTGACAGCAAGATACCTTTTAATTTTTTTTTTTTTTTGGAGACTTGTGCCCTTTACACCAAAAAGCAAATGATTTTGTTTCACATCTGGTTCTGGACAGGGAGAGGCAGAAGATTTAGTCAGCCTGGCTAGGCAGTCTGGTAGCATATTAGAGAAGGTTCTTGTGTGGAAGTGGCATTTCAGAAGTCAAAATAGTTTTGCTAAAGTCTACAGGGAATTTGAAAGATGACGTTCAACAAACGACAACCATACCCCTCTTTTAAAGATGGTTTACTCATTAAGATTCATAAACCATCTTGGGAATTTAACTAGGAATTTTGCCTCTGATTCAAGAAGACAGGACCACATTCCCAGTGATTAGCTCACTACGCTCACTAGAGGCCATTTGCATTCCTTTGTTGCACATGGCTGCTATGTTCACATCTAACACAGGTATTTCTCACCATTCGTGCTTCCTGTTTTGCAGATACATAAACTGAAAAAAGTAAATGACTGATCTCTGTGCAGCTTTTTCCACTATTTTACTGAACAGCAAAACATGAGCTCTTTCTTCAGTCAGGTGTTTATTTCTCCCTAACATATCTTTCAAGTTTTTTGCATGAAAACTGAGTTAACAGTAGCATTTGCTGTACAACGCAGCTGTGTTCAGTGCATTTGAGGATCCTGTAGTCTCCGTTAACTTTGCAATATCAGGAAGTTTACTAAAATATCAGGAAGAGCTCAAACCATTCTGTTAGGTGAGCTTTCCTGCACATTGCGGTGCAGGGGGCAATAAAATTTTAGAAATGCACCTAACATCAGAAACCCCATTCTATAACTGGAGAAAATGGGGTATAGAAAGATTGACTAATCATTAGATCTTTCAAGCTAAAGTCCATCTTTAACTTGTGAAAAAACAATCAAGGTCAGATGTGATACAGACTTACAAAGTAGTCTGGGGAAGACAAAGTGTGAACGGTTGTTTTCCTTTCTTCAACTTTTGCAGAATTCAAGGACTTCAGGCATCTAACAGGCAAGCAGCGAAAAAGAAGCAAATGACTATGATTTTCATGTAGTGACTCAAATTTTTTGTAGAGTGGAAACTGAGGTCCCAGAATGGTGGGGAGGTCAAATGTATAGATTAATTTGTGGAGGGAAGCAACCAGACTCTTCAATGTAAGAATGGTCATGTGAGTTCCAACAGCTCACACGAGCTCTGTGTGAGCCTCATCTGAGGGTATCTGAAGTCTGGGAGGATGTATGAGGGGAAAGGATCATTTGGTACATGCTTTGCTTACTCTCGTGTGCTTTTCTCATCACCCTCATAGCCACTGCTGGAGATCAAGTCTTGAAAGCACTCTCAGCCTGATCCAGTACAGCAATTCCCATCTCGTTATCTCTAGGTAAGCAATGCTTAGACACAGATTTATTTTAAGGCTTCTTTATCTCAAAAGTGCTGTCAGGCAATTTCTGAGTCATTTGAATAATTCCTTTTCACATCCCTAGTAAGCGATGCCAGGGAGCATTTGCTGTTCAGCATTTGTAAAATTGCTGATCTATAATCAGATAGTAATCTGTTCCTTTGCTGCCTGGAAAGAAAAAAATTGCCATAAATTCATTGCTGTCTCCTGAGGGCTGCAAGGATCAAATGCTTTTTGTTTCTCCCTTTCATCCACAATAGCTTCCTTCACAAACTAGCTGCAGTAAGCAGTGGCACAGCAAGTGAATTCCAAATCACTCCAGGCTTTGTTTGACCTAGAAGTCAATATAAGACAGAGACACAACTGCATTATAGCTTCCTTCCCACAACACAGCATTGTTTGGAAGCTGCCCAGAGACTATTACACCACTGACTACATTTTTAGCCTAGTGGGTATCAGTAGCCCAGAAAATTGGTTCCCCCATTTGTTAGTTAGAGAACTTCCCATTTTTAACCAGTCCTTTAAGCTCTGTTCTCTGTGTAGTACCATAAGAGTCAGTAACCACAGAGACAGCCTTATAAAAAGACAAACTTTATGTCAGAGAATAAAAATGTTCTCAATAGGAACTTTGTAACATTTTTAATGTCTATTGATGAAATGGCAGACACTTCTTTAAATGTTTACTTATTTAATGTTCTCTTCCTCCTTCCTTCCCCTGCACCCGTGTTTGTCCTCAAATTCAATGTATTCAGTCTTGTTATCTTTCGAGCAGTAAGACCAAAACGAGGAGATGGTCACTAGAAATACGCATCTACCACGAATGTGCACGTTAGTGACAGGTTATATGTTGTATTTAATACTGTATCAGTGAAAACCATTGTTCATAGAGGCAAGAGCATGATGAACTCCTCCTGTTCTCTAAAATAGGAACCAGGGCACAAATTCCAGGGTACTAATTGCATTTTCAAGGTTAGGCACATGCTTCACTGTTTCAGAGCTTAAGACTGTAAGACATAATATTTAATCCTAGCTATCAGGGAAGACAATTTGGGATAATTAATGAAAATTTAATTGTGTCATTAATCTGGCTACTACACAGATTAGGTATTATAGTCTTGACATAAGCCTCTCTTTATCTAATACTGAACAGCCTTTGGGCTTGTTCCAAAGCCCACTGAGAACAGCAGAAATCTTCCCATTGGCTTCAATAGGCTTCCAGCCAGGCTGTTTGGTGTTATCTACTTATAAATTATTTTTATTGAATTTTCTTGCATTTTTGCAGTACTTGAACAGCTGCTAATTAACCACATAGAAGTATAATGGAGAACATTTACCTAAAGAGTGGAACGCCACTGGTGTGGCTCGGGGCGGGAAGCCCATGCTTGGCTCTGACAGCAGCTTCCCTGGGGCAAGGCGCCAGGTTCACTTCAGCAGGTCCAAATCCCTGTGAAAGGAGGGAGGAGGGAGGCCCTGCCCTGCTAGACCAGGCTGTCAAACTACTCAGGAAATGGCTTTCAGTCCTGGCCCCACTTACTGAGGGTTTCTATGAAGATGTTCAACTTTAACATCCAGCCCACAGAATGGTCCTAAGAGAGTGGGTGGTGGGCTCACTGGCTTCCTTTGCTTTCCAGAGCTGTTGTTTGGGCTCCACCCTGTGCAAAATATAGCTTTGAAAAGGAAAATGCGCTTATAATATCCTGGTGTCCTTGCTTCAGGCTTCCTTGCCTTTCCCCAAGCACCCCTGTGAGGCATCATAACCATCGGTGGTGCCCTGGGTTTGTGCTGGGCACAGGGACGTGCAATACCACGTGCAGGGGGCCTGGGCTGACTGTGGCCTCTGGAATACTGCAGCCACCAGGCTGGGCACAGGAACCATGGGCTGGGGCTGCTCCCAGGGACACTGGCAGCTCAGGCAAGGACCATCACAGGGCCTGCAGCTGGGCCAGGTAAAGGTGCAATGTGGGGTATCCCGGTGTGAAGTGCTTCCAGGTGGCTTGTGGAGAAGATGCAGGGGTTTAGAGGGGCTCCCTCTGCTCTGAAATGTGAAATTGTTCCACAATGCTCCAAATGGGAGATGAGAGGTACCTTTTACAAACTGAAATATCACTTAACTTAATAAAACCCCTGAAATTATGAGAGTTTCTCAACAAAAATATGGCATATTTGGTGATTGCAGTAATTCTTGCTTTGCAACTCTAAAGTGACATGAGCCTGTACAAGTACACCGCCATTAGCATCAGATTTGGAGGGTTGTTTTTACTTCTTCTGACTAGTCTTTATGGAAGACCATAAAAGTGCATCACAAATAGAGATCAGTTTCTGTCCATGAACATCTATTAACCCAGTTTAAAAAAGACCCGGGCATTTAATAGCCAACACTGTAGATATGAAATATTACTGGGTGTCTCCTACCTATGTGCACAGAGGTTTCACTTCCTCACTTGAGGATGGAGGAGCAGATTTACAGGTCTCTCAGGAAGACAGATTTAGATGCTGGCATTTACTCAATGAGCACTGTCTGCTAACCTTAATGATGTTTCATTGTCCCTGGGAATTCACAGCTTCCATGGCTGAGATTTTCGGGATTGTCTGAGCATGCAGCAGCACAGTTTCCTAGGGACTAGAGAAAAGGTGAGACTATGACCTTGTGGATGTTTGAATGAGGCAAAAAGTGATGATTCAGGGCTCTCTAATTTTAAAAGGAGGTGTCCTGCCTACCAGTGAGTTGGCAACTGTGGTAAAGAAAAGCAGGTATTTCACTTTTCCCATGCTGTCATTGTTTGGCTGTTTTGTTTAGAGACTGCAGCTCTGAAGAGGAATTGTACTGAAAGGATGATTGTATGCATGAATTTCAGACTTCTTAGTACTGCATAAGTCAAATATGTTGCATTTTGGGAGAGGTGGTATCTGAGACAGAGTGAAAATGTTCCTCTTGGAAGGTACTGCTTGGCCTCAGGCCAGCATCTCCTGCAGGAAAGGAGGTGCTCTAACCACCTTTCTTCCACTGCCATTTTGATGTGACAGTTTTGAGGATATTTCTTACAGTTTTCTCTGAGCAAGGTCTCATGTCTTGGCAGACCAAGAAATCAGCTTTCCAAGGTCTGTCTGGTGAGACCTGGCTCTAGAGTACCCATCCCAACTTCAGCCACAGAGGCTGTGCTGAGTCTGTGCCTGTAGCTCCCTACCTGTGGCGGTGCTTTTAATAGCAGATCCCAGTGTCTTCTTACAGCTCAAAAACCTCACTGCCCCAGACCGCTTCCTTCTTACCATTCTTTTTAACATTTAAAAACACTCTCTGGATAACCAACACATTCCTCTCCTAATAAAGCCCAGATGACTCAAGGCACAGAAAGTTAGCTGTAGGCTTTGCCCTTCTGGCCTGCCAGCCGAAATCCAACACAGACCACTTGTTCTTGTCATCAGCTCTCAGAAGAAGGGTGAACCGAGGGCCATTTTCCATTTCCCATTCAGCTTACTACAGTGCCAGTGTTTGCACGATCTGCTATGTCTTTCCAGGGGTGGTAACAGTGATTAGGTGTCTCATTAGGTGTATGCATCCTAATAATAGGCCAGGGATGACTTATGCTTAGAGAAGACATATATAGGGAAATTTGTCCCACTCTGCACTGATTAGGTCGGGCTGTCGCACAGATAACTAAGAATAGCAGTGCCATGCAGCCAGTGAGAGTGATGACTCAGAAGGTGTTTTTTAGCTGGAAAACACTCCTCAGAGTTGTCACTCAGCATGAGAGATGCATGAGGAACATAGCACTAAAATCTGGCCTTTTCATTTTTCTTTTAATTATTTGTCAACTTACGCATTTCTTATGCTTATCTACTACACGTTTATTTTTAGAAGCAAGTTTAGTGCCCTCTTGCCCTTAAAAATCATTTAACATAAAAAGATATGGAGGAAGAAAATAAAACTGTGCGTTAGCATTGCTTTATAGGCTACTCATGCAATTTGAAACTCTCAAGAATATGTAAACAAAATCCTACTCCTTCCTTTCCCATCAAACTACATGTTTCACATAACAGGTTTTTCGTTTGCCCCTATTGCAACTGGCAGGGTGGAAATGAACAGTATATGTCAAGACAGCAGATAGTGTTGCAGCCTCCAGGTACCTTCAGAGTGGATGCTGAAAAGCAAATGTTTTAGATGCCTTGGGTCATGTAGGGTCTTGAAGTGTCTGCCTGTGTGATTACAGGTAGTAACTGTGGGACACTGAACTATAAACTTGCGCTGAAAGTGGAAATTTCTCCCATTTCTTAGTTCTGTGCTGAGTTCTCTGTGTGGTAATAAGTCATTAATGCTGGAAAGCACTAATTATTAATGAATATAAGATTCTCTAATCAGCCACCAACACAAATTCAATAGAAATATGCTGTAATTCAGTTTATTGGCTTCAAAGCCTTTGTGAGTCATGTTTGCTTAACAGCATCTTCCCCAAAACAGCTTTAAAATAAAAGAATAAGTAAAATCAACAGAGTCCCTGGCTTAGGGTGCATGTGACTTTCTAATATAGACCTTAATCCTGGGCACCGAAGCACTCACATGATTATTTAATACATATTTAAAATACCAAGGAAAGTACATGACTTTGTAATCACTGATTTACTATTTTCCTCTCTTGTACAAGTGAAAAACCATCACTTTATATGTGCAGCTGCTTTGTCTGATCTTCTGGGACATTGTTCGCTATTGGGTAGGAAATGAATTTTATAATCTGGGATTTATTTTCTGCCAAAATGGGGTTTTTTTCTGATTTCCTCCCATACCTATCCTTCCAGCATATGTTAAACAGGAGAGTGCAAACCAGCTCAAAGCTTTCCTAAAGAACCAGCTACAAAATAATGAATATATGAAGAGAGAATATTGAACATGCTGGTTTCCATTAGCACATGAATCATGTTGAGGTTTTTAACGTGCTTTGTGACATGCTTCTGTTCATAGACCCGAGTACTTGAAGGGGCAGTACTTATGGGGATGAGGGGAGGTGCCAGTGGCTTCCACACAGTGAAAGGGCAGTGACACTACACAGCCAGAAGGCCCTGCAGACAGCCTTGCTAGCTGCAAGTGCCATCTTCCTGGGCACCCGGGAAAGGGAACAGCACACAAAATGTCTGTAAACGCAGAGTTGCCTTGCAATACAGACCAAAGTCCTATGCTGACAGATAAGGTTAATGCAGCCTCCAAAGACTGTTTTTAGGGCCAGTGTATCTGTGTAAATTCTCACTCGGGTCTGACCTGAGGAGAGATCTTTATCCCAGGCAGGTATTACAAGGAACAGTGATATAGGCATGTCTATTGGACATCCAACTTTGCAAATTCTTGTCTTTTCATGGCAAACTGCCTCAGAGGTGTTCAGTCTCATTGCCCCAGGAGAGTTTGGGAGAAAGCACTGTGTGTGCACTATGTTCAGAAAACACATGGGCTGACCTTGTTCATGGCTTTTAAAATGTTCTTCTACATCCAAAAGCTATTGTTGATTTTTATGATTTAATCTAATTCTTTCACTTCCTTTCCCAAACTGCTGTCTTTCTATGAGACTTTGTGAATCTCTATCACATATTGGTGGACCTTTCAAATACACTCTTAATGAATACTGTTTCCAAATGCACAAGTACACACAGTAAACAGAAACAAAGAAACAGAGAAAGGAGAATTCCTAGGTTTGTCATACTGGTAGGTATAGTGGGTCTTTCAATACACACTGTGGATTCAGAAGCCTGGGAAAGACTTGGCTAGAAATAATAGACAAAATCTTAAATGTCAGGGTTCTTTTTATAATAGAGCTTTCAGTACAACGAGACTCATACAGTCCATCAGTGCTGTCGCACAGCACTCTATTTATACGTACGTAAAAGTAGAGTTTGTCTAGGTTTTGTGTTTATGGAGTCAATCATCTTTCTTTGCACATCTTTTTTTAACTTTATTTAAACATGTTTATTACTTTGCTCCTCTGTTCTTAAAACTACCTCCCCCACAGTAGTATTAATATCTCAGAGCCTCCGTTTCATTAAAAAACTCCAAAACAATCAGTGAAAAACAATAACGAAATAACCAGTAATCTATTAGCGGAGAAAGCTTGAAAATGTGATTGCTGACAATGTAAGGACCAGATCTAATGAAAAGGCTGTGGAGTACTGCGGTTTTGGACAGTTTCTTAGGGATCCACATGTTTGGGGCTGATGACAGTAAAATAGTGAGGGCTAGTTAAGCATTTCTGAGAGCTGGGATTTCTGTGCAATGGCATGCAACGTGTGCTAGATCTGCACTTGAGGAAATCTTCCTTCCCCTAAGGTGGCATCAGGTCTGTCGTTAACCTCTTCTGCCTCTGTACTACATAAAAGACATCTGACTGTGTTAAAACATCCGGCTGGAGAACAATATTCCAGTTTCCTCCAACAACATGTTGTCTCAGAAGTCTTTTAAAATTGTTTATAAAATTTCCAATAGACACAGCAAAACAGTGAGATGATAACTTCAGAAAATCATCAAAAGCAAACTAGGAAACGAAGCTTTTAAAAAAATGTGGGGTATGAATGAAGACTGTCGATACACTTCTTTGTGTAAAGAGGATGAAAACATTTTGTAGTTGAATAAGGTGGAGCTATGCTGGGACTCTGTCAAGTTACCACTAATGTTGCCTGCTTTTAGTAATAGCAGCTCTGTGTCCAACAACTGATGTGTCATACACATTGTCTTCATTTTTTTTATAAGTGATAGCAAATGTTTGTCACAGATTTTTACCTTCATCACCTCCTAAATACATTTGGATGGTGTCTGTCTATAGATAATATTGTACAAAGTATCTCTCTTTTTCCTGTGCTGACATGGCAGCTTTCAGAGGTATCAAGAGCAGATCACTACAGTCAAGTGACCACATAACATTAGTGACATCCTACCTGAGACTCATTGTACCAGACTCTGGATTTTATACTGGATAAGCTAGAAGAAAGAGATGCCATCCAGAGGGACAGGGACTGGCTTCAGGAGTGAGACCACAGGAACCTCAGGAGGTTTATCAAGGCCAAGTGCAAGGTGCTGCACCCGGATCAGGGCAACACAGGCTGTGGATGAACAGGTCGAGAGCAGCCCTGCTGAGAAGGACTTTGGGGTGCTGGTGGGTGAGAGGCTGGACATGACGCAGCAAATGGACTTTTACAAGTGTTGTTTTTATTTTCATCAAAGCATTTGTACCTCTTCACTTAGTAGTGTAGGTTTCACTCTTTCACTGAACTTTATTTTCAAGGTGCCATAACCTGGAGTTTGTGGCCTCTCCAATTTAATTCAAAGCTACTTTCTTCCAGAAAAATTTGATAATAAGGAGTCACATTATTTGATCTATTCTCTCCAAAGTTCACAGGGCTTTGTTTTATATTCATGTGTATAAGCTACCACATATGAAATTCCACACTCTCAGAAAGGCCTGCACAAAAATGAAGGCAAATCTATCTACACAGGAAGCCATCCCAGCTGTTGGATCATATTTCTAACTACTGCCTGAGACCTCTGTGGGAAAATTCACAAAAAGATACAACATGAAACACCAAGTCCTATCCAAGTGAAATCCCTGAAATCCTTAGCGCAAGATGCCCAAATTTGGCATCTTCAGAGTCTGTGAGAGGGAAACCTGAGACAAGGAATGACCTGCAGCCAATGAGGAAGTGCACAAGTGAGGGCTTAGGTATGTTACCTGGACAGAGGAGAGATTGGCATGAAACTCAAAAGTGAAGTATGTTGGAAAGTGTGAAACCAGTGCTGATCATAAATGGGATCTTTGGAACAATTCTTTTCTGCCTTTTCCTGTTCAGTAAGAGTATTTTTAAATGACTGATTAATGACTTTTTCCTCTGAGCATTTTCAGTCTAAACTTTCTAACAAATGTGGCCATAATTTTTATTATTATTTTTCTTTTTCTGATTGGAGAACATTCACAGGACAAAACCAGCATGGTGTATTTCACCAGATTTCATACAGAAACTTCTAATGTCGAACAAAAAAGAGTGTTCTTATTAAGCATTTATAAATAGCTTTTATTTCCTGCCTACAAACACTGCACGGAGTTACTCTTCCACCATTCCTCCATCTTGGGTTTCATGCCTAATGTAGAAATAAATAATACATGTGCTGGGTTTTGTATGTTGGAGCCTTCCGTTGCCTGAGGGCTGGATTTCCTGCTATTGTTTGCCACAGGTGACTATGTACACTCAATTACCATGCTGAAGACCGGTGTTGTCTGAGGTGCTTTTTGGCCCAGTACCTACAGAGCCAGACTCCAGAGCACGTCCCTTTGTTTGGATTAATAGTGGAAAAATAGAAAACACTCTTTTCACTGAAAGGGTTTTCTTCCATCTCTTTGAAATCAATTCGACTTTGTTATGTGATTAAGAGCTAATTCCTTAAGTGTCTTGGGAGACACATTGTCATGCTGACTGAAGTGGAAAAGAAAAGCAGTGAGCTTTCTGTGTGTTCAAACAACAAACAAGTCAGTGCAAGGTGCTGTGGTTATGGATTCTCTACAAAATGACATATGAAACAATTTTCCCCTCTGCATCTTGAGATACCATCTTTTTCACCTGTCTGCCACAGCTACCATTGACTCATGGTGACCAAATTGTCACATTCTGGTTTCCACCTCTGTGAGTATGAATCGGCTGTCCTCAGTGAGTCTGGTTGTGAAAATGGGACAGTAAAAAGCAGTTTGCCTGGCTGTGGATACACAAAGTGGGATCAGACCTGCTCAAGAAGATGACAGAACAGCAAATGTTGTGCTGATGGTTGGGGAGAGGACATGTTGTCTGCCAAATCTAGTCTGCTTTTTTTCAAAATGGCTATCACTTCCCAGATGCTGTGACTAGCAGCTACCAGGGGTTGCTTGTTACATTTTTGGATATTCACCCACTTAGATGCTGTAATTTGGCTCTGCCAGCAAGGGAGTGGAACCCACTGTTGGACAAACCCCAACAGAAGTAAGTTCTGAAAAGATGAAAGGAATCAGTTTTGTGAGGACAAGTGTGCAGCCTGACCTGTCTGAATATTCTCCAGCCCATGGAAATTGCTTCTACTTACTTCAGAATCTCTCTCAGTTACAACCAGTGATTCCAAAAGGAATTCCAACCTTTTCCTCCGTTAGTATTTAGCTGCCACACAGCAGTAAATCTGCCTTCTTAGAGACATGTATGATACCCTGGTTCCTTGTACCTTAAATTCCTTGGAACAGAAACTGTTCTCTCTCTCAGTACAGTTTAGTGCAAAGGGTGCTAGTCCTGGTTTCATGATGTTGTTGCAGTTGGATTTCAAATGTCATTCACATTTAGCCAGAAGACCTGATAAAAAGTTGTTCTGCTTTCATATTGCTAGCAACAAGATAACTCTGTCAGATAATGCACCCTTTTCAGGCATGTATGTTTAAATTATCATCCTGTACTTTTTGTCTTATTAGTGTAGGGGCTGGTCACATCCAAGAGAAAAATAGGAATATATTTAGAGAAAAAACATCACACATTTTGATGGAAAAGGGCATCTTTTCTATGAAAATTGTAGATGAAGTTCCCAAAAGGATGAAGAACTGTTTTATAGTCTGTGGATGGATATCAAATACACAAGAAAAGGAAAGAAAATCCAGTGTTATTTTCAACTAATATTGTAGGCCATTAGAACTAACAATATATATTTTTGAGTCTTTTTAATTTTCCACAAATTCTTACTGAGCTCACTTTTTTGAGAGTTCTTAGGGTTTTTGTAAGACCAAAGACCAGGCAGATGTCATAGAAAACCTCAGAAGGAAAGACTAAAGATGTGTAGTAATACAGTCTTGCTAAGCCTTCAGGGTCACCTCTTCCCAACAATCATTGCACACGAGTCAATCACACTAATTACTGCATTTTAAGCTCATGGATTTCTTAGACTAAGAAAGGAAAACTAATTGATTGCTTGGGTTAATTAAGGAAAACGAATGGATTGCTTGTGTTAACTAAGGAGAGCAGATTTATGCTCTCTTTCTCCCACACATTTGGATGCTAAAGAAGATACTTCAGGTTTTCTGTCTCTTGGCCATGTCCTCTCTTTGTCACAGTTGGAGAGACTGGATTTGTAAACAGTAGGAGTACATCAGCACTGTGTGTGTGTTTGTTTGTGTGTTATAAGAAGGATGTGTGTGGAAAGCCATGTGAATTGCAAAGGGTAGTGTCATCATTTACAAGTTATTTCCTTTAACGAGTGCGTCTATTCAAAACCAGATGGTGCTTGGAGAATTTTCTGCTATTGAAAAAAGACTTCCCTTCCTCTTGGCTGTGGTACATCCTTGCACCACACCTGGGAGTGACGCTGGTCACATTTCCATTGCCCGGCTTTGGATCTGAATGTTCCACCATGTGATCACAATGTGGATGCTCAACTCAAGTCCCTGAGGTGATGTTCCCCTTTTCTCTGGGACATAAACATCACACTGTTGTTGAACTCTAACATAATTTCCACGTTTCACCCTTTCTCCATCTGCTGAAAGTTCTCTTCACAGACTTACCAAGAGAAGAGAAACTCAGTGCAAAGATTGCTCAGGAGAGCCCTGAGTAATTTCCTGATGAAAGGTCTGAAATGAATAATGAGAATCTTGTTTCTAATTTTGTTACTACTTTGTGAGCAGAAAAACTGCAGTATTTTTAGAAACAAATGAGGAACAAAGATTCAAAGTTAGTTTTGCTTCCAATATTTTAAGTGTTTGTCAGATTCATGAGAGTCTCCTGGGAGCCCAAACTGGGTTATGACAATACAACAACATATTTCATTTAGTCAAGAAGGACTTTCTAGTTCCTCAGATTCCCACACATTTTCCTAACACTACAATGGAAAACAAAATTAAGCTACTTTTGAGTTAGGATAGGAAATTAGCTGGAGATCAGCCATCGGTACTGCCCAACCACTTAGCCCAAGAAGCAGGACAGGCTGTCAAATCCATTGAAAGAACAGGAAGCGAGGCAGCAGCAAGCAAGACAGCACAGGCATGCAGAGGCAAAAAGCCAGCACCACGTTTAACCACATATGCCTGTATATGATCAGGAGCACACTTTCACAGCTGAGTGGAAGGAAGCAGGTCATCTCTGCTCATCTCAGTAGATGATCTTCAGTCATGTTAACAGAATTGATCCTGTTTAGAGAACATGGGTTGAATTACTCAGCTGGATATTGTGGTGTGTCACTGGCACACAGTCAGAAATGTGTGAGGGTTTTCATTGCATCACCAGCACTCCGCCACTCTCCAGCTGTATGATCCTTGGAGATCTGGCACCAAAGAGAGATCAGCCACAGACCTGTCAGCCAAAATAGTGGTGAGAGCCACCAAACCTTCAGCTCAGTGAGCTGTTACATCAAGTATCAGACAATAACATGAAGCCTTTACCAGGCAGTGAAAAAAAAGCATGTTTTCAAGCTGTTATTCATCTCCAAAAGAAGATATTTAAAATAGGTCAGCTAAAGTATTTCCTAAAGGTGTTTGTCATTCTCCAAGGACTGCAGCAGGGTTGTATTTCAAATGTTGATGTCCCTGGTGGGTTAGGGGAAAATGTCTACACTGCATTGAGGAGATCAGAGGCTAGGATTCAAGAGGAGAGGAGTGTTAAATTCAACAATTCACTTAGATCCAGATCAAGTAATACACGTGGTAAAACTCATTGTGAAACCAGGGCTTGACTGAGGGATGGCAACATACAGCAAGACGTGGCTGAGTCACAGGAGACAGAACAGGGATGTCTGTCTGGGTTTACTGAATTCAGTGATCCCACAAAGGTGAGGCTGATGCAGATCTCTGCCTCAGGTACAGTCAGCAGCAAGACTGAGTTTGTTTGGCCAAAAGGCGCACGTGGCTACACACATGCTACGTGTACACCTGTATGCATGGCCAGCACAGACTGAAGCACTCAGCACTCAGACAAACATAGACAGGTTCTGTTCTGTTTCCCTCCCTGCTGACCAGGATGAAGGTGCATAATGGGACATTAAGTTAAATCAGTCATTTAAACAGGTATGGAAAATGTGGAGTTAGGAGAAGAGGCAGAGAACAGCTGGTGTGAACTGTATGTCTGGTAAAAACAGATGTGGGGACAGTGTGCTGTGAGCAGTGTGGGTTGCCAGGAGGAACAAGCCTGAGCTATAGGCAAAAAGGAGAAAATATGTACTTTAATCCCCTTGTGTTTATGGCTACTCATCTAAATGCGGTGTAGAGGATTTATTTGGTTTGGGGTTTTTTGGCAAAATAGATTCTAAGATGGTGTTTCCACCAGAGCAGGATGCTGCAAGCTGCTGAGGGAACCCTGCTGAATCCATCCCTTTCTAGCCTTCCTGGACAGGGATGGAGGTAGTCAGGCAGCAGAAAATGCACTTGCAGCCTGAGTGTGGGTGGGCACATCCCAGACCTTTGTCCAGAAGAGGTGAAGTACTTCAGGTGCACTGAGAAGGATCTCGCATGGAGAAAGCAAACTGGCTGTGACTGCTACCTGGAGAAGTGCACATCATGATCAGGGGGTATCAATCCACTCAGCTCAGCCTCGACACTGCAGGGCTTTTTTCAAAGAGTTGTTTTAGACTGGGCTGATTGCTATCTTCCATGCTGGGTATTTTTCATGAATTATGTATTCTGCCAGTCTGTCTAGACAAACTCTGCCTCCAGAAGGTGCCTAGTAGATACCCAGGAGTGGTTGACAATGGTAGAGGTAACTGAATTTTTCTGAGCAGTAAGAAATAATCTTGGCCATTTCCCTTATCACTTCAACTATTTCTTAAGATATTCATTCTGAGAGCACAGCCTTACATCAAACATATAAATCATATTGATGCCCCTGTGTTGACGACCAGGAACTATCAGAGAGGTTTTCAAGCTGGTTTTAGATGGAAGAGCTGTTGTTGACATGGAGCTTGAGAATATCTTTAGTCCAACACGTCTTCTACCTCAAAGTGCTCATAGGTACCATACAGGCAGCTTCTGAGAATTGGATGTCAGGGCAGAACTATATTTGGAGTACAGTTAAAGTTAAGTCCAAAGGTACGTTCTTCAATTGTTTTCACAGGCCCCTATGAATAATCTGAAACTTGTCT
Source organism: Lycocorax pyrrhopterus obiensis (assembly GCA_014706295.1). Taxonomy (NCBI): domain Eukaryota; kingdom Metazoa; phylum Chordata; class Aves; order Passeriformes; family Paradisaeidae; genus Lycocorax; species Lycocorax pyrrhopterus. The sequence goes on from JACSVZ010000002.1 coordinate 123,973,809, forward strand.
TGAAGAACAATACAGCAATTCTTTCCTGATCCTAGAAAAAACATTGGGAAGATGACACTTCACAGACCACAGAATATTCTGAACTGGATGGGACCCACAAGGATCGCCAAGTCCAATTCTTGAGTGAATGGCCAATACAGGGACCGAATCCACAACCTTGGTGTTATTAGCACCACTCTCTAACCGAGTTAATCACCACCTGATCCATGATGGTGTCAGGGTGACAAGCATAGTTTTTCAGCAGATACAGTGTCTTCTACGTTGCAAGCACTTCATCAATTCTGAAACAGTGAAAGATTTAAGATTTTTAGGAAATTTCAGCTTTTCTCCCTCTCTCTGTCTTCTGTTTTTTCTTTCCTGTCAAACTGTCTAACATCCAGGTGCTTATATACCTTGGACAAAGGAGTAACTTGTGCCAGTATGTTTCAGGTACAAGCAAATTCAATCTCCTATTTTTTATGCCAAATTAGTTAGAAAATGTAAGAAGTAGAAGAAAATCAGGAGTGTTGTTCGTGCTCTGAGTATTCTACTCTTTTGCTGTAGTTCTTGTTCAAATTGCCTCTTCTTCATGTACTGAGCTGTTGCCCTGTGAGAACATGTACTTGTGAAGCTGAGGAGAGGTGCACTGAATGATGACTCTCACAGCAGGTACTGCAGAGGTGAGTTAGTCTCTGCTGCATTGACTCCGTGACAGTTTCAGGAGTGGGGAACGGGAGCTTGGTCCTGTGTCCCTGGATGTGACTAAACCGTGTGTATGAACAGGTAGTTCTATGTGTGTGTACATCTACATTTATTGCACTGCTTACCTATCCAAGGAATCTGGTGTGCCAATACAAGCCTTCTGCGCCCTTGACCAGTCTCACTTCCCTGGATCCCCTCTCCCTAGTAATTTCACATTTCTATTGAAAGAATTTTTTTGGGACTTCACTGCTTTTCTCTGAACTGTCTCCATTGATCCATTCATTTTGCACGGCATTGCCCAGGACTGAGAATGCATCCCAGGAGCTTTAATAGTGACAAGCAGAGCATGCAGATAACTGTGGCTTGCTGGCTATCCTCCGGACCATGCATCCCAACAGGATATTTGCCTTTTTTTGCTAAGGCCACATTTGCCACTCACTTTCAGTCTGTGATCTGCTGTAAAGCCCCAGTGTTTGCTCTAGTTCTTGCTTGTTCTCTGTCTGGTACTTGTGCTTCTGCTTGTATTGCCTAGTGTATTTTTTCCCTCTTAAATGTCCCTCTGGCTTTTCAAACTATTTCCTGGGTTTGTTGAGATCATTTGGATTTGAACCCTGCTCTCTTGTATGCTTGCATCTCCTCTCAGCTCAGTACACTCCACAAATAATAATGTGGTTTTTACTGAGGAGATTGAACAGGACTGGACCAGTACAAATCCACGTGATGCATCCTTCCACTTTGAACCATTGGCTGGTGAAGCATGGTTTTTGCATCAGTTTTTACCATCTCTGTAGCAGCAGGCTACATTATCTGGCCTAATTTATAGCATGTTTATGGACACAGAATCATAGAATGGTTTGGTCTTGAAGGGACCCTGAAGATCATCCAGTTCCAACCCCCCTGCCATGGGCATGGACACCTTTCACTAGACCAGGTTACCCAAAGCCCCATACAATATGGTCTTGAACACCACCAGGGATGGGGAATCCACAATTTCTCTGGGCAACCTGTTGCAGTATGTCACTACCCTCACGGTAAAGAATTTCTTCTTTATGTTCAATCTAAACCTGTCCTCTTTTATTTTAAGGCCATTTTTTCCTACATGCCCTTGCAAGAAGTCCCTCTCCAATTTTCTTGTATGCCTCAGATGTCTTTGGTCGTATTGTTAAAATCTTCCAGAAGTCAGCAGAGATGACTACTTCTGTTTTCCTTCCATCCACAGGACTAGTCATCCTGTGAGAGGAAAATGAGATTGGTTTGAAATGCCTTATCCAGACAGGCCCCCATGCTTTAAAAAAATCTTCTACCTTGACACTACTTTTCCGAAGTCATTAACTTAGACCATAGTGATTGCCTCTGCATTTCACAACATGCTCTCTGCCCAACTGGAGACAGAGCCAGGATAAACTGTTATGATGCTTCTTGATTACACCAAAATCCCCAGAAAGAGGAAGCACCAGGGAGAGTCTTAATCTTGGTTCCTGTGCTCCTGGCCAGAGGGCTCAGTTCCTGTCTGGAAAGCACAGACATTTATGCACCATAACCTTTCATAATCTATCTCTTGTTAAACTAAATGAAAGCACTTGTGTTGACTGAGTAATTAGGAGCCTTGAGTGTTATGTCTCACAGTGTCAAATTGCTTTGTAGTCTTTTCTTTTCCCAGTGTTGATACGGACAGGAGGTTTGTGAAGGAATTACTATTCCTTTCAAATGCATTTACCTATACAGATCCATAGGAGTCAGTAGGCTATAAAACTCTGAACACTATATGGTACAAGATACAAGAAGGTGGCACGATGCTGTAGAAAGCTGTGAGCCTCTGCTAGGAGATTATATAAGGAGACTGAGGGCCTCACCTTCACTGTCTTGCAGATTTTTTCATATCAAATGTGCAGAGCTTCCAAGTAAAACTTATATATACATTTTAGATTTCAGCTTGGCAAATTCGTACTATGGTCTGAGATAAATGAAACTGTTGTTGGCATGTATAAGCATTGCAGAGTAGCTAGACACATTACGTAACTCTCCTTTCCCATAATTATGTCTACAGGTTTCCCAAAGCAACCCTAAGTTCTGTCAAACATGAAGCAGGCATGTCCCACAGCTCCACTCTAAGTGTCTCCTGATGCAGCTTTAGCTGTGACACCATGTCTATGAGCTTGAAAGACAAGCGGAATTCTTGCAGTTTTTTTGACCCCATTGCTGACTCAGGTGCCTCTTGTAGGAAGTCTTATCCACGAGAGAGTCTGACAGGGAGGGTGTTCACTTTCAATTAAATTGAAAGCCCTTTCTTCCTCCCTTATGCGTCTCACAAATAGTATGATTGATACTGGTGACCATACATATATATATATTATATGTATATTATAGAAAATATAAAAAAATCTTTAAATACTTTTGTTAATTCTCCACTGAGAACCTGAAAACAAATCCAGCAGTTATCCGTTCGTCCCACCCTTCCTAATCCCTGAATGTCTGCATTTCTTCTAATTTTAGTTTTAAAATTTTTCATAACATCTGAGGAAAGTGTATTTAAGTGTTGATTTGCTTCTTGAAAGGTAAAAAGAGTCCACTTTCCTTTGAAAATACTGTACAAATGCTGTCTAACACAGCTTTCCCTGTCTGTAGTGTGTTAGGCACTGTATTATTCCCAATGTTGTTGTGCCCTTTAGTCCAAATAACATTTTCTTGTGTTTCTCATCTGCAGCAGATGGCCAATAGCCAACCACAACGTTTTTCATTGAAATTATGAGGATATGCTCTAATTGCCTCCCTAACAAAGACCTTGATTACATCTAAATTCCAGGATTTCTGAAGGCAATTTTTTCACGGCATCAGCCTATTTGTTTCTGACTGATTATCTCTTCAGAGTTAACCTTTCACTCCTTTGTATCCCAGAAAGCAACATAACTTCTTTAATCCAAAATGAAAATTAGGCAAGGTAGCAATGTCTTAAAAGGCACAGTTGAGCAATTTATAAACAGCACAGTGTTTATCAGCATAAAAAGTTGCTTCTTGGAAAAAATGTGGTAAGTGGTGAGGACTTCTTACGAAGCACAGCTGCGTTAATAACACAGCCCAATCCCCCTCCCCAAATCTTTGCTATTTCTAGAACTCCCCAGCCATACCTTTGCTGTTCAGTCAAACTGTCCCAGCAGGTGACAAGGTTTCTGTGTAAAACAACAGCAAGTCTGTGCATTGGGCACCTGGATGTGTGTGAATTCACTTTACAGGAATACAGTTGCTCCCAAAATGAAATTTGAGGAAATGGTCAAGGGAAGTTCAAAGCTGTAGGAGAGCCTATACTCTGCTCCACTGCATAGGAAAAAGACTGGGATGTGAGGTCCAGTATTCCAGGTTTAGCTACACATCACCAGGAGATGTTTTCTATCACAAATTGCCAAATTCTGCTCAGTCCAAGGAAAAAGCTTCTATACATGGAGTCCAGATGCAGCTTTTATGTGATTTCAGTGCTCCCCATGGGAGCACTGGGGCTGAGAGGGGCTCTTGCCATGACAGCTTGCTTCTCCTTCCCGAGCAGCTGTCAGAGAGGGCAGAGGCAGGGAATGCTGCCAGACCTGCTGCAGCTGGAGGATGAACACCCCATGCAGGCAATTTCCATTGTCTCGGGAGATGCAGGCAAAACAGAGATATGACATAGCCTTACAAAACTTACAGAAAGACTGACTGATGGGAGAGGAGTCTGAGTGTGGTACTCTAAAATCAGCCAGGATTTCATTGTCTGGGATGGGTGCTAGACCAAGTTGTTTGCTTTAAATAACGCTATTTATACACCAGCATCAGACTGCCAATATTTCTAGGCTAACTCCATACACAAGTTAGAAAAATAGCAAATGGTCTTGTTTGTCAATGTGAAAGTACAGTTCAAGACACAGACATTGTACCTCAGCCTAGATGTTCATTCCAGAAGTATCTGGCCTGTATAAAAAGTTTAAGAAAGAAGAAAAACTAACTTACAGTAAGACATGAAGAAGACCTTGAGACTAAAAAATTCGTATTCCCCCTAAATTCTCCTGGAGACCCCAAGGACAGCTTTACAGACAGCAGTATCCCAAAGTGCTCCATTTCTATGCTAATTTGTACCACCTGCCCTGTTGTTTTTGCCTTCAACACTATCAGTGCTGCTGCACTTTTCCTGTTTTGGAAAGACTCCAGCTCTCATGACATTTTTAAGTGACCCTTGTATAGAGTGAAAGTGCCAAATACTAGGCTCCTAAGCAGCATATCTGCATTTACTTAGGGACTTAAAACCCCAAAGCTATCATTATTTTAATTCAAAATCTCTGGAAAAATAAATGCAACTAGAAGTTTCTTAAGAAGAGGAAGAGAGAGATGGGTTATGTCACAGAAATGGAGATGTAAATAAATAAATGAAGACTAGGTGAGCAGTCCTTTGTTTTTATTCTTTGTTTCCAGATCCGGAAAAACTATAGTTTGTACTGAAGTAAATGTTTATTTCCTTTTCCTAAGGAAATAAAAAGCTGAAAACTAATATTCTGTTGGAGAGGAGATTTTGCATTTAAGCTTTAAGACGAATTTACAGGTTGCATTAGGAAAAGCCAAGGAAATACAGAGCTTGTTTGCAGCAGTCTCTTCTCCCTTGCATGTGGCTCAGGGGTGGGAGGTGAGCTCTGCTAAAAAGGCTCTGGACAAGTTCCAGCTTCCCAGAGCCAGGCTGGGGTGAGCGGGTCCAGCAGCCTCACTGGGACTGTGTTGTACTGCAAGGGAAGGGAATGAAGAAACTGCAGAGCAAAAATCCAGTTTCACAAGTCCATTTCAGGCAGATTCTGAGCTGTAGGAAATGTCTCTTTGGCTCTTGGTTAAGAGACTAGGAGAATAATCTGCAGGGCCACGAATAATAAGAGTTCACACTGTATGACTGTTCTTACGGATGTCTGGTGGAACATCTTCACTTGAAATATGTGATTACATTCTGTTTGCAAAAGATGATACAAGAGGCATCATTCTGCCTCCATTCCTTGTTAAAATCACTGAGCACTTGGAGTCACAGAAACTGTGACACAGAGGTGAGTTTTAATGGTAAGGTTAAGGATGGGGCATTTGTCCCTCCGTCTAGGTTAGAGACCAGGATAAATTTTCCCTTAAAACTGCTGTCCATAAATCCCACAGCTCTCTCTCACTGCTCGTATTTTCTAGGATTCATCCTGTTTTCCTTCTGGCAGCTGCCTCCAGTTAGACTGCATCTACATAAATTTATATCCAAAGCTGGGCCCAGATTCTAGCTTTTCCAGTGGTGGATAGAGAAGAAAGGTGATCTTTATATCTTTCGTTTGCACATGAGATCCATGTCTTCACTCTCTGCTTGGCTAAACCAGTTTAGATTCTGACGTTCAGGATCTGTCTTAACCTTGAGAATTTGTGCTCTTGCCTGTAAAACCAGTAGGCAAAGGTTCATATCAGCTCTGCAGCTCCTAATGAGCCAAAATAAACACGTGCGTCTCTCACAGTTGCTTTAACCCCACAGAGGAGGCAGGGACAGCCCTGTGTGGTGGCACGGAGGCAATGACACGGCATGAAATAGTGTGGTTAGGTGAACGTGGCAGTGATGCTGAACACCGGCCAATGGAGGCAAATATTAATGACCTGCCACAGTGCTTTTTGGTTAAATAGATTTCCAGAGGTTTAGGTTTGCTTTTTCTGGTTTTTTCCTTAGATAAAAGCAGCGTAAGTGCAGTGGGAGGAGTGAACACTTTAGCTGCTCAGTTAGGCTTGACAGCAAACTCTACCCAATGCAACTCCTCTGTGTGCTTAATATTAATCATACACTTAAATACTGGGCTGGAGGTAGGCTTGATTGCTGAGCACTTTTAAAACAAAGCCCTCTAGCCTTAAGACTTCTGGAGTTCATTCACACCTGCTCCACACTTTGTTTCATGGGTTTATCTGTTCTTTTGGCAGACACATACGGAATATATTCCAACTTTTTTTTCCTCCAGTATCTGTTTTCTTCCAAATAAATGCCAGAATATAAATCCTGGTACTGAAAAAAGTATAAACTTTTTGGGATGAGTATGAAACAATGATGTGCTAAGACTATAAGGCTACAATGATATATCATACTGATGATAAAGATAATTTTTCCTATAGGAGTTATTCAGCAATAAAATCTTTTGCAGGAAGGGAATATTGAGTACAGGAGATGATATTTTTTACACATATCAAAGAAGCAGTGTTAGCCCTCTCTCAGATATGGACTGCTTGTGTTTCACCATTTTACTCAGAAATATTCTGACCTTTTGTACACACACTATCAACAGAAAAGATAGTACCAGTCAAGAAAGTAAATGCAAATCATTCATGTGGAGTGAAACACACTATTTTCTGTGTTGAAAAGCTTTTATTGGATCACCACAATATTTTGGATTAGTTACACTATGGCTCTGAAATATCAAATTATGGTGTAGCCATTTTCCCAATAAAAGGAAATAAAATAAAGAAGCACAGTGCATGAGGCTTTGGTCACTGAACTAAGCCGAGTTTTTAGAGCCAGTTCCAGTCCAGTGCAGAAAGGGAACTTCTTCACACTCTTTCATAAACTCTAGTGCAGACAACCCCTTTCATGGCACATTCCTAAGGCATAAAGGAAAATATTAATATAAACCTTTTGGTGACAGCAGTTGTGTCTGCTGCAGTAACCTCTGAAGTCAATGAAAACCCAAATGTCATGTTTTACATCTCTACATGTTTACAGAAAGTTTAGAGCAAACAGCAAAGATATTTTCATATTGCAAATAGAGTTGTTTCTATTTTAACAGCTTTAACCTTAATTAAGTGGCATTTAATGACAAAGAGATTGCAAAATTAAGCTCAGCTTCCGCAAACAAATCTACTTTTCTTGGTACTATTGCTGGCTTGTCAGAAATATTAGCCCCACCTAGTTTTCATATTATGGCCCACCAACCCTTTCAAATTTTCAAGGTAGGGGGTTTTTTTTGTGTAGAAGCAGAAGTAGCCTGGGTATTTCAGAGGTTAGGCTTCTGGCCTAAAAAACTTTGCTCTTCTGAGTCACAAAATATTTCTCTTGACCCTCTCACCCCAGTGGCCTTCAGTGGCTGCTGATGATTCACAGCCACAGGATGCATGCGACAAAGGCGACAGGATATTAAAAAAATACTTCCTTGGTCTGCAAAAGATGAGGAGTCCTCCACAACCCTGTATGAGGCATGGGGCAGACAGCAGGATGCCAGCAGAAAAGGGACCTTACCTCTCTGCCTTATGAAGAGGGTTTAATAATTAGAAAAATCTTACAGAGAAATGCAGCTATGAGGAGATGCAAAAACAAATCACCATTCCTACCTAAAGGGAGGCTTCAAGAGAGCTGGAGATGGACTTTTTGCAGGGGTGTGTAGTGACAGGACAAGGGGGAATGGCTTTAAACTGAGAGAGGGGATGTTTGGATTAGATATTAGGAACAAATTCTTTACTGTGGGGGTGGTGAGACACTGGAACAGGTTGCCCAGAGAAGTTGTGGATGCCCCATCCCTGGAAGTGTTCAAGGCCAGACTAGACAGGGCTTTGAGTAGCCTGGTGGTGTGGAATGTGTCCCTGTTCGTAACAGTGGGTTGGAACTGGATGATCTCTAAGGTTCCTTTCAACCCAAACCATTCTATGATTCTATGTATGAGAACATATAACAAAACACACTCAGAACAAGCTAACATGTAAACATGTAATGCTGCTGACTTCAAATAAGTTGCCAAAATTAGTTTGACTCCAATCTTTAACAACTTTGATGAACAAAGTGAAATCTTAATTTTAATAGCAACCCTTGCAGCTAGGGTCACTAAAATGTGTTATCTCTCCGGCTTGGCCAAGATAGGGAAAAGGAAAGAGCTGTTCCAGGGACAGCAGTACCCTCCTTGTAAAATTTTCTTCACAGTTCATGGGTTTTTGTTATTTTTAAACCTTATCCCTTCTAAGAACAATAATGTTGAGAGCAGTAACTATGCTGCCAATTTATGGCAGCTCTGCCAAAATAGTCACTTTAAAGACAAGTTGCTGTATGCAACAACATTTATTTCCTTCCAGGTGTTTTCTAAGCTTGGTTCCCTTTTTCTCCCTTTTAATTTATCTCATAATTCAAAAAATAAGCTAAAATTGATGGTCTGTTTAGACAGAAACATACTGAAGACTGTATCCTTCTGACCTTTTTCAATGGACAAGGAACATGAGCTTACCACCACCATCTTCCCATCAACAAGTCTTCTCTTTATTGTGGTCTCTTTGCCATTCCACTTCTGCACTTGCACCAATGACCCTTTCTCCAAGGTTACAACACTCTGCAAAGTCCAAGAGAAGAGTTTCCAACTGCAGTCTGAGCTTTGCAGATTAGAGTAGCAATTCACTTTACGTTCAGCAAGATATGCGCTCTTGGATAATGACATGCTCAGTAACATTATATTCAGCACTGTACTGTTTCTTCTTTCAGGGCTTTATTTGAATAGTTTGGAAAACTCAAGGTGCACTAAGGGAGTAGGTAAAATTTCTCCTGGTGCTCTTCTAGGAGATGTTCAGACCACTCAGATATCATCAGCCCCCTTACCTTGACTTTCCGGTCATCTGCTGTTGTTTCATCAAACTGCTGGCCCAGTTTGAAAGAGATGGTTGTGTTTTTGAAGGTGCTTTCAGTTCTGATGGTCACTATGTCCCCTTTCATGCTGATGATCACATCAGGCCTTGCCAGGCCACCCAGTTTCCGGGTAGCTAAACCCACTCCTAGAAATCAGAAACAAAACAATCATGACATTCTAGAAGCAAGAAACTCAGTATCCTCTCATGATTCTTCAGTGGAAGAATAGGGAAGAGTTTCTTCTCAAATTATTCAGTGCCAGATTTAGATGAAATGCTAATTCTTTAGATGAGACACTACTGAGACAGAGACAGGAATGGTAAAGTCAGCATTCAGGGGCTGAGGCAGCCCCTCACGGAGTGCACTTTCAGCAAGAAGTAAAGATATACACAATTACAGAGCTGTGCGCATTTAGCTAAGAAGAAACGTAGTTTGTTACAAATCTGCATTAATTTTGTAGAGATAGAATAGGTAGAAAAATCCAGAGGAAGAGTCTGGCTCTCATAAAAATTTGTAAAAATCCTTTTAAAAAATTCTTGGCAAGTCTGAGAATTTGTACCTTTGTTAACAGCTGCAAGCAAGAAACTGGGCACTGAATTGCTGGTATGCTGGTGCTTGTTCATTAAAACATACTGAAGACTGGGTAATTCCTAAGTTGCTATTAGCACCCCTGAAGGATCCTTGCATCTAAACCTCAGTCAAAAGTACAAGTATGAAATACGAAAAATGTCGAGGTATGAGACTTGAGAGATGCAAAGAGATTCCAGGAAAATCCCATACCAAAAGCCTTTTGTACTGCCTAGTCCCTTCCAGTCCAATTCATTATCTGCAGGTTGTGAGGCTTGGGGCAAGTAGGAATGAAGCCACTGGCGATGTATCGCTGCTTTATAAAAGCAGAAATGCGATAGCTGTAGTTAGTGCCTTTGTTAATGCTATGCCATGCTCAGATGAAAAGATCTGTAAAAAGGGGTATAAAGTTATCTGCAAAGTATAGTGCTATTTGCAGTAATTATTCCATACTAAACAATTCTGTTCAGATGTTCAGAAAAATATCTGCAGCGGGACTTTCCTCCCACATTCACCCTGGCTAATTAATTAACTGCAATTCTTTTGTTATTCAGTCTAACACTTCAAATAAAGGAAATCAGTGAATCATTTATATAGCAAAAGCAATGCAGTAGCTGACTGTCTGTGCACTTGGCATATAGGAATGAAGCCAGCATTAAAATGAAAAACAATGCTTAATTTATTACATTCCTGGCATTCTTCAGTAACAGATAGATTCATTCATAGTATTTAGACGTCTGAAACTACAGTGTCATGAGACATCAGCTCCATTATATATTGTAAATTATCATAAGTCACAAGTTAATAGCGCAATCAAGAGAAGCACAAAAAAATCTGCATCTCCATAGATTGATCTCAGGAGAGAAAAACAAATTAGATCAGTTTAGATCAGTTAGACAGAAGTAAATTTATAATAGTAATTCATCACCTACCTTTTCCAATTTAGATGCTAAAGAAAAGAAATTAAATTATGCTAGAAGAGTAGTTAAGTGCTTTTTGGACAGAAAGAAGGCACCATCTGTGAACAAAACCTCCCCAAAGGAAACTTACTAACAAAAAATCCCAAAACCAAACCCAGAACATTTCTCACCCAATTCTTTCATATAGTCATCAAAATTTTCACTGGAGACGAGTTTCCAGGTTCCCACAAATCGGTTACACATCGTACAGGCTTTGTGAGGCACTGGTCCTGCAGAGAGAGGCAGTGGCCACAAGAGCTCTTGGTGGCAGTCAGGGAGATTGTGTGCCCAACTCAGATTCAGTGGTCTCCCTTTAAAGAGGCCCGGTCCCTGTGGCAGCCGGGATGGCCAATAGGGGAGGCAGCACCAGGGCGAGACAATGTGCACCTTGTCCAGGGCAGCCGTGCCAGGACCAAGGCTCTGGGTGACGCCTGCCTTGGCTTCCTCCACTGAATACACCAGGACACGAGGGGCACGTGGGGATGGGGCAGAACACTACCACTGCCTCCGCAGAGCGGTCAGGGCACGCTGCAGTGGGGTGTCAGCAACACAGAGACAAGTACAGGAGCACTGCAACCCTATGAAAGCCAGCTCTGACTGCTCTCCCAGCGTTATTCTCCTGCTGTCACCATATAGATTAGAAATCCATAACCAGCATCTCGTCCAACTGCCTGACCAATCCAGGGCTGACCAAAATTACAGCATGTTAAGCCATTGTCCAAATGCCTCTTAAACACTGACAGGCCTGGGGCTTTGACCACATCTCTAGGAACCCTCTCTCAGTTTATGACCACTCTCTCACTAAAGTGGTTCCTAATGACAGATCTGAACCTCCCTTGACACAGCTGTGAACCATTCCTACACAGCTTATCCCTGGATACCACGGAGGAGAGATCAGCACCTTCCTCTCCACTTCCCCTCCTCAGGAAGCTGTAGAGTGTTACCAGTATTGTCACCTGTGTGCTAGTCAGATAAATCAAAGCCATGTAGATTTTGTGAAGGAACTGTCAAGAAGATGATGTACAAAGTGGTTTGTGGCTTTTTTTTTTTCACTTTCATGATCCATCCTGGAAAGGGTCTGTATTTTTTGTCATTTAAAGGCAGAACTGAGTTATACTGTTCTGTTTTCTCTCTTTGCATCAGAGAAATGATCCCAAGCTGTGGGTGCTTCCCTGCACATATCCCAGACAGGATCACAAAAAGAAGAAGAAGCCAATATGCACTGGCTTGCTTTTACAACCAGGCATATTCAGAAGATCAGTGCATCAGTGGAGATCAGCTCTTGTGCTTGGCTGGTGGACGGCATGAAAAGAGGCCAAGTTATTCTTAGCTCAAAGTCACTCAGTGAGAGATAAGAAGCTTTTCTGGCTTGGGAGGAGGGCATATTCTGTTCTCTTTTTGTCTTTCTGCACATGGGTAGTTGGTCTGCCATAAGGTAAAGGGAAGACTTAAGCCAGCACAATCATATAAGGAATTGCATTCAAATGTGTCCTGTTGCTGTCAGATTTCCTCAGGTTTCCCTGCTCCCATGAAGACATGCCACAACCTTCTTGGGTCCATTTCTTGCTTGTACTGGGGAGCCTTGAACTGGGCCCAGCATTCAGCTGTGGCCTGATCAGAGCTGAATAGAGAGGAAGGATAACCTCCCTCAACCTCCAACACTCCTAATGCAGCCCAGGACATCACTCACCCTTTGCTGCCGATGCATGTTCCTGGTTCATATTCAGCTTGGTGTACACCAGGACCTCCACAACATTTTCTGCCAAGCCAAAATTGAAAGAATGAAAAATTCGAGTTTTCAACATTCGAAAAAAGTTTGTATTTTTTTTAAAGCCCACATTTAGAACTATTGTCTTATGGTTGGTAAAAAACAGACACAAAGAACAAATCCATAAACCACATGTGTATGTGACAGGCAGGAATTTAAAGCATTGTAATTCAAGACACTTCAAACTATCTGAAACTATTTAGTGCAAGACCACATCAGATGTAATTCCGTCCTTCCCCTTCTTAGACCATCTTCCTGGAGAAAATTGTTGCTTGGTACATGTAAAGAATAGAGACTTCTTTCCAACTTGGGTGAACAATAGCTACCTGTTTGCCTTATTTGTATGATTATAATTTCTGGGTTATGGCCACCTATAAAGACTCTTCAGATCTACATTTTAACAGCAGAGACACTGGGATTTTAGGTTGTGGGACCAAATTTCTTCTGTTTAGAGTTGAAAGAATGAGATGGAAATGGTGGAGTGCCAAGGAGAGTGAAGTCTGGGTCCTGACTTGAAAGCTATCATAAGGAAGAAGGGGAACACACTGAAACACGTAAATAATAGAGTCTGAGGAGTGAAATTATTGTAGTCTTTGGTTTATATGGTGGTTGTGGAAAATAAGAAGGTCTTCAGTCACATATCTTGGTGGCATATACAAAATACTTTTAAACCCCTCCATCATAAAATCAACAGGGGAAACTGAACAGAACTTCTTTTGCTGCACAGGTCTCACTGACAGTTCAGTGAGGGGAGCAAAAGTCTGAGTCACTGAAAATAAAAACAAGGCAAAGAACTCTTTCTCCCCCACAGTGGGAAGCAGATGCTGTATCTGTAACACGTAAGAAAATGTCAGTCTTTGAAGGTGTTGTCCACACAAAACTCTTCTAAAGCAGAGATGCATAATATCACATTTTGTGTAAAGAATAGCTAGGTCTTTTATCCCATCTCTGGAAATGAGAAAACTATTCCTAAATAAAACTATCCATTATTTCTCAAGAAATAACATGAAAATACACTACCATTGCTCCTCAGGCATTCTTTGTTCTTTTATTTAATTGTCTTATCCACATAAAGAAACTTTAACAAGACAAGGCTGCTGCCTTTGGGAAATAAAAGATGATTGGGATGTTGTAAAATCAGACCCAAAGAAATTCAAGAAGAGCAAACTAGTCAGAATAGAACAGCTACATTGCAGTACCAGTAACCTTAAGAACAAAAGTAACAGAGAATTATTTATTCAGACAAAACCCCAGTCTTAAGCAGTCTGAAACAATGTTGGCATTGCTACCATCCATCTCCTTGTCACTAAGAAAAATCAGTACTTTCATTTAAAGGACCTACAGTTTAGAAAGAACAAGAGCAGGGAATTATACCTCAGTAGAAATAATTGTGGAAACCAATCTTTTCTTCAAGTTTAAAGGAGAAAAACTGTCAAGGATTTTGAGTACACATGATAAAGGAGAGCCTTGATTCCCTTTTTTTTTGCTTAGGGTTGATGTAAAACGGGGTTTGAAATCATTGAACTTGGAGGCTGTGAAGCAGCACAAGAGATAAAGGTAGAACTTGATAAAAATAGAGAACTAAAAATTCAGTGACTATTTAGAAATATAGATACTATTTAAAGAAATACAGACAGTAAATTTATGCGAATTTCTTTAAAGGAAATATGATCTGGGCAAATTCAGGGCCAAAAAAAGCCTAAATAGATTCCCAGGAGAGCAATTAAGAGAACAGAAATAGAAGGGGAGAACAGAGGTCAAAGAGGGACTTGCTGTGAGGACACCAAGGATGTTTTAGCATTGACTCTATGAAACTGAAGGATCAACTCTGAACATGGGGCCAGCAGCCTCCCTTTTCCCAGCAGCTACATTGGAGGGTGCAAATATCTTCTTGTCTCCTTAGCTGGAACATCCTACAAGACCAGAGAGGGACAGCTGGGATGGGGAAATGAGTCCAGACTGCACCGCACACACGATCAGGACACAAAAGTCCTTCAGGTTCTTTCCAGTGGAAACAAATAGTTAAAAGAAAAAGAGAAAAACAACTGAAAGGTCAATCCTCAGAATAAGCCTTTCTTCATCTTTCTCCTGAACTGCTAAAAATCTGGGTGTGAGTCGCCTTTTCCTCTTGTCATCCAAGAAACCTGTAAAGGAGTAGTGAGTGAATATGGCAAGGGGCAGACATCTCCTCCTCTCAGCATTCAATATGCCTGCTGCGATAAATCTGCTGCCCACGGGTTTGTAGGGATTTAGTGAGATATTTCTTTGGCAGAAAGGAATGCTCTGGGGTGGTTATTGATTTTTGGAGAATAGTTCAGCACCACAGAAGAAAGAGAGAGACCTGTGCTGCTCTGCAGGTAAGGACAAGGCACTGATCTGACTTTAGCTCTTAGAAATGTGTGCTCTCACCTCCATCCAGGTCTGAGAGCACACACCTTTTTTTGACAGAGAGGAATCACCTCCATTTATTCAAGCAGTCACTAGACTGCTGCCTTTTTTAGACAATAAATTTTGGCCTTCTTCAGAGAATAAATTCCAAATGTGTTCGTATTCTAAGAAAAGCATCACTAATACTTCATTATGGTGCTGCCCCTGTTCAAGTTCATAGACAGAATATCACTTTATTGAAATTTCCAAAAATTGACATTTTAAGTGTCTTGATTAATTCACAAAGTTCGAAGTCATTCACCAGGTACCAAAATAAATGGTGATGCTTTTAGAAGAGATTACCTTTTCTAAAATATTAGGCTGTGAATGTTACAACTGTAATTGCTGGCAGCATTAAGAATGCAAGTTTCCTGGAAAATAAAATCTGCTATGTGAATATCAGAATACTGGGAATTTTACATCTGGCAGAGTATTTCCACAACTTTGGATGATAGAATACATTTAACTATGGGCTGATATTTAAGGTCTATATGTAGTTTATTTAAGTGAATGTTTCTGCTTCTTACAACCATCACTTTCATGTATATTTTCTACCACCAAACTGTAGTTGTATCCTAACTCTCATAAATAATCTTGGTTTTGTTAAGTGCTAAGTAGATTTAGTACTGTATATTTGGGGTGCTCTGAAGCATTCTTCCTTCCCATATGCAACTGCTGTTCTCTAAATTGGTGAGATTTCACAAGCAATGAAGCCAAGGTTAAAACACAGGAGCTGTTTGTTCACGGCTTTTTAACATTTTCTGCAGAAAAATAAGTAGTCTTTGGAATCGCTTTTATCAGCTCGTGTAGAATGTAAAAGTCCTTCCATTTCCCTCTCTGGTTGTATAAACAGTGCGACAACTTGGGAATAATCTGAGTTATGCAGAGGAAAGTTCAAGTGTGTGAGAGGTCTCTGCTGCTAGCTGTAGGGACTCAGCACCATCACCTCTGACAGCTGACTTCAGGAATGTCAGGAATATGTGGAATTTGGTTCATAGATCTAAATCGCTCAAGATACAGTCATTTCCCCATTTAGCAGTTAAGGCATGCATTTTTATACTTATTGTCCAGTTTTCCCTAGAAATCTCGATATTTTTTTGTCCTCGATTTAAGCCCTCCCAGGTGTAGAAATCATGGCTTCTGTAGACGCAAAGTTTTGAAATAGGAGACTGGGACTATAGGCAGTAGAAGACAGTAGTTCAAAAACTAGCAGAGTTGAAAAACATGGTGTCCAAAGGGCTCTGCATCTGGAAAGGCTCATGTTCCCAAGACTGATCAAGCCTAATGAGCTCATAGAAAATTCATGTAGGTAATAAAGGAGGTTGTACCCATAGCGAAATTGTACTGGCTTTTAGTAAACCTGAATATTTTTTAAGCTATGATTCTTAATTCAAGGTTTTTTGCCTATCTAGGACAAAATGAGATGTTCAAGACAGGCACATTGACAAAATAATCACAGATGAAAGTTACAGCTGCTATAATTTCACACTTGAGGTGGAAAAGGACAAGATCAAGCTGCTTCAAATGGTCCCTGGGTTTAAAATTGTCTGCATTTGTGCACAGAGGAGGTGCCTGGTACCCTGCTCATGTTTGGAAGCCAACACTGGGCATCCACAGATCATCCTCCTCCCCGCCCCAGGAACAACAACCTCTGCTTGAAGGCGAGAAGAGCAGCCCCGTTATTGCCCTGGCTGTGCACAGACCCCTTGCAGGGGGTAGCCCACGCGCAGCCCTCACCAGAGGATGTTTCTGTGTTCAGGTGTGCATCTGCCGCTGTCACACAAGTGCCACGCACTGGGCTGGCTCCGGGGGAGATGGGTCACGTTGGCTGAGTGTGGTACTGGCTCCACACAGGGCTTTCCTGCACAGCACCCCTTCCCACACTGCATTCCCCCCAAGCCCCTTTCTGACAAACCCCAGCATAAGCACACATTGTAGAAAGCTGAACATTTTATTGAATAGGCACAACAAATTAGACTAAGTGCGTGTAACTGCTTTGGGATATATCTCAAAAAAGTACAGTTCTCTTTAAAACAGATTTGTGGAGCTCTTCTCCTTTGGTTAAGTTGTTTTAGTCCAGCTTTAAGCGTTAGTCCTGTGTGAAGGTGGCTTCTTCATGCTTTTTCGTAAACTCTTTTGCAGGAAACGTTATTCATGGTGCATTCCTGGAAAGAAAAGATAATTCAATCAGCTTTTATCTCTCACTAAATATTTGTTAGTCAGAAGGTAGAGAATTACTTATCTATTGGGAACCAGTTTAAGAAACATTTGCATTTCTCCTCCTCTAAAGCCAATTGCCAAAAGAATGAAACTCAAGTTTTGAGAGCTTCAGCAACAAAAGTCTGAAAAATAAGCACAGGAGTGAAAGACTTTTCAAGAACTGGTCCAGCGACCCCCAAGAGATTTCTAATCTTTTCTTAAAAATCTCTAAAGAAGGCTCCTAGGACTTCTATGGAGGCTGACTAGACCCAGGAGTCAGACATTAACCTGTTCTTCTTTCATCTTTTGCAGCTGTGGGTTGTCTTCTTCACACACGTGTGCACACAACATGCACACACAGAGAGCTTTCAGACTTGCAGCTGCTAGTGTCAGCCTCTGCATGTTAGGCTCTGTCCTCATCTATTTTTCTGTTAGACCAAACTCTGTTTTGTTCAATCTTTCTTAATGAAGTTGTTATTAAAAACTATTTCTCTTTATTCTCCTCTGGTCTCTATCCAAAGAAATTTAAATATGGACACATTATTTTTCCCTAGGGGAGGGCAGAACTCTTCAGGAATTTTGTGTATGTGTATAGTTTTGCAGCATGTAGGAATCTCAGCTGCCTTTTATGGACATTTAGTCCTGTCCCAGATTCTTCAAAGTGTGTTTTCTAAAACTGTAAAGCAGAACTGGGAAGCCCCAGACTGTAGGTGGGCCTTACTGTCACCAACTCAAGCACAAGAGTCTCTGACCAGATAAAACCAACCAACAGAGCTTGGACACATGTTTCCTTGCTCCAACATCATATTATTAACATAGTTGTTGGTAGTGCATAGCAGGATTCCCACAGATGGCTGTTAAGCCTCTGGTGAAGATGAACAGGAGTATTCTGCATCAGCCTAGAGTGGATGTATTTAATGTGGTCTTTGCTAATGTTTCCTCTATAGTGTCCAGGACTCAGAGATTCAGATATATAAAAGTTTCCCTCATAGGGATGTTATGTTTTTCTTCCTACACTTTCCTAACCATGTCTTGCTATGGAGAACAGGCACCTCCATACCATTCTGTAAGTTTATCAGCTTTTCAGTTTTAACTTACACTCTAGACTCAATCAGAGAGATTTCTCACCAAGTGCACAGAGCCCTTTCAGATGCTTTCCCTCCCTGTGTTTGAATCCAAAGTCATACATCAGCCAAACATGAATTCTGCACACTGAATTCAGTGATTAAGTAAAAAAAATTAACTTACCACCACCAGGTTCCCATCCACCACTTTTCTCTTTATGATAGTCTCTTTTCCGTCCCACTTCTGCACCTGGTTCAGCACACCGTTGTCTAGGGTTATGACATTCTACCAAAGCAAAAAAACAAAGTGTGTCTGTTTCATCAGGGTGCTCTGGTCTCAGGAGAAGGCTCTCCAGGTCCAAACAGCACCAAGCACAAAGCACCCAGAACAGTCTTACCTGTGGAGGCAGCATTTCTGCACCGAATGTCAAAATCACAACTCTGCCCTGCTGCTCCCACATCCCTTTTGAGAGATGTATTTGCAAAATGCCATTTCTGGACTCACCTTTGTTTTTCTGTCATCTGCTGTGGTCTCATCAAACTCTTTACCCAGCGTGAAAGAGATCTCTGTATTTTTGAAGGTACTTTCTGTTTTGATGGTCATCACACCATCACTGATGCTGATAGTTACGCTAGGCTTGGCCACACCAGCCATCTTCCTGGTAGCAAACCCCACACCTGTAAATAAGATAGGGCATTATGAAATTTTTATCTCTCCTCAATCTTTTTCTATTATATGTTGGAAAAAAAACCCCTCAGTGCTTTTCCCCCTACTGCTTTCTGAGTGTTATTAATCCTACGTTACAGAGATTCTTTTGTAAAATCTCACTTGGTACTGCTATGGACCAAGCTGGGTGGGTTGATGTAAGGAAATTCTCTACCCTCTCATTGTCAAAATAGTAAAAGCAATATTTTGAAGACTGAAATTATTTTAATGTCAGATATTTGCACATAGACTTGTTCAGAATAATTTTCATAGTTTGTACTCTAACTTGTATGCTTATTGTGTCTAAATGTAAATAAGCAGAAATATATGACAGTTCTGAGGCACAAAAGCAACAAAACAAACAAACAAGGAAAAAAAAGCAAGCACTTTTTATATTTACAAGTGGGTAGGTTGAATATAAGGAAATGATTAAGAAAGAGCTGGCAATGGTTATGTCCTGAGTAAAATCTGGAGTAAAGATTAAGAGTGCAAGAGTTTCACTCCTTGAAAGCTGTCAGGGCAAGTCACAGTGAGTATTTTACCCCTAAACTGCAAATAACTCCCCAGCTTTTTAGCATGTACTAATTGAACCTGTGCAAGTTATCCCCTGCTTCCTCCACACTAACAGAACGTTGAACCCTTTTAAATCCCAATTTTAATTTTAAGCAAGTCCACACCTTTAGAGAAAAGAGTTAGACATCAAATCTTTGCAAGTATCTGCATGAATCCATGCAGTTGTCTTTGCTAATATTCACTGGAGGCAGCTACAGAGTTTCATTCAATATAGTAGCCATGGAAATTAACTGGTGTCCTAATCCAGTAGCATTTTAAAGTTGTTTAGGTGTGTTGCTTATGGACATAAGGAAACTTGCTGCTTTCTAGCATCGCACTGATCTGCATGTCCAAGGATAAAAGCTAATTCACACTAAATATTGCAGTGATGTGTTTTGCTTCCATTTATAATGCTACTAATAAGGCATGCCTAGACTTGGCTTACCTGAAATTATTCCTATCAATCAAAGTTTTTCTGCTTTATAGGAATTTAACACTAGTAATTGAAACAGACGAGTTCTCCAGTTTAAGACCACCTGATCAAAATAGTGGATTCAACCTCCCTTGATAAACAACACAGCCAGAAAAAGCAAGTAAAGAGTAAAGTTCAAAATTGGCATTCCTTCCCTGTTCCATATACAAGAAGTTGAAATAACAATTCTCACCCAGTTCTTTCATATAGTCCTCAAAGTTTTCACTAGAAAGGAGCTTCCAGGTGCCCACGAACTGGTCGCACATTTTGTCAGGCTAGAAAGATGTCTTCCACAGGTTCAAACAGAAATGCAGGACAGGAGACTATTATGAGCTCCAGGAGAAGAGTACTTATCTTTAAAAAGGAGCCATGGCCACATGATGGTCTGGGATGACCAATGAAGAGGGAGTCCCAGTGCCCAATGTTTTTCTTCCTCCCCTACCCCTCCTTTGCCAGTAGGTCATAGTGCTATTATTCATATGCCCTTACTAGCACAAAGATCACTGTCATGTTTTTTTTTAATTATTTTTTGTCATTAAAGAACACTCTACCTTAAAGGCAAATAAGTAAATCAAATTACCTTTCAGAATAAAAAAGTAGGCTTGATCTCAACCCCCAGAGAAAAATTAATGTTCTCTCCCATACTCTTTCAGTTCAGTCCACTATGTGAAATGGACACAGCTCAATTCCTAGACTTTCAGACTCAAAAGGCTCATTGGGATCATTTAGTTTGCTTTCAGCACGCCTGCAATCAGAAATTTCCTCTAGAGAAATACAGAATTACAGGAAGAAGTGGATTTGGAGCACAAAGAGAGAATGCTGGAGTTATAGAAGGCTAAGGCAATAAAATTGTTTCCTTGATTGGGGTCTCCTTGTCCTTGCACCACCTAAATCAATTGAAGAATAGGTCTGTAATACGCTTTTATGTAATGTAGAGGGGATATGGGGTTCTGTGAGAAGAAAAATAATGAAACAGAGGATTTCTCTCCCTTTTACTCCCATGCTTTCTGAAGAACTATGTCTCAATGACTAGCATTTTGAGTAGTTATGGCATAAAGCTAGGCTCTAGTATTGACTCACCAAAAGGTCCCTGGACACTTAATTTCTTTTCTGTTTGTGCTGTTAGGGCATCAATTTGTTTGAGTCAAGTTGTGTACAGGCCTGACATAATGGGTCCATCTTGACTGATCCTCTAAACCCTGTCACACTCCAGTTCACAAAAAACTATCAGAAAGCAGTCTAGAAAGTTCTTAGACCTTCCTTTGTCTGTAATGTGGTATTCCAATGGCAAAAAGCAGCTAATAAGTGCATAGTCCAGCCCCTGCAATTCTCTTTATGTGGATTTCCAGGAATTACTCTGCTGGTTGCTAGACATCAAGTATTGTGGACCACATATTTTTCTACCTGTTGTCTTTGTAAGTAACAATGCTAAAGAAGAGTTATTCATATAGGATTGCAAGATCTTAGGGATATTTGTAAGGGAAGGGAAGTGAGGAGGTCTCCAGTGCATCCTTCCACTCAGGCAGGGTCACCTCTGAGCCCACATCAGGCTGCTTAGAGCTGTGCCCTTTTGTGAATCAGAAAACTCCAAGGATGCAGCCAGCAGTTTCCCTGGGCAACACACACCCCTGCCCAGCCGTGCCAAGGGGGAAAGGGTCTCCTTATCTTCTCTCAGAACCTCTCTACTTTCAGCTTTTATTCATAATTTCTCATCTCCCCACCAGTCACTGCCTGGCTCCAACTCCTTGGTCACTTTCCCACAGGTGTGGAGGGCTGTTTGTAAGCACTCCCAAAGCTCAGCCAGGATGAACCACTTCAGTCTCACAGCCTCTTCTCACAGAGCAAGTGCTCCAGACCCTGAAGGATCCTGTGGGTCCTCTGTTGAACGCACTCCAAAACTGGATGGTACTCTGGATACAGCCTGATGAGTGCTGAGATAAGGGGAATAATCACTTCCATCAACCTACTGGCTGTACTTCTGAACATACAGCCCAGGACGTTTTTGACCTTTCTGCTGCCAGGTCTCAGCTCATTGCCCACCAGGACCCTGAGGGCCTTTTCTGCAGAGCTTCTCTCTAGGCAGTGTGTCCCCAGCCTGGATTGCTCTGAGAGCTGAGAATGTTTGTACATGTATAATTAGTATTGTTTGTACATGTATAATTAGTTACCCCCTTGTGCCTTTAAGATGTCAGTCTATGGGGACTGGAATAGCTAATCTTAGATTTGGCCTATTCTTTTTTAATATTTTTTGCATATTCACTGACTTTGGCTTCATCTCAAAATAAATAAAACTATATTCTAACTATGAAGTGGCTGGTGCCTTTCCTGGTTGGTTTTCTCAGAGTGTCAAATGTTCAAGTGTTCTTTAAAAGGAAATTCTGAGGGTCCCTCAAGTTTGTGTCATTATCTTGAGGTATTTTTACTTCAGATTATTGGCTTGAGAAACTCTGTACTGTGCGTGAGCAGATGGTAGGAACATAAAAACTCAAATCCAGCAATTAAATAATGACAACTGAAAGTACCAGGTGAGAATTGCTGCAGTGGCCCAGACAGGAAGGCTGCGATGTGGATGAAATCAGTTCCTGTTCATACTTTTCTTGCCTTTTGGGAACTATTCTGTGTGTGGCTTACTACAACCAGCATTCATTTCTTCGGAGGGAAAACAGGGCTTTTATATTCAAAACTACAGTCTGGGAGAGGCAATTGGCCTTCCTTTGGTGTTAACAGCTGTCTGCAATGCTTGGGATATTGGAAGAGTTTTTGGGGAGAGTCGAAGCACCCTTCTGTGCAAATCAATTTGGAGCAGACAAGTGCACCCTCCCCAGGCAGTCAATTACTTGCACTTATTTAAAGTGAATCTGAGCTATTTGTAGATATCTTGCAAACGTGATGACTCAAAAATGCAAGAAGAAAGCCAGCTTGTGGCTTGACTTGCATGTTTACTTCAAAGCAAGAAGCTCTCTGGGAGCACACTTTTGGCTCTCTGCTGGAAAGTATCCTACCAATGGTATCCTTTCCCTCAGGAGAGACTTCCAGTAACAAGAGATAAACTTGTGGCACTGATGTCATCTAATACAAATCATGCCTGCTCTCTGGGGCAAATGCATACAGCCTGCTGATAAAGACTGGAGTTTTCAATGGCCTTGAAGAAATCAGTGAGGCTTCTGAGCCTAGAGGTTTAAGCAAGTGATTCATGTCACTTGCAGAAGTGTCTTGACAGCAAGAACTGGGCAATCTGGCTAAACAGACCTGTAGTTATTGACACTGATGTGATCTAATACCATCAAAAACAAGGGCATCCTCGAAAGTGTAGAAACCTCCTTCAAAATAAGCAGAAATTTTGAAGAAACCACAGCAGGTAAGAGGTAAACCAAGAAAAGGAAGCTGGTGAGGGTCCAGTACAGGAAAAGCTGACAAAGAATATTCATCTCTTAATCCTGATATGAACTGAGGCAGCTCCAGTCTGCAAATAACAATGATGCACTGTCTGCAATGTGGTCTTGGGGTGCTGTGACATTTGAGGAAAATTCCTGACACAGGATATGTAGGAGTGATCACAGATCAAAGAATTCTGTGGTTCTATGAAGTGGAATAGCAAAGCAGGAGTTGTGCAGGGGAAATCAGTAGATGGGAAGGTAGCAATGATGAGTTAAATCTTGCTCTGTGAGTCAGACCAAACGTGGAGATCTACTTGAGATAAACTGCTCTTTACAAAAATAAGCACAATAGTAACCTCCCTTTGGCTCTTTCGGGCTTGCAGGAGCAATGACGCTCTTCCACTAGAGTATGTGAAAAAGAGGATGTTTATTCCTGCAGTGAAGATCTGCCACTTGGGGGACCTTTCGATTGAGCATTGTGCTAAACCTTCCCTGGCACTTTGTGTAAGTATAGAATTGTCAAAGTAAAAACAAGTCTTACTCTCGAATGGGAAAACCTCCGTTAACAGTTATGACTGCTTAAATGGAGGCTTCTTTCTCGAGTTCCTCCTTGCCCCAGAAGGGTAACAGAGTACAACTCCTTCAAGTGCTCTGGCTATCAAACCGGTGACTACCAATGAGCAGCAGTGTATTGTGCTTACGCATTTGTCTCACTCTTTGAATCAAAAATCGGCATGAGAAGACATCCGTAGTCAATTCCACACCTGACGACACTGACAATGACTTCTGTCGAACACTTCCTTAAAAGGAATGTGGCCGCTGTATGGGGTTATTACTGGCACAGGTGGCAATAGTCATAGTAAGAAGAAATATGTGTCCCTAGCAAAGCTGTAAAAATGGAGATTTTTCCTCATGCAGGGAGGGAACTGTGGCTTTGATGCAAGATTCTTGTTTAGGCACAATAACACCTCTTGAGAAGATGGACTATAATAGGCCTCATGTTAGGAAGGAGGGACCATATCACACTGTGTGGTACTTCTGCAACTTAGACAAAGCAAAAACCTTTCTTAATGCTTGTCTGGCTGGGTACCAGACTGGGGCTTTGTTCTAAGGCCCCAGGGTAGCTACAAGAAAGGTGATCTAATGCTGGAGCAGACAGGAACAGGTAAAGGAATGCTATTTCTGCTCACAAAGTTGCTACTTTCATTTATGATTAACATTTGAAACAGGTGAATTGCCTTGAACTTCTGCTTAGTCAGGAAAAGGTGTAACTAAAGCTTTAGTACTCATAATGTGACACACTGACTTTACAAAATACTGGCTTCAGTTGGTTTGAAAGTTCAAGAGGCCAGCTGGTTTTCAGTGGTATTTTTCTCTCTCTTGGAAAAGGAGGTGAGCAGGAGAAACAGCAGGTCCTTTTTCCTGTGCTCAGTCCCCAGCACCAAACTGATGCTCCCCCATTTGTGATTGTGGCTTCAGGCCTCACTCAGAACTGAGGGTACTATCGCGAATGGTCACTTTGTTGAAGGAGTCAGATTTGCCAGCAACAAGAGATCTGCTGTTTCCTTGGGTATTGGCACCACTCTACCCAGCCACACTGCTGGGCTGTGACATTTGGAGACCTCAGGCTGGTGTGCCCCAGCACCCGATTTTTTACTTTTCATGATTCTGCGTTCTTTTATTTCCTCCTGAACTTTAGCCCAACCAGTGAGTCTCCACACCCTTAAACAGGTTTCCAATATCCGAAAGCAGGACCATGAAAATTAAAACATTTAAAAGGTGTTTCTGAAACACTAAGCTAAGTTTGTGGTAAAGCTTTTAAGAACAGAAATGAAATCTCATAACTCTGAGGCACAGTAAGATCACGCCCCAGACAAAACCCAGTGGTTGACTCCATTAACTTGCAATTAAAATATGCAAAACTACATTTTCTGAACTTGCTTTAAAGATGAAGAAAAAATGCATATATGTCCGGAGAGAACAGCAAGCCTCTGGACCCTTCCTTTCTCCCGAGGGACAGCTGAGATTCTGGCTTTTCTCAGCATGTGGCATGTCAATAATATATGCTCTCAAACATCCGTGGCTCATACCAGGTGACTGCTGTTCCTGAGGAAAACCTGGACTTCTCATACTCTTCTCTAAAATATATGTCCCTCATTCCTGGAGCAAGGCAGCTGGCAGTGTGAATGCTATGAATTGCAGGGAGTGAGTTAAAAAGAATATCAGAATATCAGAAAAGTAAGAAAGGAGGAGTGTTTGCATATTGGGTTTGTTGCTTTATTTCAATGCAAGGAGAAGAAATACAGGTATACTACTTCCTACAGGCATGCAGGTGATGGGATTCCAGAACATAACGTGGACATTTCTGTATAAGAATATTCAAAATGTCAGAGTTCCACCTCGTATATCCCATATTCAGCAACTGCCATAGTGGGATTTGTGATAAATGGAACTTCATGACTTACGAAGGTTTATATGAGAGAAGATCTTGATTTGCTGGCTATAATGTAGGCACTGCAGGTGCTTCATCTTTGTAACTACCTATGGATTTCCCTGATCTAAAGAACAAGTTTAAGGTTGTCTAAAGTTTCTGATGTTCAAATCTGTCCGACTTCTTTGTACATATGGTACAAGTCTTGCATCTATCATCTGGACTTCCCCTCTTGAGGGTGTATGATGAAAGTCGGCCTTTTTCTGAATCCTGCTTTGTCTTGACCATGGACTTACCTCAGAGCACATTGCAGTTCTTCCCCTCTACCTTCCCCCCACCTCACAAAGAAAAAGGTGCTTTTCTTTTCTTACTTCTTTATCCCTAAATGTCACTCTAAATTTAGGTATTGCAGCAGAGTTGCAAATGAGGAAAGTGGTGTGTTTCCCAAAGCACTTTTGGGTTTCTTCTAGCAATTTGAAGACTTGCTAGAAAACTAGACTTGCTAACACTACTCTGAAAATCCCTTTGTAGTCCTTCCCCAGATGCTCTTCTGAATTATCCCAGATCATCCAGCTGAAACCCTCTCTTGAAGCCTCCGTCTGAACAAAGCAATAAGACTATTGGTTATATCTAGTTTGGGACTGCCCAAGAGGACTCCACCCCAGCTCTGCCTTGTTACTGCAGCTCATACAATACCTGTCTTATTTCCATACAGATCTGCATTTAGAAACCTTCCACTGTTTTGTTTGTTTCTTGTTAAACATTTTTTATCAAGCTGAGGAAAAAAAAATCTTCAGATAGGGATGAGAGACTAGTGCATATTGGTAACATGTAATATCTTGTAAACTGAAGCTATTCCAGTCAGTGGTTGTCCTCTTAACAGCCGCCCTCTTTTGAAGCAAGAGCCCTTCCAGAATGTCACTTGTTTCTAAGACAGCAAAGAAAGAACAAAGTGTAAGAGCAATATTTCAGCAAAACTAAAAAACCCTGTACAAAACATCTAAGCTCTGCTGAACCTGCACTCTGGGTAAAACATATATGGGTTTGGCAGCCTTGTTTATGCATGTCTTCTTTCTGCATGCTGCAGTTTCTGGCTTCCTGTGCTTTCAATCTGACAGCTTGCTCTGAAACTTTCAGTGAACTCCTACTTGCCAGAAAGCTATCTGTTTTTAAAGATGCATTTGAATCACAACCAAAGACCTAGTGCTCTATGTAAAGGAAAGTAAAAAAAAAATCCAAGTATGAAATGCCCTTCAGAGTGAAGCCTTCCAGAGCCCTCTGCCTGCAGCGTGGAGGAGCTGGTGGGTGTGATGGCTGGCAGCTCTCTGGCTCTCTACAGCAGATCCCTAACCCTCTGCAGCTGACTGCTGCCCCCGGGCGCTGCCAGCTGGAGGGAGGGAGAAGGAGCCAGCAGCTCCTGCCCAGCCACTGACCTTGCCTGGGCCAGTGGCCTCTTGCAGCTGCCTTCACTGCAGCCTCGCTGCTGGATTTCACTGTCACTGACAACCTTGTTTCGTCTCATCTTGTACCAGATATAATGGATTGGGAATCAAAAGGATCTCCGAGGAAAGAAATGCTAAGGTTTTCCAAAGCAATCCATCATTCCTGCCCTTCCTGCTCTGGACAGCTGTCTTGCCAGGAACTAGTCAATGTTGTTTGCGTTTGACATGTAAAAAACTCACATCACATCGCCAATATGGGAGTGTCTGTAAAATGCATTGCTTAATGTAAGGTTGATGCCATGATGATTTTTTGCCTTTTCTTTTATATCCCTTTTATACCTTTTTATAACTTCTGTATTCTTAGTGGTTTTTAGCCTACATTCTTGGACTTGTTTGTCAGGCTAGGAGACTAAATATTTTAGAAGCTTCGTAGTTAGGGATCAGTGTGCCACAGACACCAAGGTCCTCTCCAGAACACATTTTGTAAACTAAGATAGAACCATCCAGGAGAAGGTTCCTTGGGGAGGGGGGCTCACTCGAGCCTCTCATTGGGGAATCTTTGATAGATATGCTAATTAGTAAGACCTATAATGTGATATCCGATCTATCGTGGGTGTGCAATGCGGTGTGCATTTCGGTGCATTCTACCTGGACATAGTGCACCTAAGGATCCTTAAAATAAATACCAAGGTAAAATCCCTTTTTCCCTTCTAACCGTGTTTGATTCTTGATTTCAAGACCAGGAAAAGGCGTCAAGGTAGTAATCCAGATCCATGTTTAAGATGCTGTGGAGGGACTGGAAGCACAGGACAGCTTGCACAGGGAAGGTGGAGTTTGCCACCCTATGTGCTGCATCCCTCCCAACACCATCTTCAGCAGATGTGGGCAAGGAATGTCCCTACGGCTCTTTTGCCCAAATCCCTAACTATACTCAAGCCCTATTTTTGGTACACAGAGTCTTTAAATCTGCTATCCCGAAGACCAAAAATTACTTTAAAATGCTCTCTGCCTTCTACTTTTTCCCCTCTGGAGGATTCCATCACAGCTGGTAGGTATGACAAATTGTAGGTCTCTATTGGAGATGCATGGCATGAGGCTAGGTGTATGCTCTTTTTTAACAGGTACTGTTTCTTCGTCAGCCCCTGCAGTTATAGGTTCCTCATTCTCTGATATCATTTTAGTCTTGTGGACAAATTATTTAAGCTAACATAACTTAATTGCTTTTATGGTCTGATATGGCTTTAGGTTGTACATATCTCTGTTCTAACAGTATTTTCTGCATTAGCATTGTTAATGTAGCTTCTCATAAGCCAGTACTTACTTGCTAAAATTGTATTGAATTATCTGAAAATATCTTCTGTCATTTTTAATTTAGTGCCTGGCTTATTGCTCCTTCAAACTGCTCACCCAATTAAGGCATGACTGTGCCCAGTCATTGGCACAGTCCCCAAGTCTTCTGTGAAGAAGCCCCCTGCCCACAAAAGCTGATACACTGAGTGTGCTAGTGGGAGGTGGGGTATGCAGGCTTGAATTCCCTCAGCCTGAAGTGGCTACTGGAGCTACATCTCCTGATACTCAGAGTGTGGGAGAGAGGGAAGTTTTTTTCAGCTGTTTTGGTTACTTATAGTTGTTATATAGTTCTTCCTCTGCCTATATAACAGCTCACAGAATCACAGATCACAGAATCATTTAGGCTGGAAAAGACCTCCAAGATCATTGAGTCCAACCTTTCAGCTCCACTTAGAGCATAGCACTAAGTGCCATGTCCAGTTGTTTCTTGAACATTTTTCCAGGGATGTTGACTCCACCATCTCCCTGGGCAGTCCATTCCAATGTTTATCAACCTTTTCTGTGAATAAAATTTTCCTGATGTCCAAGCTGAACCTCTCCTGGTGCAGACTGAGGCTACGTTCACTTGTCCAGTCACCAGCTGCCTGGGAGAAGAGACTGACCCCCACCTTGCCACAGCCTCCTTCCAGGTACTTGTAGAGGGTGATAAGGTCACCCCTGAGCCTCCTTTTCTCCAGGCTAAACACCCCCAGCTCCCTCAGCTGCTCCTCATAGGACTTGTGCTCCAGCCCCTTCCCCAGCTCCATTGCCCTTCTCTGGACATGCTCCAGCACCTCAGTGTCCTTGCTGTGAGGGGCCCAAAATTGAACACAGTACTTGAGGTGTGGCCTCACCACTGCCCAGTACAGGGAGACAGCCACTGCCCTGATCTTGCTGGCCACACTATTGCTGATACAGACAATTGGCCTTCTTGGCCACCTGGGCACTGCTGGCTCACGTTCAGCTGCTGTTGATCAGCACCCCCAGGTCCTTTTCCACTGGACTGCTTTCCTGGCGTTTTTCCCCCAGCCTATAATGCTACACAGGGTTGTTGTAACCCATGTGCAACACCTGGCATTTTACCTTGTTGAACCTCGTACCACTGGCCTCAGTCCATCAATCCAAGTTCAGGCTAACACTGAATTTTTAGCTGCAAACCTAGCAGATTACATGGTTTGGTTCCTTGATTACCATGATATCTACTTAGGCTGAACTTTTTTTGTCTTTAGAAAGGATGAGAGATCACTTTTACTATCTCACCCCCTATAGAAATAGACATTTTCTGAAGTGGAAACAGCATTATATCCTTCTTGTCTTGCCTAACAACTATTTCTCAGACAACAAGGTGTTAAGCATTTAGTCCCATTAGCAGCAAAAGAACTTGGCTGCAAAACACAACGTTGGAGAGTCAAGCTGAGAGGGTTATTTGCCAGTTCCAGCAAGTGTCTAGTAGGATAATGATCAGACTTACACCACCAGCTGCTAGTCAGAAGACGTGCAGTTTGGGACAGTACTGAAGCTACTGTGTCTTGCAGACCATACTGACACATCTAAGAAAACTCCTACCACCTCTCTGATTCTGTAGGGTAAGCGGAGGCACACAGCTGCCATGTGCTTGGAAGTGCTTAGCTGCAACTATATCCAAAGTAGTCCAGGTCAACATACTGGCTCGTTCTTGGGTGAGCATGGCTCTCTATAACCAAACAACTCAAATTGGTTGGCACCACAAAAGCACTCTGTGCCTAATATGGTCTAATTTAGCTGCATAACATCTTCTGCTCTGTGAAGCAGAAAATATTGGAGACTGCTTTCTCAACTGGTACAGCAAATTACCCACATGTTTCCTGAACATTTGCTGGTACAGAACCTGACTATGGTAACTGTTTTAAAAAAAAATCTTTCAGTTTGGTAGCCAGTTCTAGGATCAAAGCAGAAGAGGCTGAACTCAGTATCCTGACTGGCACTTGAAAGTGCTGTTCACAGAATCACAGAATACCCTGAGTTGAAAGGTACCCACAAGGATCATTGAGTCCAGCTCCTGGCCCTGCACAGGACCATCTCCAAGAGCCACATCATGTGCCTGAGAGCATTGGCCAAACACTACTTGAACTGTGTCAGGCTTGAGGCTGTGACCACTTCCCTGGGGAGCCTCTTCCGGTGCCCAACCACCCTCTGGGTGAAGAAGTTTTTTCTAATATCCAACCTAAACCTCCCCTGACACAGCTTCAGGCCATTCCCTCAGCTCCTGTCACTAGTCACCAGATAGAAGAGATCAGTGCCTGTCCCTCCTCTTCCCTTCACAAGGAACTTGTACACTGCAATGAGATCTCCCCTCAGTCTCCTCCGGGCTGAACAGACCAAGTGACCTCAGCCACTCCTCCTTTGGCTTCCCCTCCAGACCCTTCACCATCTTTGTTGCTCTCCTTTGGATGCTGTCTAATACCATACTGCTTTTTTCTTATATTGGTGTGCCCAAAACTGCACACAGTATTCAAGGTGAGGCCGCCCCAGTGCAGAGCAGAGCAGGACAATCCCCTTCCTTGTCTGACTGGCGATGCTGTGCCTGATGCACCCCAGGACACAGATGACCCTCCTGCTTCAAAGTTATTGGAATTAGACTGTAAGTAAAGTCTTATCCAGAGGGGACCTGTATCTTTCATACATAGTTGGGCAATGTGGAATCTAGATTAAAATTCCTACATTCATAATCAACCCGAATAAGTTAGAAGAGGTGACCTTTGGATTCACATTTACTTAAGTTGAAATTTGTAAGATTCCGTCACTTTCTAGTGTATATGACAAAACCCAGTGTATTAAATATATCAATACTTCAGGTTATCAGAGCATTATTTTAAAGTTATATAATTAACACCATCTTGATTAGTTTCTACTTAAGTGTTCAAGAAAAAATGTGGATGTGGCACTTGGGGACATGATTTATTGGTGAACATGGTGGTGCTGAGTTAACACTTGGTCTTGATGATGTTACATGTCTTTTCCAACCTTAATGATTCTATGATTCTATGATTCTACTTGTACCATATTTCTATTATGAAGATAAATGCAAGATTATTAACATTGCATACTATAAGAACAATTTAATTCTAAAAAGGTCATTTGATGTTATATTGGACATAAACAGAGTCTAGGTCTGCAAGCACACATACCAGGATAATTCCAGATTAAAGGTTTGCTTAACATGTAAGAAGAGAAAATGACTTTTACTTACTTGAGTCTGCAGTGATGTCAGCCAGCTGAAGTCTGCAAATTGAATATTGCTTGAATGAGTGAAATAATCTGTGGAAATACCTTACTGAGTGCTCTTGTGCAACAGCCACCAAGAGCTGTTACCAACTACATAATTCAGTCTTCATACTGAAGTGGCACTTTTTCTATTCATTCTGGGAGAGTGTCAAGTGCAACCAGAATACTTCAATCTCAGATTTCTCTCTAGTGCATTTCAGAGGCCAGCAGATCTGCCTCCTGCCTCACCTTTCCTCTTATCTTCAAATTTGATTGTATTGTTCAAAGCAACATGTTTGAACAGGAAAAGTTATGTTGGACATTGATAGAAAATATCAAATCTGAAGATTGAACTAAATCTCTTCGGATTGTTTGAATTTGTACTAATCAAGGTCACAATGACTCAAATCTCTGTGGCTGAATGGCCAAATTTTCAGTCTGTTTTTAGGCAAGAGGATGGTCTGTCTTTGGGCAACCTGGGGTAAATTAATACCTAACCTGACTTCTGCAGAAAGCATGTCCCTCGCACTTCAAAACCTACTTTCTGCTGCCTGTCATGCTACACTACTAATGAGCCTCTTTGGAGAGCAGAAAGTACACAAGATTCTTTCTCTTCTCCTTTTCTTTCCTGTATTCCACAAAGCAGGCAGATAAAACCTTTCTCTTCTGAAAAAAAAGAACAGTTGTTGAGCTTGAGATGTGTCTGTCTGTGATAATCTGCGACCTGCTTCACGGTGTGAACAAGAGGGCCAGAGTGCTGCCAGGAACCAGAGTGCTCAGAGAGGAAAGTGCCTCTCTTTCTCCTAGATTAGGGCTTGTTAATGCCATCAAGATGAATGGAAAGGCAGGCACTGATTCCGGAGAGCTACATCAATGAGATGGATGAAAACGGAGTTAATTGTTTCTCAATCAAGAAAAGGCAAAGGCAAAACAGAAGAGAATCATTGCACTATTTATTCCTCTCTATGTATATTAGTAACTTTTCACACTATAAAGTTTCTTATACTTTTTAAAGTTGCTTACGCTTCCTAGTCTTCAAACTCAAGCTCTTGCATTTTGAAGCCTTTGTCTTTGCTGCCTCTCCTCAGATCCAGATATTCACATCTCTCTTTCTAGTATTGGTGATTCTTTTTCTCCCTTCATGTGCCTATCAAGCGAGGAACCTAATTGGGTGAACATATAAAGGCGGATAAAGGCAAGGCAAGGCTCCTGAACTTTCTTATTTTTTTTCTTAATGGAATGGTAAAATTAAGCCTTTTACAAATTTGGTATAACATTTCCTTTAAAATCAAATAACTTTATTCCTTTTCCTGACTCCATAGAATTCTTTTAGTATAGGTTAGGAAGCAGCAACTTCCCTTCTCAGGAAAAACCTGAAAATCGGGTTAGGTTTCTGAGGCATGAGAGTAAAAGAAATGTCACAGATTTGTTCATCTCACCAAGGAGTGAAGCAAGTACAGGGTGGAAGGTGTTTCCAGCTATAGGGACCAAGCAAATCACTCACACCTTTGTTCCTTCCCTGAAAAGCTGTTTCTAAAGCACAAGAAAGAATGTTCTTACTCCTTACATTTTATAATGCAATGATTTTTGGGGATTATCCAGGGATTTACTTCAAAGCAGCATTTAGTTTCTGGCATCTGGAAAAGATGAGCTTCTTGCTTGTGTCTAACATTCTTACTGGAAGCTCCGTGCTGTGATATTGCTGCAATAAACCAGCATGTATAAAAGAGTCTCATGATCAAATTAAACTCCAAGATCTATCCCCAAGAATATTTGGACTTTTTAAGTAATCCGTTTCTCAAAACACGGAAATAAATGTCACTCTAAGTCATCTATTTCTGCGTGTCCCAGTATCAGAGTAGGAGCATGTACCTGCAAACCAGGAGTTGTTGGCTTGGATTTTCAGCTTCAGCTGGGATAATTAAAGGCAGATAACTTTAATTCAGTTGCAAGGTTGTAATTTGGTGAGCTGTGGTATAGGCAATTCACCGGCTGTTCTGTGGCCACCAAGAAAACAATCTGTACTTGGACGATGTCCTAGTGGCCCCAGCCTATGTCAAGTAGAGGATTTAACCCTAAATGTTGGTAAAGGAAAGCTTAACAATTTCATATTTTATGACTACTGTGGTTTGGCTGATATCCTGGATGAGAGTGACATGGATAAATGTGGATGTCTAGAAAACGAGTATCTATAACAAAGCAAGTCACCTTGGATTCTTCTTTATACACAACAGAGGACCAGTGGTGCCTTACAGAGTACAAATGCACTCATTTTTAGGTCATTGGCTATGCTAGAAGAATATATCGTCAATTGTGTTAATATTTTGTAAAAATAAGCAAGAGCACTCCTGTGTGAAACTCTGTAACTTCATTTCAAAACCTTAGGTGAGGTATATTCTACATGATGACAACAACGATGAGAGTTGGATACACTCAAGGTTTTCATCCATTTGCACTAACTGAACTTGAGCAGTTGAAGATTATAAAATCATGCTTGTCCCTGTCCCTAGTAATGAGTGTTTTTCTCTTGAATTAGGATCTACATGACCACTAAGTGTAATTTTCCCATCATACTTTGAAACACTGGTCAGCATTCAATCTTCTGTGTATAAAGACACAAATCGTTTCCTTGACCTTCAATGTCTTCTCTTGGTCACTGTAATTCTAATATCCAAATGACATCTTGGTCCTATCTGCTGCTTTGTATCCCTGTAATCATCAGGGAGTTAATAAAGTACAGCAGAAGAAATAATCTCAGCAATGTATCATTTAAGTCAACAATGAATAATAACTATATTGCAAAGACTGCCAATTCTAATTGTAAGAATTTTATATACTTTTGGGAAAGAAGAACTATTCCTAGATAGGAGGATGTTGTTTTTAATACTCCCCTGCCTCAACTTTTTATTTCTTAACAGAAGTTGATCATATTCTTCTGCTGAGTTGAAAAATAGCCTTCAAATTGGAAAAAACATGCTGTGACTGCCTTTGGTGGAAGTAGAAGGTTTAATATGGCACATCATTTCCACAATTTTGGGCAAGTGCTACAGTACTTAAGAAACAACGTCTAATGACTGAACAAGAAAGCAGCCTAGCCCTCAGCCACCCGGTCATCTGTAGAGGCAGTCAAAGAGGGGGAAAGAAGTCACAGCAACCCCTCTGACTTTTCCAGAATTCCAGGCAGTGTCTAAGAAGAAGTGCCAGTTCCAAGAAACTCAAGTACTCTCCTCGTACTTCAGACCTTGATGTGATTGATACGTTGCCTGTGACTTCCTTTGAATTTTCTTCACCCAAGAGTAGAGGATATGCAACAGCTCCAGAAAATATTGTTTCAGTAATTTTAGACTTGGTTATAAATCAGGACCTGTTGTTTATAATGTACATCTACTTTTCATAGAGTCCATCATGTTAATTTACCTCAAACTTGCCCTTCAGTGGATCTTGTTCCTGGCGTGTGACCTGACTATGCAGAGAAGATGGATCATGTCGACAAGGCACATGCTGAGCCACTTTCTCACTGGGCTGGAGGCTGAAAAAAGGCTTCTGCCCCCTCTGCTTTTTGTCTCTTAATTATGGACTTTGTGTTGTTCTATTTCTGGACCTGGTTGGGTGACCTGCTCTCCACAGCCACATTGCTCTGAGGAAATGCGAAGGTAATCGCAAGCCTCCTGTTCATGCTACAGTGATGCTTGAGATAACAGTGGTATTTCAGTTTGGTTTTTAGCGTGGTGTTTCTCTTCTACCGAATCATAGAGGTTTGGGTTCATGTCACTTAATTTCAGCCATTTCACAGTTAATTTGCCAACTTAGCCAAGTTAGTCCATTAAGCTCCAGCTCCAGAGAAGATACAGTGAGACAGGCTGATACAGGCCACGCATTTTATGGCAGGATGCACGTGGAAATAAATTTATCTTTCCATTGGCTACAGAGGGAACATGAATAACTATCTTAAAACTAAACCTCCTGCCTGCACAGATTTTGGTCTTGCAGAATCAAGGAGTGATTATCCAACACTTAGAAATGCCCATATGCTATCCATATGCTGCAGATCAATCACTTAACTGGTTTTGCATAAAACTGCTGGGCAGCAGTCAGTACTGGCTCAATCTAATACCTTTATTAAAAATGGAAATAGATATAAAATCCTTGCCAATAAATCCTATGAATGACACAAATGCTGGCAGAATGATAAATTATGACAGATGAAGTGTTGGTAGTGCAGCATGAGCTGGACTTGGTAACAAACAAAACGTGCTGCAGTACGTATAAAAAATGGAATACTGGAAAATTCCATGTTTGTAAAGGATTTTGAACAGACCACCAAGCATTAACACCAGTGTGACAAACATGGCTAATATGATTACTTGGGGTGTTAAGAGTAGTATGATACTTTTATGGTATAGAGACTGCTGGATGCAGAATGAGCTGCACAAATTTTCTGAGGGAGAGAAAAGTATGTCTCTCAGTGAGGAGCATACATGGCTTGAGTTGCACACAGAAACAAAGACTGAGAAGGAAGCTGAATGCAGTATAGTCATCTTGCCTTCACTGCAAACACACAGTAAAAGGTTACTGTTATGTTGATATAGCTCCTCACTCTGAGGCGTAACAACAGCCTGTGCTCAAAGCAGAAACTGGACAAATCACAAATAGGATTTAGGTGCACTCCCTAAGCAATTGAGATTAATAAAGCCTCACAGATTTTCTCTGTATCTTGTTTACAAGTCAGTACCAGTTATTTTCATCATCATCATCATCATCATCATCATCATCATCATCATCATTATGTCTCCAGAACATTTTTTTAACCAAATTCAAATTATGTACTCCACTTGCTGTCACTACTGTGTGAAGTTGAATGATTTAGGTAATACAGAAGTCTGGCCAGATGAGCACCTTAACTTCTATGAATCTAATGCAGAAAACATACTCCTCATGGTTTTATTGAAATACTTGGTCATGTCTGCTCCTAGGTATGGAATACTTATTTCCATTTCAGTATTTTTTTTCCAAAAGGAGTTGGGTTTTACAAATGTTCTTGCTGATAAGCTGCATGTCTTTTCTCTCTTTTCTGGAAATATGGGCAATCTAGTGGAAACCTTTGATTTTTACTTCAGTTTTACAGTCACGTGGTGTCGTTTGTTTGAACTCCTTACCCAGTGTGAAGAAGACTGTGCTGCTTTAAAGGCATTTTTTGTTTTGATGGTGATCATATGCCTTTCAGCACTGATTGTCATGCTGTGTTTGGCTAGCCTGACTGGTTTCCTTGAGGATAAAACCACTCAAAAATAAAATAAAAATAAAGAAAAAAATCAAATTGGGTACTCCCTGCCAGAAAAATTAGCAAACTCGTGTGGAATTGAATGTCTTGTAAATAGAAAAGTGGCACTGATGGGAAATGCAGACATTTCACAGCATGTGGTCTTGAAGAGCTCTTAGCATCTGAAATATTTAATTTCCTGCTGAGGATAGGATGTGATTTATCATTTATTAAAGTCAGTGACTCTTATTTGTTATGTAGGAAAGACATTTTCCAACACTGCAGTCCACTGCTGTCTTTTACAACTGCCTCAGAAGTGCTTTGCAGGATATTCTATACACGTGTTGGATGTGACACTGACCCTGCAGTTGTGGTCAGAATGCACTTCAGGAGGTGAGGGTAAAGGCATACATTAAACCATCTTCATAATGTGAATTATTTCTAAGGGCAAGAGTGCATTCCCCTTTTCAGCTTTCCTAGTGGGCTAAAGTAGTGCTAAAAACTGATCACTAAAATGGGGAACTGAACACAAATAAGAATACATGCTTTTGGCACATGCACTGACTCCGTAAAGAAAACCACGTGTATAAGAACACTTCGAGCTGTAGGGATTCTGCCCATCATCTCCATTTACTGCCAAAGCTGCTCGTAACCAGACAAGATGAAATAGAAGATTTAAACATCCAACGAGGATTAGGCCTGAAAACAAACCAAGGAGAGAGGCAGATTGACTCATTTCTCTAGCAGTACTCTTCCAGTGTCCAGAGAGACCTGGAGAATTAAGATCATGTGATGCTCCAACTGGTTGCATCCTGTTATCTGAGATGCTGCTTACATGAAAATGAATCTGTGAACATACTGTTGCTGTACAGGATTCACCTGCAGCTCACAAGCAACCCGTGCCATTTCATGCTGAAATTAGAAAGGATCACAAAATCCAGGTGGGCCAACTGTGTCCTGGGGTGCATCAGGCACAGCATCCCCAGCCAGTCAAGGGAGGGGATTGTCCCGCTCTGCTCTGCCTCACCTCGTGTAAAGTGTGGCCTCACCTCGAGTAATTTACTTATTTCTAGCAAATGAAGAACAGTGTGTGTGCTCTTATCTTCTGTGTCCTTCAAATGTTGTCTCTTTTTTAAGCGTTCTCGGTATTTAAAAAGATTTTCATTAAAACATTGTTTCTTTGCCTTCTAGATGCAAAATTTCATCCTTTTTGTTAGGACTTTGATGTTTCCCATCAAAAATATTTCCCATTTTTTCTCATGGAAAATAAAAATGATCCTTAAGATATTAAAACTTCGCTTACCTTTTAACACTATTTCTGTGATAAACATACAATTTTTACCAAAACTGAAGACTGACATATGGGTTATTAGTAAGTGGATGTAATAGCAGAGAGTTGACATTCTCTTCTAAGTGAAGCAGATTACACAGCCATTGTAAACCTCACAAAATAGGTTACTCGCTGCAGTTTCATTTCCAGCCTTTACTGAGTTTATTATTCCTTCTTTCCCTAAAGGATATTCTCTGTCTTCATAGTTATTGCCACCTTATTCTTGCAAATAAGACAGTAAACTATTTCATCCTTTCTCTCCTATCCCTATTTCCCTTATTTCTATTTTTAAATGGTGTCAATAAGAGTTTTTTTAAAGATAACATCATATATATATACTCACATATATTCTATACTTATATATATATGTACATATAAGAAAATACATTAAAAATGTATCTTATTCAGCTCTTTCATGTATTACAATAATTTATTGCAGGAGGTTAATCTCAGGTTCCCAAAAGATGATCAATGGCCTTTCTGGATATGGTGAAGGATAAAAAGAAACGACTGTTTCACTGTCATTCTCCAAAGGAGACTTATTTGCAATCTGTGCCTAGGTGTCCCTATCCATGTGACACATGAAAACCAGAATTTTCTAGTGAATGATGACACGTGCTACTTAGGCAGAACTAATGTAAAAAAGTGTCTCATAAGCCAATCCACAAGCCCTTCAGTTTCTTATCTCAGTCTTCACGCCACAGTATTTCACTATTCCCATTAACAATTCAGCTGAGTCTGAGTTCCCATTAACAATCTTCATCTGCTTCCCACTCCTCTGCTCCGTTCTCAAAGGCATAAGAGGGCAAGTCTAGATAGGTGACTTGGCAGTTTTGCAGGGAGGCTGATGATGCTGGTATGGCTTCCCAGAGGCAAAGGATGTTCAGTGCTCATCCTTGGCTGAGCATCAGCAATAGGCAGGAAATATCAGAGGGAGGGAGTGGGAAATATCAGAGGGAGACATAGGGATACTTAGTAAATCTGGGTTCAAAATGTGGCAGATGATGGCTTAAGGCTTGTGTACAGTGATGCTGAAGAAAAGAGCAGAGGAAGGAATGAGAGTTCAAAAGATGAGAATTTGTGGGTTTGAGAACTTGATTGTACAATGACAAAAGGCTTTTTCTGGAACCTTTGAAAGACAAAGCAGGAGTGAAATGTCCGAGGGCACTGGGGAGGAAGTGATTGCTGTTGAAAAGGAGGTGAGGAGATTCAGGGATCTGCTATAAGCAGAGAAACGGTGAAATCACTTCTTTATGTTAGCAGCAAACAAGTATTAAGAGCTCTACTCAAATAGTCTGAGTGGTTGGGGGAAAACCTGCCAAACAGCTTCAAATACCCAGAGAAGGAACATGAGTTGGGAGTCATCCAGGCAGTATTCAAGGACTTCTCTGTGTAATTGATGGAGATGCTGTTGTCAAGGGCTGAAAGCTGTATATATGTTTAGATATTAACTAAACCACTGCCCTTTCCTTCTGCTGGTGCTATGTGGTTTTGATCCTGCTTCTTCGTTACGGCATACAAGGGCTGGAGCTGGGACACCAGCAGCTCTCATCAGGCTGCCTGGCCACACCATGCATTTTGTACCACAGTGCTTGTTAGTGTGGCCTTTTTTGACATAGCCATTGAGAAGGTGAATAATTTAACCTCTAGGTAAGATCCCAGTAGAGGAACTGAAGGAAAAATGAGTTCGCTGGGCAGAGAGATGTGCTGAAATTCTAATTTGTGCTTTCTATTGCTTAGGTCCTTCCTTGGTGTTAGAAGCAGCAGCACATTCTGTGATCTTTTACTATTGTCACATGATTTGGTTTCCAACTATTTCATTAATGTAGGTCACTGGGCACATAGCATTTTAAAATCAATTCATATTTAATGTCTGCTGAATGAAAATAAAGAAATTGACCAAATAATTATTTTAGAATTTGGCAAAAACCTTCATGTTTTTGGAGTGGCTTATTTCCACGGGGATGCAACCTCTTTAATATCTTTATTATTGGGTAGTCTAAACTGCTGAAATTGTTGAGGACAAAGACAAGCCTAGTTCAACTTTCATAAGACTTTTCTTCAGATCTGAAATTAAGGTAATAATTGGAAAAACTAAGATTGGTTTGAAAGCAAAGATTTTCTCAAAGGAATTTCTGGCTGAATGGCTGTATTTATCACATTACCTTTTTCCCCCTGTGTGTTACATTCAGATTCCAGATAGGTTTATAATCACACAACACGGTTGAAAACCACTCTTTGCTTGGGAGTAGCCTTGAAGAGTTTGCAGACAGTCCAAACCTGGCATTGTGTAAAATTGGGCATGATATGGTGGGTGAACATAGCCCACCCACCACCCTGGAGATTTAGGAAGCTTTGTTAGACCCATGCCTGGGGAGAGTGAGGGTGGATGGCCCTCTGCTCACTGCACTGTGCAATAAGAGGACACCCACAGAGGGCTTGTGCCCAAAGCAACAGGGAGTGATGTGAGCAACAGAGGGTGACGTAAGCAATTACAGCTCCTAAGATTAATATTTATTAATATATTAAGATTAGTATATTAAGATCAATGTTGCTTCATGACTCCCTGTGAAAGGACCTGGGAAACTCAGGTGCATTGAAGCTTAATCCCAATGAGATGCATTCCACTGCAGCTAATGCTGACCAATTATTCAAACTACCAGTGTGTTATTTCTGGTGGGCAGCTCTCTGTGCCCTTACCATTTCCCTAATCTTCTTTTCACTAAATCCTTTCCTAACAATTACTTAAGAGAGAAAGCAGTACCAGGTAAAGCAGGATTAAAATACTGATCTTCTCAATGAACTGAGACTCAGAAAAATAAAGGTATCTCACAAATATGGAAGCCACTAAGATTTAGTTTACTTCTGCTGAATAGGATTAAAAGGAATTTGACAACCTGCTGCTGTTTCCCCTAAGGCTCTCCTCCCCAACACACTACCCCAGACAATCATGTAATGTAGGGAACAGTAGAAACCCATTGAGGAAATTGAAGAGCACTCTGAGTTTGAAGTTTTAAAATAAATCCTTAACTGGGATTACTAGTGAGTCATAGACTTTGTGTATAAAAAACACCGAATGAAGTTCAAAACCCAGTGATGGATAAATCTTTGTGATGTGGTGAAAACTTATTATTAAAGAAGTGACTCTTTTAAACAGCGGTTTTATCACCATTCGGGCATAACAGTCCAAATACTCTTCCCACACCTTCACAAGACATGTGCAGGTTGCCCTTGAGAACATATATGGAAAAACACACTCACCCTCCAGTACCTGAGGGGAGCCTTACATGCGCAGGCAGGGCTGGCTGATAAAAGCCTCAGTTGTACCAGCAAGGCTGGCAGATTGCTGCCACAGCATTTTCTTTCCAGAGAAATTAAGGTTTGTTTATTTGTTTGTTTGTTTGTTTTTAATGCAGCAGGTGTCTTGCTAAGAAAAGCAACTCAAGGTGTGCCAAAGTTCTGACAGGAACTGATGATGGAAAGAGCTTGTAGCTGTGTGGCTTCACCATTGGTGAGCATAACTGTGCTCTGGAAGCCTTGTCTCTGCTAAGATTGACCAGCTGTGAATTAAAAAAAAAAAAGAAAAGAAACAAAAATAAGAAAAAAAGATTGAAAAAAAGTACCTTACCATTTATCTTCCTAGCAAAACAGGATATATTATGTTATGCACAACAACAGAGCATTTCTTGCCTTCACAGAAGGAAAGGTGAAATTCTGCCACAACACAGATGTTGATGCTTTCTCCACACTATCTGCACATGTCTGTGCACATGTGCACACCCCAGGACACACAGAATATCTCTACTCTGCTATCAATATTTCCGGCTGATGGTTTTACCCACATTTCTCAACATTCACAGCTTCCTTCAAGTCCCATGGGAGACAGAGGCTTTCATTTAAAATCTGAGTTTATAGATTTGCTGACTACAAAAAAAATCCCCCAAAAACCAGAACCCCACTAAAGATGTGTACCTGAAAAGAAATAGCACCTAATTTATCAATTTAATACACGTATATTTAAAATTAGCCATATGAGGTCACCATTGTTTGTTGGGGTTTTTTTTAATGTTGGGGACTGGCTACACTGAGTTTCCTTACATATATATTGATTTATTTATAGTATGGCTAGTCAGAGCTTGGTGTTGAAGGGCTGACTATGTCTTTGCTAACATCACATGTGTGACCTAGTATCCTCTGTCTTGTACCACCAGAGGACTCAATTTCTGCTGACTCAAACCCATGAAGATACGTAAGAGAGTGGTGGGGTTTGTAAGGATAGTAACAGTGTTTGCAGACCACCTGATCTGTAGAAAAAAAAAAAGGACTAACTTCTGAGCCCACCAGCTCTCCCAAAGCTGTCTTTGATTTTCAGTCTTTTATGTACACAGAACTGCAGGTACATCAGCTCTGTGGGCTACTGCCTGTGAGGCAAAAGGCCCTCTGCTCAAAATCACACAAGCTCTGACAGCAGCTCCAAAACTTGCAGTTTTGTCAGTGTGTCCATGAGTTCTACAGGCTCTAGCAAGATTCTGGTGAGATGGGTTGCTCACTTTTGTTTGAAGGCCTTCCCACCAGGCATTAGGGCTGGACATGGCTCATTCAAGGGAAATAAGGTGTCAGCTCCCAGACCTGGACATGTTCCCAGCCATGGGCAGTGTGGTCTTCCTGAACAACTGTGGCAGCCAACAGTACCAGAAGAACTGGCTACCTGTATTATTGCCATGGTAGTCATGACTCTGGACTTTGCCCCTTCCTGGCTTTCCCAGGTTGCACCCTTCGTGTGAGCCGTGCGTGGCGTCTCTCTCCCTGCACCCATCACTGGTGGCATTGCAGCCTCTGCTGCAGGACGAGGTCTCCCCGGGACAGGTCCCAGATCCAGAGGCAGATGCAGTGAGCTGGTAATGGGAAGATGGTGAGCAGAGCAGATAAGCTACACCCACAGGAC
Source organism: Lycocorax pyrrhopterus obiensis (assembly GCA_014706295.1). NCBI lineage: Eukaryota > Metazoa > Chordata > Aves > Passeriformes > Paradisaeidae > Lycocorax > Lycocorax pyrrhopterus. The sequence continues at coordinate 124,017,169 of JACSVZ010000002.1, forward strand.
CTGTAATCTTATGGACCCATTATCCAAGAAGCCTTAGAGTTACTGGTGATAAAGCAATACTTTTCTGATATCATCATAATGACAGATCCAAAAGGGTTTCTCACCTTCATACATTGTGCATGTATGCACAAATAGCTGGGTGGGTTATTTGAAAAACAATTCCCAGGCTCTATTTGAAAAACAATTCCCAGGCTCTTTAAACTTTGTCTTCTGTTTATTACTACATGAAAAATAAAACTACAGGGCCCAACCCACTGCTCTCTAATTTCGTCCAGTAAGGGGAGGCATTTTTGCATTTTGGAGACAAACTGTGACAGAGCACACAGCAAACAGGAAAAAAAAATCAGAAACCAGTGCCTTGCCTCCGTGCTTCTCTCACCATCCTCTAAAACAAAATTAGCTTAAGATAAATTCAATTTTCATTATATAGTTTGGTTTCATTCCATTTACCTCTGTGTCTTCAGAGTATTCTGAATTTCTCTGTATCTAGGAGAGTGAGAAACACATTCTGCAGACAGAAGCTGTAAGTGCAATTTTTTGGCTTCTGACTGGGTTTTGAGAAGAAAAAATCCTCAAAACCAAGAAAGAAAGCGCAAAATTTATGAAACATTCTTCAGCTTGAGATAAGCTTAATACAGTTAGCAATATAGTTAGCATAGCTGTACTGCAGCCTTAAAAAGAAGGCAGCAGATTTTTATGAAGCCAAATGATGCTCTCAGACTGATGGTTTAGGCAGGAAAAAAGGGTTTTACTTTATCTTGATAAACAAGATGTATATTATTGTCAAATATATTATTGTCTGGTTTTCAGAAACAAGGAGAAAAAACAAAAGAAAGGGTCTGGCTCACTGTGGATGAATTATAAAATACCTGGACAGGGAAAGGCCTCTAAGATCAGTGTGAATAACACATCCATCATACTGAGTGACGGCTGCCCGATCCAGGCAGAGAACACACATAGAAAAGTGAACTTGGATTTGTGATTTCCTTTGGAAATTACTGATGTTGGTTAGTTTTAAGAGCACTGAAAACTGAAGGGTCTAAACTCACGGGACTCCTATAAACCTGCATCTCTCCCTTCATGTTACATACTAGTACTACTGAGCATCCATCATACTCAGTATCACCCACTTGTAATTAAACAGTTGTAGCTAGGAGCAACAGATTTTAACAGCATTTTTAGGATGAAACATTTTCCTAAAAACAGCAGAGGCCCAGAGATCTTAACCAGTAATTTTTAGCTCTCCTATTTCCCTCCGAAATGTGATTCATACTCAGCAGAACATCATCACAGAGGTAGACTGAGACAGCTGGCTTCCACAATGTCCTACAGCTTTTCAACTAGGTCATCAGTCTCAAAAGGAGGCCTTGGTGTGCCGAATTAGGGGTAGAAAGTAATTGAGCTTGGGTTTCCAATTTCAAACTATGCCAGATATGGACATCCAAGATTCCTTGTTAGCTGTCTTCTGGCATGAGCAAGAAATTATCTGACTCCAAGAAAAGAACTGGTCTTTAACTGGATGGATGAGCTTTTCCCTGACCTGGGTAAAAGTCAGGTAAATCTGAGCTGTGTGGGGATTCTTCCACTCGTTGCTTACTTTGAGTTGCCTCCAGCCATTCTCAGTTACTCTCATCTCCGTGTTCTGGCTTTTGTGGGTGCCAGCTCTATGACCTTACCTTTCCCCCCTGTTCTTTGTTCCTGCCATCTCTGCTGAATTCTAAAGGAAGGAGACCTGAGACAAGACACTGTGTGCTCCAAGCAGCTGGATTCAGAGTCCTTGGAGCCTGCTGGGACACACATTGGTCACCCTGTGTGCTCATTTTGGCTGGCATACTGCTAATTTTCTTCACAGTGGCTGGTATGCGGCTGTGTTTTAAATTTATGCTGAACATAGGGCTGATGATGTAGAGATGTTTTTGTTACTGCTGAGCAGAGCTTACACAGAGCCAAAGCCTGCTTTTTTCTGCTTTTTATACTGCCACACTGGCAAAGGAAGTTGGGAGCACTTGGGAGGCTGGGAGGAGACACAGCCAGGACAGGTGACCAAAGGGATATTCCAGCACATACGACGTCATGCTCAGTATATAAAATGGAGGGAAGAAGAAGGAAAGGGGGGGTACATTTGGAGTGACATCATTTGTCTTCCCAAGTCACTGTTATGCATGGTGAGGCCCTGCTCTCCTGGAATTGGCTGGACACCTGCCTGCCCATGGGTAGCAGTGAATTAAGTCCTTGTTTTGCCTTGCTCGTGTGCCTGGCTTTTGGCTTTTTTTGTCTTTATGTCAAATCAGGAGTTTTCTGCCTTTTACCCTTCTGATTCTGTCCCCGATCCCTGGTGTGAGTGAGTGGCTGCATGGGGCTTGGCTGCTGGCTGGGGTTAAACCACAGCATCCTGCCCAGGTGTGCACCTGTATTTCTGTGTATGTCAGTTCCTGCTTTGCAACTTGGGTCCTATATCTCCAGGTGCTCAGTGAGCACCTGTGAGCCCTTTTATCTCAATCCAGCTGTTCCAGAATACTTGTAAAATTAGTTTCATTTTTTTTTCAGGTCAGCATGACCCTGGACAATTTTTTTTTTAGGAGCATCTTTTTATATTTTTCCAGCATTGCATAACAGGTAGAGAGTTTGGTTGTATTACAAAATGCCTGGGCTGGGCCTCTTGCATTTTGCTGCAAATGTAGCTGAGAGTAGAGAGAGAATGTCTAAAAACCTGGGATCAGAAATCAGCAGGTCTTGTTTTAACAAGCCAGTTGAATCCACTACAGGCTTTTTGCTGAGTGTGCAAACAGCAACGAAGAGGAATAAACTTCAGTGCCCAGGTGGTGTAACTGCTCCATTCTCTTCCCAGTGGCTCACATCTGACAGCTCGATGAGCTAACCTGCAGAAACAAATGGGACACCTTTGGCTGCCTTCGTGAATGCCTTAACCACAATTTTTCCCACTTTCATCTGGGCAAAAACCAAGTCACTGCATTTGTGCAACACACCTGTTCAAGATCAGGATTTTCTGTATGTGACCTCAATTCTACCATTTTTTTTAGAGTTTTAACTAACTCCATAATTATTAGCTAGGATCCTGATGGTGCTGCCATAATAGCTGTTGGAATCTTGACTGCTGTAGTAGTGGTGCACACCAACAATTAGAGAACCTCTCCATTCCCTCCTGGTGCCAGTGCAGATGAGAAGCCTACTATTACTTGTCACTCTGAATATTTATACATCTTCCAACTCTGCAGCAAGCCCAAGAGGAATGAAAGTAGATTCTGTTTCCAACTTCTAAGTGTCTTTACACTCATCATATAAGGAAAAGTTTTGATTTTTCTTCCATGTTTCTTTGCTTTTTATAGTCAGGCACTGTCTCAGGGACTTTCAATCTCCTGAAGCAAAGAAGCAAAGGAGAAAAATCTTCTAAAGTTTTTAGCTGAATTTTCCTCCAGTTGCTAACTTCTCCTGTAAAATCTGCATCTGTTTGTGTCTTATCATAGAAGTCAGGCAATATGGCTGGAAAGGACCTTGAGAGGTCTTTGGCCCTGAAGGGATGAGCACTAACACTGCATTTATGATGGGTATCTGTGTAACTTATTCTTGACAACTTGCAAGTAGATATTTCCCACTCTCTCCAGGTTTTTTTTTCTTATGAGAATTAATCTTTGTTGCTGCAGTTTAAATCTATGATTTCTTGTTTTGTCTTCACTGAATGTTCATTCTTTTACTTTTTGCAGATGCTGCCTGAACATTTCAGGTAATACTTAATATGCCCTCAGTTTTCTCATCTCTGTTTAACAACCTTCCTTCTTCACAGTCCAAGTCTTTCAGGTGCCAGATCCTTCTTGTTGCCTTTTTCTGACTTCCCCTGACAAACACAGTAAGATGGACTTTTTTAACTTGCTGCTTCTTTATTGCTGTCAATGCTTGGCACACTTTTCAGTAATGACCAGCAAAAAAACTTCAGTAGGACTCTGTGGCTGGTCCTTCTTCATAAACCAGTTTAAAATATACTTTTATTCTGAGATGTATAAAAACAGATCTGAAGGATAGTTACAGTCTTGGGCTTTGTTTTCTTAGTCATCCTTCTGGCAGAAATACAACAACATTCATGCATAAAGAGCTCCAAAAGTCTTCCATGTACAGACTTGCAAGTAGGAGGAAAGGCAATTAATGACCCATTTATGTGTAAAAAGAGAGGCAGGTTCTCCGTGAGGAAAATGAGCAGAATTTGGAGAAATGAGTTTCCAAATGAGGCATTAATGGACCTAAGCAGAGAGATTTGGTCCTAAGGAGAGAGATTTCGGGGTTGCAGCATGCAAACACACAAGGTAATGCTTTGAAGCTGTATGAACAGTGTACTGAATGCTCAGTCTAAACTCAGCTGGTTAAAAGTGTTCAAACACCACTTGGAACATTTTCTCCATGACCAGAACATTTTCCTTTTGTCACCAGAAAGCAAAGCAGGAGCTTCTGCTGGTTCCATGCCTGTGGTCCTGACACATGTGATCACTTGGTGATGGCTGAGGTAGATCGAGCCCCCGACTAAATCAACCACCTGGGAGAAATGCTAAGAGCACCTCCAGGATTTGCATCATGTTTTCTCTTCCCTGTAAACATTTATTGCCTGCATTCCTCTGCCTGCACTGGCAATTCAGCAGACTGTTGAGAACTCAGTAGATATATTCATTTTTTCCAGTGTGACTTAACTGCTGCCTGGACACAGGGCTAACTTCCTTGTGCTGGAAAGGTTTTAGATGCTGTTTTCACTAAATAAAGGTTTATGAAGTGCGAAGCTGCAAACAACATAATAAGTTTGGGTATAGTGCTGTTATCAAGATCAAGAGGCTTTTATACATACACAGTGTGAAGCAATCTTTACAGTCAGAGATGTCTGAATCACAGAAAATTATGGCTGGAAAGAGCTTCCACAGATGAGCCATTCTACCTCCCACCCAGACACTGGATAAACTCTACCTACAACTTTCCTGGCAGATGTTTGTCTTATGTCTTGGTAAAAGTCTCCTATGATGAAGCTTTTCACAGATTTCCTCAGGCAATTTATTCCAGTGCTTAACTATACTCAGTCATTTTCCTAATGTGTAATTTAGACAGAACTTATCTTCAGAGAAGAAAGCAGTATGGTCAGAGAAAGGTAATATTTCTATGTATCTCTAGTACGGCTGCAATAAGAGAGTTACACATATATATCTTGAAAGCACTGACCCAGAGAGACCTGTGTACACACATACGTGGAACTGAGCATGGCAGCAGCAACTTTGAGAGCGAGTTATGCAGACGAGGTGGCTGGAAGTGCTGAGCTCTGACATTTTACTGAAGCTCCTCCCTCTCTGGGCCATCGATGGCTGAGCCAGTGCTGTGAAGTGATGCCTCCCTCCTTGCACATTCCACAGCTCTGAGCCTTCACCTGGGGCATCTCCTTTGGCAGCAAATGCAGAGCTCACTCCCATTCTTCAACACCTATTGGCAGGAGGAACAAACTCTTTTTATAAATCACTCTGTTGTGGAGCACTCATGAGATGAGGAAAATTTGGTTCAATGCCCTCTTTTGCCTAGTGCGTCCTGACTCATAATTTGCACTCAGGTGCCTTGTCTTCAGATTGCTCACAGTTTTCCCCTTTTGCAATGCCCTGCTTGACATGAAAAGAGGTTTAATTGCACTGGAAAGCGAGAGTGTGACTTTTAGTATTGCAATTAGATTCTTACAGTAAAGCTTGGAACTGTCGGTTTGGGTCTGGCCACAAGGATTGCATCAATATTTTATGCAATATTTGTTTCATGCAAAATGCAAACACAAATTTTGGCTGAAAGAGCAAGCATCACCCTCCACCCCAACTGCTTTTCTCAGGAATCATGCTTACTTTCTATGACTCACTCAGCATTTAACTTTTCCACACAGTGGAACAAGTTCAGCAGGTGAAGCAGAGCCTCCTCTGCCCTTGGTTACACACCCTTTGGAAGGTGAGCAATGGTGGTTTTAATCCTTTCCCACAAAGATAAGAACAAACCCCGTATCCCAGTCCTTGGTGGTTGCTGCAGAGTGTTTAAAATATTTTCCATCCAGGTACATTTTGAAGAAAAACAGCGGCTTCCATTGGGCTTCATGTGGCTCCAAAGTTGAGAGCTCAGCATGACCTGGCCTGCCCATAAGGCAGGCAGAAGAGTGTCTGTAGGCAAGGGCAGGGGCTGAGCTGCACACAGCCATCCCAATGGGCCCAGAAATGGAGTAGCAGAATGGAGATCACGGCAGAAACCCCCCTTCCTTCATGGTGAAGTACTAACGAACACAGTTCTTGAGGGTTAAACAAATTTACTGCAAACAACCGGAGTTAAATTTAAATTGTCTTCCTAAGAACATGCAAGAAAAGTATAAATCTGAAAAATTTTCATGTCCTAGTGAATGAAACTTAGCCTTATAATACCACTAATGTGTTAAGGGATGTTGACTGCTTTTAAAATTGTTATCCTGCATTTTACAGATCAGGGCACCAATTAATTAATGTAACCTTCTTACTACTCGTCATCAAAGAAATTTTATCTAATTATAGTAGTTTACTACAAACTTTTCCCCAGGGAGTTTCAGACTGCGGTATTGCTAGGTGTGCTGAATTAATTAAGGATGCACATTTCTAATTCAGCCATTCAGGAGTATTTTAGAGCCTGATTCCCATACAGTTTCTTATCTCTATTGTTGTAATTTCTGTTGTCATGAAGTTAATTTTGGAAATTACTTAACAACCAGTAGAGAGAATCTGATATTGAAATTGGCTTGTGTCAATATGGACAAAAGAAAGAGAATTCACAATTAAGAGGTGAAGAAAAAGGCAGACTAGGAAAGGAAAACAACAGACCTCAAAAAGGTATATTTGACTAAATTCAGGTAGTGCATCACAAAAATTTCATGGGAAGTTGATGAGAGGGAAGGTTAAGCTAAGAAGAATGGCTGTCACTGAGACAGGACTAATAGGAAGGACAGATACAGAAACAATCAGACAGAACACAGAGGCAGCTAGCCTCCCTGCCATTTCACCACTGCCCCCAAATTCAAGAGGAAAAAGAAATGAAAAGGAGGTCATGTTCATAGTTACAGAAAAAGAAGAATGAGCTTGAGCAATTACAGACAGGATCTGAAAGACCAAGGCATAAAAAAAGATGTCAAATAACAAGAAATTCAGCTTTAAAGAGCCTTAGTAAGGGAAGAACCAGGCAGTAGAAAGGCCTCTGCTTCACTTGCAAAACAGCTTGATGTGGAGAAGGCCAAAACATACAGTTCTTTCTTTTGCTTTGCTTTCCATAAAAAATTCACTGATGAGCAAGTCTGTAATAATTAACAGTACAAAAACTGTAAGATTTCAGCCTAGGTGAAACATGACATAGGGAGATCTTGGAAGGCAAAATTCTTATATATTTGATGTTTCAGCAGGGCTGATAAATTGTTCAGTAAGACATTTAAAGACAGGCTGAAGCAGCCTCAGTGGAGAATATACAGGAGGGGAAACAAAAGTTTAGTGAAAACACCTGCCCTTAGGAGAGAGGGAGAGAACTGGAGGAGGGGAGATAGGGAATAATGGGCCTTACTAACAACAATTGAAAAACTAATTTTTTGGTATCTGGGTGCTGAAAAAAAATTCTGTTACTTGCCAAACTAGATGTCAAGAGCAAATTCTGTCACTTCAACATTTTCTTCTTCAAGAGGAAAATTGTGCTTAGTAGTTAAGGAAGAAGTAATATGCCATCTTGTCCTGACTTTAACAGGGACTTTTGACACTCTCTTTCAATGTTCCTACAGGGGTATTAAGGAACATAGGTAGGATGAAACCAGAAGAAAAGCACAAGCAAAAGTTCAATTCTCCATAATTCATTGTCAAAATGGAAGGACTTGTTTTTCTACAAGGCTGTCACTTAGGTTAAATTCAGCTTTCTACTTGATATAAGAGCAATTTTTGTTTTCCATGATCACATGGAACAGAACAAGAAGTAATGAGCTTAAGTTTTAGAAAGATTCATTTTAGACATTAGTAGAAACATTTCTAACTGTGTCACAAAGAGAAGGAAACAACTGCAGAGTCTCAGTCACTGGAGGTCTGTAACAACAGTTTAAACAAACATAAATCATGGAATGGTTTAGATTGTCAGGGACCTTGAAGGCCATCTGGTTCCAACACCCCTGTCATGGGCAGGGACACCTTCCTCTAGACCAGGTTCCTCAAAGTCCCGTCCAACCTGGCCTTGAACATTTCCAGAGATGGGGCACCCACAGCTTCTCTGGACAATCTGTCCCAGTGCCTCATCACCCTCACAGTAAAGAATGTCTTCCTTACAGCTAATCTAAACCTACCGTCTTTCAGATTGAAGCCACTACATCTGTCAGGGATGAACAATTGTAGCTGACTCTGACTCTTCTCTCCCTTCCTTTTTGCTGTGATTAGAAGTGTTCAAAGAAAAACAATTGACTGCAAATGCAATAAAAATAATTTTTCCTAACTCTAGAAAGATATGAACCCTCCCATTAATTCATGGAGTCATGCACTTGCACAGCTTTGAGAATCAAATCCTCTATCACATCAAATATCAATGATGTATGTGAAGATCACTATTCATCTGTGTACTTTATCTTTGTTTCCAGCAGCTGTAATCATAATTAAATTACAGCATTGCTGTTGTGGTTCATGTTAAAGCTTCTTGCTTTGCTGTGGCATAGCTGAGACACCTATTAGTCTCTGGTGATGTTAATTAAAGAATGAATATTGATGGCAGAGAACATAAAAAAGGGTTTGTTGTGGGAGAAAAAGAGCTGTATAGAAATGCAGGCATTTATCAAGAGAAGCAGTAGCAACATAGAGAAAATAATTCCAATGAGTGAACATAACAGAAGAGAGCTTCAGCAGATCCAATTATTAGAAAGAAATGTCAGTGTTGCCTCCTTAGACTCAGCGTGTGCACTGCTGCCCGCTGGGATGGAAGGCTCTGCTCCAGCAACACCCTCAAGTCTTTGCATGTCCTGATAGGAACAGCCATGAAAGTGGCAGGATGAAAGTTGCTGAGCAAAAGAAAATGTTCTGCTGAAAAATACTGTCAGACTAAATCCTGCCAGCCTGGAACTGTGCTACAGGGAACTAGGCTTGGGAAACAGAAACATGCTTGAGAAATGCAGCTGACATTTTTGAAGTACAGCTGGGTACCTGGAAAGCAGACACATCCTGAGACACTAGTGATAGGCCCCAAAATAAGAAGCTGTAACAGCAACTTATTGTCTGAAAAAGTGGAAACAGTCTGGGAAAATAAAATGGTCCTAAAGAAACAGCAAACAGCATCATCTGTTGGTTGTTACATGTGAAAAAATGGAAACTCACAGCATCTATTGGCTGCTTGAAGCAGTGATGTCCTACACTCCCTTATGCCTCCATGATCTAAAAGGCATTTTCAACCAAAGTGAAGCTAGTGTCTCTGAGTACTCCCCATGTTTCACGTTTTTTTCTTTCCCAAACAGGTTAAATCCCACACAAACTTTCAGCGAGCACTTGGATGCTCACCAGGGATATCTGGCTGACTCCAGGCTCAGTGATGCAGATCATCTCCAAAGTGAGCACTCTGTAATTATTTTACTGGACTTCCTCTGGGCACAGTTTTGGGGGATTGTCCTACCACCTCTGGGATGGTTGGGTACACCTCCAGGGTCAGTTTGTCCTCTCCTTTGGGATGTTTGGCCCCTTCTGAAATCTGTATAATTCACTTGATACTGGCCAGAATCATATACCCATAGAAATAATCTATTGTAAGTGTGTCTGCTGCTATATTGTTGGTAAGTTTCTTCAATAATTATATTTGTAATAGCCTGTAATAACATATACCCCCTTTGTTACTGCTACACAATTGGCTGCTGAAAATATTATCTGCCATAGTAATGATTGATATTTTTATTGATTGCTTATCATCATTTTTAAACCTTGATATATGTATGTCTTTGCTTTATTAATAATATCAACTTGCTATTATTGATTTTTGTGCTATTTGTGCTAACCTGCAATAAGGTAGAGAAGTTTAGAGGAGTCCTACAAACCACAGCTGTGATCCCCACCCACCCACAAGCGAGGTAGCCCATTAGGTTGTGACATACTCCCAGGCATGTGCTTGGTTTCCCTAAGCATGCTCCATGGTGCCTTTGGGAATACAAGTGAACCTACAGGTAAGAACGTGGCAAAATGTTTTGTTGGATGTACATGAAGCTGTAAAAATCAGTAACATCCCACTACAGACAGGATCACATAGGAGGTTCAAGAAAGGGAAAATACAGCTGCATTGATCAAATGGCTTGTCACCCACTGAGATGTTTGAGAAGAGGCTGCTCTCTTCATTCAGATCTGTGGTGTTGCAGGGTTCAGCTGCTGAGCACTGAGCTACTCACAAGGCCAGAAGCAGTGGATGATCTGAGCGCTTGTCTCCTCAGAAGCTGGGGAAAAGGGACTGTTTACCAGAACCACCTCCTTTTCTCTGGCAGGGTGTTGGTTTGTCACTGCTAAAAGTGGAGACTCAGGGATGTAAAGCATTTTGGTTGTCACGAGCAGAAAATAATTAGCACAAGGTCTCCTAGCCTGGCCATGAAAAAAGCAAATTGATGGGTAATAGTTAAATTAGTATTTATCAAGTTAAAGTTTAAAAAATTAAACTTCATCATACATGAATTTGCACAGGAAATTTAACTTTTCCAAATGTGGTTGTTTTTTTTTTACGTATGTGGATATTGGCTAGGTAATAAATATGTATAATATAGATGTATTGAATTTTCTCCTCATGCTACCTGGAGTCATTTCCATGGCTCCTGAATATGGTAGCATGAAATCAATAGAGTTACACATAGAACTACCTTGCCCATCTTTCCTCCCCTGCCTTCAGTCACCTAATTTCATCAACTACAGTCTGGTTTAATGTGACAAAGTACCTGCTGTATGTCTCTTCAGGCCCACCTACGTACCTGCTGTGAATGTGTTTGCTTTAAAAAGCAAGTGAACTGAGAGCCAAAATTAAACCAAACCAAGCAAATTCTGTTGCATGAACCTTCTGTTTACCCAAATATCTCCCTTCTAGTGGAAAGCTATTGCAAATTGTCCTCTCTATCATTAGCTTACAAGATCTCTGTCACCATAAGACAGCCCCCCCAGCCCCCCCTTACACGCCCTTTTCAAAATGCATCCTGTCAATGGTGTTGCCACCTGAGTTCACTAAGTTCATGCTGTCTCTGAAGTCATTGATAGAAGATATTGCAATAGGCTGGGTGGGAGTGGATTTACAGTTCCTGCACTGCGTTTGGAAATGCTAGGGATAAATTTTCACAGACTGTAATGGAAGAGTCACACATCTGAGACACTGCCTCCGTGTGTCATCATGCATATGTCGGAAGATATGAAGCAAGTGGGGGGAAAAAAGCCTTCAAATGAAACAAATTTTTAATGAGCGTGCTCAGGTAAACATGAACAGAGCAGAAAAATCTGTCTTGTTTTATTTGGTTTGCTGTCTATGTTATCTCAGTAGCTGTAATTTGATTTGGGGGTTTTTATTGTAACTGATGCCACTTTTAGAAAATCATTAGTCTCTTTATAGGTTAAACCGTAATTGAGTTTTTCCTGCTTTCTCATCTTCAATTCCATCTTCTATGCAGATGGTGCCTTTTCTTGTGAAAGTCAAGCCAATTAAATAGCTTTAAATATTTGTGGAAAAACTGACTTATTACTTATTTTCCTAGATGTTCTGCTAAAATAAAATTATTTTTTAAAGAGATGCAAATATCTGCTTTCCAGAAAGCTCACTCTAAAAGCTTTACTATGGATTACATCAGATCCACAGGGCTCTATGTAGGTACAGACCCTTCTGGAGCAGAGCCATGTGTGGAGTTGGAAGTACCTGCATTTTGTGCTCATTTCAAGTAAATCAAGAGATGTACTTTCGTGGCTTTTGTTTTGTTTTGTTTTTTTCACTTCTTGAAGTTGTGTCATTCTGAAATGGAAGAGAAGAGGGTATCCTATCCCAAAAACTCCGGTGAAGAATGTTTATCTGAGAGAGAGAATTGGGTTTTGATTTCTCTCTCTGCTTCCCATCCTTTGAATATTTTGTCCATAATTCTTTCACTTAAATAAAAAAAAAAACCCTAGGCAATCAACTCTCTATTCTGGATTAAAAAGGAGACATAATCCACTTGACTTCAGTTGAGATGCACTGAAGATTGCAATGAAAACTTTGGGAAGAAGAAATAAACACAAGTAACAGAGTCTGCTGAGCTGGAGGAACTAACTTGAGTATACAGCTGGGGTGGCATTTCCTAAAATCTCAAGTATTAGGCTTAACAGTTGGAAGGTACAAGAGGCAGAAAGAAATCCTTCTGACAGAGTCTACTAATTCTTAATTTTCCATGATATTTAAATAAAAGATAGGAGAAATTAACTGAACTGGAATGTGTACTAGTAGAAAACATATTTTCTCTACTAACTGATTCATCTGACTGAACAGCAGTGTTTTTCAGTGCCAGCCACACAAATGACTGTTGATGGGAATCATTATGCCCAGGCTTGCACTTCCTTTCAGTGGGAACTGCTATTAACATCTAAGTGCCTACAGAAGCAAAGCTTTTAACCTCCCCCTGCTATGACAGTTTGTCATTATGAATTCCATTTCAACACAGTGAGCTGAACAAGGTGCACAGATGAAGTGCGGTACAATTTACTTTTACACAGCTAATACATTGCTAATTACAACTAAATAAATATTGAAACAGGAGTTTCTAATAACATTAACCATTACTCTCTTTTAAATGTGTTTTGCTGGGGGACTGTTGAGAACTGTAACCACAATTTCAAGTATAATGAAGCAGAAATAAAGGGTGTTTTTATTACTTTTAGCTTTCAGTAGTGAGGTGATTGTTTGCCTACAATAGGCCAATGCAAACATCCGGTAAAGTTGAGGTTTATGCCATTAGTAATGAATAAATTCATCCTGATGAAGTTTTACACCTGAACTTACTTGTTTTAATTCTGAAAAAAACTATAGAAAATTGAAAATCCCTACAGAGGCTTTCTAAATACCTCTATAGATGTAATCATACCTGTTTGTCATAAGAGCTGGAAGAGAATGACATTTCTAAAACTAGAAACATTCCCTGCAGGTACTAATATAAGTTGGTACCAAACTAGGACCTCCTGTTCCTGCTGCTGTTGGTCTTTTCAGGCCAAGTCCCTCTCCTACCTTCTCCAAGATCCCACACCACAGCAATCCCCAGGTCAACACATCTCAGCTGGGACCCTCTTTCCGCAGCTATTTGTCCTCAGCCAAGAAGCCCACTGTCAGAAACAGCATTAGGAGCTTTTCTCTTGTCCAAAGGGAAGTTTGCAACTGAGGAAGGAAGGACAGTGTAGCTGTCTTGCAATGCCATAGAGAAGTCATAGTAGAAAAGAGATATACCATGCTGATCCCCACTAGAGTAACTTATTTTAATTCACCCTGACCTGTACTAAAGGGCATTGCAGGCAGTACAGGACACATCTCTCCTTTCACGGCTTGCTTTTAGGAAGCAGAGTACCTTGGGGCCCCCCAACAGCCTGTGCAGATGTACTTGGCAGTGTCCTTATGCTGCGCATGTTCTGCATGGTGTGCTCTGGCAGGGCATCTCCAGATGTATTACAGGGAGGGCAGGAAAGTCTTTTCCTGAGAAAACTCTTTTCCTGGGAGGCAATCCCTCTCAACAGCCACACTGAGACAAAGAGTGAGCCTTTTGTCAGTAAATGCATTGGCACTTAACCTCTAGGCCACTGCCTTTGTAGGCAAGGTCATAAATACAAATAAACTTTTTACAGGATGCAGCACAGAGACCTGTGAAACCTTGAAATAAGGGGATCAGTTATCTAGCCATGCTTGAGCAGATCCTGAAAAATATAGTCTCAATATACTATTGTACAGGGACAATACAGACACAGTTACTATAGTTCCTTTACATTATCACAACACATTTGGAGGCAACATATTGAGCTTGTGTTCTCTTCGGAAAATAAAACAGCTGCATCTCAAAAATCATTAAGACCTGCTTATTTGTGTCTGGGTTTGTTGTCCCAGGGCTGTATCTGCGTACAGATTAATACATGCGTGCCCAGAAGATTATCTTGCAGGCTTAAAAGAAAGGCTTTTAAAAAGCCATGTCCTAATTTATGACAGCAAAAAACACAGGGGAAATTACCGGAGCCTTAAATGCAGTACAGTCTAAGGACTTGTATGGTTTTTATCTTATTTTAGAGTTTAAATTTGTGATCTTTTATGATAGATATCAGTCTTCAACACTGAAAAGGAGGGAATATTAATTCTGCTGGCACAAGTCCTATTTCACACTCCTTCTCAAGTCACAGAAAAACAGAGCCAAAGCCGTCAAAGAATTTTGGAATAATTCTTCTGAATAGTTCTCAGTTATTGTATCCAATAATAACTACAGGGAGCAGAGGAGGGTGGAAGGGAGGCGTGGAAAAGGGAATGTTCTCTAAAGCAAGGGAACCCTGGGCCTCCTGGTGTTTCCCTGGCTCCGGCTGCCATCTAGTGTTGTGCCGGGAGCGGTGAGGGGCGCGGCTCTTCGGAGGTTTGCGCATCTTCCCCGGCACCGCCCTCCGCCTGCGTCCACGGGCGGGATAAAATAGCACGGAACCACCTCTCCCGGGACAGCAGCAGAGGAAGACGTAACCCAGAAAGCTGAGGAAGAGCTCCTATGAAATTATTTCTCAATGTTTGCAGTACAACCACTTCTAAATTAAGTGCTTCACATGGTTGTAAACGTGGTCTCTGCTGAGCTAAGGAGAGACATAAAAAAATGTAAACCTTAATCTTCCACTGCATGAAAAGGGGAGGTTGGCTTACCTATTGCTGTGGCACAGTCATTGCTATTGCGTTTTCTTCCTCTTTTCCTTCCACTTTAATGGGAGTACAGAGGGCCCAGTTCCCAACTAAAGCAACTTTTGTATAGAGAGAATCACCTCAGTGTAACAATCATCACTGGGGTTATGCAAACCAAGAGTACATATGACACAGTGTATGCAGTCAATGTACCAGTCACCAGGAGAGGCTATAAGCTTCTGGAACAGGATGTACACTCACCATTATTTTTAGCATCTTAATAACTTGAATTGTGCTAGAAAATTAGCCCTGCTTTGCTTTGGAAGAGAGCATTCCATTCTTTAATCCATTCTCCTCCTCAAACAGGCGGGAGTTTGTAGCTCTTTCATACAGTGCCATAATATGCTCTTGGCTGAGTGCAGTCCTCCAATTTGTTTGTTCCAAATGCTGCACACGGCTTTGAAGTGTGTCAGATTTTCTTTGCCCTGTTGTTTTAGCAGGCAGACAGCAGATAGTGGGCACAGAGGCCACGTCAGAAGCTCCTGCTGATCTTTAAGAAGCTGCAGATCTTTTTGAAGATTGTACAAACTGGAGAGTGGTGTGACAGACTACATTCACTGTTGCTCTTGGTGCTGGACAAGCAGTAATCCACAGATGGAATGGATTTTGCCATCCAAGAGATCTGGCTGACACTCTCGAGGTGTCACATCACTGACATCCTTGTGATGCTTGGAGTTTGTGCAAATAAAGGCAGCCGTGCCAGCTGCTGTACATCCAAAGCCAGTGTACTGTTGGAGAGCTGCCTGTCGGCACTTTAGCAACAGGATCAGACTTGTGAAGGAAGCAATTACCTCCCTCACAGGTAATGAACAGAACTGAATTAGCTGCTGGCTTTGAGAGGATGGGAAGGAGCTCAGGAAAAGAAAGAGATGTTTGTTCCTTATTTAAAATGCCTCGTTACCAAGGCTGCAGGATGACATTTTATTCTAGTCAAAAGGCCTAGTTCACACTGACATTAGACTAAGCAAAATTAAACCACAGCTTTAGGTCACACATATTATGCAGGATAGTCCATATTCCATAAGGGAACGGAGTGCAGAGGAGGGATTTTCTGCTGGGCTATTTAAGAGGGTCAGACAAGAGCCTGAAGCCTTTTATGACTTTGGCAATATTTCATGCTGGGAAAAGCTCTGCAGGATTGAATCTACTGGAATACTCTGCTGTGCAGCTGGAGCGAAGCTCTGCAGGTCATCATAGGAAACAATCGAAAATTATCAGCAAATCAGTAAATGGAGAGGGCCAGGGATGGGTGATAGCCAAGACAGTAGGCTAAGGATACCGCCCCTCCTGCAAACCCATCAGTGGTACAAGTCACTATTACCTATTGTGTAGTACTAATTGTTTCAGTGTCAGGCTAAAAATCAGTCCCCTACTCTGAAGACCTCTGTTAAGATGAGCAGCAGGCTCTGCAGTAACTATTAGTGACAATGTTGACCATTTAAATTCTCAAAGTAAAGGCAAAGGGACTGGTTAAATTTGCTCATGTGGTCCTTTAATTTCCAGCAGTATTTTTTTGATTTTTCACTTGCTCCAGTAGCTGACTCTGTCCACTTGATCTTCTTACACCTCTGAGTGTTCTTCACTCAGAGCTGAGGTTCAAACCACAGTGGAATTTGCCAGCTGAAAGTCCCAGGTTGTTCACTGAAAAGCTGTGCAAGAAAGTTTCCTGTATACTGGACTGTTGATATCTTCATAAGGAATATTCATGACTTTGACTGTTTGTTTGTTCAGTCTGTGGTAACTGGCCTTTCTTTCAAAATGTCTCATTGCCCAGCAAAAGCTATCTTGTAAATACATAATTTTAAATTATTAAAAAAAATAATCTAAGAGGATTAATTCTGCCACTCCATCTTTCAAACCAACAAAACCATACTTTTTGTAGTTTTGAACATTCAGGGACTACCTCATATATAAACTCTCAAAAGCATTTTGAATACACAGAAATCTTGACTTCCCTGTTTCACTAGAAAAACTTGTCAAAATTGCAGGCTGGAACAGAAACAAAATGTCTTTAAACTTAGTAATTACATTTCAGTGTCCTTTCAGATGACAAAAGAAGTGGCCACATATTTAAGAGGTACCTGAGAAGATAATGCTTAGCAAAGTGGCAAACTAGGATTTCTGATCCTCCTGAAAAGGTGGCTGAAATTTAAAAGAAAGCAGACAGTTGATAAAAACTGCCATTTAGAGAGTGAACAAAAAAAATTATGCTAATCTCCAACATAAATAGAGTGAAGAGGGCCAAGATAAGGAATTAGTAAAAACTTTTCCTCAGATAACATTATAAGGAAAGCTAACAATGAGAAAGCTACATGCTTCAACCAGCTGTCAGACCTCCAACACAAATGACAGGCAAGATAATCCATAACGTTTGAGTCTGAGGTTGGAGATGATTCATGAGCCATGATCTCATTGGAACAAGTGGAAATATTCGCTCCAAAACCCAGCTGCAGGCACATCCATAATCTCACATATAAATGCACAACAGTTTATGATCTATGCACATCAGAGGCGAAGAAGAAAAAGCATTCAACTCAGTTTGAGGCCCACAGATCCAGCCTGATGGGTCACAGCACTGCAGCCTGATGAATGTTAAGAAAAGAAGCACAGCTGAAGCCACACTGCTGCTAAAGTTATTTATTTCTAACATATTCTCCCACCTTACGTACTTTTAAGACGTATCTCCATTTCACAAATGAAGTTATGCAGATTTTGTTATAAAAAAGCTACAGAAATGGTACAGAAGACATCTCAAAAATAACCATGATCCCACACACATTGTTTACAGCAATAAAGTTACAGTGAAATGCTCAAAAGGTTTCCATCCTTGTCAACAGGAATTTAAAAAGTAAAATAATTTTAAGTCTGGTTTTTTGGGAGGACCTTTAAATAGCAGGCTGACCTTGTTAACAGTAATCATCTGGCATTAGATACATCTTAAAATTAAGTATTACTGAAAAATCTGCAGAAATCAACTGATATAAAAACCTGACATTTATAATATGCAATCTGTTGAAACTTCAATATACCATTTTTCAAAATAAAAAGTGGGACAGCAGTACAAAAAGTCACGCTTTCCATTGCTGTGTCTTGACTAAACAACCAATGAGACAACTTTCTTTTCAACACAACAAAAAAAATCAGTCTAAAAACTGATCTGACATCTTTTTTTAAAGTGCATTAATTATTTGAACAGTGCACTGATGCTTTTAACAATCTTAAATCCAAAAATGCAGAGAACCAGTATAATTTTCAAAGTTTACAACAACTGACACCTAGAATTAAATCACTAATATTTCTTAATTTATAAACCCTTTAGGTTTACATATGTATCTTCTTCTGTGTACACTCTGTAAAACACAATGGAAACCTGGTCCAGTTGGTCACTGCTTTCGTAGCTTACAGCAAATTATGTAAAAAATACGGACTATGGGCTTATTTTTTTGCCAGCAGAAGTACTGAAAACTCTCTTGGATTTAATGATTCCTTAGACTTCGAAATACAGTCATCCATAAAGAAACCCAATCAACAAAATTAATTAAACCCAATTAACAAAATGAAGATCATACTGCATCTTAATTTCAAGTAAGTACATTCAGTGCTAGGTGTGCTCAGAACTTAATTCTGGAAGATGCACATATTTTCTGGCACAATAACTATTAGTTTTGAAATTGTAATGGATTTGCAAGTGTACTGGCCACATAGCAGGCTAAAGAAGAGACTGTGTCTATCTACCATCAGAAAGGTGGAAGGATGGCTACAAAACCAATGATGGGTAAGTACTAACAGCTTTAAATTGTAGCCAAAACTACGAGCAACTAACAAGTTTCGAAATGTGTGAACTACCTCTACAAAAACTGCAATGAGGTAAGGAAATGGATACACTGGAGACCAGATAGAGAAAGGCTGGAGAAACAGTAATGCCTTCATCTTTTTGGGTTCAGGATCAGCTGTGATGATGTGGTGTTAGGACAGCAGTTTTTGGTTTTGTCACTAACAGAACTAGAGATCTTTATTGATCTATATCAAAGAGTCTCTTGGTATATGTTCCAGTGTAGTATAAAACTTGAAAATACTAGTTGCATATACTTGCTTCTTTTTCTAGATTTTTATCTAATTGTGATGTTAAATAAAATACTCAACAGTTAAAACTTACTTAGAATATTGTTCAGTCTCAAAGCTCTACTTAGCAGCCACATCAGTACTGAAAGACTACCATATATTCAAGGGGTAGAATGACCACCATGTGGGAATATGAGACAACATTAGATAACAACATTTAAGGGGCAGCTTTGGTGTTCAGTTGGTTGCATCATCTCTTCTCAGAGGAATCACTTGAAGTGCTTTGGCTATTCTCTCTGCGATAGCTTGACTACTTGCTGCAATTATTCTTCGAGACATCAAATCAAACGGTCCACCTAGAAAGCAAAGCAAACAAAGCAACCAGTTTATATATGGAGAAAATTAAAAGTTGGTATGAAAATAAGCACTGAAAAAATTGAGTGCAAATTATACATTACTATTTAGAACCAAGTTTTGCCTCTGGACAAAAATGCATTTAACACAACAGGTATCTCGTATGAGCTGCATTTAAATTCTCTTCAGTGTATGTTTACTGTCTTTTTTCACTTTTCCAGGAGTCCAGCCAAGACAGTAAAGGTTGTCTTGTTGCTTAAGAACATACAATTAACCTGCTATTCATCTATTAATTCTTTGGGAACTTTCAGTAGTGGTTGCTTGGAAAGAGGACTGAAAAGAACTTGCCTTCTCATTTCAGCTATATTTTGCTCCCTATTAGTCATTTAAACGGACAAAAGAGGATTATGCAGGCCCATGTATTTACCTGTTATATCCAGCAGTACTCCACCGGCTTCAGTAATAATGATTCCAGCTCCTGCCATATCCCAGCAGTGAATCCCCATTTCATAATAGGCATCAGCTCCACCCGTTGCCACAAGGCACATGTTCACAGCTGCTGTACCAACAGCTCTAATCCTAAAGGAGATACAAGATGTTGTTTTAACTGAGAACAGTTTGCAAAGAAGTTACAGTGTCTGTGTACACTGCACAGAGAACACAGAAATGTCATGATGGAAGTGAAATGAACTAGAGAAAGGACGATGAAATGCTGCAGTGAAACAAAAATATGGGAAGGAAGTGTTGCTTAAGTAGCTTGAAGAGCTTTCAAAACACAGAAAATTTCCAGAAATTACACAAATTCTGTTAATCAATTTTGGTTTAAATACATCTTAAATCATTTCTTAAACTAAAACATATTATGGAAGATAATTTCCCATGAAACACTAACAGGCAGTCTAGTTTGCTCTTTGAATACAAGAATTCAAGGAGAGTGTATACTTTTCAGTGCTGAAAAACCATTTTTGTCATTTTCTCTGGTGATGCTCAGTAAACATCTCTGACTTGCCAAACCCTCTAACAGTAATCACAAAAAATAAATTACACAGCATAAATTTGGTCTGGTTAACTTCACCAAACTCTTGTGTCACAAATTCCAGTTTCTTTTGGAAATGTCAACGCACTTAGCCAGCAAGTGTGACTTGTATAAATACTGCAGTTATTTCAACTAACAGTAAACTGTACATTAAATTGTAACTGATAGCAGCTAAACTATTGCAAGAAGCAACATAAACCAACTCCAGTCTGAAATTATTGTTTACAAATAAAATGCCGAAGTTGAACTCACAACACACCTAAAATGTGTTTCCTACTTTCATCCTAGCATATATTCTTTAGCAGAATTGGAAGACCTTTTGGAAGTAGAAAAAATCTACATGTTAAGCATGTTAAGTACCAAAACAAGAATCCTGAGAATCTCAGTGTAATACTTTTTAGATAAGAAACATGAATATGGTTGAGTAACAAAAAACTGTCCACTGAAACCAATTTTATACAAAATGGTTTGTGGAAATGTAGACTTTGGCTTATCTGGAGGAGATGAAGCAGAGAATGCAACCAAAATAAGAGAAGTTTATGGACAATTTAAACTACTCAGACAAATTAAAATTATATGGTTTTGAAAGAGGAAAAGGAGATCTACTTTTGTCTCCTGAGATACAGATAGATAGATATATATATAAAACAACAACAATTTTCATTACTACAAGGAAAGGAAACTAAAAAATGCAATACAGCGTCTGTTCATCCAGTTTTATTCCTTGTGTGTTTCTAGGGGAAAAAAAAAAGCACAAAATTGCACATAATTTTTTTAACTAGTAAATACAACACCTTGTAGTCCTACAAGCCCAAACATGCTTTGCTTCTCAATACTGATTGTTAAGGCTCTCTTCTATATGTCTCAGCTTGAAAAAGTTAAACACAGTTTCTCTGTGGAAGCTACTAGATAGAAACACTTAAACCGTATTTCACATTTAAGATGTCAAATACAATGCAACCAAAGCTTTCTATAAATTATCATATTTACAATTTTAACCACTGTCAGTATATATAAATATATATAAAAAATATGAAGTGATGAAGTGTCTTACCCATGAATAGGAATACTGAGAAGTCTTTCCATATTAGAAAGAATTATTTTTATAGCCTCTGGATCACGATTTGACCCCAATTCTGTTACCACAAGGGATTTTGTAATGTCTGGAAAAGAAACAAAACCTCACTCTTCCAATGACACAATAAATAGTCACAGTAACTAGCAGAGTTTACTTCATTGCTTTCTTACAAGACTGAATGAAAGTGAGGTATCTTAATAAAATATGACATATATCAAACATATAAAAATCTTATTATCTTATTACTTGGAAAATGGCAGCAAAAAATAAAATACAATGAAAGAAGCATGATCTGCTCCCACTGTGTGCATACATTAATCAATGACAGTATTAAATAAAATTCTATTGCTAGAAAAATTAAAACAGTCTTGAGATACTTAAAGATCCCATTTGAAGCACAGATTTTACTTGATGTAGGGTTGTAAGCATAGAGGAGTGCTACTGACTTAAACCTACAGGTCACACCTGGGAGAAGTGGAACTGTTTGGCAGATTTGTTACACTCTAAAGAACAATCTCAAACAGATTGCACACATATAGGGAATTAAAAACAAAGAAACAAACTAACAAAACCACAATACAGACACATGGGGAACAAAATCTTCAATTGCGGAGTCCTGATTTTGCACAGATCACATCATATGCATCAAAGAGAACATAATAGGTGTTTCTTTTGGCCCATGGACAAAGAAAGTCTTGCAAAACGAAACTATGAGCTAAGAAATACCAATATATCCAGGTATGAAATTTCTGCTGTCTCATTTGCAATCTGGTAATTACCGAAAGACGCTACTCAGTTCAGCTTACCTTCTTGGCCTGATACTTGAAGTTTCTGACCGTTGCAAAATGCACCTTTTCCTTTTCTGGCAGTATACATCTTGTCTTCTATACAACTATACACAATTCCAAACTCTATCTGCAAGAAAAAGGAAAAATACCTTTAGGGTTTTTTCCCTTTCTTCCTATTTCCTATGAAATAGGAAATCACAGAACTTAGTTGTAACTAGAAACAAGCAATTTGGGTTTGATTAGATATTAAGTAATAAAAAGTATACCTTTTTGTTTACAACAAAGCCAATTGAAACTGCCACAAATGGAAACCTACAAAACAAAACATTTCACTAATTTATAGTGAGATACTAAATTTCTTTCATTACCATGCTTACTCTTAATAAAGACAGAGTTCAGTTAAATGTAATGTATATTTCAAAAACAAACTTGGACTATACAGGACATAGTTTTTTGGAAATTGCCCAATTTAGCTGAAAATAGAGCCAACACCACTGATTACCATTTGAAACACAACCTTTTCTATGCACAAGGGGCTGTCATTCCTCTTACAGCTATTCCTAGCTTAGGGACTCTTTTTTACAGCCAAAGAATGCAAACAAGCCTCTATGCTACTAACCTTTCTCAGAAGGAACGAGCTGGTCTCATAAAAAGAACCAAATTACCTCTCCCCTCACCTCCCCTTTCTCCACCAAAGCCAGATATTGAAGAATGCAGGAAGAGTGAAGACAGTGGGACTACATAAGACATGGTGGATTGCATCTCAGAAGTTTGAAACAATCAACCAATTAATTTTTTTTCAATTCCCAGACATTAGCTTTTATTCCTTCTGCAAAAAATACCAACTTTTAAGCCTGCAGATTCAGCAAAATGGGTTCTTTTCTCATAACGTTCTGAACATATTATTTAGCAGGATCCAGAAGCTGTTTAAAAGCCATTGTGCACATAGCAGCAGTCATTTCAAAACTGAAATCAAGCAGACTCAGAAAAGCTCACTGGGGCCAAAATCTATCACATTTCAAAGGCATAAGGAATAGGCTGCCAACATTCCACTGAAAGTCCCCTCCTCATCTTGGTGCAAAATACCACTGATAATTACTGGTGATATCCTGCTTTCTTTCATAGCTGGGGCTCCCAGATCTCAACGGATTTGAAATTTCTTAGAAATCAGCACCTGAAGCTGTTATTCCCGCTCTGAAGATGCTGCAGCTTCTTACTCTGAGTCCTGTTCTGGTTGAAATCTGCTCATCTATCTTTGGAATCCATGCCAAAGGCTGCTGACCCCTGCTATATAATGCAGGCCTCTTATGGAACAACTGATGTAGGTAACAGACCAAGGCTATTATAATACTTACAGGAATATTAAAATGCTTACAAAAACTGCCCAACGGCTCTCAGTAAGTAGAAATTTGTAACCATTAACAAGTTCATAGTATCTCTTTCAAAGCCATTTAAAAATTAAAAACAACCTTACTTTCATGGAACTGCAGAAAGAGAAAGGATTATCAGTCAAAGATGCTAACAAAAAAAATGAAAGGTGGACCTGTGTACAAAGTTGGTAGTTCCATCAATTGGGTCTATAATCCATGTGGGGTTGTCTGTCAGAATGCTGCCCTCTCCAGCTGCAACAGATTCTTCTCCGATAAAGCTACAGTAGAAACACATTTAAAAGACAAAAAGAAATTGTTTAAAATGTCTGAATGACAACACTGTCCTTGACATTAAAATTGTTAAAATTGAGATGAAGCTCATCACCATCAGCGATCATACACAAAAAACAGAGAAAAACATGATTTGTCCAGAAAGCACCAACCACATCTGACCAAGCTTGCATCAGTATTTATGATGTCAAGGATAAGCACAATATGTGGGGAAAAGAATTTTATGTTTCAATATAGAAATAATACCACAATTTAGCATTCAGAATATACTAGAATAATACCAGAATTTAGCATTCAGAACATTTACATTTTCTTAATTTTTTTCCAGTAACAGCATCAAAAAATTTTGTTCAAAATACCTATAGCTATTTACACCTTTCAGCTTATTTGTGCTACACAACATTATTTTTTAGCTTGTGTTTTCAGTGAAGAAAGCCTTTGTGGTCTTATGTATCTGGTTCGAACACTGCAGCAACTGTTAAATTTGAACACTGATTTCAACCCAAATATGATAAAGTTGTTAATCTCAAAACTTTAGTTTTACAAGCATGAAAAAACAGTAATATAGTAATGGAATGGAAAATCAAACCAGTTTCTGAAGAAGATGAGTGAGTGCATGCTCAGCCACAGTACTAAACCCCAGGGACACAGAAGGCACAGTGCCACAGTACCCCAAAATTCACAATTTTTGCTGCTCATGAAAGCATTTGTTTTGGACTGCAAAGTTATTAGAACGAGTCTAAGTGGGTGGAATCCTCTTTGAGGCCTTTTGCAGGTTGTCACAATTTATCACACATTACTCAACCTATGAAAAGTTTGCAGCAAACACATGTTTTCCTCCACAAACATGTAAAACGAGAACTGCTGAGAGGAAACAAATGAGGTCCCTTTAATATTGATTAGAGTTTTATGATTAACTACAGAAGTGAAGATGACTAATCAGGAAGAAACAGCATGTTTCCAAAAAGCAGCAGACCTTCAGAAAGATGAGACTGAATATAGGTGGATGAGTAATTCACTAGGAAGAGAAGTTCAGCACCATTATGTCTAATGCAACACTGGTTACCTAAAATAAAAAGAAGCTAAAATATTCTAAAATGCTTATCAGTGTCACAGAAACTGTTATTTCAAGGTCATCCCACAAGTCTGTATGATTATACTAATTTGGTTACTGAACTTTTGCACCACCTCCTTTGCTCCAGTTCTACACAGATTTCTTAAGTTTCACAGATACAGCTACAGTAACAAAATCTCCAAGAAAATTCAAGAAAAAAATAGCAAACTGACTTTAAGGAAACTGTATTAAAACTTGAGCCATTACGTCAAAATGCTAAACACAGACCCATGTAAGCAAAATACATAGAGATCACCCTTCACAAATACATTTTTCAGGGAGTGGGGGATAGGGGTATAGAGACGGGCAGGAGAAGGGGAAAAAAAAGAAGAGCAATTAAGAAAACCAGTATTTTGTATGACAGTCTTTCTGTTATGTGGAACAAGAAGATCCTGTCTTCTTTTAAGAATGTTTTATGCTGTCAAACCATATGAGATTTGCCAAAGGCACACTTGGTTCCACAGGACCCATCCAACACAGACAGCAAAGGCACACTAGTTTCAAAAGCAGACAAGAAATCTGGGTTCCAGGTCTCCTGGTGACACCTCTGATTTTCCAAAACAATAACCAAGAAGTTTCTTACAGTTGGCTCAACTGCAAGTGACGCTCAGCCTAAGTTTTGTCTCATGTCAGTAGACCTGGGGACACCTTGTTTTGTTGCTACAGCCCTGTGCAAAACTTCAACCTGCTACTGCTCTAAAATAATTTACTGAAGGTAAAGGAGAATGCTACAACTTTACAGCATGCCAGTTGTAATAAAATTTTACCAAGCAAAATCATAAACTTTCCATTTTTCTTCTGTCAAAAGCATACTGGTAAACAGCCATACCTGTGAGAAGGATACTTTTCTTTTATCAAAGAAATAATGAAGTTTTCTACTTTTTGATCAGTTTCTGTCACTAGATCTACAGGTGAACTTTTAGTCATAACAGATATTTCTTCTTTGAGTGCTCCACGGATTATCTGTTAAAACAAAAAACAAAAATAAAAAAAATCTTTCACTGTTAACAATATGGAAAAAACTAGTTTTCCCAAAAACATCTGAGCATCATTTTTACAGTCATTTTCTATACTGCACACATAAAACACAAACACAAGCAGTGACATCGCCTGGATTTAACTGCAGGAGCTGGGACTTGCATCTCTAGCTCCTACTCACTACACAGTTTTACATGGCTTTAAATCTAAATACCACAGAAAGATCTCCAGGTAGATGAAACTGGGGTCCATTTTGTTAGGACAAGTTTTAAATTTACAAATTTAAATACCAGAGTTGAATAAAACACCTGACACTGAGCTCAAATCAGCTATTTTTAGCCAGACCTTGCATTTATGATCTTAAAATGATCAGTATCAGCTTAAGCAAGAATCCATGCCTCACAGCCCACAGAATTATTTTACTGTAACTCAGAAAGATTTTCTGAGGGAAGACTTCAATGAGGTCGTTGCAGAGACAATGTTGCACAGATTCTGCAGCTCCAGGGGACAGAATTAGTACATGTGTCATCTTGTCTGGTTGCCACAGCCTTCAAATGTACCAAGCAGAACTACTAAGAAGTGAACATTTGGTAACCACTCCTGCTGAGGCTTTGCCAAGATGTACAAACTTTTTCTTGTTCTAAGCCGTCTTAGATCTCAAATGGCAAAATGTCATCACTGTAAGGGATGGTTCTTACTTACAGAAGCAAAGCAGTCTTCATGAAGAGAAACAATCAGCATGGTTTGGGTTGGAAGGAGCCTTAAAAAACATCTAGCTCCAACCCTCCTGCACTGGACAGGGACACCTGTCACTGGACCAGACTTAGAGCTCCGTCCAACCTGGCCTTGGACACTTCCAAAGATGGAGAGAACACAATATGGTACTGTGTGCCATCAACAAGCCTGATGATTAGAAAGCTGACTGAAGCGTTCACAAGAAAGAATGTCACCGGCTTTCAGGCAGTAAAATAATAAGGTAGACAGGAGTTGTTTAAGGGGGGAAATCAAGATGCTCTTTGTTTACCACAATTCTGAATTTTATTTTATTTTTTAAATCAAACTCAAGGAACAAAAGTTACTCCTTAGTCTTTAATCAGACTCCAGGCCAAGGAAAAGCACAAAGTTGTTTTCTTAAGCTAGTCAAGTTGCAAACATAAAAGACAACCTAATCTTGCACTTGAACACCATAAACTATTCTGCCCATTTAGGTTTTTGACAAAACACTCTTAGGAAGAGATTCCAACATCAACCTCCTTCACGAACTATGTACATCTTAGACTCAATCAATAATGTTATTATTTATGAAGAGCTTATACATACCTCCCCAGCCTTCCTTGCTAAACCAACTGCATAATCCATACATTCCTGCCAGGGATCTGCCATCTTTCCCGAGATAAAGAACCTAGCAAAAGGAGAGATTAATGCAAAAATTTGTTATGTCTTCGTTGTTTTCTTTCTTTTTTTTTTTTACAAATTCGAAGTTTTTTGCTTCACCTGGTTTAAGTACCGTCGAAACGAGGAAATAGGCTGAGCGCACGCCCCGCTCCGCCCCACCCCGCCCCGCCCCGGGGCTGCGCGGTGCCGCGGGCTGCAGGACGCGTCCGGAGCGCTGGCAGGACGCGCAGCCCCCTCACGGCGCCCGAAATGGCGGCCGGGGCGCGCGCCGCACTCACCTCCGCCGCCGCCACCGCCGCCGCTCCCGCCCCGGCGCAGGCGCCGCGCGCGAGGTCACGGGCCCGCCTCCTCCGCCGCCGCTCGGTGGCGGCCGCGCCTGCGCGTGAGGGAGCCCGGGCCCGCGCGCGGCCGCCTCGGCGCCGGCGCTGTCAAAGTGTACGGGGGAAGTGTTGACATTGGAGTTTGGTGTCGACTTCTTGTTAATAATTGGACGTGGCAGGGCGGAGATACCGCAAATGCTCTCCCATGGAGCGCGCGATTGAAGTTTATAATAAAATTGAAAGGGTGGTTGGGGTTGGAAGGAACTTCAAAGATCATAAGCAACCCCTCTGCCGTGGCCAGGGACACCTTCCGCTGGATCAGGTTGCTCAGAGCCCCATCCAACCGGGCCTTGTTCACTTCCAGGGGTGGGGCATCCACATCGTCTCTGGGAAACCCGTGTCAGTGCCTCCGAACCCTCACGGAGGGTGAGTTCACGGAGTTCAACGAGTTTTGAAAGCAATTCGCGGTTCAGCTGATGCATTTTCAAAATTAATTAAAATCATACAGAGAAGAAAAACTTTCCAAGCCTGACTGATACCAGTTTCATTTTTTCCTGTGGTCTTTTGCGCCTATTGTCTGTCATCAAGTAAAGGCAAAACACTGAGGGCTTGGCTTGTCCTCACAAATTGCAACTGATGTAACTTACTGATGTAACTATGTAAAATGGTGATCTGGGTAAACAGGGCAAGGGTTGCAATTTGCTTCGTGCTTAAAATAATCATAAAATGTCTACAACACCAAAAGAAGCAGTCTTGTCCCATTGCCCTAATGCCAACCCAAGGCACAGCTAGGCCAGAGGGGGTTAGTTTTGTTCTTTCCACATCAGAAGATACAGTTTCCACTCTCACCGACCCTGTTGTGTGGGACAAGTCACTGGGCAATTCCACATTTCCTCCTTCCCATCTCATAAACAGGAATAAGCCTGCTTTTTAAAGTATTTACAGTCATTGAAGAACTACAGAGATGATAAGTTATGGTTTTATTGATTATTTTGCGAGTCGTTCTTTGCAAGGTTATACCAACAGCATACAGCCCATTGAAAGAGGCACTTTGGCTCAGATTCGGTTTTTGTTGAGGCAAGCAGCTGAACATGCCCCAGTACAACCTATATAGGACTGCACGAGTGTTATGAAAAATGGCTTTTTTGACATCATTAATTGTATACTTAACATTACAGCAAGGGTTTTACAGGAGATTCCAAATTCTGCATTCACCTTAAAATCAGCAGAAGTAAAACAGGAATGCCTGAAGTTCTCTCCTAACAAGTATAAGAATTTTCCTAATCCAAACCACAATTTCTATTCCCGCTGAAATGAAATCTTGTATTTTATGTATGAGGCTACTAGGAAGAAAGCTAATCTGCAAGGTGTATTTTTATGTGTCACCTGATAAACTGGATGAACAGATGTGACTTATTGATAAAAAGTCTGCAAACCAGACTGGTCACACGCCAGAGTGCATACTTTTCTAAAACAGACACAGAAATAGAAAATGGTGAAAATAAAAGTATGAGAGATTAGCGCCTGCTTTCTTAGTGTGATATATTATTTCTTGTTTACTACAGCATTGCCCAGCCAATCTAACAGGTCATGTATCCAAGCAGGATTGCACTCTTGGTGTTAATACAACCCTTTCCAAACTGTTTCGTGTCTTACAAACATGCCAGGCAACTTTGTAGCAATGTTTGAACTGGAACAAGGCCAGGAGCTGCTACCACAGCATCTCAAAGTGTGAAGCCTTAACCTTGTGCATTCTCTAAAATTACAGCTAGAACAACCCAAACACTTGGTATTCACCTGTTTTTCGTACTTTGGGAGAAAGCATTGTTTATTGTAAAATCAGGAAGTATTTGTTTTGATAAATTCCTCTTCTCACTTGCATAACTTTACATATATTTTCTTTGCATCTCCTAGAAGTTAAAGTTTTATTTATTAACTTTGAAGTGAAACAGTTCAGCACCTTATAAACACAGGGCTGTAAAATTATCAGTGGTTTCAAATGCCAAATGACTCCTCCAAAGTGTTTTTTTTTTTTCAAATGCAGTTGTTGAACTTTCCCTATGAAAATGTGCTAAGATAACAAGTTTTAGAAAAAACAACAAAAAATGCTAAGTAAAGATATGTTTGAATCTAAACAGGTGAAATGAGAGCAATTCTAGCCTAGGCAAGATACTAAAGGTCTGGAAAAGTTTCTGCTTTTGTTCCTAGCATCATTGATTAGGGTGGAGTTTTCACCTCTCCTCGACTATTTATCTGTCAGACTAGCTTAATTTGGTTTTGCTTCTCAGTTTCTGAAAACTATGTGGAATGAGCTTCTGTGTACAATCCTAGACACATTCCTGGAATAAGAAGATAGTGAAAACTTTATGGAGTCTTATCAACTGTAACTTGCCATGTTTGTACTGTCATTTACAGGTTGATTACAGCCCTTATCCATTACTGGTGATTGATGAAAGCAACCACCCTGGTAAAACCTTTGAGGTCTCCCCAAAGATTAACTTCCAGCATCCCAAGTCTATCTTCTCTCTATTCACAAAAAAGTGTTATTTCAATTATTTTGCCTGAACTGCTAGGGCAGAAAAATCAGGGGCAGGAGGAAAGGTATAAGTAGAGAACGGGGATTTTCTGCTAAAAAAAAAAAAAAAAAGAAAAAGACGCTGTTGCACAGCAGCATTTTTCACTTGCTTTTGTAGCAACAGTGTGGGAAACAAGTTCTGTTTAGGGCTCTTCCCAATGCACTGGTTCCACAATGCTGGTTGGCCTCTTACAGCATATTCTGTACCACAGCAGCCTAAGATAAAAAGAAAGATGAACAGATAGTTGCAGAGGAAAGGGAGGAAAATAAACAACAAGAGAAAAGGGAACTGTTCCTTTTGTACTGGAAAGCAAGATAACAACTGGAGAGACAGACAGGGGAATGCAGAAAAATGCTCGTATCCTTTCTGCTGCCAGGAGACAAAGATTTCCAAAATATCTAGCCACTGAAAGCCCTTTCCTTCATGGACACCAGAAAACACCTTCCTTTGTGTGACATCCACATCACATCTGGTAAAGTAATTTATCCATACCTAAGTCATGTTAAAACTACAGTAAAGAGTACTGTAAAGCAAAATAAGTGACAGGCTTACTGAGATCTTTTATCCCCCACCTAATCACACAATGATATTTACAAACAGGAAGACACCTGAGTGAATTTACTTCTGCTTCATAAAGCTTTCCTTCTAAATGTCATTAAACTATTACAAGAATAAAATGTGGACCTGGTGTATGGACAGTGCTGGTTTCCAAATGCAATGAAATCTGTTCCTGTAGATGTAGAAAAGATGCTGCAATAGCATAATATGTTTCTTTCCTTCAGAAAACTGTCATACTGCAAGTTTACATTTTCATTATTTTCTTGAGACAAACTGTCCCCACCACTTACACAAAAATAAATACCAAATTTAAGAAAACATTCTTAATATTATACAGCTCAATAGAGGAAGAATTTATTCTAGAATATGAGTATCTGTAATATTAGCTACTATAATTTTCCTTTCACAACATAGGTCTTCTGTCAGTCAAGCAACTGAGAAATTGATGGGAATTGTGTCTTTACAATGGAAGACAGATTCTGGCATACCAGTGATTTTAAAAGAAAACTGGACTTGCTTGAATACCATGCTTCTGAAAAATAATGGATTTTTTTTGTTTGTGGAAATTTATTGACTAATAAGGTACGACTCTGGATCTTCTATAAATAGAACATCGTTATCAAGATACTCCAGAATTATATTCCCTCCATTGTACAGTGGATAGTCTTTATCAGATAGCCACGTTTCCAGTGTGTGTTCAAATGGCAAGGCTTCTCCAGAGGCAGTATGGCATAACCTGAGTTTCTGTAAGACAAATAGCACAGAAATTAACGTCAAGATTTGCCTACCCAAGATGAAAGAAGTGGGGTGGGAGAGGGACAAAAGGGTAAAGAAAACTAAAAGCAAAATACAACAACCTAGAAAATGCTTGTTATTGCTGACTTACCTGGGATGTTAATTTGTTGTTGTCATTTTTAAGGCTTGCTAAGGAAGCTGCAAAATCTACTACTTTGCCAATACTCCACTTACTGCAAAAAAACATGGGTTTGCTTTTCTCTTTGTTCCCTTTTGGTAAAAATACTTGAAAGTAAATTCTTTCTGTCTAGAAGAACATGAAAAATAAAACGAAAAAATTATCCACAGAAGGAACACATCATTCCAGTCATATACATCTAGTAAGTTTTTTTAAGTAAAACTTAAAATTTTTTTTTTTCAGTAAAAACCCCCAAAATGACCAACTGAAATTTGTTTTATTCCACCAGGACAATTTTACTGCAAAACATAAATGACCAAGATCATCAAATCCAATCCTCTCCAGCTGCAGGCACATATATGATGGACAGTAAGTTCTTAAAGGTGGAGAGAACATCTTTGCTCACCAGTTCCACGGCACAGTTATATATAGACAGACGTGAAAAGGTATCTGCCCTTGTGAGGAAAAGGTGAGTTTGAATAAGCACTATTTGTTTTTGGCAGCAGTATAGTGTCTCAAATTGGAATGCAAAAGCAGTTAAAACAGAGCAGTTCACTGTATTAGAAATGCCTGCTTCACAAACCAACATTTAGATCATGACCATTTAATCCTTTATCCTGTACTGTATCCTCATTTAATGTACTAAACACTCTTTCTACTAGACTGAAAGATTTGTTTAAGAAATGTCAAGAGTAATTTATGAAGGAGAGATTCTGAATGGGATTGGGGTAAAATATAGCAAGCATGACTACTATATATTCATCATTTATGATCATCCTTGCTGAGTCAAAGCCAGACACTATCAAACATGACAGAAGTCTTTTTAAAGGATTTATTTGTGTGTTCCCTAGGAACATATGGAACTACCTCAACCGTGTTCATAAAACTGACTCTGAATTTCAACCTGTGCATTTTCCTCTAAATTTGACTGTTCTCCACATAGAAGAAAAGAGAATCATGTCCTGGAGCTATCCCTCTGAAACATCAGAAGATATTAGTAATTGGAGTAAACTGAACAGTAGTTTCTTACTCAATTGTTAAGGTAAAATTGGAACTCCCTTTTGCCTCCCTCCACCCCCCCAAACCAGCAAATGCAACCAGGAAACCTAAATACGTTCAGTATGGATATCCTCTGAGCTGGAGTCAGGGGAACACCAACTGGGCTATTAAAACTATTGATGAAGAAACAATGCCAGGGCCCCAGACAGGAAGTCACCTTTTCTGGGGACCAAATGGATTGTGGGCAGGAAATAAGCCCCCTGGTCCACTTGGCAAAGTAATTATGCTGGACTTCTCCCTTGAACACCCAAGGGGTGGCGTTATACCCTTACTGAAGATAAAATAAGGAAGGCTTAGGGAAAGCTTTTGCTTGTGGTGAAGCTGATGGTCTTACCACTCTGGCAGGATTTAATCAATGGTTTGCTGACACTCCCATGCCCTCTGCTGTGTAGTCTGACAATAGCATTCATTAAAAAAAAGAAATCCAGAATGGTGTGAAGATCATGGAGTTGCCTGGGTGTTCCACCTGCCCTACAAACCTCAAAGTAATGGTGCAGTCAAGAAGTGGACTGGTCCACTAAAATGAGCTCTAGGGCAAAGTTTCCATAGGGAAAATGGGGTAAAACTCTACTTAAAGCTGTTTGATGTTTAAAATAACCAGCAGACACCCACCAGATGCCCAGTGGAACAAGCACATTTTCCTGCTCTCCAACCAGTAAAATGTCTAATAAACCCCCCCTGTCAGCCCTTCTCTTTTCTCAGGGTGACAATGTTCTCTTTTCTCAGGGGGACAATGTTCTTATCAACTATCCTATGAAGTTTAGAATACCTGTAAGAATTTTATATTTCCCGAAGTACATGGAAAACTGTTTCTAAATGGGGACTCCATTTAACTTTCGCTAAGGTTTGGATAATTCCCAAGAATGAGTAATTTCTTATCATTTCAGGTAATGAATGGAACTTGGACAGATTCTTTGCCCTGAACAAACCTGGAGTGTGCCCAAGGAATCGTCACTTTACTTTTGTAGAACACTCAGCTGTGAAAAGATGATCACAACACCTACTGTATTGTACTGACCCTTATCTGTGCCTCCTTCCTCCCTATTTCACGAATGGGATGATAATCGCGTCATTCAGTTTATGAAAATAATTTCTCAAACGGGTTTTTTACACATACAAATGGTATTGTATATACAACACCCTCAATCTTCAAATGCTGATTCTGGGTCAGTAGCTGAACCTGCACCTGAAACATCTTGGTACCAATCTTAGTTGGCATAGTCATCCCTCAACCCTCCAAATTATCAAACTCAAACTTTTAAGGCACATTCTTATGAAAAGACTGCATTGTCCACTACAATGCCCCAACATATTAATTCAATCTGGGTGGGAAAACCAAGCAATTACATGTTTCAGGGCTAGATGATCTGAAATATTGGTACTGCAAGCCAAGTATTAAGATTTGACACAATCTGCAGAGGATCCATGTGATAAGGAACCACAAGCAAAGATGTGCTATAAAATTCTGTGCTGCGCTACTACAAAATTGTGCTACAGTGATTCTAAAAATCCTCTTCTAGTCTAATAATAAAATTCTATGCTCTGCTGATCATCAAATTCTGCTAAAATAATAAGCTTTAATACAACTTTATGCTGTCATCATTCTGCCAAGGATCCCCAAAAGACCCCATTTGTCCCTGCAGTGCTATGTAACAGCCACGTGGCAGGCAAATACATTTCTGCTATAAAATAATAGAATTTGACTTGACTGCTCTGACCCCACACAGACATCTTATAACAGACATAAGACCAGTGAGATTGCTTTTGGGTACCAGGCTGAAACATACATTTAAGTGAGTGTGGTCTTGAAAAATTAAATCTAATACCAAGCTGAGGGAATAAGATGATCAAGCAATTTACAAAACTTTCTATTTCCTTTGAGAATTCAATTATTGAAAACAAACATCACTGACCTGAGGCAAGGACTTGTCCCCACCTGCATGCATTTTCAGTTTCATTAATGCCACTTTTGCTGCTGTCTCACTGTTTTTTGCTCCTTTACGCTTTTTGCTTTTTGCTTCATCACTTTTTTTAGAATCTGAGAACAATATTGTTCCTGTTAGTGTGATCATTCTGTTTCCTGCGCGTATCATATGACATAGACCCAATTAGTCTGTTGGGTCTCATTGTATCTCCAAGGATCCCATCCCTTTTCGTGTCTATTCATATCCTCCCAAGGTCATGTATCAGAATTTTTACAGTGCTAGCAGAATTCCTTTACATTGAAAGGTAGATGAACACTATCACCATGTAAACGCAGGCTGCAAAAGCCAAATAGATACAAATTCTTTAGTTTCTACACCCGTGGCCATCACAGCATTCATATGGCAACAGTTTCAGGTCCTATTTTCCACACATAACCCCACTGTCCAGCTGGGCAGTGCTGTTTATTCTCTTTCCCATCCTCAAGCTTGTTTAAAATCTGCAAAACATTACATTGTAGAATCAGACTTTTCTGGCCATCTTGATTGTGTAGGTGTGATCCCAGCAGATTGACATGCACATTTGACACAATTGCATTATCTGCACATGAATTAATATGTAAATAATAATGGCTAGGTACAATTCATTATATTGTAATATTTGTAGAATGACACCAAGACAGTAATTCTGAAAGAAACCTGTGCTGTATTTATTCTTTTGAGATTCTCTTCATCCTGTTGTTTTTGTCTCAGTTTAGATGAACAGTATTAAATGCTGACATGTAAGTTTAGGGCTATTTAACAAAGGAACCCTCATCTTTTCTTCTTATTTGGTCAAACATGACCCCTCAAAGGAGGTCAGAAGCTCAAATAGCATTCTGAAGAAAATACAAGAAAAAAAATATATATCCCTGTGTACTTGCCTATAATGTGTTGAACAAGCTGCTGGGTGGCAGCCATTCGAGGTTTTGGTGTGTCCAGCTTCTCACATTCATGGTCTGATTGATGACGATGTCTGTAAGCAACAACATAAAACTTGTATTGCCTCTTCCATACATTAATGAACGAATACTGATGTTTAAACACTCTGTTCCACTCACCTGAGGCAAAAATGTTTTTCACAGTAAGGACATAACACTGGCAAAAGCTCCTTTGCATTGCAGTCCTTGTATGAGCATGGGTAAGATCTGTGCTGATCAAGTTTCACAGAATTGTTTCTTATATTCACCTAGGAATAAGTACAAAATATTTTGTGTAAATAAATAGATACTAAGATATAAGTTACCATCTCAGCTTTCTCAAAAATCTGTCCTAGCTCTCCATTCTATGGGCAAACCTGGTCCAGCTATTCTCTCCTAGTTTTACCCTGGTTATGTTTAGCTCAGAGGCAGAAAAAGAACCATCATTCTACTCAAAGTCAATTTACTTCTAAGAGACAGAAAAAGTGTAGATTCACTTTTTTAAGCTTTTCACACTCTCAGTTAAATAATTCATACTTATAAACCATATGCATTTGTCTAGTCTGAAAACACAGCTAAGTTGCATGGAATTTTAATTTAAGGCTGTCACATATTATTAGATTACCTCAGAACACCCATGAGCATCCCGGCTCCTGTGCTGAAGGCTTTGTGGAAAAAGAAGAAAAATATCACACTGTTATCAACATTCCAGGAAAAAAACCTGCATGTGAAAACATTTAAGTGTTTAAAGAGTAATCTGACAAGTTTTATCATGGGAAAACTTCAATTAGATAATGAATCTTCTCCAAAGTTTTTTCTATCCTATTTCAGTTCTTGAATGGATAGATCATATTCTTTCTCAGTACATAAAACATTTAACTTTTGGAACGTATGCCTCAAGGTAAACAAACCATTTCGAGAGAATGAAGACATTACCATGCTTAAGAGTTCAGTTCAATGCAACCAGAGTTTGTCTGTTTTAATGAATTTTCAATCACCTTCCATAATGGCAGAAATCCCTTGAAGGCTTCTAATATGTTAGAAGTGAAATCTGCCCCCAGTCTCTTTGAGTTTCTCTCAGCTGCCCTCTACTAATCTGAAGTGTAAATCAAAGTGCAGGCCCTGATTTCAACCTTGCAAGAAACCTCAAAAATTTTTCTAGAAGAAAAGCCACCTCCTTTTCTGACAAGGTCACCCGTTTAGTTGATGTTGGGAAGCCAGCACATGTGTTTTGCATTTTAGCAAAGCTTTTGACACTGTCTCTCAGAGTGTCCTTCTGGACCAAATGTCCAGCACACAGGTAGACAAGTCTGTAGTATGATGGGTGAGCAACTGGCTGATGGTTTGTGCTCAGAAAGTCACAGTTGATGTGATTGCTTCAGGCTGGCGGCCAGTGGAGTTCCCCAGGGCTCAATTTTAGTGCCAGTGCTCTTTAATATCTTTATAAATGATCTGGATACATGTTATGGTTGCCAACTATACTAAACCACGAAAAGCTGTGAACTCCCTTGAAGGTGGAAAAGTCATAGAGAGAGATTCTGGATAGACTAGAGAGCTGGGCAGTCACCAACTGTATGAAATTAAACAAGAGCAAGTGCAGGATTCTTCACCTGGGATGAGGAAATCCTGGTGACCAGCATACAATGTGAGGAAATGGAAAGAAGCTTTGTCACGGGAAGTTCAGGTTGAACATTAGGAACAGGTTCTTCTCAGAGAGGGTGGTTGGGCACTGGAATGGGCTCCCCAAGGAAGTGGTCATGGCACCAAGCCTGTTGGAGTTCAGGGATTGTCTGAATGACACTTAGTCATATGCTTTAGTTTTAGTCCTGAGGAGTAGGGAGTTGGACATGTTGACCCTTGTGGGACCCTTTCAGCTTGAGATACTCTGTGATTCTATGAACTTACCAAAAGACACCTGAACAGCCATCACATACAAAGGGAAGAAAATCTGAAACAAAGAGATTTGTTTTCAGTTAAGACAACATGGTTGTTGTTTTGCTAATAGTTTCTAGCTTAATTTTCACATGATTAACTTTTGCTTACCAACATCACAGAGTAGATATCTTTATAAGAATACTTAGCAACTGCATCTACACTTTAGCTAGAAGTGGCTTTTGTTAACTCCCCTAATTAGTATTACAGAAAAACATATGAGCACGTCAATTATACTTATATACATTCCAGAAGTTAGAATTAGGCTTTAAATTCACTTTTTTTTTCAATATCAAGCTATGACACTGGAACATTTGGCTAGCCATCAAAATTACTACTTATGTTAAAAACGGAATTTATTGCAAGACCACTCAGAACCCTATTTACTGATACTGGACAATTTACATTTTATTTTATGGGTTACCAACTGGAGGAGATGCTGGCTCTTTGGAAGGGAGAGCATCTCCTCCATTGGAAAGTCATGATGATCCTGCCCCTTCTTCATATCATATCGTACATACTGTCCTTGGGTGATTTAAATTGCACACACTTCCTAAAATTCTGTACACATCCCCTGCCTACCACATAAATTCTCACAGATAAAATCACTTCACTGTCTGCCGAACTCCACCACATCACCAATGACAGCATATGCCAGGTCCAGCCCATTACTCCGCTTCTCCATCCTTCAGGTTTTATGTTAACAGACCACCACGGAGATCAGGTCACGATCATAACGATCCCTTCATCTCTGAGTGGTCCCATCAGAAAGCTTTCGGTACAGGCGGTTCTGCTGCTTCTTTCTGAGAGGTTACATTTCCAGTAAAACTTTCCGAGATCAGTGAAGGCAAGCAAGTGTGGGGAAGGGGCAAGCGGGCTATTAACCACCCAGGCACACGACCGGGGCGACAGGCGCTGGCACTGGACCGTGCAGGGCACCCCTGGCAACCCCCGCACCGCCCCCGGGCCACCATCCCCGCCTCCGCCGGGACCCGCCGCGCTCTCCCTTACCGAGCTGGCGGCAGTCAGGCACCCCGCAGTGCTGCCCCACCTCCAGCTCCGCCATGTCCGCGACACCCAGGAGGCGGAGAAGCGGCGGGGCCGGGCGGGGCCGTGCTGCGGAGGGGCCGGCGGGCCCGCCCCGGGGCGGGCGGGGCAGAGGCGGGGCCGGGGGGATCCGGCCGCACCGGGCTGGGGCTGAGTCTGAGCCGGAGCTCGCCCCGCCGGCTCGGAGCTGCCGGGGTGCCGGCGGGACCGGCTGTATCACCGGGCTCAGGGCAACCTGCGCTGACCAGCCCGTGTCGGCCCAAGCGACGCCTCAGACTTCAGTGAGCCTAGAGCCGCGGCTGGTGCTCCGCGGGCTGTTCCAGGGGAAAAAAAGCATGTT
Source organism: Lycocorax pyrrhopterus obiensis (assembly GCA_014706295.1). NCBI lineage: Eukaryota > Metazoa > Chordata > Aves > Passeriformes > Paradisaeidae > Lycocorax > Lycocorax pyrrhopterus. The sequence continues at coordinate 124,056,186 of JACSVZ010000002.1, forward strand.
TTGTGTCTTATTTGTGTCGCTATTTGCGTCCTCCCTCGGGGCAGAGCCTGTTCCCGGAGGCAGAGCGGAGGTAGCTCAGCTTCCTGAAGCATTTCGTGCACCCTGTAACCTGTTGGTGTCACTGAGGTTTCCTTAGCGGCGCACCCACCACTTTTGTAAAAAGCCACATTCCTTCAGAATTCAGGGTTATTTTCCCAGCCCTTACCCGCGTGCCCAAGGGTGATGCCCTCCCGAAACACCTTTATGCGGCATGTCTCCAATTCTGGGCTCCTCAGTACCAGAGACATCGAGCTCGTGGAGCGGATCCAGCAGAGCGCTACAAAATTGATCAAGGGACTGGAGCATCTCCCTTCGGAGGAAAGACTGAAAGAGTTGAGCCTCTTCAGCCCTGAGAAGAAGCGACCGAGAGGAGACTTCACTAATATCTATAAGCATCTTAGGGGAGGGTGCCAAGAGGCTGGGGCCAGGCCATTCTCAGCGATGCCAAGCAAGAGGACGAGGCAATAGGCAGAAACTGACACACAGGAATTTCCACCTGAATATGAGAAAAAACTTTTTTATTGTGTGGGTGACCACGCACTGGAACAGATTGCCCAGAGAGATTGTGGATTCTCCTTCCCTGGAGATACTGAGCCGTCTGCATGCAATCCTGTGCCATGTGCTCTAGGATGACCCTGCTTGAGCAGGGAGGTTGGGCCAGATGACCCACTGTGCATTCTGCGATTCTATGACATGGGAAAAAAGAAGGGGGGAAGCACAAACTCGGCAGCCGCCTAGGCAGCGCCGACCCGGCCCGGGACCCTGCGGCTGCCCGGCGGAGCTCGCCGGCTCCTCCCGCCGCTCTGCCCGGCGCTGGCTGAGGGCAGCGGCAGCTCGGCCTCCCCGGAGCCGCCCCCGGGCCCGCCCCGCCGCCAGGTGCGGTGCCGCCGCCGCCGCCCGTGGGCTCAGGAAGTGCTGTCACGGCGTGTGCCGGGCGGGGAGGCTCCTGAGGACCGGGCTGGTCAGACCTTTCCGTCGGCGGGTGCCGAGCCGGGATCGCCGCCATGAGCAAGATCTCGAAGTTCTTCAAGGGGGGCGGCTCGACTGCCTCCAAGGGCCGCGGGGGTCCCTCGCCGCAGGAGGCGCTGGCCCGGCTGCGAGAGACGGAGGAGATGCTCAGCAAGAAGCAGGAGTACCTGGAGACGCGGATCGAGCGGGAGCTGGCGGTAGCCCGGCAGCACGGCACCAAGAACAAGCGAGGTGAGCGCGGGCCGGGCCCCTCGAGACTAAATCCCGGGGCTGGAGGGACTCGGGTCTCGCCGGGGCTGTGGCTGGGCCGGCTCACCTGGCACCGCAGGTGTGCAGTGTGATTCGGCTGGGGGCTCCGAGCAAGTATCACCACACGCGAGGCGGGATGGTGGTTTTGGGTCTTTGGCATCTGTTAGTGTTTAATGAACTGTGGATTCATATACCGGGATGGGAATTTGTTAATCCTCACAAAATTTACTCTCTGTGGTTTCCTGTGTGATTCTTCCGTTCGTGCTTTGCACCATAGTCGCTGCAGGTACTGGCTGTATACACGGAGGGCAAAGTACTGCTGCTCAACGAGGGGAGGGATTCGCTGTTTGGGGGCTCAGCATTGGCTGGGCAGGTGACAAAGGGGATGAGGGATGTGAGGATCTCCTTTATATTCACGAATAAATGCACATTATCCCCATTGTTGACAACTGAGGAACAAAGTGATGCAATGATTCGTCCAAGTCACGTAAGAAGTATATGTGCAACCAAAAAAAGAATGACAGCTTAGAGCATGAGTGACTGGTCTGGGATGCTGTTAGCTAAAGGAGAGGATGCTAAGGGATCAGAAGGCCTGGCTCCTGTGTATACTGATGTTGTCATCCCTGGGAAGCAAATGATGGTAGTCAGTGTCTTTGGGATATACACACCTCAGAGAAACAAGTTAATTACTTCCTAAAGTCATGTGGAGGCCTCTTTGTCTATTCTGAGCTGTATTTTAATTTCAATGCTTCGAAACAGAACATTTTGAATTAAAGATTTGTGATGTAACAAGAAAGTAGGTCTTTTGCCTTCTCTTTCTGTTATTCAATAATTTAAAAAATAATGCCATGTTACTTCAAACTTGTGAAGAGCTGTGTGTTAGAGGTGTTTTGGTTATCCCTCTAATGTATTTGTAATACTTTAGCATTTAATAATTATTAGCAAAAGGCAGTTTAACTAAACTGACTTTTAGTTAGAATGGATTTAAAATCATGGGTCAAGATGGGACAGATTTGAAGGCATGGTCAGGGGGAGTAAAGTCAGTTCAGCAGCACGACTGAGCCAGCTGCTGGAGAGCATGGGAGCTGTCAGGGTTGTCCCAGTCCTGCACTTTCTACTCCCCTGGCTTCAGCTGGAGTGTCTCTTGGTTCCTTGTCCAGGTACTGGCACCTCTGTGCTGTCACAGTGAGCTAGTTCAGGAAGGTGATCCAGCTGGAAGCTAATTCGCTATGGGACAAAGTGACCAGGTAGCTCCTAGGGCTGAATTCATTGTGCAAAAGCCTGAGCCGCAGGACTGGTGCAAGAAAATAGGCTGGTTCCTGTGACTGTAGCAATTCCTGGTTAAATCCAGACATGCTGTTCTGGAACTTAATTCCAAACCGGGACTATAAGCTGGCACATTTGCAGACAGAAGAAGCATTTCCTGCCTCGCTCCTGCCCTTGTGCTGCTCCCTTCCTTTCCCTTAGCAGAGCTCCCTTAAAGGTGTGTTTCAGAAAGCTGGATGTTGTAAAATATTGTGGTTTTCTTTGTCTGGGTTATTTTTTTTTGCTCAGGATAGTTTAAGTTCCACTTACCTAGTTGAGCTGCTAGCTGCATGAGTGCTCGTGCGCCTGCGAAGGAGAGGGTGGTGCACAAACAGGAATGAGAACTTGTTGGGAAAAGGTGGATCTGCTTCTCCTTTAACTCAGCTGGTTGATGATGGTTTTAGGTGTGTGTTGGCTTTTTGCTTCAGGAGTGCAGCATTTGATATCTGAAGCTTTTCTCCCAGATCATTGTTTCCACTGCACTACTCAATATGCAATTGCCCTAGCTTTTTATCTATGAAATTGTTCATGGGGTCATATTGCAAACTGAATTGTTGAGCTGATAGTGGTTAAAAATAACTGCCTTTTATTTTGTCATTTTCTCAGGGACCAGCAGTTAAGGACAGTAAAGAGGCAAGAGTAGGGCAAAAAGTGCAGTGTGGCAGTTTTTATTCATGCCAAAAATGGTTCGTAAACCAAAATGGGATAGTCTAAGTACAGCCAGAGGAAAAACAATATAAACTATATATTGTTTAAAATACAACCTTGCTGTGCCAAAGTGCTTGAATTTAGCAGGATACTCAGTGAACATAAATCCCCAATAATATGTCTTAATTTGATATGTCAATTGCTTTACAGTTTAATTACTGTTGATTTACATATGACAGCATATTAGCTGGTGTACAGTCCTGTATAGCTCAGAGAAAATCTGTGCTAGCCAGCATCTGTTGTAACATTATGTAAACATACACACAAATGAGAGATTAAAGGTTTTAAATCTCCATTGCCTTGTTGAAGTGAATGTTTCAGAGGGACATCACTGGTAATTTTTAATGTTTTTTTTTTCTTTATTGCATCTATGTAGAAGCCTATGGAAACTAAAATGGGGCTTTCTGCAACTGGAGCAAGATGTATCTAGGGATAGAAAATGCACCAAATTAGCATGATCTCACATGATTTTTAGGTGCATGAGTCTGAGTCAGTCACACCAACACAAGAGAGAGCAGATTCAAGGACCAGCAATTTCTCATGACTTCATATGACTCTTGAATTGGTTTCATGTGACATCAGTAGGCTTAACTTGACTTAAAAGCTGTAATGCGTTAGCTATGCGATAGATGTGAAACATCACTGAAATACTCCTGGCTTTTCCTTTATGAAGTATCTCTGCAGCTCCTGTACCTAATCTGAAATTAGCTATACTTTTGAGCTGATACATTTCCAGCATTCCCCATTAATATCTGATTGTAGCTAGACCACTTCAGGGTTTTTTGTTTGCTGAAGTTCCTCCTGCAGAGGTTATGTCATGAGAAGCAATATTTTTTTCACAGTTAGCTCTGACTTCTAATGTCTCTCCATTCCAGGCACAAACTCTTTTTTTATATCTCTTGCTGTACTTTTAGGGTGTATCTCGGTTTCAGCCAGTGCATAGCTGCCAACTCCATCTACAAATTGGCCTTTCTTCTCCATTATTTTGAAGGACATAGAGGAAAATTTAAAGAACAGGAAGCGATACTGAATATTTGAGAACTTTGTTTAAAAGGAAATGTGTTTTCTGAAGCAGGCCTGTAATTGTGAAAATAGCATACACGTGAATGTGCGTTGTTTCAGCCCGGTGTCTTTCACAGATCCTAAAAAAATAAAAATTAATAAAAGCAATAAAGTTTAGATAAGCCATCCTGAATAGGATTAAATCTAACCATAAAGAACCACGTAGTATTACTGAGGACAAAACCTATGAAGAAAGTTGGAATAACAGGGAGGGTTTCACAAGTAGATGCTGCTAAGTATGTTGTATGTTATGGTTGGGCAGGGCTTATGTAGCCGTGTAGCATTCCTTTTCAATGAGTTAGGTGTAACCAGGAGGCTGTTGAAGCCAAACAACCATGTGGTAGTTGTGTGTTATGATGGACAGGACAGTCATGCCTACGGCAGGCTGTGGGACAGGTTGGGAGTGAGGGTTTCTGGCAGGGACATAAAGGAAAGCCCTTAGTGTGTCTCTGCTCTGTGAGTTATAGTGATTGTTCTCTGACTTTCATGATCACATTTTGAGTGCCTTGCCATGAACTGGAATACTTGTAACTGGTCCAGCTCATTATTGTTCTTGATTTAGCTCATCAGTTGTAACTGCATATGGCTTCCTCCACAAGGCTTTATGGACTATGAGGGCTGATAATGAGCCTAATTAGGGTCCTATGATTTATATGGCCTCAGCAGCATTGTCTTCGGTTGTCCCTGGAATGAGGGAGATCAGAATCTGCAGTCCATCAGTCCCTTGCAGGCTTGAGGTGGAGGTTTGTGAACTGTGTCCAAGAATGAGATCTGGTATTTTCACAGTGGTGTTACATTTTCTGAAGAAATACTCTTTCCCTACTTCACCAGTTTCCTCATGGGAATTATAAGGATTATTAGACAATCTTTTTATTTCTGCTTCAGAAGATGAGATTGTTGATACTTTCTGTATTGATGGGTGTTGGTGGTGGGTTTGACAGGTAAAGGTGGTATTATTGCACTGTTTCTTTTCAATCTGATCTGTCATGAAACCATGAGAAGGGTGCCACAACTTTTCCTATGTCATTACTTCTGTTTGTCCTTTTGAAATCTGGATATTCAGTGTGGCCAGGATTCCAATTGCCCAGCTGGCCATTTCTGCTTCCCTAATAAAGTGTCAGCATTGTAGTTACATTGGAAAAGCGCCCTTCCGTATGCTAATAAAAGTAGTTCATTAATACACAAACTTAAACTGACATCATAGTCTTCTGTTGTTTCAGACACCTTGACTATAAAATAAAAACTCATATTAAAAGCAGTGGTTCCTAATCTATGAGCTGTATCCTGCTTACTGGACTCGGGAGTAGAGGAAATGTGCTAAAGCCCAGCCAGCTGCTGACCATTATAAAATTCAGGAGTTGAATTGGCTTCTTTGGAGCACAGTGGAAAAAGTGTATGAGACTCCTTTTGTTTTTTTTTTTTTTTTCATGGAGAAGCCCTCCACCTCTTCCTGAATGAATTTGGGTTAGTTACTCTTGCTTCCTCAGACTCTGCCTCTGCTCAAACTCATCCTCCCCAGTCTGTCTTCCTTCTTTGAAATCTTTGGAATGGGGAACATCATTTTTCAGTGCCATTCTTAGACCGTCAGTGAAGTGAGTGTGTGTTTTCTGCTCAATTTCCTTATATTTTAATAGATACATTCTTCTCCAGTTTGGTAATTAGAGTGCAGGAGCATTATAAAGCAGAAGCATTTCAATCCTGTAAGAGTTGCACACAAATTTTAAAATGCTTGTAATATGCAGTAGAAAAGCACCAAAAATTCTTGATACTCTGTGAAACACAGAAAAATAGATTTCAAATAACAAGGAAATTCTCATAAATTAGCTATAGGAGCTTCTATAGCAAAATACTCTGCAATAAAGGGCATTAATTTAATACAAACCAGGAAAATCATATAGCATGGTGTGAGAATTTATAATGCTTTAGTTGACAAGGAAGGAGTATGAATTAATTTTCTATGAAGTTCTGTTAATCATGGGTAAAACTAAAGAGAAGGAAGATAATATGTTGCACCACAATAATTAGGAAAAGCTGTTTATGAATAGGTGAAGTCAGAGAGTTTAGCTTCTGTGTTTTCTTGATTTGGGTGTGGTTTAATTAAATGATCTTCAGGACTTTGAAAACAGCTGCTTTGTGTGTAACTGAGGAAATCCATTTTCTCTGTGAGCAGCCAATAATAACAGCACTATTGCAGAGTCCCATTTCTGAATAACACTGACTAGAAAGACTGCCCCATGGTAGATGCTTGCTCCAGCTGAAGCCTTTCTGCATCAGCTTGTTAGTGCTCTTCCGTCCACAGGGCCTTGGAGTCCTCTCTGGCACAGCTGGTGTTATGCACAGTTTCAGACTGTTACATTTGTCTGGAATCTCTAGCTTCCTAACTTAATAAACCAGGATCAAATTTGATCCAATGGCAGCTAAGAAAGGAAGTGGCTGGTGTCCTAACTCTACCAAGAATAAGCATAAATAAGTAGGAAAATAATAAGTAGGTAAAGATTGTTTGGGATTAGATCAAAATTATGTATTTTAGAATAGCCAGTGAGAATTTTACAATGCTTACGTTTGCTGTGTGCATGACATCATTTTGTGTTTGTGCATCTTCTTCAGAATATGCATGATCTTTGAACCATCCCCCAAAACCTGGAAAGTTCTTGGATTTGAATACCATGATTAATCTGTTGGGATTGTGGTTTGCTGTCCTGAAACATTTTATTGCTGGTGGTGGAAGGCATCTTAGCCTGTGTGAATGCCTGTCCTTGTGCAGCTCACGATGAGCAGTTTAGATCATTGATCACTGATTCAAGCATTTGTCAACAAAGCATTAATTTTTTTATTGTGTTGTTACACACCATAAATCTATGTGTCCTCCTTGGGGTGATCCTAATTTAATTTGAAAAGTTGTGTACCCCAGTATCAAGGTTCAGTGTTATTGCACATGGATAGTTACTTGAACAGAATGGCAACAGTAGCTGCTCCTGTTGGTTGAGTTTGGGGGGCTGCAGGGGCTTGCAGGCTCTGAATCTGTTTAAAAAATTAAATGTAGGAGACAAGGGAAGGGATAGGGGTGTAAATAGCATTGAAAGAAACCAAACGATGCGTTAACTCAGTCTCTTGGTTTCATTTGGTGGAGTTTTTTTGCCTGGTACATGTGTAGTTTGGAAAGGACTGTCATCAGGAAATGCTCGTGGCAAAATTGTGTGTTCCCACACCCTGTGGCCAAGAGCGTACTTTTCGCCTCCTGCTTGTCACATGCATTTATTCTGGTAATGATTTACTCTGGGCAAAGTACGCTGGTCATATCTTAGCGAATATAAAAGACTAATCTCAACAATTTACAAAGATAATGGAGTGTAGCTGGATCTCACTGTGCCTGTGTCTACAAAGTTCTTTATGTTTTCAAATTCTAAGGTTTAAAGATCACGTTCCTGAGTGATTGTAAGAAATAGGTGAGCTAAAAGATGGAGACATTCGAATCCTCCTCTGATCTAACCCATGTGTCTGGCTGGGCCATTTGGTCTCTCCATTGCACTTCACAGTTACTGCTGCTGAGACAAAGTTTAGAAAGCACCATTGGTGAATTGTGGTTATCATGACAAATCTTCTTACACTGTCTTCCTTAGGTTTTACTTACGTTTTGCAGCTTCTTCTTTTCTTCTTTCTTCTGTTTCCTCCTTTCTGACTACTCTCTGATGTTTTTCTTTTTCCTTCCCATCTTCCCTGCTTTGCCTCTGTGTACAGGATGGAATTCAAGATCTCCCACAGTGGAGGAAGAAGCTGCTTTTCCTTGTGGTGCTAAAAGGAGTTAATCTAAAAGAGGCTACCCAGCATGTTCATGCAACAGCATGTTGGTGATTAACAGGCTGCTGATCTGGTGTGGTCAAAGTTTGTCTCCCTAATAGTAAGGTAGGAGGGTGAGAATTATAAATTCTGCAGGTCAGCTTGGTGCTGAACTACTTGTCCTTGCATTTGCTATGAAAATACACAGTGCACTTTGCCTCTTCCCATTCCAGCTGCCTTACAAGCTCTGAAGAGAAAAAAGAGATATGAGAAACAGTTGAATCAAATAGATGGGACACTTTCGACCATTGAGTTCCAGAGAGAGGCATTGGAAAATTCCCACACCAACACAGAAGTGCTCAAGAATATGGGTTATGCTGCACAAGCTATGAAAAAAGTACATGAAAATATGTAAGTGTTTTCTAGTAGCTTCCAAGTTGAACTTACTAACCACTTTTAAATTATTCCATCTCTACAGACTGTTGTATCATGTTAGATAGTTTTGACTTCATTTTTGGTTCCAATGTCAGGAATGCTGTTGGTGCTGTAGTGTTATATTTGGCAGAAAAATACCTTTTCCTAACAATAAATCTAGAAGGAAGTTCACTTAACTAGTGAGATCTGTTTTCTTAAGTCTGTCTTGGCAGTGGAGAGTGGCCTCTGCCCTTGGTTTGTCTAGAAGTAAATCTAGTCATAGAAACTAGGTGGACTCTTTTCCTCAGAATCCATAAGCTGGACTGTGGGATTCAAAGTACTAATTAGACCTGGCACCCTCTGCCCCCGCTGCCCCTGCATAAAAAAGAATTACGGTTTTTTTTGTTGTTTTATGTCCTATATTGTTTCAAGGGGTGTTTTTCTGCCTGAACAAACAGTGAAATCACAAGGGTTGTTCTGGGAGAAATAAACAGGAACTGAAACAATAATGAAGTTAACAATAAGGGGAAACCTTTAAATGGGGTACAATTCTGTTAAGTTCCCCCCAGTTCTGGTGAAAGCTTAACATCAAAAAAGATCTATAAAATCATAGAATAGTTTGGGTTCAAAGGCACTTTTAAAGATAATCTTGTCCAAACACCCTGCAGTGAACAGGAATATCTTCAACTAGATCAGGTTGCTCAGAGTCCATCCAATCTGACCTTGGATGTTTCTAGTGGTGGGGCATCCACCGTTTCTGGGCAACCTGTGCTGGTGCTTCACCACCCTCATTGTAAAAACTTCTTCTTTGTATCAAAACTAAATTGACCCTCTTTTAGTTTAAAGCTATTACCCTCTGTCCTTCACAACAAGCCATGTAAATGTTTATCCCCATCTTTCTTATAAACCCTCTGAGTACCAAAAGGCCTGTAAAGATGCTGGCCTTGGGGATCTGCCCATGGGCTATGACTGGCTGGCAGAGGTATGAGGAGCACAGAGCGGGAGAGACACACTCTGCTGCAGTTTGACTTTTGTTATAATCCCAACGTGGAAGTAGCTGGACTAGGTGTAGGTGAGGAAAATCATTCCCTGTGAATTCTGCTGTTTATAGTCATGGGCATAAAAGGAAAATAGGGTCTGTTGAAGTGAGTCTGTTCTGTAGGATTTGAATGGTATATCTTTAAAAAAATGTTTCCATGTCACCTTGCCAGGGATTTGAACAAAATCGATGATTTGATGCAAGATATCACTGAACAGCAAGATGTTGCCCAGGAAATTTCAGACGCTATCTCAAACCGAGCCACCTTTGGTGATGAGTTTGACGAGGTTAGTACTTCAGGCCTGTGAGTTTTAACTCCGTAGTTATTTGCTGTACAGTGGTTTGTTTCTCAAAAAGTGTGGATGTGAAATTCCTTGGTTCTATCTTACCCTATCTAGGACAATTGTATAATTTTAATATAAATATAAAAATTAAATAAAACTATAAAATACATAAGGTACTAAATAGAAATCTATATATGTAAAAATATAAAAATTATTTTTATTTCTGTATATATTTTAAGAAAAGCATTTTTAACTACACTCCTGTAGTTATTTTTCTCGTTTGAGCCACGGAAGAGGGAGGTCACTAAAACATGTAATTTGTACTACTCCAAGTGGACACTGAAACATATAATTTTTTGTTGCTCCAAATAGACATCCATTTGACTAAGTGCATTTCCCTCTGTCATGGACAGGCTGCTGTTCATAATTCTGAATATTTGGACCATTTTTTAAGGTTGTTTTTGGTGCTTGGAGATGCAGGTCCTTTCCCTGTTGCCCAGACCCCAGAAGCAGATCCGTTCAGTAGAAGTAATACCTGTTGGAGGCAATCAGGTGTCATTCTAGAGCTCTTTTCTTCTGAAATCCCCACAAGGCATTTAGGACCTTCTCAAAATTTGTTGCAATAGTTTTCATCCAGTGCCCCAGATTTGATTTTGTGTATCTAAACAGGATATTATTTATTTCTGATCCAGTCATGGTTGAGGACTCAAGGATCAAGGATACTCAAAATTCTTGTAATCTGTGGAATGCAGAGATGGGTATCAAGCTCAGTATCACAACCAGTTTGGTTTTGTTTTTCAATTTTGTTTCAAAATGACCAAGCACTAAGGATCATTTGAAGAATGTCCTGTATACTCAAACCGTTCACTCTGTTCCCAACTAATTGGTTCCTGTGTGCCCAAATGGACAACAAAGAAAAATATAAATGCTTTATCGCACATATTTGCTTGATTGGGAGGTAGAGGAAGTTTCATTCAGCAGTTCTGATTTGTTGAAAGTAAGAATGATTCTTTGTATTTTGTTCCCATTACCTGCTTTCCTGTATTTCTACTTTGAATGCAAATAGACTTTCCAAGAAACATTTAGTCCTTTCTGGCACAAGGAATGGGATATACCCTGAGCTTCAAACAATTGAAAACCATACTGGCCATCCCAAACAGCTGTACAGTGTCTTACTTTTCATCAGTGCTTAACTTTTTGGAGTGTAGGCTTAGTGAGCATGTTGTAGATTGACCTGGAAGTTCCTTAGAGCTACTAGTTGAAGCTGATGTGCATTGTTCCTGTTTGGGAAATAAGCCACTGTCACCTGGGGCATTGTACTAGTGTTTGCATAGGAGCCCAATACTGACAGTACTTGGGCAGTAACTGGGAAACCTGGTTTGCAGGCTACTGCAGCTTAAGAGTGCTAGAATCAATGACTTAATTGCTGGGATATAAGGTGGTTTGTGTTGAAGGATAATTTTTTTTTTTTGAAGGATGTTTTTTCCACGCACTTGGATGTATTTTTTCTTCATATGTGTGCCATGTGCGTAAGGAGACCATAGAAGCATGTGATTTCTCCTGCTCCAGACAGGCACAGAAACATAAGGGTTCTTTCTCCCTGGGTTGGCACAGTGAATGTCTGCCTTAAATTATAAAACCATGAGAAAGTAAGTCTAGGTATCAAGTCCTGTGGTGGCTAAAACTATGATTTTAACTTCTACATCGGTGATAAACAAAGTATAAATGTGTAGGCAAAGCCCATTTCAATACCTAGTAGCTCCTACTTTACTACTTTTCTTACACTTCCCCCACCCCTCTCCAGTTGTTTTTGCCCATTGTTTCTTTTAAACCATTTTATCAATGTGGTAAAGGCCCATTTCTCTACAAATAAGTAACATTTAACTTCCTTTCTTTGGGAAACTTCAGCCAAAGAATATGTTCCTTGATTTTTTAAAAAGCGTACAGCCTTTTTATTTTTAGCACTGTATGAGTAGATTAGATCATCTGTCCAAATCAGTCTCTGCCCCTGAACGCCCACGAGTGCTGTGTGCTTCAAGAGTGAATAGCAGGACCCAGGAGGACAGTTTTGATTCCAGTGCTGCTTTGAAATCGCATATAATCCTGGATTTATGTGATAGGGCTGAAGCATAATGTTTAACGACAGTCTGCCTTCTAACCAGTGGAAGGTGTTTGCCTTTTAAAATGGGAGAAATGGCACATTAAGGTTAGAATCCATTGAACAGTACAGGCTCTAGATTTGGAACAAACCTGAGGACAGCGGAGAGGCTTTTTACTCCTGTATTTGCCTTTTTGACATGTATTGTACTGCTGTTAGTTTTGTTTCTAATTTTATTCCTCGTCCTGTTTCTAGCTTCCACTGTCCAATTTTCAATGTTCAATTGAGATTTACTGTTATTGTCCATACTTAGTAAAAATTACACTTTTAATATGCTGTTTCCTGATATATCCTTTCAGGTGTAAACTGTTTTTTCAGTAGTGCTTTGCTTCATGGTGGTTAAATGTGTCCTTGCGTGTGATCACTGTTGGTATTTGTAAATAATTTTTCCCTTGAATTTAGGATGAGTTGATGGCAGAATTAGAAGAACTGGAGCAAGAAGAACTGAACAAGGGAATGAGAGATGTCAGGTTGCCAAGTGTTCCGTCCACATCGCTGCCTTCTCGCCCTGGTAAAATGCCTGCTTGCCATTTTACATTTCTCATGATTAAGCTATGCTGTGAGAAAGGGGAGAGGAAGAGAGGGTTTCAGATCTCCATTTATCTCTTTTTTTAACTTCTAAAATGTTATAAATTCCTTTTCCTATTTTTGTATCTGCTTAACAAAAAAGGCAGAGTAGAATTCCATTTTGCTCTATGAAAGCCTTTAGGACCAAATTCTCTGTAGATTTGGGTAGACAAACTTGTGGAACTTGACCTTGCATATATACTGATGAATCTGCTACTGAAACGTAGTAAGATAATTAAGGAATGATCCTTTTTGCCTTTTTTTTTTTCCTTTTTGGCAATTAAATCCTTAGTCTCTTCCAATTAGAGTCTGACCTAGATTCAAAATGTTTAGGTCATAAAGATCCAGCTTTGCAGGGTAGTGGTTTGATATTTTCCACTGGTATTTTAATTAGAAATTTAGGAGGCAGCAGGAAGTACATATTTAAAGAGTACATATTTTCATTCCTTTGCTGTCTTTCTACTGAACAGGCTTATTTCTGTGGTTTTATTTTTCTGTAGTTCTGCCCTGTTCATTTTGAATTAAGCTAGAGGCAGTTAACTTCTACTACACTTTTCATCGTCAGTTGAAAGACTTGCTGTGTACTGACATTAGTAAAGAATATAAATACTTGATGGTAAGGACAGCACACGTGACACAGGTTGTTTATGGCTTCTGCTGCAGAACAGGTTACCTAGACCAGCTTGACTCAGATACTATTACATGTGTTTTGGCAGATGGCACTTAAATCCTGAGAAACAGTTTAAAATGTTCAGACTGAGGCTGTAGCCTCATCTACTGAAGTCAACTGCAGAACAGCTAGTGAAAAAAAAAGGATTTAGTGAAAATTCAGTGTGGCCATTTATGATTTGTTCATACATTGTCTTCCAGATCCAGCTGTGCCAGTTGACATTTTTATTAAACCCAGACCACCTCCATGTGTTTCTCATTATTTTAATTTTCTACTTCATCCATCTGTATGGCTGCTTCAGGCAAGATGAGCTGGTTACAATTACACAGTTCAAGGCGCTGAAAAACTGGCTTATGTTTTCTGAAACTTGCTGCTTACTGTTACACAGCAACAGCAAAGTCAGAACAGTTAATGGATCTATAATGCTTCTAATTGGAGATGCATGTTGCCCTCCTGATTCTGAAGATGAGGAAATGGCAATGGACCAAGGCATAGTGACCTTCCCCAGTCACACAGTGAACCAGTGACACTCACAGAATAGGGGCTGAACCTGTGGTCTCTATGTACTTCTCCCACCCTCATTCCCTGAAGGTGGTAGGTGCAGTGCCCTCAGGACGGCGGCTCCTGGCCCTGCAGCTGCCTCAGGCGGGAGCCAGCTGGCCGCAGTAAAGGCACACACGTGGATATTGCACCCAGTAACAGTGTTCCACTGGTGTTTGGAGAGACCCCAGTCCTGATGTGCACAGCCCACAGATGGAGGAGGCAGCCTGAGGTTCAACCCGGGCTGTTGGGCTTCATTTGCGGGTCAGCAAACGAAGACAATTTGAGTGAGGTTTTAGTTCAGTGAATGCAGACAGTGAGTGTGAGGAGATTTGGGTACAAAGGGACAAAATGTATGTGGGACCTGATACAGAGCTGGGAATTGCTGTTGCTGTGAACACAGCAGTTAACTGACATCACCTGAGCAAAGTAAGTTCAGGAATTTCTTTCTCTGTTTTAATAAATGACACCACCCATTAGAATGGGGTGAGTTCATTCAGAGACTGGACTTCCATGTACAGAACCTCTCAGCACTATTTGGAAAGGTAGCAGGATGTGCAGCTGGCCCGGGTAGGTCACTTTTGCCCATTTACATGGTGGTGAGAGAACTGACAGCATTCTTGTGGCCCCTTTCTGGCTGTGACAACCTTTAGATATCAAGTGATTTTTCTGTATGAGTCTTTCAGTAGGAATTGCATCAGACCTATATTGTGAACTTTAGGGTTCTATGGGAAATAATGATGGGGCAAAATAGTCACATCTCTTATGAGCTTCATTCTTGCATTACCCATGTTCAGCTTGCTGCTCAGAAAATTGGTCTGAGATCTTCAAACTGAAGAGCACTATGCAAGTCCTCATGCTAGCAGATAGAATGGTTCTGATGTTACATTAGTTGATGGTTATTGTCTCTTTATCTGCAGCATCGACCAGGAAAAGAGCAGAGGATGAAGATGAAATGAAGAAGCTGGCTGCCTGGGCTTCATAAGAGCATGGTCTTTTATTACACCAAACATTATAGTGCAGATGTAAAGAGCTGTAATGCTGTTTTTTAAACACACTCATTTAGTGTGGTTGCATTTCATACAGGCTGGGGTTTTTTTTGGCTAATCTTGCTAAGGCTAGTGTTACTGCCATATTACAAAACTAGCTTAAAAACCAGCAAACAAAAGAATTAAGTAGTTCCCTAAACCGCCAGGCATAAATTTTTTTTCAGCCTCGTCAAGAGATTTGTTTTATTATTATTATTGTCAGTTTTTATTAGGTACTATCTTACCATATCTGTTGGTTTGTAAAACCTGTGTGCCTCACTTGTGCTCAAAGCTGTATTAATTTTTGAAATGAGAAAGTTAAGGAAGTCATCAGGGCCCTATAACTAGAGGGTTATTTGGTTCAGACTATTTGAATAGTAGCAAAACAGCTTAATACGTGTTCTGACTTGCACGTTCTTTGAGTCCAAGAGCTAATAAATTTTCATTTGGGCATGAAGATTCAAACAGTCTGCCTGGAGCAACTTATGGTGTCCTAGATATTAAGAGGAAACTTCTGTAGGCTTTTTGAAGTGGGATACGTTATTTGTTTAGTTTTAACTGGCCAAAATGTCCCATGCACTTTTATAGGTCAACTTGAATTGTGTTTTGGACTATTTCTGACTCGGTTACAGAATTACAGTGATAAAGGAAAGTGAAATGTCTAAGTTCTTACAGATTCCTGCCAAACAATACTGATTTTCATTAACGCTGTCAAAAATTCAGAAGAGATTTGACCTTCCTGTGTTCTCCTCTACCTTGTCTTTTTAGGGTGACTCTTTACTTTGTATGATAACACTCATCCTCAAAGGAATTAGGAACACATTTTTAATTACACAATTTCAAAATAGTTTTAATTTCTGAGCATTTGGTTCTTTTCTCTTACTCAGTTTGTGAATAGGAATAATACCAGTGTGCTGCATTTGCAGTGCCTTTTTAAACCCTGGTTAAAAGCTGATTCTGGGTTACTTGTAAAGTTGGTGTGTTACTGTCCAACCGACAGCATTTTAGCCTAAGGAACAAATGCCACTCTTGAGTGCTAAACTACTACATATATGGAGAAATCACTGTTCAAATACAAACCAAAAATTAAATAGGCTGCTTTGTACTAACGAAGTTTATTAAATAAGTCTTAAGCTCTATGCTAGTAGCCACAATCACAAGGAGGTGGTAAAACACTGTGGAGTTCCTAGGGGTGTAGGAAGCAGAGTCCTTGATCGAGGTTTCTTGTTTTCAAATGAATTTAAATTTAGTGATGACCAAACCACCTGGGCAATGATGCTAAACTAGGTTTCTGTGGATCTTCAGCAACAGAAGACTGGCCCCATTTTCTGCAGGCTTTAGCCTGTGATTTGCTGTGTGTTCAGCTTCAACAGCCTACAATAGCCTTCAGCTTAGTGGATTTTAGGTCAAGCATAAGCAAATAAGTGTTTCTAGACGTGGCCTGCTCAGAACCTTTCAAGTTGAGCCCCATGGATGAAACCTAAAATGTGTAAACCCTGTGGAGAGATTGACTTTTTCAGAACTTTCATTCTCTGTGGAGGAATTGGTTTTGGTTTGTGTCTGTATGAGAGGTGAATCAAGCCTTGCTACTTTACTTAGGATAATTTTCTTACTGGAAAAAACTGTGTTAATTCTGTCCTAAAATTCGGAGGTACCAAGAAAATTGTCCCTTTTTGTTGAGAGTAGAGAAAAGTCTGGAATTATTTAATTTTTGTTTTAAATACAAAATAAAACAGGAAAAAAAAAAAGAAAGAACTGCCTTAAATTTAAAAATACATTTTGAACTCTCAAGGAACAGGAAACCAAATACTAATAAATGCTGCTTGGTTTTAATGCTTGTTGAAATTCAGCATGAGATGCTAGCTGCAAGCAGGAAAATAGCAAATATTCTAAGTTATTTTGAATCTGTTTGCTAATCTTTCTGGCTTGAATCCTGTGTTCCAGGTGTGCAGTTTATGCAGGTCTCTGAATCAGGTGCAGAATATGTTAGCACACACTTGTTGCGTGACCGTGCAAGGCTGGCAATGTGCTTGTGGACACTTCTGGCATTTCTAAATATGAGGCCATGCCAACATAGTCTCATAGTTAACTTGGAAAAGCTGGCTTCTAGCCTCTGTTCTTGGTCAAATTAGTAGTTTAACAATGTTTGGCTCTTATGTAGCACTTGACATATTTGAAGTGCTCTACAGCCTAATAGGTCTCTAAGCTTTCATTTTGAAACTAAAGTGACTTTCAGTCTGCTTTGGAAAATATGGGCCTGCTGTTTTTGTGTAAGAACTTTCCATATGAGCACCCCTCACAGGAGAGAAAAAAAACCTATAGATCTTCTCCTTTGCAAACCAGCGTTTGACTGCTGGCCTTCAGCAATGTTTTGGCCAAGTGTTGATCCTGAAGAAACTTCAGGTGTCTTCAGCTTATTAATCTCAGACCAAGCACTTTAAAAACAAAATTTTTGAAAGATGAAGAAATGAAACTGGATATTCAGGTGAGCTGCTCTGAAAGCTTGTGTATAGTGGCTGGTGATCCTGAATGACAGACTCATGTACCAGTTCACAGGCCAGGACATGTGGTTGGTGAAGTCGTACTCAGAAACACTATAGTGATGTACAGAAACCAAAAGACACCATGGACTTCCATAACTGGAGTGTTTGTAGCCATATTTTTTTGGGATGCCGGTTTTCTTCAAAGGCAATGGGGTGATAGGGATTTAATTCTTAATTCAGCTGAGGGAGTGGCTCTTTCCTGTGTAAATTCAGATAACGGTGGGACAAATGGCTCTTTCTTTTTTGAACATATGTCTCTCTTCACGCCAAGATGGTATTTGTTTAGTATGTAAGCAGTTGAGAGTGAATTGTGTCAACGTGTTATTGTAAATGTACCCTATTAACTGGAACACATTTTACAGGAGGACTGTGGCAGCAGATGGTGTACTATAACTGACTTCCTTTCTTGTTGCTTATTTATTATGAGATTGTTTTTTTTCTCCTAACAGGCTTGGACATTTTTAACCTGGATAACTTTAAAAAGGGGAAAATATATTAATAAAAAGTAAAACCAATTCATATATGTATATATGTAAATAAATATTTTAGTGTCATGTTTGTGTTACATGATTTTATTAAATTTCTTTTCCTATCAGGCAAAATTGTAAGTACCCTCCTTGCACTATATCCTAATGACAATGTTCTTTTAAAGGATGTGAGAATATTTTGAAACATATTTTTGATGTATTAATCTTTCAGCAGCAAGTTAGAATTCAAGAATTCTTTGAAGTTGATTTGGTTTAAAAAAACAACCAATAAAAAACCCCACCCCAGTGTAAGCTGCGGTGTTTGGGCTGCATTCCTTCACACTTGAACCGTTGTGTTGCAAGAAATACTTTTATTTTAATATATCCCAAATACCTGCCTCTCCTCCCCTCTGACCCAAAGATCTCATCATTGTTTCAGAAATATGTGTTTTTCGCTTTCCAGGCCTCATTTGAAAGGAAGAATGATCAGGTCTTTTAAAAATGAAAAAGAAAAAAATACAATAGGCAAGGAAGAAGTGAGACAGATACAAAATGCATTTGTTCATTCACCTTACTAGAATCTCTTTAGAGTCTGTTTGTGTGTACAGTGTCTCACCTTTTATGTACACACACATATATTTATATATGTGATTTAGGAGCAGTGATTTAGGACCACCATTCATTATCTGGTGTGGAAGGGTTTCAATTGCTTGGACAGCTTCTCGTTTCCTCTTTGTAAATCCTAAGGGCTTTGTCACAAAATGCCAGGGAACTGCTGTGGTGTGAGCACTGCTGGCTGTGTCTGCAGCTGTGGGTGGTGGAAGAGCAGGATGACTGTGGGGGGAGTATTTAGAAAATCTCACTGTCTTTCATGATGTAGAGTTTATATTATTTTAATTAAGTCATTTTTTTAGAAACATAAGGAGGAAACTTTAGTCTCAAAAATTATTTAGCAGTGGGGATTAGCTTGAACATTTTAAGAATTACAAGTAGTATAGTCTCACGTAGCTGTCATATTTTCTCACATCTGTCCCCATTGCAGAGACTATGGCAAGACCCACCTTCATAGCACTGTTCAGTCAGGTGTATATTGTAGGAAAAATATAGCTGGTTGATGTGACTTTGATCATAGTTTAAGTGGTTTGTTGTTTTGTTATCAGCATGTAATTACCTGGTCACCACTGAACTACACACTTAGGATCAATATCTGCAGATAAAACTGGATGATATAGTTATGAAATGCTAATATGTGCCTAGAAATTTCTGAACAGACTTGTATACCTAAGATGGCTGTGTCTGGCAGGGCCACACTGGCCCCTCTGCTGCCGTGCTCCCCTCCTCTCCTGCGTACTACACTTGTGTTTTTGTGTTTTGCTTGTATGTCTGCTTAGCTGACTTTTCCCCCTGCAACTAGAAGTCTTGTGATAATTCCCTGGTTGCTACTAACTACAGCTGATTGTCAAATTCTTCTTTACCAAGACAAACTTTGAGCAAATGCCATCTTGTGGAGTTTGGGCTTGACCCTCACCCAGCCCCTTACCGCCTGTGCTGTCTCAGCAGGCCCTGCTACCCAGGCTGTTTTTAGAGCAGCAGGGCAGTGTAGGTACCCCTCAGCTGGCTCTCGCAAAGGGCAGGCTGCCACGATCCACAAATACAAGCGGGAGTCGTGATGGTTCGTTTACCTGATCTCAGAGTGCAAAAGAAACACAAATGGGGATTTTAACTTTAAATCACAACAGTGCACTTTATTGAGTGCCAACAACACGATTATGCGATAGAAGAGAGGGAGAGATCTAGAGAAACAAAGTATAGAGAGAAAAAGGGGGGGGGGTTAATAGCTACCAACAGGAGGCGAATCCTCGTGGTCCTGTCAATAGATCCATCTTCCTTCCGTGGGGAGCACTCATAGGGGTCTTTTCAGAGAGTCCCTTTATAGTCTTTTCGAAAGCGAGGGGCAGCTGGCCAAAAGGTGAGGAAATCTTTTCAAAAGCGAGGGGCAGCTAGCCAAGAGGTGGGGGAACAAGACCCATTGTTTTTGGGGTAATGGTGCAGGGCAGGTGCACGGGACGTTCCTTCTCGCTCCAGTACAGCCCTTCCCGCCTGGGACAGTAAGGAACAGCACCAGAGCAACCGGTCCAGCGTGCATACCTGCAGGCACTTGGCAGACATCCCACCTCGGTCTGGCTAAGACTCCTGTACCCTCTTTCCCCCTTTGGGGTTTTTAGCGTCTTACAGTCTCTGTCCTCGTCGATGATCATGAGGCAGATGAGGGATCTTCAGACCGTCTCTCACACCAGCCTGTAACTCATGATAGTCGTCAGGAGCACTCAGCATGATTCTGTAGCGTTGTTGCGAAGTCTTCAGGACTCGCCAATGTTGGTAGCATAACCTGGAAAACAGAGACAGGAAAGAGAAAAGAAGGAAAAAAGGAAAGGAAAAGGAAAAAAAAGGGAAAGAACAAAAAAGAAATATGTAATTTCAATCAAAATACACGTTTAGTTTCTTATCACGTTTTAAAGTACACATCTAATTTTTTTATCACGTCTTATTTTAACACTGGTGTAGTTTGTCTTGTATCAATAACCTTAGGAGTGTCCACAGTAAATGGGACATCGACCAAATTATGTACATTCATTATAGATGTCAATTGTGTTAATCGTTTCATCATTCTCCAGTACATGATATACAAGATTGCTGATAAAACAAAATCAATCAAAACCAAAATCAAGAGAACAACAATGGGATGACACAACTTACTCAGGATGCCTGTTGCAGTAGGTGACCACCCAAAAAGAGTATCCCACCAGCCGTGTTCGGCATCCTTTTTTACTCTTTCCAGAACACGATGTATTTCTTTTACATTGTGATGAACAGTTACCAAGGTGTTCTGTCCGTTTTTCTTGATCTTTTCTAAAATTTCAATTAAATCCTGGTGAAGCAACAATTGCTTTTCCAAAGTAAGGTTCATCCCAATGGGGGTAGGCAAGAGTTGGTGGATCAATGTGTAATTGGATTGCAAAAGGTGGTAAGAAGTAACTGGGGCTAAATAAAAGAAATCACATCCTGTGATTTTAGTAAAGTTACAAAGACAAAAATTTGAATGATTTTTTGCATCTACTACTAAATTGTCTAGCAATACACTATCACAAGCAGTTCTTAAGCATGCACATCCATTGCCTATGTACACAAGCACTGTTTCAGGATTCTCGTTAGGATGAATTTCAAAATGACAGATATTTTGTTCTGTGTCTAAACAAATGTCTTGAGCTCTAATTGCATTACTTTCACAGATGAACCCTTGTTGTTCTCAGACAATACAAGTTTCTAAATTAACGGTTTGCCATTTTTCACCAATTTGACGGGCCCATTCCCTATGCTTGAAAGGGTAGAGAATAGCTCCATCATGATTCAGCCCTAATGCAATGATAGGGAATAGTGAATGCACTGAAGCATTACGTATGGTTAGTACAAAGGCTGTAGCCGTGTTTGTGATAGGGTCATAGGTAAAATTCACTAAGTTCCACCAGGATTGGAATTCTCTTTCAAAATCAGTGGCACTGTCCCAGATTATTTTCCGAATTTCAGTGGGAAAAGTGCCTTCTTTGCCTTCTCTTATAATTGAAGGCAGCAACTGACTGCATCCACAATTGAGCCTGGATGCAGCTGAGAGCCAAAGAGATACTGTTTTGTGTTGCACCGAGCACGTCAATTATTAATTTGTGGTCGTTCACATTTACCTTTTCCCAATTTGGTAATATGTTTGATAACAACCACTGATGGGTTCCCAAGCTGATAATGATGACTGCAGTGGTTGTTGTAATTTGGTAAAATCTCTGGTCGTGGCAGCCAATTTGTTCATCAGCACTTCTGAATCAATGCTATTCAAAACTCCCAATCCTGCTCCCACAACACCGGTTATGTCTCTTTGCGTTCATTTCTTAAAAGAGTTCCGCTTTCATAACCAGGTTGTCCACCCTTCGAAGGAAGTTTGCAGAAAAGGTGAACAAGCTGGCTGAATTTCTGAGACATTGTTTTGCATCAGTAATTTGACTTGTTTGAGAGACCATGCCGTATTAAACAATATTTGTTGTTGGCCTGTTTTCCTGATTATATATGGTCCGATTTCAAAAATTCTCAGGCTTAGCATAACCGGTGGTTGGGTGGTAGGTATTACAACATCAACTTCGAGTTCCCCCCAGTATTTTGTATTGTTTTTACCACACATAACTTTATGGGAAAATTGTACAGCAGTTAAGTTTAGCCAGCAATCCTGATTTTGAACTTCACAAAACAAAACACGGCCATGAGGTCCAATGCCATAACTGTGTACAGGTTCAGTAAAGAGTTCAGCAATCAATTTACACCGTATTATAACATCATCACCTCGAGTTACTATAAAGGGAGGGAAAACATTATTCTTGTTGTCTAGCACGAGAGGGGTGTTTGTACCATGATATGTGACTACTGAACTCAGTATGGGAAACCTTTCAGTCCTGACCGATCTGCTGGGTCATTTTGCCAATTACATGTTACGTAGGTTGGTTTGGTTAAAGTAAAGTTA
The DNA here is from genome assembly GCA_014706295.1 of Lycocorax pyrrhopterus obiensis. Classification (NCBI taxonomy): domain Eukaryota; kingdom Metazoa; phylum Chordata; class Aves; order Passeriformes; family Paradisaeidae; genus Lycocorax; species Lycocorax pyrrhopterus. The sequence continues at coordinate 124,078,566 of JACSVZ010000002.1, forward strand.
TACCAGCAGTCAGTTGGTTCGTCTTTACAAAGCTTCGTGATTTCAACATTGTTGGTACTGGGGTCTAAGGTGTAACTGCCAACATTCCTCAGACAATAACACAGTATAAGGGGGGTTTGTTTGTCACATGTCCACTTTGTCGTAGGGCAGAGTTTGGCTGTAATGTTGGGGTGCAAATCACTTTTCGCATCTGGTTCTAGAAAATTCCCGGTGATTGCAATGGTAGAAGCTTTCTCGTAAAGAGATCCTTCCATTTTTCTGCATCCTACCTTAATTTCTTTGCCAATTGTTCCATTTAGGACTCTAGTCCAATCCTTCTGGTCCCATCCCCATTCCCTTGAACGGTATACCTCAGAGTCGTGCAGTACTACAGTTGCTAGGTTTGGGCGATGATCTCTGGGATAGGATCCTAGGACACCAGAGTACCTGATGATAGCTTCAGACCACGGCCACTCGGCTGGGTTTTGGCCATGGTGTTGTGGTAGGATGCAGAAAAGTATCACTAGCTTTATCATGGTTTATCTGGTCTTCATGTCCCTCGGAGTTCTCCTGTGGAAAGCAAACACAACAGAGTCTGCCACCAAGAGGCAGAAAAGTTAAAATGATGGAATAATCCAGCATGTATTTATCTGATGCTCCTTTCCTAGGGCATCAGAGGCTACCCATGCATATTTATTCAGAGGGGTTTTTAGCACTAGTGGTACTTCCCCTACAGTAGGGAGGTCGACTAAAACAGGTTGTCCAGGGTAGTGTGCTGGATTTTTAGAATCATTTGGTCCCTGTAGTGAGGGAATTATGCTTGGAGCTGCTGGGCAAAAGGCAGTGGTCTTGGGACACCCGTTTATCCCCCATCTATCATTCACACCTTTCACAGCTTCCCATAGCCGAACATCCCAATTTCCCTCTTGTGGTTTCAGAAATCGTTTCAAAAGACCATTGGTCCTTTCTACAATTCCGTTAGCTTGAGGGTAGTAAGGGGTGTGAAAAGTCCATTTAATCCCTTCACCTTTTGCCCAATCCTGTACAATTTTAGTGGTAAAGTGAGTCCCATTATCAGATTGAATTTCTTGTGGTTTTGGGAAGGTTCCAAACCATTCTTGCAATGCTTTAACAGTATTTTCTCCTGTAGCTCTTTTAAAGGCATCGGCTTGGACTAGCCCAGATATAATCTGTACTCCTATCAACACAAAGTGTTTACCTCCTGACCTCTTAAAGGGGCCGATATAATTGACTTGCCACACGTCCTGTAAGCCTTTTCTTAAATGCAGAGGGTCATCTTCTAAAGGTGTCTTTCTAGCCTTTTACGACATTGTTCGCAGGCTGATATGCATGTTTTACACATTTCTCTGGTAACAGGCCAGCTGCGAGCAAGAGCTTCTTTATACAAATCTTTTGCACCTGTGTGTTGTCTTTTTACATGCAACCATTCTAATAAGTGCTCCCAGTCCTCTGTAATTTGATCTTTTTTCACAGTACTTAGTCTTGCTAACTCGTCAGCTTTATTGTTCCACTTCCCTGCTGGATTTCCGTCTATCTGGTGAGAGGCTACCCATCCCATGGCAAAATTCCCTTGACTTGCAATATTTAGAATTTCCTGCCACTTTTCCTTTTGACACACTGGAATTCTGTTAACCTCCCAATCATTTTGCTGCCAAAAGGAAAGCCACTCAGTACATCCCTTAAACACGGCATAGGAATCAGTGTAGATACAGACAAGAGAAGTATTCTGTACTTCACGATGGAAAACACTCCAGACTGCTTTTAGCTCGCCCACTTGAGCACTGCCTTCCCCCTCTGTAATAATTTGTTCACCAGAGGAAGTGTGGAGGGCTACAGCCTTGTATTTCCACACTTTACCTTCTCACTTGGCAGAAGCGTCGGTAAACCAAGAATTTGCTGATTGTTCGGGGGAAAAAGGAGGGGCCACTTTGATGACTGAGGCAGGTATATCTTGGCTGCTACCCAAGCCTTCAGTTTCTTGTATTGCCAGATTTTTTACAGCTCCTTCAGTTATTGAAAAAGCATTACAATAATGTTCAATTTGAGCATACCACTTTCTTACTGAGGCCCTCTGGGCCACCCCGTCAGGTGGGGGAGTCCCGGTAGAAACTGCTTTAGTAACTTTAAAAGGGCCTCTCAAAACAATTGGTTGTTGTCGTGTAATCTTTTCCACTTCTATGAGAGCTAAGCTGACTACAAACAGTCCCTTTTCCCAGGTAGTGTATCTTTTTTCAGCATCTTTGAAGCCACGGGAATAAAAACCAACAGGCCTCGTCGGACCCTCGGGACCCCACTGCCATATGTGTACTGACAACCCTGAGGAGGCAAATCCCCATTCCACCTGAAAAGGATCTGTAGGATGAATAGGGCCCAGGGCTTGGTGAGCTGTTGCTTCAAAAATCAACAATTGCAATGCTTCTTCTTGAGAAGCAGTCCATTCCCATTTTACCCCTTTTCTCAGCAGGTTGTAAAGAGGTCTGGCAATTATAGAAAAATCTGGGATGTGTTTTCTCCAGAACACTAACAATCCTAAAGCATGTTGGAGATCTTTCTTGGATTCAGGCATTTTAATCTGATCTAAAGAGTTTAGGGTATCAGGTGGGATGCATGTCATACCTCCCTTCCACCAAATTCCTAAAAACTTCACTTCTTGTGAAGGTTTTTGGACTTTTTCTGAGGGAATTTGTAAATTGAGACTCTCTAAGTGGGAGATTATTTTCTGTTGGGTATCTCCTACTTTTTCTATTTCATCTCCTCCCACAAGGATATCATCAATATATTGGTAAACAGCTACATTGTCAGCTTTGGGTATTTTTTCTAACTCTTGGGCTAAAGCGTGATGAGCCAGGGTGGGAGAATGTTTGTACCCTCGGGGAAATCTAGTGAAAGTGTATTGCTGTCCTTCCCAAGTAAAAGCAAAACGGTCTGCGTCTTCTGGCTGTAAAGGTATCATGAAAAACATATCTTTAACATCTATGGCTGCCATGATTGAGTGGGCTTTTTCTTGAATCAATGTTACTAATTCAGCTAGATTTGGGACTGCTGCTGTAAGAGGGTCTGTGTTAGCATTTAGCCTGCGGAAATCTATCGTTAGCCTCCATTTTCCATTAGGCTTGCGCACTGGCCACACCAGAGAGTTAAAAGGAGAATGAGTGTTAATTATTACTCCTTGTTCTCGCAGTTCTTGTATGACTGGTTTGATACCTTCTTTGGCACCCAGGGGAAGGGGGTCGCCCAGATTTTGGGGAAGAAATTGCTTTGGCTCACTGCCCAGACTTTGGGGAAGAAATTGCTCTGGCTCACCGCCCAGACTTTGAGGGAGGGGGGTGCAGTGGGTAGTGCACTGGGTAGAACGGGTTTTTGGTAGTGCCAGTTAGACACTATTTTACTTAACTTGTTAAGGGGTAACCCATCCATCACATCCCTGGGGACCCCCTTTTTAATGCCTAACAACTACCAATGGTGACGGGTAGAGATCTGCTTCCCCTTTTCTGGGTCCTCGCTATGAGGAGCCTCAATGTACCTGACACCCTTTGTTTTCTCTGATTTTTCTTCTGGGGTTTTTACAGGTCCATATTTTCTACTGTAATTAATCAGATCTTCTGCAACTTCACTCCATGTCCAAACTTTGCGATCACTAGCAGTTGAATTCAATTGTGAACTTGGCGGCTGGGAGGGTGTTGAATATGGAGTAAACCTGGGATCAGTAGATCCAGTTCGGTGGCTCGGGTTTCTAAGGAATCTATCTAGCCTCTCTATGGGACTTACAGCCGCTATGATTTTCTGAAGAACAATTGCTGTAGGTTTGAGTGATTCTGGAAGACCACGAATTAAAGGGGTCATCATTTCAGGCTTTACAGGTAATTGCATAGGGGATTCATATCCCGGAATTAATTTCCTTTCGTGTATCATTTGCAAGCAAGCGGCTTTGTGGACGCTTTCTAGAAGTTGGTCGGGAGTACCAACTATAGCTAAAGGGTCTCCCCTTTCTAGAGGGTTGAGTGCCCCAGCCCAGAAAGCTGCGCGCTGAGTTAGGGACCATGTGTTACATTTGTCTCCCGTTGTTAAGAAAACTCCATGTCCCCAATATCCACTGGCCTCTTGTTCAGTTAATTGAATTTGGTCCCCGCCAGTGAGAGACACTCGGAAGACATATTCTGTTTCAGATTCGTGGGAGAGCCGCCTGTATTCCTTTTTCAATTTAGCCAATTCGGTAGCAGTGAATGGTATTTGTTTAGTGGTGATATGCGGGTCCAAATCCTCATCATTGATGTAATTATATTCTGTTTTAATTAGGGGACTCGTATGGGGGCAGCAGTTCTCCCCACAATTTTTCACTAACACTAGTTCGTTTGGGGGGTATATTTGGTTAATGTGAGGGGTTTCTTTTTCCTCTGTTTCTTTTGGTGAGTCAGCATTCTTTGAATTTTTAAGATATTCTTCTCTCAAGGCAGCTTGCAACAAATGAATCTCATTCATTTTTTCACCTAATTGTTTCTGCAGAATTTCGACTAGGTTTTGAAGGGAATCTATTATTGCTTTTTCTTCACTACACCGCTTAAAGTGGTGATCTATAGCTGCCATAAGACATGCTCCTAGGACAGAGCAGATTATTGACTTGTTACAGCCAAATTTAAATTTTGCTTCATGTTGTAAAGAACATATTCTATCAGTTACCCTCTCTAAATTAAACCAGTTATTTAGTGCCCATTCTTCCCCTCCTGAAGAGAGTTTGGCATTGTGTTTTGCTAGTAGAGCATAAAATGCAGCTTTATTTTTTGCACTGGGGTTTTCATTCATTGTGTGAAGGGACAAAAACCACTACAGGGAGGTAAGTCTAAGTTACGCGACACACACAGAACTCGACTGTGTCTCCCTTCTCTTCCCCGAGTGGGTGAAGAGACCAAAATCTACCTGGGAGGTACTCCTTAAGTTACTTATAGATGTCTCTTTGCTAACACCAGGTAGACTAAACTCATACTCCCACCTCTTAGAAAACAACGCAACGCTCCCCCTTTTGCACTAAGAGATCTTTTGTGAATTTCTGAGGACAGAGCCCTCAACTGAGTATGGGGGTGCTTTTCACTTAGGCATGTGCAGTTTGCGGGAAATTCGAGTCGCCCCCCTTGCTTTCTAGACACCGCTCACCCTTTCGGGGTGTCGGGCTAGGTGCGGCTGGAGCGAAACGTCCTTCCCCTAATACAGACTACACAGGACCTTGCAACCCCCTCTGTCTGTCAGAATCCTGTCTGTGACACCAATTTAATGTCACGATCCGCTAATAGAAGCGGGAGTCGTGATGGTTCGTTTACCTGATCTCAGAGTGCAAAAGAAACACAAACGGGGATTTTAACTTTAAATCACAACAGTGCACTTTATTGAGTGCCAACAACACGATTATGCGATAGAAGAGAGGGAGAGCTATAGAGAAACAAAGTATAGAGAGAAAAAGGGGGGGGGTTAATAGCTACCAACAGGAGGCGAATCCTCGTGGTCCTGTCAATAGATCCGTCTTCCTTCCGTGGGGAGCACTCATAGGGGTCTTTTCAGAGAGTCCCTTTATAGTCTTTTCGAAAGCGAGGGGCAGCTGGCCAAAAGGTGAGGAAATCTTTTCAAAAGCGAGGGGCAGCTAGCCAAGAGGTGGGGGAACAAGACCCATTGTTTTTGGGGTAATGGTGCAGGGCAGGTGCACGGGACATTCCTTCTCGCTCCAGTACAGCCCTTCCCGCCTGGGACAGTAAGGAACAGCACCAGAGCAACCGGTCCAGCGTGCATACCTGCAGGCACTTGGCAGACATCCCACCTCGGTCTGGCTAAGACTCCTGTACCCTCTTTCTCCCTTTGGGGTTTCTAGCGTCTTACAGTCTCTGTCCTCGTCGATGATCATGAGGCAGATGAGGGATCTTCGGACCGTCTCTCATACAGGCATCCAATTCTCCTAGGATTGAAAGGCAAGTTGAGAATCTGTGATTTGAGCTAAATTTCATAAAATAGGTGGTAGGCCAGTTGTCTGAGCTGGTGGTCTGCTCCCATGGAGGTGATGAGTGTCAGTACCTCCCATTCCCATTGCTGTGACATCAGCTTTTACCATGTGAGTGTCATGGGGCAGGATTTACATGGACACCCCAACTCTACCCTGAGTTTAGCACCCTTTTCTCAAAAAATTAAACAGGCACTTTAGGAGTAATGTGAGTGTTCAGACACATTTAATTTATAAACATATCCAGATATCTTAGCTTTACTTTTGTACTCAGCTTACTAAAGGGACCTTGGTGCAGCTGCTAAACTAACTAAACTCAGCTGGGACTGCAGATGTATAGGCATGTGGAGGGTTGTTGTACTACCCTATACCTACCTATTGTATGTGACCTACGTGTGTGTGGGTGTTGGAGTGCCTGGTGCGGCTGCTTTGCTGCCCAGCAGCAGTGGTGAGCTCCACCAGCGGCAGGGCTGCGGCTCTGCGGGCCTCCAGGAGGAGCTCTGGGCTCAGCGTACAGCAAGGAACTCCAGCAGGCTGGAAAGGCTGCGGTTTGCTCACAGGACCTGATTTCAGTCTTCCGGCTCATGCTGGAGGAAAAGGCCTGCCTGGAAGTGCTGCTCAAAAACCAGGGGGAAACCCTCCCACTCTTTTCACTCCTCCCACAAATCCCCACTTGGTCAGAGCTAAAATGCTCTTTTAAGTACTAACCCACCTTTTCAGCTGCTTCTCTGGCTTCTGTCTCTTTTCTTCCCTTCCCCTATGGCTGCATTGGCACCCAGCTTTGTTCCCTGCTCTGGGCTGATGCAGGAGCTCAGAAGCAGATCTTCATGCAGCAGTTCACCAGCCCCCTCTCTACACACTCAGGCCAGGGCAAAGAGCTAAGACCAATCTCAAAGCTTTCAGTTAAAAGTACTCATTTTGAAGAAATTTAGTACTGGTTCAGTGATGTGTGCCTTGCAGCGACCAGCTGCAAGCTGGATGTCACTGGAACACACTGAGGACACTGAACTGCGAGAGGGATTTCTCTGTCAAGTCTGTCTCTCAGACTCTGTTAGGGTTCAAAGCATGTCTGTCACTGTGAGGTGATGTCAGCACTACTTTGGGTTAGGTGGGAGCATGTGGGACGTGCCTATGGGGAGGTATTGCAGCTGCTGGTTTTGAGGCTGCTGATGTTCATGTGTAAAATTAATCACTTTGATTTATTGAGGATTTGGGTCTTAAAAGGTAAGTTTGCCAAGAGGAGGGTTTATTTGGCACGGGAAGTTCCATCTGAACTGACACCTTCTTATGGTTGTAATGCAGTTTCAGAAGTTTATAGATAAACATAGGTTGGAGACACCACCTTGCACTTTTCAGGTTAAAACCTTTAGCTCCCAATGCTTTGCAAGCTGTCAGCAAAATATTTTAGTCAATTCAGTTTACGGAGCTAGGGAAAATAAATTCCCCTCTGTGAACCAAGTTCTGGAAAAGGTTTGTAACGGAACTTACCTGAGAACAGATCTTATCTGTATTGTAGCAGACACTTGTGGTTGAACACAAAGGATTTTATTTTATAAGGAAGACAATAGGAGAAAAAAATGATGGGGGAAAATGATAACTAGTTGAGACATTAATTTATGTAGCCTGAGAGTCTGTCTATAGCACATATTGTGTCTGAATAAACTGAAATCTGAGTCAACAGCTGCTTCACCAGAGCAGAACATAGAAGCCTCTTTGTTGAGAGAAGAGATCTTGTCCTGTGACCTTGGGATAATCATGAGTCTTGTGCAACGTCATTTGAAAAGTGAAAGATGTTGATCTTTCTGTGGTTTTCTAGATTCAGATCTGAACCTTGTCTCACAAAGGATGCCAGTAGTGAACTACAGCACGCCGACAGCAAAAATAGGTAAAAGTAATTATTTGCACATGTTCTGTTTCTCATGTTAACTCACAGCAAAGCTGAGCTGAATTTTTGATTGTTTAATGCTCTTTCATAATACATTACTTTGCACACTAATTTTGCTGCATTCTTAACTTATTTTTTAATTGCCTGTTTAGGTAGGAACAACTAAATCAGATCTGACTGGTGTTCTCTGCAGTTATCTCTACAAGAAACTCATTTTTGGGCTGCTTTTGTACACCTAAGCAGGAGCAATGTCTCTACAGGCACACAAATATCTCACTGAATCTTACTCATTTTTTTGTAAAAGATTACATAGAGTGAGACAGTTTTCTCATCTGCTTTTTCCAATGCAAGTTATTATCCCCCTGCCAAATTCACATCTAAGAGGAAGCTCCTGATGTTTTTGTTAGGTTTACAATTATCCTACAAGCTATGCTGCAAGATTTCTCAATTCATCCTGCACATCCACACACAAAAAAATAAACTTCTCAAGGCAAGACTTTTTCTAAATGTACAAAGCAGCTGCCATAATCGGGTAGAGCTCTTGCCTATTGCCTCTGCTCATCCCTGTAACAGGTGGACTTATCCTGCAGAATGAGGGGGAAATGGAGACCCCATCACACCACAAACAATGCGCCCCATAACCTGGTTACCAGAAATGCCTAGAAAAGAGCCACAGGAAATTCGGGAGGAGAGATCCTGTAGTTTTGCCACATGTCAATTGCTTCCTAAGCTACATCCACCCATCTATCTATCTATCTATCTATCATCTATCTATCTATCCATCTATCTGTTTTTCAGACATGCAAAGCAGTAATGACATCATGAAAGGTCAATGTGCAGCCTTCTCCCAGTAGGTGCTTGCTAGATGAGCAATGCTTAACAAACCCACATTAACTGCCAAAGAACCAACCAAGCAGCGTTTCATAGTCATCCTCAACATTTCCATAAAACAGCTGTGGCAGCTGTGGTTTCTTCTAGATGAAAAGCATTAATCCACATGGGATTGAGAAGACAGAGGCTTGTTTTTCCACCACATGCAAGCATCCTTGTGTGTTCCATTTGAACTGGTAGAAGAAAGGAATTTTATAAATCTAGAAGCAGTGAATAATTTATAAGCAAGGATATATAAATCTACTTGAAATCCAGTTGAGATATCCCAAGACAAAGTTCCTGTATTGTACAGGCAAAAGTCTCACTGGATCAGCAAATCATCTAATTTTAACCTGCTGACAAGTCATGGGGATCAGCAGTAACACTAGGACTGCACCAACTGACTTCCTGTGCAATTAGGGTGAATCATGTAATTGTTTTCTTCCTCAGGTTCCTTATTTGCATAGCAGAGGGAAATACAATACCTGTCCCTCAGATACAAAGTGGGGACAAACTTTATTTGGAGAGCACTCCGGTGATCCTCAAGTCAAATAAGTCCTGAGTATGAATCAGCAAGCCTTTAGGGTCTCCATGAAGAGCTTGAAAGGGCTAAAAACGGGAAAGGTCTCCATGAAGATTGTGTTGAAAACCAGGAAAACAGGTCGGAGCACTGCTTTTGAAGGCTTGGCAAAGGGTTAGGGTGCAGAACCTGATAAATTCCCTTGAAAGAGGTGAGACTTGGCCACTGCTGAGAGTTGATCCCAGAATCCGGCCAGTGCTTTAATCAGATGAGCCCCAGCCTCTGCTAGAAGGAAGACCCATGCTGAGGGTTTCTGCACTGTGGGGAGTGATCTTTTCTCTGACAGATGATGCATGTTCCCGTCTCCCAAAGCTGAAGGGTTCAGCTCCGGCTAGCAGTGACTTCTGAGGACTGAAATGACTAATGCAAGTTCAGCACTCCCACGTCCACGCCTCCTCTTTCTCCAGAGCCATGCTGCCCTGCTTTGCAGTTTGCAGTCTTTGCAAGCCATACCAGAATTCAAGCCTGGGCTGGGTGCTCTGGTATCCTTAATGAGACGGAAGAGGCCCAAGTCATACAAACAGGGGCAGGAAAACAGTGAGGATCTGGGTTATACACAAGAGAAATGCATTGAAGACTACTTTTCTCAATGTCGGGTAGAGGTTAAAGGTATAAAAGGACAAAGCGACGCTTTGCCAGTTGAGTTAGAGCATCACTAGCTTTCCTGAATTTTAATTTCTGTGTCAGGTGCTGTTCTGTTGCAGACTTCATGTAAAAAACTCTCATTCTCTTAAGTAAGAATAGCCTACACATCAGGCTGTCTGATTTCTCCAGCTAAGCAGAATTACATTTGAGAACTCAGCCAATTACAGAGCTCCTTCAGCCTTCCTGTTACATGACAGTGCAAAATGCTTGTCTTGGAAACATCCTGCTTGTGCACATCCTGTGCTCTGGGCAGCATCAGTGTAACTCTGCCTGACCCTTGTAAAGCAGGATTCCTCAATCCTAGTATCACTTTATTTTGATGATGCTGGATAAACCTGCAGTTTGAGGCTTTTAAATATGCCCACTAGAAGAAAAAAGATGCTTTGTATGTGACATGGGGTTATGCTTAGACATGTCTCATGACAGCCTTTTCCTGACTCTAGAACAACCATCAGAATGGTTCTGAACTCATCAACCCAAGGAGAAATTTCAAGAGAAACATTTTGTATTCCAGTATAACACTCAAGCTATCCAGCTGGAGAATAATCTGTAAACTGACCAACAGTCACTATTACTCTGAGCATGGCGTAAGTTTTTCATTTATTATCTATTACAACATAAGGATACATTAATCTTTGATTGTTTAGCATAAAGGACTGCATTTTCCCTATTTTTCCACTCTTCCGAATCCGCATAGTTGCATCAGAAACAAAAGGTAAGTAAAATCCTGAGAGATCAGAAAGACTGAACAAAAGCCCTGGGTTCAGTGTTTTCTTTGCAACGCACAACCTGAGGAGAATGGAACACAAAAGGCTGTCCTTTGAAACAAGACTGGGATAAAGGTTAGCACAGTGAGGCTGGCAAAGAAATGCCAGTGCTATGGGAGAAGGTGGAGAAGGTGTTCCTGAATGGATTACAATTAACACAGAACCTTTTTGGGAGTCCAGAGTGCAGGGAATATTTCTCTGCCTGTTTTGAAGGGTTCTACCCCCCTGGACAGCCCTGTCTTCGTCCATGGAGAAAATTACCTACCCTCTGGGAAGAAATAGAATCTACACTGGTGTGAACTAGGTGATAGAACATTATGTAAGATTGTCACAGGGTGAAATTTAGAGGTGTTTGGTTTGTTAATATAGTAAATAGATAAAAAGAAAAAACTTCAAAATGGAGGATTGTTCTTGTTCTCCAGACCTTCTTCTTCTTCTTCTACTACTCCATGTTCTGTGGCAAAAATGGATTGAGAGGATTGGGTGAAAAATTCCGCAGTTCCTTCTATGTGACAGAAAGATTTATTGAACATTGGTAGAAAAGTAAAAATATCTTTCATTTTGGGTTTTCATTGGGTGATTTACCTTTAAAAGGCTGTGTAATCTTGATAATTCGCCTTTTCTCTCGCATTCTCTACTGTGAGTCATGTCCGTGGCTCGGCTTCTCTGATAAGACTTAATAAACAACCATCTGAAAGCAAGAAGTGTGGAAAAGTCCCGTTCGTCTGCACAGCCCAGGCAAGGGCTCTGGAAAATCTCCCCCATCCGGAGAGGCATAATTAAGGCATGGTAAAGTGTCAAACCTTAACCACTCACAACACAGAAACTAACATTTAGTGGAGAAGCAGCTCTGGTCAACAAATGAGTGAACAAATTTTTATTTTCAAAGGGGAAAAATGCTCGTGTGAACTACAGACAAGGCAATCCCCTCTTTCCCTTCTATCTTTTCCATTCTCTCTCATCTTTGCTCCAGAAGGTTAAGATCCTACGCACTAACAATGTGTTGAAGATCATAAACATGTAGAACAACCAACTCCATTGGTCAGTACATTGACTGCTCAGCCAGAGAACAAACTCTTAGAAGAGACATCTTTTGGAGATGGCTGCAATTATCAGTTCTTAGATTCATTACCAGATTCAAACACGGATGTGAGGATACAGTTCAGTTACCCAAGCATCCCTTAAAGCAAGTCCTGTATTTTAAAGGAAAAATGCGTATCTAGTTTGGAGTGTTGGACCTGTCTAGTAATTGGAATGTTCTGATCTCTCGCACAAAGACTTAATTGAAATATAGAAAGAAATTATAGGAAGAAAGACCTCTAAGACCTGGCATTCCATAGAGTATTTCCTATAGGATTCTTCCTTTCCTTGGTGATTTGTGACCATGGTCTATTTATCTGTGTTATGTGACATTTCTAAAAAAACCTGATTGCAGCAGCAACTTCAGAACATAACTTTTTTGAACTCCACCCCTGTTCCCCAGTATGGATCAGAGCCTGCCATAGCATAGAAAAAACTCCGCCACAAACTGTTGAGGAATTTTTGCAGAACGGACACTGGGAATGCACAACCCAGCTTTCCCAGCATTGAATCAAGCTGAGTAAAGGATACGCTATCTTTGATAACACCACAGAAGAAGAGAAACAACCCAAGGATGTGAAATAAGAAGAGAAACAACCCAAGGATGTGAAATAAGAAGAGAAACAACCCAAGGATATGAAATAAGGATGTATTGACCGTAGCACAATAGAAATACAGTTTAGGAATTGCTGAAACAATAAGGTAGTTCAGCAATATGAAAAAACTATAGTTTAGGAACTGCTGAAATAATAATTTAGTTCAAACAAGATTGATACATTATGCTGAACAGAAAGGATATGAGAAATTGAAATATGGTGAATAACTGTCACAGCAAGTGTCCAATCAGAAGTTTAGACACAACATGCTAACAGTAGCAAGCATCCAATCATTATACTGCTTTTTGACCACACGATGTTTGAATCATCACGTATTTAGAACTAAAAATGCTATATAAGTGTATATTCTTCAAATAATAAATGGCTTCACATGATCATATTGATCGTTGTGTGATGTCCCATTCTTTCGCCTCCGCAACAAACAAACCACATGAAATTTCCTACAGAATGTTCTACTCAAAATGAAATTTTTTCTAGTAGAATTGCTGCTCCTTCGTAGCTACACTTCAAAAAAGGAACAGAAACTGCAGAGAAAAAAAATCTAATTACTTTGTGTTCTAATGAGATGCAGAGAGTAAAAACAATCTGGGGCAGACATACCATCTAGAACAGGAGTTTTCCTGGTCCCTTTTCACTTCAGCTGTAAGACCCCAAACCCTTCCCCCGAGAACAAAGATGCTTAACATGAAGAGGAGAGCACAACAGCCCACTGGAAAGTGCACCATGGAGGCTACTCTCTCCTACCATGGTCAGGTGCAGTTTGGTGAATTCATTTCCTCCCCTCCTTGAGCCAATTCAATTGGGACTATTGTACTCACAGCTAATGTTGTGTTGTGTGTTCTACACCCAACCAATGGCTGTCAGAGTGGGAAGGGTATGGAGTGGGAGTTTATAGGGACTCATTCTTGATTCAATACTAGTCAGCATTTTCACTGATTTAACAGTACACAAATCAAAAGCAGAGAAGTCGTGTGGGCAGACTGGAAGTGTTCTGGAGGATAAAAAATGCTGCAGGATTAAAAGATGTAGTATTAAAGACAAGCAAAACCCCAGTAAAATTAAACTATGCACTATGTACTAAAATCTGGAACTAAGTGGAAAAGCCCTGTTGTAAATCAGTGGCTGAACTATTAAGACAAGCACCTACAACAGAACAGAACAATGTGTTACTGGTTGCAATTCTTGTAACTAGCTCACTGATACAATTCCAGTTTAAATATTCCTCTGCGCTTTTGGCAGGGCACAGAACTCCACTGTCAGTTCTTAAAAATTAAATACTGGAAACTTGGCTTCTTCTGTACTAAAATTGCAGCAGTGAGTGAAAAAAGAAGGAAACACAAGGAAAATAGTGCCAGAATGTATGCAAGCGCACCAGAAAAAAAATCAGTACAGGATTGACTTGGAATACACCTTGATCAAGATGTTCAAGGCCACGATGGGCTGTCCACCTCAAATTCTTCATGTCCTTTAGGGGGGATAACCATTCATTAACCAGTAACATAGCTGAAGTGATACCACACTGATGCTGAACAAATTCACTTTTACCAGCTCAGTTTAGTTAAAACAAGGTCTCCCTAAACAAAAATGTCTATTCATATGATACTGAATACTTTGGGTTAGCAAAATGTCTTTTAAATCTTGAAGTTTTCATTCCTTTGCCCTCTCATGACTAAACTGTAAATTATATTAATGCTTTCTTTAGTGTCTAGATTTGCAGATTTACCTGCTGTACCTTGGAAATCACTGGCATGTATGACCCAAGCACCTTTTCAATATTTTTAGAATGTTTATAGTTGTAAACCTAACAATATATTAATAGATAAAGTTTGATCTTTTCAAATATATAAGTGACATCTGACACAAGATTTCATGTATTTTCAATAACGTGCCAAAACTTTATTGAGTTCACCCAACATCTATGAGGACTCATGTAGGATATTAAAAAAAAAAAATCAGTTCCTTTTTTACTTTCACCTTCAACAAAAGTACAATAAGGTTTCTGGTGTCACACCATTCTCATTCATTTTCATGCAGACAATTTTTGGTACAAACAGGACTCAGACCAAAGGCTGAGTAAGTGCAGGAAATCTCTGAGGTAAGAAATGGCTCATTCTAGCAGTATTTTATCCTTCTACTAGACAAGACATTAAATGTTTGGTTTTTTTCTACAATGCAAAAAAGAAGACAGGTGTTTTGTCCATAGTTTTATTTCACCAGGAAGGTTTATACAGTTCTGCATAAAGGTCATTGTATGCACAGCCTGAAGTACAAAGCTCCCTTTGAAAACTCCAGCACAAAGACACTGCATATTGACAACATTAAACAACGATGTGGGTGGTATAGGGCAAAAAAAAAATTAAAACAAAACAGCATTCTTCCTATTGGAAAAGCATAATAAAACAAGGCACTTTCAGTAAATAAGTGAAAAACAGAAACATGCTGTATCAAAGATTCCACAGAACTGAGCTGGAGCACTGTAACAAAATTCTGCAGTAATGAACAAGTAAAATACAAAAAGGCACTACATAATCCTCTCCCTGCAGCTCCCATTTCTCAACCAATTAGCCAACTGAACTTGGCACAATGGATTAATTATAAAGTGCATCTCCTGTCTTAATACATTTTGAAAAACAGGCTATACAACATAGGTACCAACATCCCCATGTGTACAATATATTGAAACAAAAATACACTGCAACTAGATTCGATCTAGTTATGAACTGTGCAGGAAAAAATATGGCTTCTTTACAAGTCTTTCAATAGCCTCCATATAATCTGGAATATTTTTAAACAAACATGAATGCATTAGCAAGGTGGTAAGAGGTAGTGTTCTGAGTAAAAGGCAAACTTACAGATTTTATTGTTACATGGGTATATAACAAAGGTATCCCAGATTTTCAAAGCAGCATTACTGAACAGAAAGTATTACAGCATGCTATCTTGGGATGAAGATACACAGTGTTTTGGGGGTCTCAGATAAGTTCTTTCAGCAAAAATGACCATTTTACAATGTCCAACTATGATCCCATTTTGTAAGTACTTTTCTCTTGGTACTGGAAGTTTTCCTATTGCATTGCATTAAAATTTCCAGAGAAACTTTCTTCAACTTTAGAATTTAAAACCAACACATTCTCCATTCCTAAACACAGATGAGTCCATTTTTACTTCAGCAAGCATTATTTTATGGCTATAAGAATATGAAAACACAAATACCAAACAGATGAACACATCAAATGTGTCACAACAGTGGCAATATATGACATATGAGTTAGATGTGTTCCATGATTTAATGTGAAACTTTTGTCATTCTGCTAGGAAAGTCAGCCAAATTGTGTATGTACACTATCTAAACTTCAGCTGATTTTAGCCCTTATTAGACTTCAATATATTAAATATATAAAGGCTAGATAAAAACTGAAATCAAAGCAGCACTGGGTATATTTCTTACATTAATAATTTGTAAGGATTTATGTAAACATTCAATATGTGCATTCTTGCTCTTTGCTGTAAATTCTTCACAGCTACTCTATGCTCCTACCCACGGACACATCCCAAACATGAGCCTTTCCCAGGCAACAGCTGCTGCTGCTCAGCTATTCCTCATCCGCGGTATAGGCTACTTCAGCAACTTCAATTTCTGGGACAGAATTTTCAGCCAAAGAGCCACTCCAGCATGGCTCATGGTTCTCTTTGTCTGAGCTGCAACGACAAGATCAATAAGTGGAAACCGGTATGATTTTCTATAGCCATTTTATGCAGACAATCCACAAAACATTTACAAAGCTTTTTAAACTTATTGCTTATTCCAGATCTAAAATTGTCTATCCTGAGGGCCTTTATGCAGCAGAGAGGTGCAGTAAAATGCTGAATTTCTCAGCTGTGCAGAATTAATGCAAGACCAAACATTTCGAAAAACATACTTTAAGAAGAACTAAAATACAAGTAAAATAATAGTATTTACCAGCTGTCCTCACCCAGGGTACCCTGGTCTGCTTCTACTGCAGAAGACTCCACCTCACCACTGCACTCACTTTCTTCTCCTGACATTTGACGAGTCATTTTTCCTAAAGATAAATCCCTACAACAGATAAGAACAGAGTACCACCAATCCATACAGCAAACATTTGTCACTGAAGAACTGTTTGTTTCATTTTAACCTTGGCAGTTTCTGCAAAAAGATTGAAAGTAACCTTTCAATCTCACTCCTGCACGCCCCATTTCTTTTATTAGTACAGAGATGGCAGGGCTTGCACTGGGTAGCTATTTAAACAGTTTATTTGCTCCAGCTGCTTATTCCTCAACTAAATTCAGTCCTCTAAATCTCTGGGCCACCAAGATGATTAGAGGGATGGAGCACCTCTCCTACGAGGAAAGGCTCAGAGAATTGGGATTGTTCAGCCTGGAAAAGAGAACGCTTTGAGGTGACCTAATTGTGGCCCTCCAGTACCTGAAGGAAACATAAAAGAAAGATGCAGAGAGACTTTTTACAAGAGCCTGTAGTGACAGGACTGTTCTCCCAACAGGGAATGGCTTCAAACTGAAAGAGGGTAGGTTTAGATAGGATATTAGGGAAAAAAAATCTTTATTGTGACGGTGCTGAGGCATTGATACAGGTTGCCCAGAGAAGTTGTGGATGCCCCATCCCTGAAAGTGCTCAAGGCCAGCAGGTTGGATGGAGCTCTGAGCAACCTGGTCTCATGGAAGGTGTCCTTGTTCATGGCAGGGGGTTTGGAATTAGATCATCTTTAAGGTCCCTTCCAACCCAGGCCATTTTATCATTCTCTGGTTGCATGACAATTTAGAACCTTTACGAAATTCAAGTCCCAGGGGAGCGTGTATGACTTTAGGGGTCAGACTAAGCCACACACACCTTGCCTAAATGGCAGAAGGATTATAACCAAAACACAGTCAGAAGGAAGACATACAGGATGATAAAAAGATTTCTTCAATAGTTTCTCAAGTTTCTCACTGTAACTTTACAAAACTACACACTAAGTTTCAGAGCATTACATTCTTCCTTTAGTGATAATGATAATTTTTTTCTTAATGGCAACACAAGATAATGGTCCAGCTAGCTTGGCTACAAATGGGAATATGGTCATGTAGATTGACCAAAGAAATCCTTTTTTCCAAACCATACATCAATTTAGCATTGAAAGCTGGGACTTGAACTGGAAACCAAAGCTCGTGATCCATTTTGTGTTTGAAGTGATACTACTGTATTTCTTTCCCTTTTAAAATTGCTGTAAACTACTGTTTTTACTGGTTTATTTCAATGCATGCATTTTAGGTAAAGCCTTAGCAGTATTCTGTAATGTGACTACTGGCCTCTGAGCCAAATCCAGCAATACGTAAAGGCTTACAAGTCTCAGGACTTGCCCAACTGTCCCCTCCTACCTCACATCCACTGTAGGTACCTGGCCTTTGGAGTCTGTAGGCATAAGATGCTTAATTCTTGTTGGGCCATCAAATAAAAATTCTACTTCAACAAGGCCAAAGACAGACACATTTCTTTTGGGCTCATTTCCCATCAGACAAGCTGAAGTTCTCAAACCAGATCATAAGTTTACTTGGTAATTTTTACAGCTAAAAGTCACAGAAGTTATTTTCCATCAAAACTTTGGATACTACTTGGCTGACTTCCAATAATTTTATATGTCTGGGAACCTAGCAGTGTGTTTGTGTACTTAAAAAACATCACCTATCCTAAGGTAACACACTAAAAAATAAAATCCCTTTTTGCTATTCACGCCTTTTTATTTTTAGTCACACAGAATTTCCTATCACGATGTTTTAGCCAAATGCAAGTTATTTAACTTTTCCCGACTATTGCAATATTTAAGACAGCAGCATGTCATAACTTTCTCATCAAACAGGGCAAGCATCTTCCAAATGTAATTACTTGCCTTTGGGAGTAAGCAACAAACTGAATATGGTATTCTGATCAGAGTTTTCAGTCAGCCACAATAATTCCATTTAAATCCTGTTCCAAAGGTAGTTCACTAGAACATTGTAAGGTGTGATTTGTTAGTCAACCTGGATACGCTGGACTCAGCAACCCATGCAGTATTAAAATAAAATTTAATTTAAATTTTCTTTTTTTAAAAATTTCTTCATGCCCCTGGTCTGACACAAACAGAGGGGATGTTTTTTCATCTGATCTCATATTGGGAAGAAATTCTTTACTGTGATGGTGGGAGACACTGGAACAGGTTGCTTGGAGAAGTTGTGGATGCCCCATCCCTGGAACTGTTCAAGACCAGGCTGGATGGGGCCTTGAGCTACCTGGTCTAGCAGAAATTGGATGATATTTAAGGTTTCTAAATAATTCTGTAATTCTGTGAAGTTCTAATGGGACCATAGGAATTTACTCTTTTGCTAAGGAAATGCTGCAATACTGACTCAGCAGCTCTAATGGGACACTGGATAGCACAACATCAATTCCTCAGCTCCTGCTACAAAATTTAGCAGACAGGCACCATTTTTCCCTTGGGTTTAAGTGGACAATTTTCCATGCTATTTAAATGGCACCTGCAGCATCTCATTCCAAGCAATTCAGAATAAAGACATTATTACAGACATGTACCTGCTTGATCACTATGCTCTGTCAAAGCTTTGAGTACAGACAGAATTTTATAACTAAAAGCAATTTTTCCGCTCATCTCTAGCAGCGCATTTCACATTTTCAACATTTCAAATGCAGAACATAATCTTGCTCTATCTTTACAGGACTTAAAGGATTAGGAAACAATCACAGTTACTTTAGAGGGAAAAGATAGGACAAGTTTCTCAGTCATTTTTACTGAATAGCTTTTAGCCATATGAGAAAGAGCTTACTGAAAATATTGCTTTGTATGTGGTTATGTAGGGAAAATGGTTTCCAACATACAGCTGAAGCTGGTGCTTGTGACTAGACAGAGAAAATGCTTTAATGGAGATAAACACCTAAAACCCTTAAAATTTCTACATACCTAATTCTTCTTTCAACAGCATCAATATGAAGTTGCTTTTCAGTTAATAATTTCTTCAGTGATTCAACCTCCCTTTGTTTTTCAAGCAGTTCTTTTTGTAGGCGATAATTTGTTTCCTCCAGAGTTTCACAGAAAGCCTAAAAGACAAATTTAAGAGCATCTTCAGTTTAACTTCAGTGGACTACCTTTATTGATTTTTCTCTTAGAAATATCAACCTGGAACAGTAGTATAGTTGCTTTTCTTCAGATTGATTACTATAAAAAGCTATGTAAACTTTAAACAAAATTCTTATCTTAATAAAATAATGCTGCTTTGCTTTGAATGATGAATTTATTATGCTGAACTGCAGTGCAAATACTTTAATTACATCATTTTTGTCTCACAAGAGAGACTTTAGAAAAGTAGTCCCTGGGTTTGAACCTTTTTGCCTATATCGATCATAAACTGAACTCCTTGCTCCCTTTTCTCCTCATAAAGTTTTGTTTCCACATGACTTGAAAGTCAGTTTCAAAGTATCTACATATTCCCATGATGTGAGGAATATTTGGATTAAGTACATGTTCTTTCCTTACCCAGGATAAAGACAAAGCTGTACAGTTCTGTACCAAGCACCTGCTACAAATATGGAATGATGACAATCAGAGGACCAGTTCAAAAGTATTTTGAAGAAATTTAATGGGATGCTGTGAACACTAACTACTCAGCCATGACAAATATGCTGTGCTCCTCTGCTGAGCATGACATGTATGTATCACATTCCCGATGGATCTGACAGTGAGCAATCTCAAAACCTAACGTGAAGAGCCCGTGTCTAATGCAACATCCACTGAATGCAGGAAGTGACAGAAGCGTTGGCACAGAGCCTGCTCATCTATTACTGGAAAGCACAAGTCTTCCAACAGTAATGTGCAATTCTGATTTAATAATTTACATGTTCTCTATAAATAAGAGCCCCATGTGGGAGGCTTTCTTGGCTTAATATTACCTGCAACTAAACACTAATTCAGAGTCCGCTGAATATAAACATTTTATACAAGTTGGTTAAGAACAATGCTGTTAAGACACTGTTTTCCTCAAGTTCTAAAACAGGCTACAAACATCAAGAATATACTATCCTTTGCTTTCACTGAAGCAGACTCATGATCTTTAAAATGTTACGTTTTCCTGTAATTATACAATACAAACAAATGAGAAGTTTTCAATTCAATAATCCTATTTTTTCCTATGGAATTTTAATTTATTGACTCAGATAGCAAATTTATCTTTGTTGACAGGCACTTGAAGACCAGTCATGAGTTAAGCCATAGCTTTATTCATGTCTACTAGAGCCAAGAGCAGGTGTCATGCAATTAGTTCTTCATACAGCATTTGTAGTGATTGCTTTAGCTATCACTCTGGTTAAGCAGTCATCCCATGTCAGCCAAGCCAATTAAGTAAATTTTACTGCTCTTTGTAAAAATATTCAAGGTTGCTGGTACCCTAACTGAAAATTGGACATTATTTCCTTAAAAATATAATTAAGTTTATTATGTCAACCTCTAGATGTATGCACATGGAAATTTCCCTCTGCACAAAATAGATAAAAATATTGCACAAGTGTTGAAAACTGTTTCATTGTCCTGTGGGAGAAGTGAATAAAGCCTTTTGGAAAAACTCATCTCTATCTGCAATTTTGGTTTGAGCTGCCCAAGGAAACACAGTCATTATTCACAACTGAGGAAGAAAACATCAATATATTCTGAAGGATGCTGTAAATAGCAGAAGAGTGAACCAAAGCTGAGAAAGGGGACAGTGTGTAATGAGCTATCTTGCTCTTTAGACAGCTGGACATCTGGAGTCTGGAACAACTTTAATACCCAGGCTGGAATAATTTTCCCTGTAATTCTGAAAGGACAGATGGGAGACAGCTTTGCTTCCTTCTTCAGTGGATCATGAAACAGAGATGGCTGGGAAAAGATCTGTGGAAACAACTACCAAGCATATGACAAAAAAAAAATTTAGTGAATATTTTGCCTACTTTTCTGTGATCAGATTTCTAGGCCTAATCAGCTTCTAATGGAGCAGGTACCTGTATCCCTCCCCCAAAAAAGATAAATGTGTTTTGGCAAGTCCTTGGAATAACAGAATAGACATAAACCAAATAGAAGATATCCGTATTTAGCATTATCAGGAAAACAGAAGATTTTTTTCCTGCTTTGGATAGTAACAGAAAGGCAAAGCAGAAGTAAGTTTTCAGGTATGTTTAAAAATGAACTCCAGGAATAAGTACATGAACCTCAGTGCTTTTCCTGTATAAGGTAGTTCAGGGAAAGAAAAAAAAAAGCAACAAATAGCAAGGGATGGATATGGATGCTTTTACTATGTAGGAGTTTAGGCTCCCAACAATCAGAAGCAAGACAAAACCCACGACAACAACCACAGATTTCAGGTTGAGCAGACTTCAATCTCTTCTAAAACCTGCTTGGAAGAAAGAATCCATGGGAAACAGCCTTGGAGCAAAGAGCAGTCCAGGAGAACTAGTTGATATTTAAGGATCACCACCTGCAGGGTCAGTAAGTACAGCTCAACAAGCAGAAATCCAAGCAAAGATTGCAGGAGGCCTGTGTGGATGAGTGAGGATCTCCTGAGCTCGGACATAAAACGCAATTCTACTAGAGGTGAAAGCATGGAGAGGTGACACAGGAGAAATGTAAGGTTGCTGACTAATCTTACAGGGACAGGATTATGGAAGTGAAGGACAACCTGAATCTGGCAAGGCACGTGAAAAGAAACAAAAAAAAGGATTCTACAAGTACAGAATCAAAAAAGGAAGATTCGAAACCTTGGACTTGTTGTCTTGATTGGAAAGACCAGCCTTGAGTAATTCCTTCCCTGCATCCAGAAGGAAGGGCAAGACAAACTCACCTGCAGCAGGGGAAGACCAGGTCAGGGAGCACTTAAACAAATTGGACATACTAATGTCCACGGGACCTGAGAGGTTGCACCTTTTCACTGTGCTGGTGGCCAGCCACTGGAGCAGGCTGGAGCGAGAGGCTCCTCTGTAGAACATTAAAAACCTGACTGGACATGGTCCTGAGCAACCTGCAGTAGCAGACCTTACTTGAGCCAGGAGGATTGGAATAGACGATCTCAAGAAGTCCTTTCCAACCTCCATCACTCTGAAATAAGGTGGGGTATCTCTTGGAGAATTTTATGACAGCTGTCTCGACAACTTTACAGAAATGAGTAACAGTTAAAACTACAGCAGCACAGCTATTTTAATGGTTTGATTAAATTCCAGTGGAAGAGTACCACAGATTTCACCACAGTATGCATGACTGAAATTTCAATGAAGAAGGCACTTAATTTTTTTTAAATTATCTGAACAAATAATTACAGTAATTTTTAGAATTTTTCATCAGCTTAAATAGCAATGATGCAAAGTGATTGTACAGAAATCAAATATAAGCTTGTGACACAAAAAAACATACCGAATCTTTCACATGCACATAGTAATGGAACAAGAGCCAAGGCACTCCTATATACATGCAAAACAAACTGGTAAATATAAATTTAGTTGAAGGAGCATCATTTAACATTCATAATTTCTGCAAGACTAACAATGTATGTGCAATTCCAAAACACAGTTATTCAATAAAGCAAGAAAACTAAGATTATCTGCTCTAGACAGTCCTGATACAGCTCTGCATGCCAGTGAAACTTACTTCTAATAAAATAGGCTGCAGCACACAGTATTATTTGCTCAGTGTGCTCATATGAATGTTGAAAGGCTGCTGGTTTACAACACTACTTAGTTTTCTGCAAGAACACTATTTTTGGTGGTGAGAATTAATCCTTTAAGTACATTCATTACATGAGAAGGCACTCGTTCCCATGACATGGGTGTTGGAAATAAATGATCTTTAAGGTTCCTTACAACCCAAACCATTCTATCATTCTATGATTTTATAGCAGGAAACATTTCCCTGCAAGACCAGAAGTCTAAGGTATAAGCATTGTAACAATGTGCTGAATGTAAACTTATAAAATCTCTCCTTATATTCAGTAGTTGCCTTATATAAGTAGTTGATTCAAAAAACAAACTTCATCCATGGCTCATAAAAGGCAAAAAAGAAGATACGTTTTGGGACAGGGATGAAGTGCAGCAGTCAAAGATGATCAGTGTGCACCAACTGTCAGACTATGTCCACTCTAGAAACACATCCTCTTGTGATTTTCATGAAAGAACAGAAACAGAAGCGTTTCATTCCATATCATCACACAGATCTTACAATATCTAACAACACCTGTCTTTTGCATTCTGTTTCTATCCTACTACTTAGCACTTACCCTGCTCTCTTCTAGACTGTCAAAAGGACCCGGAGGATCATCCAGACAAAGAAATTCTCTCACTGCAAGGCTTTACCAAATAAAAGAGAGTCAATTACTTGAAGTACAAAACCAGCAACGACACTTAAAAATGATCACAAAATGGAGCTATTTCTTTAAGTGACACAAAAATTTACATCCTCAAATTTACTCCCAAGTATTCAAAACAATGTTAACAAACTATTAAGTCTCAGTTTTATGTGTTGACCAGGGACAGTACTTAAAATGTAACTCATGAAGATGAGTAAGCAATTTTAGATTTCTTGAAATGATTTTTTAAAATTTTCGTAGAATTTGTTGCTACATGACAACTGACAAGTTTATCATTTTGGTATTGAAGAGGTTTGAAAATTTCTCCTGAAGAAAAATAAGTATTATAGGATGGATGAAAAAGCATGCTGTTAAAATCCATATGCAGATCCCCTCAGGTGGTATCAGGGGATTTAAGCATGACTACTGAAACACGTTCACCTGTCTCCATTTTGCCAAGTTCATAATCCATTGACATATATACATTATATATTTTTTGTATAAATAATAAGTTATAAAATTACAGAAGACAAAGTTAATGTGCCATGGATCTACTACATGGCCATCTCTAAACACACATTTCAAACTAATGCATTCCACTTAGAACTGTGTAACAGTTGTCATCCCCCTCTGTGTGTTGTTTTGCAAAGGCCAGAAGAAGGAAGTAGGTGTAATCCTGTGGTTTACTACAGAGTATTTCAAGCATCTGTCTCATTCAGCTTTCCAAATTTAGATTACTTTTCACAGAACTCCCAAACACCTCCAAACACATCCCTTCAGCCACCTTTTTAAGACTTTCCTGCTCGGTTTCATTCTTCTTCAAATAACCTCAAATCAGAACACAGTATTCACAATTAATTAGCAAGTAGTAACTTAGGAGCAAGGGTGTGCTTACACTCACTACTGTAAATCTTTAAATCATCTCCTACTGCAATGAATGCACAAAAATGAAAAATGTTAATCCAAACTAAATTTCCTTGTCTCTTCCTCCCACCTGGGTCCCATGGAAAGGTGAGGGCAAAAGGCAGTAATTTTCTGCCTTCCACTCATTCTCTGCATTTGAGGTATTCACAATGTACAAACACAAGAAAGGAAACTTTCACCCGGCTACCATCCTGATCAACCAGCTTCAGGTTTGGCAAGCAAAATGAGGAAAAATTTCTTTGAACACTAATCATTCATTATACTATTACTTTTAGTTTTAAAAACACTTTAAAGAATATTTATCTAAAATACACTGAACATTTACTTTGTTGTTTCTTTACCTAAAATAGGCACCTGATGGCATGAACGTTTTTTTGCAGCCTGGCTTTGCTCTGAGAGTCAGCTCTGACCCTGCTCTCCCCTCCATGTGTTACACCTCTTCCTTTCATTTAACAAATAGAACATTCTGCCTGAAAAGTACCACAGGGATCTTTTCTATCCTGTGACAGAGCTTGCTGTACACGTGTGCTGGCTGACATCCCTGCCCAGGGAGGAGCCGTGCCAGCATTAGAGAGGGCAGCAAAGGGCAGTGCGGCACATGGGATCCCCGACTCCAAGCTGACCGAGTTCCTCCCTTCCAGGCTTCTTACACAGGGTGGAGACAGGACAGCTCTGTCATCTATGTAAGGCCAGATGATGCTTCTGTTTAGCAGGTTCAACTTCTTTCTCCCACTTCACGAGTTATATGAAATTTTCTTGAACATGTTTAACTCTGTGGGTGGATTTCAATTTGATCTTTCACTGAATCTTCAATACAATGCAAAACATGAGAAAAAGCCTATAAAACACCAACAAGTGTATAAAACACAAACACTAAATTTAGCCACTTGCATATACCATCCTCCATTTTATCTTTTAAACACTTTGTGAATCTAGATTTATTAAAAAATAGGTATACCAAATGAGGTCTCCTATCCAAATGAGGTCTAATTTGAAGGGCAAATTTCCCACTGTCAATACAGTACATAAAGCATAAAGAGAAATAAATCAGACTTCTCTATGAAGAGAAAAGGCTTTTTGGGTTTAGGTCTGATCCAAGCAGTTTGACTTATTTGCAAAACTGGAGAAGTAAATGGTGAGCTTTAAAGGAGAAAGCAGGGTCAAATGCTCACCACTGCTCCTGCGTACAAGTATTAATTCCCATTAATAGTAAATTTATTCTATGATAAGTGGGTAAAAATATTAGATGGATCAAATCTCCCCCACTCCAATCACTTCTTGAGGACTTCAGACCTTCCATAGATCCAAACATTAGAATCATATCAACAGGTTATAAAGTTTATAAAAAAATTTTGTCTTCATGCAGAGCCCTTACATGGACAGAAGTTCCCAAAACCACATTTCAGTTAGCCATCTCTTCATTAGCCAAAATACAAACTGATTCCACAAACATTTTATTTTAATTCACTTTTGTATCTGACAACCACTGCAGTTTAAAAGTTACAGTTTAGAGTTTCTTGCCTTAAATTATGAAAAACACTATTTTGTCCAATATGGGCCATTCCTAAGATACAAACAAGCCAGCTGAAATGCTGAACTAGCTGCAACAATATGAAGCATAAAGACTTCAGATCTATTTAAGCAAGTCCATTCCACTAACTAGTGTGTCTCCAGCAGCATAACAGAAGTTACACTTAGGGAGTATTAGAGACTGATTCCTTTTCTTTTTGGCACACCTATTATTGTGTAATTTAATTATTAGGAAGTTTTTAAACTTCTCAGCTGCATACCTCACCCACATAATCATATTTAATAGCCACTGACAGAAACTCACAGGTTGAGCCCCATTTCTTTTTGAAACCATTTAAGCTTTGTCTCTGACATCTCACAACAAAGCTTTGCCACTCAGCATGACAGAATCCAGCATGACTATGAATCATCAAAATATTAACATTCTTTACTCATCTTCCCTCTCTCCTTTGATGATTTCACACGCCCTGTTTAGCCAGCCCTTGCCCAAGCCAACAGACTAAAGAGAACTCTTCTTGCAGAGAAGTTTTTCTGCAGCTTCACCTGTTCTTGCTTGCTTTCTCTGTACCTCTAACAGACACCTCCCTTGAAACTGAAAGCTGTGTTTTAGCACTGAACTATGTGGAAGTACAATTCAGATTCCCACAGCAGTAACCTTTTTTCCCCTTTTAAGTTCCTAATTTTAATGAAACTTTCTGACTGTTGCTGAGTACTGAACTGATTCAGAAAACTCGTGGTATCAATACCAATAGTTATTTTTCAGGTTGCAGAAACCAGTTGAGTTCGCAAATCTGTATAGGTGTACTTACTGACATTTTGTACTTCAAGACACTAAAATAGACATTAGTCACTCAGTGCCTCAGGATCCTTCTACATTAGTTTGTGATCTCATTGTTCATTCCATTTTCCAGATAATTTCAAGATGTTCTGAACATCAGTGTCTGCAACTGTGATCTAACATTCCATAAGTACTACCCCTAAATTTCCATCAATCCTTTTCCCCTTGTCTTTTAACCATTTTATATGAGCACCATCACAACTACTTGTTTGTTAGATTTCCCTCTACAGGAGACACTATAGCATTTTTATTTACCTGCTTACCACTTTGGGGTTTTTTTTTACTACAAGCAGTACCGAAGTCAGACTGATGTACAAATTCCTATTTCCCAGACTCAGCAGCTGAATGCCCTATAAAAGCATGTCAAATGTAGTAATAGCCCTTCTACTAAAAAGTAAAGTAGGTATGAGCATTATATGGTCTCACACCACAGCTTGGCAATTGTACAATTTAGTTCCTTTAAAAGTCTTGAGGGAATTAGGTTTGCTTTAGAAAATTTCTTACTCTTTGTTTTGAATGAAGTTTCAGATGATGACAGGTCCTCAGACTCATTCCTCAAAGAATCTCTAGCACAGCAACCTTAACTTTTTTTATTTCTGGTGCTGGAAAAGGTTTTCAAACTAACTGCTTTGCCTCTAGCAAGTTGCCTACTTAAATTCTCTTCTGGTCTTTAATAAAATTATTTTACACTCCATTTGTCAGAATTACGTTCTATTAATTTTCCTGCTTTGGAAGAATCTCCCACTTTGTACAAAAAAATATACTGTTGAAAGAAATCTTTGCACTTTGCTGCTTAAACACATTATGTTTTTTAAACTATTAAGACTTTGTTGACTTGTGGTTTACATTTACTTATGTACAAGAATCTATAAAGGTACTCCTATTACTATCATGTCATGTCAATTAGAAACCTGTAATTTAATAGACATTTTTAGAACTAATTGCACAAGAGTATAGGTACCCGCCATTACGAAAGTGTAACACTTAATCCTAGTATAAATTAACAATGTAGCAATTCTGTATTAAACACAGAAAAGTAATGTTTTAGGAGTAAACATGGGATTATTCTAACATTTTAAATACTACACCTTTTAGTTGTCCCTGTACAATTCAAAATACTGCAATTCCACTTTTTTTTAATGCTAAGATGGGACTAATTTAAAAGGACACTGAATAATTCACATAATGACCAAATGCACAACATGAAAGTATACTGAAATCCCTCTCCACACTGCCCAAAGATACACTGCTGGAGTCTAGGAGTTTTGTAAGACGAGTATGGACAGAAAAAAAGCCAAAAAAGCACATGCAAAGTTTAATCACATACCAGTTAGCAATATCTTTGTGCGCTACTAGGTTCTGAAGGAATGCCTGCAGCCCCAGCTGTCGATCTTCCAAGAAGTCAGGATTGTAATTATCCTTGAACCAGCGCTTTGGTGGAAGGGCCAACCGAAAACCTGGAAACATATCTTTTAGCTGAAATTGAAATCAGAAACAAAAAAATTTAAAAATTCGAGAAAAATACTGATTTTGTCACAGGCACTAATTTTACTCAGATTTATGAGTTATTTCTGACTTCTGCTAAGTTCAAGCACGAGATAAGTCTCAACCGTAAGTACGATCCAAACTACAACTTGAACTGTGGGCACAGTTCTGTCACTTGCTGTGCTGCCTTATGCAATACAGTGCTTTGTATTTTTGCTCAAATTTAACACACAAAAATAGGAATCAAAACCTTTGCTTTGTTATTTAATGCCTGAGCCTGCTATTTAAAGCCTTTAAGTCTGTAAACATAAGAAAACTGTAAATAAAAAGTATCAGATGAATAATAATTTCAGTGGTATTTCTTCTAAAGTACTCAGGGATAGTAAGTACTATATGTATGCATATATATAGAATAAAACCCTATTAGAGATCTGCAACTCGTCTTTCTTGGGGAGCTAGAAGAATAAATTACAACACATGCATGAGATACTTCTTGTAAAGAGTAGTTCTTTGTACACTCAGAATAATAAAATTCCAATATACAAGTATGGCTCAAACCCTACAACATGCAAAATTGTATTTCTGAGTTACTTAAATAGCAATGAGGTACAGTTGACATCAGAAATACCCAGAATTTTTCTTTAAACTCAGAAATAAAATATACAGGTGAATGAAAGCATGAAATTACCCAACAAAGAACCTGTCCAAGGGTGCCAATTATTTTTCTAATACGCACGATAATCAAAAATACTTTAACACTTTGATAAAAAAACCCAATTTTTCAAAGTGATGCTTGACAAAGAAAAATCTGGGAGAGGATTTATAACCAATATGAAAAAGCAAATAGGTTTTACAAAATCTGATATCTCAGCTGCCACAAGAATTGTTTCATCTCTTTTTCTGAATACAGGATCTAGCCAACTTCTGTCAGAGATGTTCTGCATACACTATTATATTAATATGAATGCTGCAGTGACAGAAAAGGCTAACGGGTAGCTTTCACCAGATTAAGTTTTAGAAAAGTTACAACAGATGCTGCATTTCAAGTAGAGTCTCTCTACACACTTTAAAGGAAGAACCACATTAATGTATGACCTTTGCTCATGTAAGTATCGCTTCACAGCATGAGGTGCTTTTTAAACATCACAAGTATTGTTTATTCAAATAGCCCATGATAACAACTAGTTCCTTCTTTACAGAATGATTTATTGTCAAAGCCTTGTTCTTTATTACTGAATTTAATTATTTAAGTACATGTTTTCCTCTTATGGAATTTCATCTTGATATTAGACTCTTCTTTATATCTTTATCTTTGGTCCTCCAAAGTTCCTTCATCTCTTACCAAGTTATGATTAATATCATATATATATAAGAATGTATCTGAATGGAACAGAACCCATAGAATATAACAAAATGAGTTCCTGTTAGTTGTACAGAAGACCACAGATAACCATTGCTGGGAAAGCTTTTCAACCACACAGATTTCTCCTTAATGGTACTTTTACTTGTCTGGTCACACGGATCATGCAATTTAATTCTAAGGAGAGAGTACTCCTACCCAAAGATTACTCCTTTTGCGGATGAAGGGTGTAAGAGCCAGCTGCTGTCAGTGGACTAATTTTCAACAGCACAGTCCTGGAGCATTATTTCTTGAGCACTCCTCAGACACAGCAGGAAAACCCATGGGTCAGACAACTTCTGGCCATGACTGCTTGCTTGGACCCAGCACCTTTCCTACTCCTTCCTACAACACCATGTGACACATTACACGTCACACGAGTCACTGCCTTGGGGAGAAATGGCAAACTTCTTGGTTCTTAAGACTGGCCATTTCATTACATGCTTTCAAACTATTAATATGTTACTGTTTTGTAATTCTCCAATATTTCCTGAATGGTGGTATGTTTAAGGTCCTAGAGTTCACATTTCTGTATTATAAAAAGTATAATGTCTTACAGACCAAAGAGTAAATGGTTTAGATGTATACTGAAAGATAAAAAAGCTTCAGACAGTGACACAAATTTAAAAAATAGAGAATTTTCCTTTAAACAGGAATATTAATACCCAGAAATAATGCTAGAAACCAAATATTTTTACCAAAGATTTGATGGCAAAGATTAAGGGCTTCACTTGTAAAATTTAAATATTTATCCTGATAGATATTTAGGCACTTTAATTTTTCAAACCACTGATAACCACACTAAAAATCAACGGAGGTACGCCAATTCTTGACCTATACCTGACATAGCTGATCAAAATGCAAACTGCTGTATGACTTGACTTTCAAAATCTGAGTTGAAATACCAAGACCATCATCTCAAAAGAAGTCAGGCTTTTGCCAATATCAAGACATTCCTTAATTTAACAAGACTGTACTTAAGACAGGAATTTCTTCAGAAAGAAATCTCTAAACTAATTCACATTCAGCAATTTAGTTTGAGACTCCACTGGTGTTTCAAAGGTAGCTTAGAAGATATTCAAACAGGTCAAACCAAGAACCCAGAGAAATTTTTAAGTTCAAGTCCATGTTCAAAACTTCAGCTAAATTAAGTTCTTAGTTGATGAGACACATTAATCCAAAGTGATAGGCTATTAAAAAAATCCCTTACTATGGGTAAAAAAAGGGCGTGTTATAAGGTTCATGTTGAAACATGAAAGAACACACTAGCAGAAAGAGTGTTGGACTGGCAAGGAAAGATTATTCTTAGGAGTGAACAGTGGACAAAGAAAAGTGCAATTGTTTCTCTACTTTTGATACCCAAGCACTATTTACCAATCATAAAAACCTGTGCTTTTCAGACATGCATTTTTCCCTTTCAAGTATTCTAAAAATATTAAGTTGTTGACCCAGAATTCCTATTAATCTGGTGTTTTCTCCTTCACCTTTAAAGATCTGATATAGTATTTCACTATTAACTTTGAAGACACTGGAAACAACTGAAGGCTGACCAACACACAAAGAACTTATTTATGTTCATGAAATTTCAGTTTTATCATGAACAAAAGCAGTTTGTTACACAGAAAAGGACTAAATAACTACTGGATCATTCCTGCAAGAGAATACCAGCCCCTATTCTATTTCCATGCAGGGGATAAACATTCAAGACTTAATTTCTTTTGCAATATAAACTAGGAATAAATACAAAGTTTGACGCACACCAACAGCTTCAGATGAAGTTGTTACCTCTCCTTTACACCAGCGGTAGCTGTTCCATGTATCTTTGAAAAAATGAGGAATCCTATTTTTCCGGTCATTAATACAGTATGTGTTTCATGTGCATGAAAACCAGGAAAAATAGAAGAAGTGACAAAAATACAAGACATGAAAGAAGTGAGGCAAGGTAGTTGAGAATTTACCAGCGTGTAATTCCCACCTTGTCATTAAGCCTGGAGAAATCCGTGTACCGTCTGAAAACCACCCAGCTTTCCTCTGGACTTCTCTTTACCAGTATTTTGTACACCTGTGTGGAAAGACAGGAATATCAGAAAAATGTGCAAAACTTCACACTGCATTGTCCGGAAAGATGAAATGATCCTTTACTTCTCAATGAAACAAAACTCGTGGATAAAAAAATTCTTAATTAGAGTAAAAGAAAACCAAATAACAATTATCAGTACAAAAAGTTTAAATTAATTTCAGAATTTAAGAAATCAGCTTCTGTAATTCCTAAAAATATATGACTATTTCTGCCTGTAAGAAAGAATGTATTGCCCTGCAGAACAAAAGTCTCGGCTATCAAAAAAGTAAGGGAAGTGTGTCTTAGTGATCTACTTTAACCTTTGCTAAATTATAGTTTTACTCATGGATCCTTGAGGCCACTGTGTTTTTAAGATGACAGTTAATAATCAAGTACTGGTGTGATATTGTTTCAAAATGCCTCATCTGACTTGCTTCACGAAGAAAAATTATGCAGAATAAAATGACCTCCTCCTCTGCATTTGTCTTGAACATCAGGTTTTGTCTTTCCCGGCAAAATATGACTTCACTGGAAAACTGCATCAGAATGATTATACCAGTGCTGTATAACTGAAGTAATGGATTCTTTGAATCAGATTTTGCAAAACGACAGCACAGCAGTACCAACCTCCTTTTTAAAAGAAAATGGATAAAGAAAAAAACCTGATAAAAATAATTTTCTAAAAATTACTTTTTAGGAGCATAGATATTCTAGTGCCTAAACACAATGACTCTAACAACATACAACTTCAACTAGAAAATATTAAACAAGTGTTTAATGTCATAACCTCACTTTCTCCAGTGTAAGAAAGAGAGGTACTGCAATTGTATTGGGTTATTTTTCCCAGTCTGTATGTAAAAAAAATATAATTCAAGAAAGAAAAAGATATTTTTAGAATCATAATGATAAACAATCCCTCACATAACCAAAGTCTATTTAAAACCTTTTCTAATCCGTTACATAGTAAAATCTTTTCCAGAATTTCATGCTGTCACAACAGGTTGTCTTAGCTGATAAGAGTATTTTTCTTGTTGCAGTCCCAACATGTGATAACCACAGTGCCAGCTAACTTCTGTACAAGTCTGAGACTTTTTCTAGCAATTTTGTATTCCATAACATATTAAGTTGCAGATAGTTACAGAAACTACAGATAACTATGGTGCAAATCAAAAGCAATTTTTCAGCAAGTACTTCTCTTATCTATGTTTAAACACAATTTCACTTTCAAGAAGGATCATCTGTAGAAGTCATGGATTGTGTCAGAGGAAAAAGCTATTAATTTTTAGAATTCAAGCTGCAGGACATGCTTACAAAACAATCATTAAAATATGGTTTTTCTGCCTTGCATTTTATGTATAAATGCTTATCCAAATATTTTATTATTCTGCTGTCATACTAGAAGTATAAACAGTTTTATTTTCATAAATAAAATAAAGGAGTAAATGTAAAATTGTGAAGACTCTTTGCTAGTACAGAGTAACACACAGAACAAGAAACTTCGGAATATGCGTGCGAATTTATTTGCTACTCAGTATTCTACTCTTGTATTCTACTCTAAGTTCTGCAAAAGCATTGTTTAAAAATATATATGAGAAAAAATGGAATAATTTCCAAGTAAACATTAGATAACTTAAAAAAAAATGTTCACCAATTACAGTGAACCTAACTGTTAACAGGGAGTGCAATCAGCTTGGGATTACTGGCCTCAAAATTATGGTCAACCCGAAACAAACATGTTTGGTTTTCCTGCCAAAGTTAGAAAGGTGGTTGGGTGTTTTTTGGCTTCTCTTTAAGGTTTGCAATTAATGAATAAGAACTAGAATATTACAAAACCACCTCTCAGTTCCTTCATACACGATCTTGGGTAAAAATCACAAATTAATTCAACAAATTCACTTAAGTCCACTCAATCATGAATGGCTTTATTCTATAAATAAAAAAATCAATGAAAATACACCCATATGTGGTAACATTCTCTGGCTGATTCAGCATCTCATTATCATTTCTACTTGGCTTAAAAACAAAACAAAACAAAAAAATACAAACAGAAAAAAGGAAAAAGAACAAAGTGCTAATTGAACATTCCAGGACTGTGAATTCACTTAAGATCAAATCCTTACAAAGAGATGTTTTTCAGCCTAGGTTTTCTCTCCCATAACCTTCAGCAACCACATACTCTAACATGCACCAACATCTAACTCCTGAAGTTTGGACATCATTCAGCTTAATCAGATTCTTATTTTTGGGAATTATGAGATGCTACCAACACTAAAAAAAAATTCAGCAATTGAGTCTCCTCTCTTTTACAAGTGATTTTAATTTAATTTCCAGTCTTCCATCTCATTGATTTAGCACTGCAAAAGCAACCCAAATTTCTAGGACTAATTACTTGCTGGCTTTAATGCACAACAGCAAACCGCACAACATGCAACTGAAAACAAACAGTTAATTATGTGCTTTCAGAAACTAACACAGCAATAGAAGTGAAATTGGGAACAGCAAAATGCACTCAAGCATTTTACAATGGAGGAATGTTTCACTTGTACTGTGGCCTGGCCTTCCATATACCATAAGGAGACAAAGTTGTCATTGTTAATATAGAACACCTTACAGGCACTCTGGAATATCTTGGCAACGTCTTCAAGAAAGACACAGAGGAGCTGGAACAAGCCCAGAGAAGGGCAACAAGCTTGTGAAAGGTTTAGAGGGTAAGTCATGTGAGGCTGAGGGAGCTGGGGATATTTATCCTGGAGAAAAGGAGGCTCAGGAGACACCTTATCGCTCCCTACAACCACCTGAAAGGAGGCTGTAGCCAGGTGAGGGTCAGTCTCTTCTCCCAGGCAACCAGCGACAGACAAGAGGACATGGCCTCAAGCTGCGCCAGGGGAGGTTCAGGTTGGACATCAGGAAGAATTTCTTCGTGGAAAGGGTTGTTAAACATTGCAAATGAGCTACCCAGGGAGCTGGTGGAGTCACCATCCCTGGAGGTGTTCAAGAAATGACTGGATGTGGCACTTTGTGCCATGGTCTGGTTGTCAAGCTGGTGATCAAAGGCTGGACTCTATCTCAGAGATCTTTTCCAATCTAAATGATTCTGCGGTATTTTCAGACTAATCCTTGTCCATATAACTATATTGATTGCAGTTTTAGTTTTGAAGGTTATTATTTAAAATAAATTTTTTAATCTACCTGTTAAAAAAATTCTGCTCTTCTCTTACGCTATCATGCACAAAGATGTTAGAAACTGAAAATCTCAGGAAAAGACAGGGTATCATCCTCAAATAACTACAAAGCAGCATTATTTAACTTTTTGCAAAAAGAATTTGATTTCATTAGTATTTTAACTGTCATTAAGATTCTGCACTTCTCTAATCTAAAACAAAACAGGAGGGAAAAAAGTTTGTTACTTCCTTCTCCTTACTCATTTCTGATTGATGTTGTTTATCTTAAGTAATATAATTAATAATCAGTAACAAACAGCTTCCATCAGTCCCACAAGCACTACAGTATTATCTCAAAGAAATATTTCAACCACACCCACAAAAACAAATGTAGAAGTGCACTGATACATTTATGGCATGGAAAAAAAATGAACTGCCAGCTACAGTGCTCTTTGAGAAAAATCAATACAAACAAGTTAGACTGCTGTTCTGGCACAAGAGATGGCATAAGTGACTTCTCAGTCTGTTTGCAGAACAGGGTTCCCCTTAATAGAAACTAAGCTGGGCAGGAAGTTGAAACCCACATGTGTGCACATTCACAGAAATGTTTTAAGTTACTAGTAACTGCAAAGGGCAAACATCAAGGTTTCTTATCATGAATTTCAAATAAAAGACTACATTTTATTTAAGAAGTTTAACTACACAGAACTTACACAGGTTCAATTTCACAAGGAATTGTAACTGTGCAAGGAATTCCTGACTTTTCCAGCAGAAGCTGATACATGAAGCAGAACAAATTCCTTCTATTCCACATACACAGTTACAGGAAAGACTGCTTTCTAGTCCCAGTTTTCCCACCTGTGTAACAGGAATGATATTTTTCTGTCAGGAAGTAATTTGAAGCTAAACTGGTAAACCTCCCTGAACTGCAGGATTAATTGCTGAAAGACAATGCAAAGCACATTCAATTGTTATCTCGTCATTACAAAATCAACTATACTACACCCAAAACTTACAGTGAATTTTGCCCTTTCCTCCATCACCTCATAGCCCAGAATAGTAGGCGTGGATGGTCGATCTTCCCAGCTCCTGGAATCTGCATTCTGCTCTATTTCTTCTACAGGCTGAGTACAGTACTCTATGGAAGTATCCAGACCTGTAAACTTAGTCCTAACAAGTGGACTGCTACATGCAGATGACGTGGAACCAATCTGGTCAGGCACGCTCATCTTTTTAAAACTACCAACAGTAGAGTCCTCCACATGTCCTTTTGAGGAGCTCGAACTCGTTGAGATGCTCCCAAAGGAGGAACTTCTTTGGTTTCTGTTTGTAAAGCTGGATGATGAACTTCCAATAGGAATAGGAACAGGAACATATGGTGTTGCCATCCTTCATGAAAAAAAACCCCTCAGTTTTTGGTCCAGGAATTTAAGCTTCATTCACTGTATAAACCATGTTTTCTCTTGTTTTCAGGAATAGTACCTGCAATTAAGGACAGAAAATACTGCTGTCATTTTTAAGTCAAAGCAACACTAAGAGCTTTGGAAAAAAACCTGTATTAGCTCTGAGATGGTACATAGCAGTATTGATGGTAAAACATTTCCACAAAGAATTTGGCTTCATAAAATGGTGCTTTTCAGTTGTATCTCAACCATTTGACAGACAGCTTCACAAGAGTTCTGTCTTCCACAGCTACTAAAATTAAAATGCCAAAGAAGTAAAGCAAGATTACAAAAGAGAAAAATTCTTTTGTCCAAAGAGTCAGCAATTTTTTGGCATATAAGAAGGAGTAGTTTTAGTGACTGTTTAAACAGTACAAAAGGTTTTCTCAGAATTGGTTCTGTAAGACATCCACTGCAGACTACGTGAGCCAAACACACAGGCAACAATATACATGACATGAATCAAAAGACATGACAGCAAACAACTTAGGTGAAAACATGTTTGCATATTACACACTCACTGAAGCATAATAGGTCTGTTTTCAATGCAAAATATTTTTTCAAAAACTCTCTTGCATGTAATGCTGCAGACATTTGTCACAGTGTTAAATGGGCACATTTTCTGGAGTCTGAATTGGAGCAATTAAGTTTTACAACCATGCATATCAAAAGCAGGGTTGTTACAGCAGGTAGTTTTCCATTCCAGAAGATTAAAATGGAGAAAAAAAAGTGCATGGAAAAAAGATAAATAAACAATTTAGCATTTTTTCTTCAACAAAACCATTTCAAACGAGTCTGTTGTGTGCATGTTCGTACATTTCTGGAAAAAAGCAAAATAAAATTAAGACAGCAGTATCAAACCACCAAAACAGCACCTCCTCATTTTAACAAAGTATCCAAAGAAGAGCTCTTACAAGACGCAAATTAAATACCACCTCTTCGGATTAACAGGATTTGAGCCATGATCCATTTCACCCAAGAATAAACCAATCAACCAGGAGGCTGCAGGAAGCTGTGAAATGGGAAACCACCAACCTGATTCACATCAGACAATCAATCACCTACTGCAGCAAAACCAAATGAGATTCCTAATTGCAAGGGTGAAGTGATGCTTTCACTCTCTTGCTCTAAATTAATCCTAGAGCACATGAATAAAAAAATAAATTTTAAATGAAACAGCACCAGCAAGACTGAAAAATTTGCTTGAACAAATTCCTTGAGTGAAGGAAAAAACAAACTTAGTCATCATCTCAGCTACATCAGGAAGTCTTCACACACTCTCTGTCAGAAATTTCAGGTAACTTGACCAGGAGAACAATTTCAAACTGGCAGTGATTTCTTGGGAACATCTCTACTTCACTGTGGAATGAGGCTGGACACTGGGCAGCATCTGAGGGCCCTGAAATGTCAGTATCATAAGCCCCTGCTGACTCACTTAGCTGGTCAGGGACGGGATTTGAAGTATCCAGCAGCTTCTGTTGCAGCACAGTCCTGCGCTTGGTTGTGTGAGTGAAGCCACGATTCAGATATCTGACCTGCTTCAGCCTCACTTAGGGAGAGAGAAGCAAGTCACACCTGTCTCCGAGACAAGATGTTCTCCTGGAGCTACACTAAGATTTAAATCCCTTTTTTTACCCACATCTCAGTAGGAAAATATATTTTCTGCCTCGATCAACAAGCTCTGCAATAACTTTTCTTCAATGCAAGGCGTGAAGCATTGTCTGATAAATTTCCTCTAGCAATATTCTCTGAACAAATAAATATCTAAATGCAACACTGAAAAAGGTAACTTCTTTTTCGCTTGCCACTTCAGTGACTCTTCCATGTTACCAGTACAAGGAATTGAGAGCATGCCCTTAAACAATGTCCCACCCAGCTATGTTCTTGAGAGGTGTAGGATTAAACTCCTATAAACAGAAGAACCTAAGTGAGTCCAGACTGCAAAAAATCAAATGATCTATACATAAAAAGTGATTATTCTCTGTTGCATGACTGTGAACCTGGAGTGGAAAATAAGCCCACATCTCAGGGAACCTGTTGAAGTTCACTCAGGAGTTTGTGGAATTTTAAGATGCAAAAAAAGCTTGTGCTTTTCAATACTTTATGAAAACAACCAAACCAAACCAAATCCAAAACCCCACAATGACATTTTCACCAGTTACAACACTTGTAAACAGTGTCTTTCCTAGAAGAACTTCTTCGTTTAAAGTGAAATGCTAGTCAAGAATTTAACTATCTTGAGCTGGTTTACTTACTACATATTACTCTTAAATGCACATGAATCTCTGAGCAGCTGCACCAATTTAGCAAGCAAGAGAGCTCAACATAGATGATCCTGAGGATAAAGCCCTTGGTGTTGAGAGGCCAACACCTACACTGTACGTGCTTCAGCAGCTTTCCTTTCAGACCAGCTCTAATTTGGTACCACTGCCTGGATGCTTATTAGCAGCTGGACTGCACTAAACCTGCTCCCAGGGTACACTTTCTGGTCTAGTTTCTTTTTTACTCTGCAAGGCCTCCCCAAATTGTGAGTCGATGCATATTAAAGGTGATGATGACACTGTTTTCTTCTGAAGGACGTTCTTGACTCAATCTGACACAGTAAACACACCACAGACAAAAAAAAAAAAGGGCTGATACTACCAGTGTCACATGCAGATTCCTGTAACTTTGAAGAGTAACAGGGAAGTATTCTTTGAGTAACAGAAACGTCAGGTCAAGTGAGCAAATGGCACACTGTGTCACTTAACTTGAACATTTTTTTGTAAAAAAAAGTTGAAAGAAATATACAAAAATATTACATTACCAGACTCACAAATACATCTATATTCATAAGACATAGTAAATCCATCTTCAACTGTAAAAGTATCAAAATTTCGCAGTGTTCAAAATATTTACACGCTATGAGTTACAAAAGAGTTCAAAATCACATCAATCTGCACTTTATGAAGGCTACTAAATATCAGAAAAACATACAATGCCCAAATGAGGGTCACAACCCTAGAATCAAGCCTTATCTACAAATATAGTTTACTGCCAATTCATGCAATAAAAGGAACTGAGAACAATTTCCTTTAAAAAAAATCCTTTCAGACAAACCACGTCACTCCCTACTCACCTCGGCGCAGGAGAAGGGTTTATGTGCTCAGTTTGCCCCTACCCCAGCTGCACAGAACCAGCAGAATCATTGCAGCACATCAACTTTCAGAGCAAACCGCTCATGACACCTATGAGATAACCCAGAGACCGCACTTTCTTGTCCAGCTATTTACTTGACTTTTAGCAAGAAATTTGCTTCCTGTTCGGAACATGTATTTTGTTTAGTTGGATTCCCAGCTGTGAGTTAAGAACGAAAAGAAAAGGAAGAGAACATTAGCTGGAAGCGCTGAACTGCGAGATCCGAAACAGGATAGGACAGTCCCGGGAGCCCAGCCGTCACATGCTACAGAGCAGCATGACACCAACTTAGCCTGGTGTTTACAGCAGCCACCTCCCTTTCTGCGGGTGAAGCAAATAAGCTGTAATAAAACCACTTAAGAAGGGTTTGCCTGCAGCTTGTGGCTATCGCAGTTCCAAACCTTTTTAAACTAATGGCTTGTATTTTCAGTGAGAAACACGTAAGCCACACGATTCAAGGATAAAAGATTAGAAACAAAGCATTCCTTGCTTAAGAGTTGTAATTGGATTTAGAAGACTTTTAGCTATGCAATATTATTTGCGATCTGGTTACATATATTGCGCCTCTGTTTGGACAACGCAGACAAGGTGACTTCTGATGTTTAGGGTTTAAGTGCTACTGAGGAATGTCAGCTGAAGAACAAGTGGAATATATAAAGAAACAACTTGCTGACTTAGGTTTCATGATTTCTTTAAATAATAATTTTGTGCCGACTTCAGCCAAGTTACCTAACAACATTTTTTACCTGCTTATGAACTCAAAATGAGGGGGGGCCTATTTATCACACCTCACACACATAGGAGTAATTCCTGCCCTAAAGAGTCTGTTACGGAATCAGAAACAACTGCAGGTACCTTGCTCCCAAAACCTGCACATCAGGGAGCGCTACTTCTGACTGTGACCTGACGGTGCTGAAACCGAGGAGAACCAAACCAGCCCGGTCGGCACCGCTGGGGCAGCGCCCGGCCCTGCCCCGCCGCCGAGGGGCCGCGCTCGGGGAGCGCCGCCGCCGCTTTACGTAACTCCAGGGGCGGCCCCGAGCCCGCGGCACCGGAGAGGCTCGGGGAACCCTCCCGGTCCCTCCGCACGGCTGCGGGAACCGGCCGAGGAAACAAACACCTGGAGGCGCGGCGAGGCCCGGCCCCTCACGCCCGGCCCCGGGGAACGGGACGTTCCGCACCCACCGTCCCGCCCGAGCGGGACCGGACCCCGCGGTGCCACCGCCCGCGGCCGCCCCCGCACAGGGGCGCGGGAGCTGCGAGAGCTGCGCGGAGGCGGCGGGGGCCGTTCTCGCCCGGCGCGGGACGGGCAGCGGAGAGGTTCCACTCCCCCGGCCTTCTCGGCGCGGGCTCCCCACTGCCTCACTCTTTCCCTGCCTGCCTCCCTGGTTCCCGGTGCTGCCCCACACAGCCGCCGCTGTCCTTCCGCCGCCGGCCCACGCAGCCGCCCCGCTCACCTGCTCCCGCCGCGCGCGCCCCACTCGCTCCGCCGCGCCACCGCCGGCCCCGCCCCGCACGGGGGGCCGAGCAGGGGCGGGGCCTGCCGGGAGAGGCCGGGGGGCGGGGCAGCGCAGGGACTACAAAGACCGGCGTGTCCCGCCCGCTAACGTAGCCTTCGCTTTCTGGTGCGCCGCGCGCGGTGCATTTCGGGGCTTGTAGTTCTATGCGTCGCCGCGTAGCCCCCTGGGCGTGGCTGCGTCTCCGAGCCGGGAAGGAAGGCACGGGCCGGGTGGGAGTCTCCGCATTCCTGGTTCTCGGGCGCAGGGAAGCCCCTGGCCTTTGCCAGGTGCGGGCTGTTAGCGTGGTTTCACCTTGCCCTGCCATAGAGCCCCGCTGGACCGCGAGGTGCCTGCGCAGGGCAGCGCAGCTGTAGTGGAGCGCCGTGTAGAATTTCACAGATGAAAGCGATCTGGGAATTTCCTAGGGAATGTGGGGCGGAAATCACTGTTCTTAAAGAGTGGTGGGAATAAATCAGTATCTCGCTATCTCATAGTGACTTAGGGTATGTAAACAGCAGTGTGACACACTGGAGAAAATGAACACAACACAATTTTTGTTAAGAAGTACATTTTCTTAATCCGTTTTACGTTCTTTATACGTAATTTTAAAATGCGATACCCGCTGCCCGAGATCTCTCCTGTGTTCATGGCTCTGGAAAATATCACACCTCTTGTTTGTGCTGCATAACTCATCTGCTCGTTTATCATAAACTCGACACCTTTTGCAGGGCACACGAAGAGCGTAGCAAAACTACGCTGTAAGGTGATCTGGGCTGTGGCTGCAAATGCTACAGGCCTGAGGCATTGCCCGTGTCACTACATACTCCCCTGGGGGCTAATTTTACCACCGGAGTGTAATTCTTTTGTTGGGATTATATTCTTAGGATGTTAGGGAATTTTTTTCTGTGCTGGGTGTTTTTTTTTCCCCTGCTCTGTCACATTGTTTCAGCAGCACATTAGACTGTCTGGAATTAATTTTGGACTTAGTGGTTTTTCTGGATGCTAGTCTTTCAAGAAGTAGTCTCAGGATTTGGCAGGGTAGCTCGTATTCATCATGAGTAGAATTAATACATTCAAAAAGCATTTGTGAATGACTAGCTCAGAAGCCATGCAATGGGAACTTTTTTGGATCCAATTCTGTTTTAAATATGTAGTACTTGGAAGAGACAATGCACTAGATTTTAAAATGCCATATTAAATCTGAGGAAATAGATTAAATTACATTTTGAAAATTGCACTGCCAAACCAGATATGCTGAGCACATAATTATTATGAACTTCAAACTTTATGTCACGCAAGATGAAAGTGTTCCTTAACACAGAACAGCAGGAAAGAAAAAAAAAGTTAGAAACAAGAGAATTCTAATTTCCAGTTGTTCAGAGCACTTTTCTCTATAGAAGTTGGTTGTGTTTGATCATTACAATAATTTAGTTGCATATCCTATGTTTAAATTTATTTAACTATAAATAGTTACTGATAAAGTTTCCTACCTATATGAAGCTACTTTTTAAGAAAAATGAGGGTTTTTTCACATCTAGAATAATTTGATAGTTAAAAGTGCACGTTTTCCAGTTTGCTAGTCTGCTTTCTTAACAGTTTGTGACATGATTTTATTGTAGAGGTTAACATGACATTTTTACCAGCCTCCAGTTGATAGTAAGGTCAGTTTTCATAATGGCACTGTCGATCGAACAGGAGTCCTATCCCATGCCCTTTGAAGAGAACGAGATTTAATTTGTCACAGTGAGCAGGTATAGAACAAGGCATGAGGCTGAATTTCTTTGGTCATTTGGACATTCCAAGGGAGTCAGTGGGATTTTTGGCTGCTGAGGAATGTGGGCTCGTTGCCTTCACGTCACAAGGTTCTATCCGCCCGCAAAACCATCAGGAATGAGTGTTGGTTCACTGGCGGGAGACAAACTACGCAGGGTTCAG
Organism: Lycocorax pyrrhopterus obiensis; assembly: GCA_014706295.1. Taxonomy (NCBI): domain Eukaryota; kingdom Metazoa; phylum Chordata; class Aves; order Passeriformes; family Paradisaeidae; genus Lycocorax; species Lycocorax pyrrhopterus. The sequence goes on from JACSVZ010000002.1 coordinate 124,121,809, forward strand.
GTGCATTAAAATTGGGTCTGTGCTCTTCCTGGTTTTCTCTCGGTAGTATTCTTCCCTGTGTACTCCGGTTGTGGCAAGCTGGCTTGGAGAAAGAACGGCTTGGCTTCGGCTGCTTGTGTAAGCAGAAAGGGCTGTGACTGCCATCGCAGGCGAGATGAGCCACCCTGTGGCAATACCCTGCAATTTGCCTTCATTGAGGCGAAAGGACGACAAAACTAGTTGCTGATTGTGTAAAACTGTGGAAAGTATTTGCTGGCCTTTTTTTTTCGCACATATTGGTCCCAGATGTCATGTGTGTTCTGCCTTCGCTTGCTGGCTATTTAGTTTTCCAGCGGATGGGTGTATATATATTATGGGTCTGATCAAAATCTGTGCAGCCATTGTAATCCTGTGTGCCAAAACCATGATTTTTGCTAATGCTGGCTGGCTCACTAGCTTAATTTAACCTTGTTTAGGCGCTAGGGCTTGCAGAATCAGGAAAGCCTATTAACGTAAAATAATTTTATGCAACCTCTGTGAACTTCCCAGCACTTCTCTCTGCTGGGAAGAAGAATGCAAGAACTGCTAATTGTGTGACACTAGTGGTTCAGCAATGCCACCTTCTGTTGTAAAAGAATAAAACCCAAGAAAATAATCCTCTAGGTGAGAACACTCGGATAATCTTATTGAATTAAATGCAGCTTCTTTTGTGCTAGTTGAGGCATAATGTGATATGTTTTCAAAGTCTCACGTGCCCCCATGGTCCTGTGAAACACTGAGGGTAGACTTTCAATCAGGTGATGGGATTTAGGTACTCAAATCTAATTGCATTTCAATTGGATGTAGGCACTTAGATTCCATTGTAGTTTAGAATGCATGCATTCAATCCCATTATATCCCAATGGGATTTAGACCTTCCTCTCTCAGGATACTATGAAATCTGGGACTTGGAGGATATTTGTTTTATGACAAAACAGCCAATTTTATTTTTCAGCTGTAGAGCCTTTAGTGTTAGAAGTGATGGAGCTTCTTCTAAAGGCAATTCTTTAATTCCTTCCAAATTCTAAAAACTGCACAACTTTAGAAATGTGCAGCTGGATATTTTGAAAGTAGACATAAGCACTGAAACTGGGAATTTTGTATTGGCATGAAATTCATGTGGGCATCCAGATCCTAAGTTGTGATCCTTGTAATACTTTCAGCAGTTGCCCTGTCATTCTGATGTCTGCACTTCAGAGGGAGTGCATCAGTGTGTGTAGATGTTGTATTTTAATACTTCCTGTGCCTGTGATGTCAGCACATGTTCAGAAGGACCTTGACTTTTGAAAAGCTAATAAACCATGACCTTTTTCACATATCCTTTGAGAGCTCCTGTCCTTGGGAGGTAGTAATACCCCATTTCGGATATCCAGAAAGGACACGGGGAGAAGTAAGAGGATTTAGATTCTGTTGTGGGCTGGCTCTTTGCAGGTTTGGTCTGACTCACTGTGATTCACTGCTCTGTGGCTGACTGTGTTCAAGTTTCCTTTGCAATCATTGCGGGGCACCTCGCTTGTGCAGTGTAGGCTCCTGGAAGCCTGCCGTCCTTGTACAGAGTTCAAAGTGGCACGCTGAGGACTAGGCTTTCCCAAATTCCATTTTTTATTAGCTCTAGATCTTTATGGTTTCTAGCTCAGGTTTTGAATTTCAGACTTGACCCTTGACCACGACTCCAAGTGTGGGACGCTGATTACGCCTTTGGCACGTAGCTGGTTACTCCCAGCCTGGTAACATCTGTATGGTATCTTCTGATGCTTTTCGTTAACCTTACTTGTAATATCCTGTTACACCTAAATTGGTTCCAGTGTGGTATAATCATAATGGTGCATTTATGGAATAAAAGTATACTTGATAGGCTTTTTGTGGAATACCAGTGGAGTTCAGCTGTTGTGTGTGATTCTGGCAATTCACTGAGTTACAAATGGGACTTAAAGGTTTTCTACTGAGGTATGCCTGTTGTGCTTCTCTCTCAAATGGGAGTCCTTGAGTAAGAAAGCAGAAGCCTCTAAGGAGTTAAAAAATTTCTGCCTGCCAGAGGCTGTCTGCTTTGAATTATAAGGAATATTTCTCTCAGAGATTGCATCTGGGTAGAGAAACTCATGGATGCTATGGCCAGAATTTTCAGATGAATGAACTATAAATGTGAACTTTAAAATAATTTGACTTATAACATTTGCTTCTGTCCAGTAGCGGCTGTTGAAATGCCTAGAAAACTGTGTCCTTCCTTCTTCCTTCCTTTTTATTCTCACCATTAGCATTTTCAGCCCCTGTCCTGGCTGGGTATGTCTTGCTTCAGCTTTAAAATACACAAGTACTTATGATCACCAACTGCTAATAATGATGTGTCATTAATAAGTAGAATCATAGAATCATCAATGCTGGAAGAGACCTTCAAGATCATCCCGTCCTACCGTCCACCTCACACTAAACTGTATCACCCAGCACCAGATCCAGGCACTTCTTGAACACCTCCAGGGAGAGTGACTCCTCCACCTCCTGGGCAAGCTACTCTGGTGCCTGACTACTTTAACAGTGAAAGAAATTTTTCTAGTATCTAACCTGAATCTCCCTTAATCTCATTTTAAGGCTGTTCACTCTGTTCCTCTCACTGCAGGCACAGGAGATGAGACCAGCCCCCACTTCACCACAGCTTTCTTTCAGGGAGTTGTAGAGAGTGATGCGGTGCCCCTTGAGCCTTCTTGAGACTGACCAAACCCAGCTCCCTCAGCTACTTCTCATAAGACTCGTTTTCTAGACCCTTCATGAGCCTTGCTGCCTTGGCTGGACACACTCCAGCACCTCAGTGTCTTTTTTGAAGTGAGGGGCCCGGAACTGAGCACAGCACTTGAGGTGCGGCCTCACCAACACCAAGTACAGGCAGACACTCATCTGCAAATGAGAAGCTGGGAAAGCTGGATTTGTTCAGCCTGGACAAGAGAAGGTTCAGGGGTGCCTTGCCCATGTGCAGAAATACCTGATGGGAGTGTGCAAAGAAGTTGGAGCCAGGCTTTTCTCAGTGGCGCCCAGTGACAGGAAAAGAGTCAGAGGGCACAAATGCAAATATAGAAAATTCCATCTGAACATAAAAAAGCACATTTTTACTGTGAGGGTGATCAAACACTGGAATAGATTGTCCAGAGAGGTAGTTGCTTGATGATATTTAAAGCCTGACTGGACACAGCCCTGAGCTACTTGCTCTACCTGACCCTGCTTTTAAGCAGGGGCTGGGCTAGATGATTTTGAGAGATTCCTTGCATCAGTAACCCTTCTGTGATTTTGTGAGCTTAGAGACCCTCCATCCTGCCGTTGCTGCAGAACAAAAAGGTACATGCACCATTTCTATTTCTGTTTTCTTAAAAGCATCTACTCTTCAAAGAGTATGGGAGCAAAAATTGTTCTCATTTGCTGTTGTATGATGAAATAAAATTCAGCTGTGGCAAGTTGACAGGTAATCTTTGAATGTACTTTCTGATACTTTTTTTTCCTGAATAAGGTATTTTTTTCTTGCCTTCCTTTTTCTTCCCTGTAATCATTGTGAAAAGAACATTGTAAGGAAAACTGAGGGAGCAGAGAATAAGGAATTATTGTTAATTGAGTAGACTACATGTTTTCTTTTCAATCTAAATAAAAGTATTAGGGCATTTAGTATTATGGATTACAGGCATTTAGATTGAGGAGTCATATTCACATATAATAATGAGTTCTTTTCATGCCTGTGAAGCTACAAGTTTAAAAATAGTTGGTTTGCTCTTAGCTAAAAGTAGTGATTTTAAATGGTCTTGGTTTTACATCATTGAACAATTTGCTTGCTTTCATTGCAGGGAAGAGGTGTTTCTTTCCCAGTAATACCCTTTTGGATGCAATGGTACCCTGGGTTTTAATGTGACATGACAAAGCTTCTGGTCCTTTGATACAGCTTTTCTTGAAGGTTTTGTTTTTCCTTCCTAATGCTCTACAGCTTACTGTTTTGTATGGCACAATGTATTTTAGCATTGATTTGTGAGAGTCTGAAGTATTTCTTTCTCTGTGGGGTAAGGAGAAGAAACTTGGTCTTGTTAAAACATGAGCGGACACACAAGTGAGACAGACTGTTAATTGTTCCCAGTGTTTCTCTGTGACCTTGGACAAATCACTTAAATTTCACTTTATTGTCGATTCCCAGGTTTTGCTATAGGCTCATTCAGCAAGCTAACAAAGTTGCAGTGAATATAATCTTCTGAATCTAAAAGGCATCACTATTACTCTGTGTTCTGAATTTAGAGTGATGCTTGTCTTTCCTGCACAACACATCTCTGTTACAATGCTTTCCTTTTGCCCAAAAGCACTAATACAACCCTACAAAGGACAGCGCTCATTAACTGTATCCTGTACACAAAGGATATAAGTTTCATTGTTTTTTAACAATAACACAGAAACCTTTCCATTTATTTCCAAAGTTCAAATAGCTGCAGTGGTGTGAAACAGCTTTGTCTCGGAGAAACATGTGTCGCATTGATATGGAAATGAGCACACCCTGTGCTTCAGTAAGTGCCAGGGTGGCAATGTTCAGTACTGCCACACTTAAGCAAGCTTCTGCATTGTGCTCAAATTCTGTGCAGCCAGCCAAAATTCTAGCAGCTTTTCCTTCTGTGTTAGAAGTAGACTTTGAAATAGTACTGCGGTACCTCACATCCACACATGTGAAGTTGGATAGAATCATGCTCTTGTCTTTTTCTTGTGAAGTAGCAATATGGAGTTAGTTTTAGATTAATATTATATAATAGTGTACTTCATTTATGGTAAAAAACCCTGCTGATAATTTGGACTTCTGGCTTTGAAGAAGAACAAAATCCCTTCTTCAGAAGGACTTTGTTTTCTGTTGTTTTCTGTTCATTTGGCCTTTTGCTCTCTTTCTGTTTTTACTTTACTTTACTTTGTGAATTGCAATTAAAGGGTACATTGCACTCTGACATGTTAATTAAGCATTAACATTTGCAGGCTATTCTAGGGCTGGAAGCTACTATTTAGTGGTTATTGTTCTTGCTATCTTGCAGAGCCCACAGGTGTGCTAAACATCTGCAGAGACATAGAAAAACATTGTTATTGTCTGGATGGATTTGTAACTTTATATTGAACAGGAAGAAACAAGTGATGATAAAAAACATTTCAGACAAGTTGATAAGAGAGAGCAAGGGTTATCACAGGAAGATCAATCACTTACTCACCTGAGGCCTTGACTTAGAATTTATTATCAGACAGTATTTATCATGATGGATGATTACGTGGAGCAGACTTTTTGTAGGAGAGATGAGGTCCAGAGGGACCTCAGCAGATCTCAGCAGTGTCAAATTTCACCAAATAAGCATGGTAGGAAGCTCCCAATCACAGAAACGTCGAGGCAAGGCCACTGCTCAGTGTTTTCTGCACTACTTGTCTTGCTGTCATCTGGACATGGTCCTAGGGTCTGCAATGCTGATACCTTCCTTCAGAACTGTCCACATGCCTAATTTCCCAGAGAATGTAAGAGTATGGGAGGGAAGCAGAAGCTGGGGTGGTTGCGGCATGCTGGTAGGATACAGCCATGTCTCACACCAAGACTGGGAAAGAGTCGTGGGTACCACAATTTAGAGGCAGTAGTGGTTGTTCCACCTAGAAACGTAGACACAGCTGATTACTGGCGTATTGCAGCATTCCCCAAAACTCAATAATTTTAAATGAAGGGGAAAATCAGACAATTGTATGACTGAATAATGTCCTTTATGTGCTCATGAGGCCGTCATTAGGATGCCTTTTGAATGAAAACATTGCTGTGGCTGGATGTAATGGGAACGGCAGGTGTTGCACGTGTAGGGTGAGATAGCAGAAAACAAGGCTGGATGTAAGAAAGGTAAGCAATGTTCGATGGAGATGTGCTCTCAGAACTGTCACAGGCATTCAAAGGAGACATCATATGTGATGGAACAAAGCCAATATTAGAATGGTCAAATTTTAATCAGAAATCAATATTGCCTTTCACCACTACAGGCATTAGTACCTACATCTCCACAAATGCATACTACCAGCATAATTGAAAAAAACTCCTTATTTTTGATGGTGTTACTTTCATAAGTATTCCTAAATGGTCTCATGTTAGTCTGGCTCACTGTATGATAGTGAAATTTCAGCATGAAGACCTTGGCTTATTAGGTCCACAACTGACACTGCAAATTGTTTTAATGTTTTAATAAAGATATGCAAAAAAAAGAAGAAAAGTAGTTAGGAAATTTGAGGTGTAATTTAAGTGGAGTTTTTAAATATACATTTTAAAATAAAATCTGTAAAAATATGTAATACAATAAAAAGTAAGAAGTTTTCATTTAATCGGCATCCCCTAATTGGTTTCCTTTGTATATAAAAAGGTTTTAGAAAGGAGTTCTTCTAGTTAAACTATATTATATGTAGTATTATAGACTTTATCAAATGTCTTTTTTGAAAAAAGAAAAATGTACTTGGAATGGATTCAAGCTTTTGTTTTCCCTAAGTTTATGCTCTGATGTCTTTGTGCTGGGGACAAATAGACATAAAAGGGAAGAGAACAACAAAAGCTGATGTTGCACTTTTTATTGTTGATGCTGATTTTTATCTTGCAGCTTCATGAATTAGAATGACAGGTACACTCTGCCACCTCTGCATCCAGCCCCAAACCCAGGCTAACCTGCATCAACCACCTTTCAGGGCATGAGTTGACAATGAAATAAAAAGAGGTTCTGTCTTGGTTGGCTAACACAGATTTCCACCAAAAAGAAAAAGTGAAATAAGAAAGAACAAAAATAAACCAGAGCAAGAAAATAAAAAGAAGAAATGTTACATATAGGACCTAAATCCTCTGTTCTGGATGGTGTTGCAGATTAATCTAAAGAGCAGTGAAGAATTCTGGGTCAAAGGGAGCTGGACTTTTCTTACTCCGTACAATGTAGAATGCAGGACTTTACACCACAAGGCTCCTTGCCTGGTGTTAAACAGCTTCTTTGGTGTGAAATGAATTGTGTGCTGTAATTTGAATGTAGCAGTCTGACTATTGTGCAAGAGAGATGGTTGAGAGGAAGCATAAATAATAACCTTACTATTTCTTCCTGACATGTAGATCATGCTGCACATTAGATGATGAAGATATTTCTGTCCTTTGATATCCTATGCTCTCACAACAAATTATTGTACATCAAAGAAATGAGCTCTGAGTCAAAATGATAGTAAAAGTGATGAGCTAGAAAATAATGTAAAGAGCTAGTACCTATGAAATTACTGCAAATGTCTGAAGAAATGGGGTAAAGGAAATTGCTCTCAAAGTTGTTCGAATAACTTAAGCTGCTGTCTGAAAAATAAATAACCTGGGAGATGACTATTAAAAATGAAATGTGATTAGAAGCTGAAGTTTTTGAAGCACTGTATCTGATACTGCATTACAAGCCATCTTTCCTTAACCTCCTTCCCCTATGAAAGTTTTAGAAAGATTGTAGCGGGGGCAAGTAGAGGGCAAAAAGATTGCCAATATCATAAAGCATCTTTCTTATCTAAAATATTAGTCATTTCCAGCCATGTCAATAGTGGTTTTGAAGTGTCATTGCCAGGAGATTATTCAGTGGACTCTGTGGTATGAATTGATTGTTTTGTTCTCATTCTTGTTAGATATTTACATCAGAAAAAAAGATTGCCTGGAGTGATAGCACCCAACTGATACCAAGGAATGAGCAGTGGTTGAGGATTCATTGCAGAGAGAAAACTGTAGTCAGCATGACAGACAGTCCTTTTAGGAAAAAATTAAGTGAGTGATGTAGAGTGGTTGGGAAACTTGTCCTTTTTGCTGACTAGATTCTTGTGCCATATGATCTAGTGTCACATCAGTGGAGTGTCTTTCTTACCCACTCAGGAACAAGGCTTCATCTTACTTTTATTTAGCTGTCTAAATTTGTGTTCTAAGTGGCTGTCCCTAATAGCCCATACTAAACAAAAGCATTTTCAGAGGACTTTGGTTTTTCTGAGATAATCTTTTTTTGAGATTTTTTTTGGATCATTTTGCATAGGTTGTCCATGTACATAAATGTTGGACTCCAATTCATCCATGGCTGGGCCTCAGTTTTGTTCATATGGCCAGAGAGGAAATGCATCTTAAGTAAAATGACATATGGATTAAACTTTTCCATGAGAGCTACAAGATTAAGACCAGAGATGAACAGAAGCTGTATTATGTATTCTGAGGGATACTCTTCCTGTTAAAAAAAGAAAAGCACAAGAGGAGAATGTGACATTTTAGTGAATGTTAGATATTCATGCTGAAAATGTTAGTGATGAAACTCACTCTGAAGGCAGTGTTTTCTGTTACTTGAGAGCATGGACTTTCCATGACTTCCTGCAGTGAAAGCTTGTCTATAATAACCTTTCTTTCAGGGGCCTCAAATTAGTTCTTGAGGTGTCTATTTCAGTTCTGGAGTCAATAAAATGGGAATAAAAGTGCTTTCTATCTCCCTCAAAAAATGTTACTTAAGAATTCAGTGTTGAATTACAGGTCAGCAGTGGTAGGTATGTGCTGTATGTGTTCAAAGGCCCAGACTAGCACCAACATCACTTGAAGTGGGCGTTACAGACTTAGATACCTAACTATCACATTTCTATCAGCCAACAATTGTAAGTTAGAAAATTTTCAGCTGCTGCTTTTGAGCCCTCCCTTGTGCTTCCTTTTTGGCCTTTTCTTTTTTTTTTTTTCATTTTCAGAGGAGAAAAACAGTGGAGAAGGGTTACTTTAAGCTGTGCTCTTGGTTATATATTTGGATGTTATGGAAAATTGGGAAACAAATTATTGCCATGTTTTATTAAAGATCCATGTGTCTGGACCAGATGTTCGTTCTAGAGCCAGTGCTACTAATGAGGAAAGAGGTAACTAACCGTAACATGATTGATTTCTGAGTGAAGGTCCACCTTTGCCTCTACCTCTAGCAGGTGTATGTACTTTCTGTATTGCAGAGAATGCACATTTTCTGTATTGAAAACAATATTATATAGCCTGTCCACTACCAGGGCTTAGGGAAGAATATATGCTGGTGAAGACCAACAGATCAGCACTCTTTCTTTAGGACCACATCCATCCTTATTTATTAAATGTATCTGGACAAGTGACAAGTGAATTTCTTTGATTACACTTATTTTACTGCTTCTGTTGCCTGGAAGTGTGAATTGTGATTGCTTAGATAAATGCACTGAAGCACTGTTCCCACTCTGGCTTCCTGAAATAGCTCATTATGTTTTTCAGTGAGGTACTGTTTTGTAATTTGCAGCATCAGTCTCAATTGTGTGGATCTCTACACATATCTCAGCAGCCTCTTCAGGAAGGATGGGTATGGGTACCGTTTCCTTCTGCTTTCCAACAGTGAAAGAATAGCGCTCTCACAAAGCTGTGTGAAATTAGAAAACTAGCTTTTTCTGTCCTAACTCCCTATTGTTATGTGCCATTTTAGTCAGTGTGGTTAAAGAAGAGGATGAGGCATCCCAGCTTCCTGGGTGTCCTGAAAAAATCTGTTATCTCCCCTCAGGTTTTCCACAAATGTACTTGAGCTTTCCTTTAAGTCTCATATATGAATTTGAGAATCCCCATAAAGGAAAGGAAGATTCGAGGAATCTCTGAATGCAAGTTTTAAAAGCTGGAAATAGGACTAATGGAATCTCAGTGGGTGTCCCTAAAAGATAATGTAGTGGTGGGTGCTGAATAGAGCATGCTGTGTGATTTGCTGATGAATGCTGGTATATTTACTTAGATGTAGGATCAACCACACTGAGAGCAGATCAATAATTCAAGCACTTCTCCCAGGTGACAAAATTGCTGTCTTCCTGTAGTTGAGTTTGTGCTGAAAGGTGCAACAAGCTAGCTCATATGTTTTCAATAGGATTTTTAAAATAAAAGGCAATAAATTTATTATCTATTCTATAAAGTCATCATTAAGAAAGGGACAGTGTATAATAAATTGCCCATCATTTATTTTCAAAAAGGGTTTCTAATGACAGATTAGGGCTACCTGAATTTAATCACCCTGGGAAAAAAAAGACAATTTTCCAAAAGTTTTAGATCTTGTTCATAGTTATTCTACTTTAATACTTTCTAGATTTCTATCTCACCTGCAGTATCTCCACTGTTTTTTAAAATTACTTTTTTCTAAAGACCAGAAACTGCTTCTTCTATTATGAACTATAAGTGTTTATAGGCAAAATTTTGAATCTTGACTAACTAGTCTCGCTTACAGAACAAACTTTTCCTTTTTGCTACAAAAAATACATGGGCATATTAACTGTCAGCAATGTATATTGCTCTCCGTAATGTCTTTCTCCATATTCTCCCATCTTAACATTTTCCTGTTCAGCAGAAAAAGTTTTGAGATTTTGGAGAGTTTGGGGTGGTTTTTTTGCTGCTAGTCTCATTCTAAATTTATCCCCATTTAATTGCATATACTATCTGCTTGCTTAGTTTAAAACTCTTCTGTTCTTGATTGCATTTGCTGTCATCTTTGGCTATGTTTTCAATTAAATATAATCTGAAAAAATTGCCATTTCTCTTTTTGCCTGCTTTCTTTTCTGTTTGTTTTCTAACCCTTAAAACTAAAGTGAAGCAAAATTTACCTTATCTTTAGTTAGGTTAACATCCCCAAAAGGGAAAAGACATTTTTAAATAAGTGGTCTCATATTGGTTCTGAGAAAAGTGTCTTCTGTTTCTGCTTATTTTGCTTCAACATGAATGAGTCCATTAAATTGTTTCCATTGGGAAAAAACCAAAAATGTGGTTTATTGCAGAGTAAATACACTGATACATATGAGTTTGCATTTGAGACAATTAAATACCCTTTTTATCCATGCAAACAGAGGATGCTTTCAAGGACAGCGACAGTAAAATCTTGGCACCAGTCAAGTACATGAAATTGACTGGTTTACTTTTAAAAAGTCTTTAAAGATTTCTCTTGACACTTCTGTGCATGTCTGCAGGCTGAAAAGACTTCTGCCCTCAGAAACTCCCTATAATGGACTGAGACATCAGGGCTTTTTAGCACTGATAAAATAACACCCTGTCAAATACTTGATGGTGAAGGAAAGGTCAGTTGATCACTCAGCTGACTGACCAAGTCACAGTCTTAAGATTTCAGGATACAGGGAAAAATATTGCTTTTGTTAGTGCTTTCTCTCACCTTAAGGTGCCAAGAATTCAGGTGATGTGAAGCCAATCTTTTTAGGAGATAGTTTTTTGCCCAAAGCCACTTTAACATTTCTGCCTTATACTTGGTTCATGTTTAACTCTTTTAACCTGATCTTGCATATCATTGGTAGAACACAAGCTAATTTCCTTCAGAGTGAGTTCTCTCAGGCAATGCTTACATTTTCAATGGCAGCTTTCTCTTGCTGAGTTTTGAGCCATGGTTCTTTGGGCCCCAGTCATGTCTAAATGTTTATGACAGACTTTTATAAAGTTTGTAATAGAACACATTAGGAAAGCTTATATGGTCTCAGTGACTCCCACTGGTGGTCTAAGGGCTGCAGTTGCTGCTGTTGTAGGACATTTTAATTCCCCCCTTTCTCTGCAAGGATCTATGTCTGGACATTTGAACCTCGGATAAAGGAGTGGAGCACTGACTGTTGGGTTACTTTTATTCCTGTTATTTGGCCATGCACACCCATTAGTCATTTGTCGTCTGTTTGCTGTGCACAGGAACACCACCTGTGTCCATCATTCACACTCTGTACCTTGCTAATGACTGTGCAGTATGCATGCACAGCGCTGGTTTTGATCTGACATCTGTATTTGCATCCATTTCAAGGTCCTTTTATACTGCCAGAGCAGTGTAAATAGGCGGTGGTGGCGTGTACCTACAGATTAAGCCCCCTTTAAACAGGAAGGGTTCAATTCTGTCACCCTGACCCATTTCAGGTAATACCTTGCTCTACAAGTGCCTGTAGGTTCAGTGCATCTGTTTATGTGACAAAGTGCTGTTTATATGAGAAAGGATGACAAAATCAGGCTGTTTGCCCTTGAGCCCAGCGTTAGGATATTAACTCACTCTGTTACAGAAGAAGAGCTCTCATAAAAGGAGTGTTTGATTCTGGGAGAGAAAGAACAAGTCAGCAGGATAACACACCTTGAGGAACACAAGCAGTAATTGTATTACATTGTTTGTCAATATTGCCCTTCTGTAATCTAGAGCTGTGTTGGCAAAATTGGCTGCAGAGCTCAGTATTAACTCTAGTGGGTTGCTGGCATCCAGGTAAACTGGATGGCTTAACTAATGCAAACTGAGTGTGATTGGTAGCAGGCAAACAGAAGGCAATTTGCCTTCTATTATATTTTCAAGGATGTTCCCTATAGAAGAAAACATTGCTTTGAAATGTATTTGAAATGTATGTGCCTTTGAAAAGCACTTGCATCCACAGGGGTCATGTTACCTCTGAAAACTTGAGCATAAAAGTTTGTGAGGAATCCCTGTGCGTAACAGACTCTACACGTATGAGCTACATTTTCCCAGCATGCGTAATTCTAAATATTGGATGATGGCAATTACTAAGGGCATTTGAAGAGTGAGACATTGAGGAGTGCTGTCATATTATATTAGTTATGGGTAATAGCTGCTGACTTTGGAACAGTGATGTGAAAATCAGACCACTTCAGAAGCTCAATTTGGAAGCTGGGAGAGTCATGCAAGGTGACAGATCTGTACCAATGTAGGAAATGTCTTGGAGACAGATAACTGCTGTTTCATGCATAAGTAGTCAGAGTCCCAATATTTTTTCTATGCAAATCAATGTCAAAAATTCAGGTTAACCTGATTAGGATCATCTCCTTGCAGGAAAGGATTTTCTACATCACAGATAAGAGCTATAATTACATTTTAGATGAAGAAAAGTTATGAATTCCATTATTTACATAATATGTTGAATCTAGCGACCCTAGGAAAGTTCTTTATATCAGTTATTGTCTGTGTAGAACAATTCTTGTTCAGAGAAACAAATGAGGAAGGTGCTTTTCTGTGAATTTAGGAAGGCAATTTGAATTGGTATGCATGGTGTGCATTTGTGCTGATCCTGCATTCTGCATTTCTCATAGTTGTATCACTAACTCACATTTGGTGAGAATACTTCGAACATTCCAGCAAACTGCTTGCTCATCTTTGGTAGTTTGCCTAAAACAGTGTGATCTCCATAGCTAATGATGCTTAAGGTTTTTTGTTGCATCTCATCCCTCGCTACATGAGGTCGCCTTTGCCATTTTTGAAGAAAGACTCCCATAAAAGAAGGGTGTTCAGGAGACATTGACAGAGACCTGCAATATGTCTCGGGTAGGAAGGAAGATTCTCTCTAATCTGTGCTATAAGTAATAAAATGTGTCCAGACAAATAATTTTTCTTCTCTGGAAAAGTTCAAATAAACCATAAGGGAGATATTATGAACTCATCCAGCATATAAAAACCCTCATGTTCTCATTCATTCACCAGGCAACAATAAAGAATTTATTTTGTATCTTGCATATTTATCATTTTTGGATGTCAGAATTATTGCTTTTTGTTATCACTTTAAAAGATTTTCTGATAAACCCCTCATGTCTTCCAAGGAAGATTTGTATTATACCAGGAAAAGAATTCTTTTGCTATCATAATATAATCTATATTTTAGAATGGAATTAACTGTATTCACAAAGAACTGTTTGTAATGTCTGGTCATCTAGATTAGGAGTGTTGCCAATGTAAACAGAAATTTCAAATGGGAAAATTTTATAGATACGGAATTACCATGGACTATGTAGTGGCTTCCTGAACACAATAAAGTATATCAGTGCTAAGATTTTCATAAGCTGTGCCTAGTTAGGAAGAAGTATATGTTGCAGTGAGGCTGGTTTGGTAGGTTGTTTTGCTCAGAGCACTCAATGGTCTTGGCAAATATATAATTTCAAAGTTACTTCCCCTGATTTGTCTCAGTTTGCTACCTCATTCTGCCTTTCCAAACAGTGAGACTCCTATTTCTAGAATGGACCTAGTGTTATCACCAACATCAGTCCTTAGCTGATAAATCCAAACATTAATGCAATTTTTTGACCATTGTAAATTATAGAAATGCTTGCCTGGATGTGCTCTTTCAAAGTAATTTCTTTGCTTCTTTGTTCCAGTGCTACTTTTTGCTTTTGTACAACCTGATTTTCTTTAAGCGATCTGACAGAAAAATACATGGGCTGCTGTTCAGATTATTGCTCACATTATTTTAGGATTAAAATGGGAATGTTGTGTTTTAGTGTGCTATTGAGTATTTACAGTGATATGCGTCCTTGACTATTAGCCTTTTTTAAGAATGTAAAAGGAAGGAAAAGCAGAAAAATGCACACTTTTAATATATTAATTCCTATTGTTATGTCTTGTATATAGTTCCATTCTCTAAGTAGTAAGGGTCATGCTGATTGTAACTACACAAGAACTCTGCAATTTTTAGTACTTTAAGTAAGGTTTTCTTTTGTGTCTTTAGACAGCTCTGGCCCCTATTTCTTTACATTTCAAGCGAAGTATAATATACCTAAAATTCAGAAACAAAAATAGACCATAGTATGCACTGAAGCTATATCCATTATATGATGGTAGGTGTTGCTTATGACAAGATTGATTGTGTTATTACCTGGCCTACTTGAAAACGATAGGAAACTAGAATTTGGTGCGTTTGCATGTACTTGGAGAAAGTGCTTTTAAATAGGACAGCACTGTATCATTTTAAAGCACTGAAGAGTAAGTAATACAAAATCAGCCAAGAGGATAATCTCTGACATTTACAAATATTTATAATGGCATTAGTTCCAAATAAGTTAGCTGAGGCAATTTGAACCTGTAGACCCGAACAAATAAATAAGCATGGCTTGCCATCAGCTTTTTCAGAAACGTACCCGTATTGCTGGAGCTCTGTGCATCCAAATAAGCAGGGAGATCTACCAGATTTCTCTGGGGCTCCCTTCAGTCAAGGCGTTGTCTGCTTTATTAGGAAGCATTTCACAAACAGGTAAAAATGTCGTGTCACGGAACTTCTGGGCTTTCTGGAATTTGTGCTGCAGTGTTTTAGAGCTGGTCTAAAACTAGTGGGTTTACAAAAGACTCGGAGACAGGGCTTAAAGTTGAAATTAGTTTAATGAGCTGTCTCAGATTGGCAGGTCTGGAAATAGTTTCCCTTGCTTGCCCCTGAAACAGCTTTGGTCTTTATGCAGCTCAGTGCAATGGTTAGAACGTGTTGCCAGTGTGGGCCAGACCTTGCTCTTGATCCCAAACTGACTTTGCCCAATTCACTGAACCCAAGCCAATGCTGAAGCAGTTTTCCACAAGCTCTGAGGAGTGCAGGAGAATACTAACTGAGCCTGTGTAAATTTTTAGTGTGAGTGACGTGTGAGTGAAGAGGAAGGAGAGCTAAGCATGGGTGTGCCTGCTTTCGCTTAGCCTCTGTCTCCTGCCAGAAGGCCAATGGAACCCTGGCCTGTATCAGGAATATGTGGCCCGCAGGACCAGGGAAGTGATTCTTCCACTCTACTCAGCCCTGATGAGGCTGCACCTTGAGTCCTGTGTCCAGTTCTGGGCCCCTCAATTTAGAGAGGATGTTGAGGTCCTGGAGCATGTCCAGATAAGGATGATGAAGCTGGTGAAGGGTCTAGAACACAAGTCCTGTGAGGAGCAGCTGAAGGAGCTGGGGGTGTTTAGCCTGGAGAAAAGGAGGCTTGAGGGAGACCTAATGTCTCTCTACAACTGTGTGAAAAGAGTTTGTAACCCTGTGGGGGTTAGTCTCTTCCCCCTGGCAACCAGCAATAGGACAAGAGGACACAGTCTTAAGCTACACCATGGGAAGTTTAGGTTGGATATTAGGAAAAAGTTTTTCACAGAAAGAGTGATAGAGCATTGGAATGGGCTGCTCAGGGAGATGGTGGAGTCATCGTCCCTGGAGGTGTTTAAGGAAAGACTGGATGTGGCTCTTAGTGCCATGGTCTAGTTGATGTGGTGGTGTTAGGTCACAGGCTGGACTTGATGATCTCAAAGGTCTTTTCCAGTCTAGTTGATTCTGTGATTCTGTGACCTACAGTCACGTACTATGGCTATATGGAGATCAGAAATCCTGATTTTATGGTCAGCATGTCCTTATGGAAAATAGGCTCACTGTGGCACAGGTGACTGAGGCAGACTGAGTGTGCAGAGCTCAGGGAATGTGCTGTGCTTTAGCCTGCCCTGTGATTCTGTGGGCACTTAGCAGGGTGGGCATGGCTGCATGCTTTGCTGGTTGCCGCCAACGTGTTTTGCTGTACAAGAGGCAGAAGCACTCACCTTTGAACTAAAACAATAATTGAATTCCCCACTTACTCAATTGCAACCTGTCCTCAGGCGAAATCTTATTTATTGAGATATCATCCACATTATTCCTCAGGAAAAATATGTGAAGAGGAGAAAGAGGTGTTTGAGTCAGCAGTCTGAGGGCCAAAGGAGTTTGAAGACTAATAAGCAGTCATTGCAACAAGTCATGCTCAGAGACTCAAGTGTGCAGAGTGGAGCTGACCACTAGCCAGAGACCCTTGATAGGACAATATGCATCAGGATCCCAAGTCCCTGCGTCAGCAGTGCTCCTATAACCTCTAGCCCTCCAAACTCAACTCCAAAACCTAAATATTTGCCCTGAGAACTATTTAAGATTGAAATTAAACTGATGTGGTGTTCAAAACTAAAAGCTTGATTTAAAAGTAGGAAATTTACAGAAGCACAGCTGAGAGTTAAATTTGTCTTGTGAAGCCTTTATTTCTAGTACTAATGTTTAAGATGGAAAAAACCCAGCCTGACTTCCTGTTCCCCTGAGTGAATTTGTAGGCCTGAGATTTAGAAGCAAAAGTAATTTTGCTGGTGTATTGAGATATTTAGCCTGCGAATCTATAAGAGAAGACAAAAATGCAGTTCTCACAATGCTTTGGTTGCATTTATTTAGGGAAAAACCCCATTTAGAAACTAGAAACAGTGCTAGATGCCAATTGTAAGATGCATGCTTTAATGCTGATTTCCTGCTACCATCTGTTCTGTAACAAAAAGGCAGTCTCAGTTTCTGGGTCAGAAACAAGGCTCTGGTAGTAACTTTGTACTTGGAGGATGTCATGTGCCTTAAACCAATTTACTCCTGTGGTGCTGTGCAGTAGGAGGTAATCTGAGAAGCTTAAGATAACCCAGGACAATTTAAATCACACAGTTTTAGCAAGGGTCTGTTAGTTTTAAGCACGAGCACAATTTGGCTGAGGACTATGTGTAGATTGATTCTTCAAAGGTTGGTGGGCATCTAATTAGGACCCTGAGGCTTGCTGGAAATGGTTTTATGTTTATTCTTTTTCAAGACTTCTTTATAAAAGTTTCTAACTGGGTGACAATTTCTAGTTTATACCAAACTTTTGTAATGGTGAAATTTAGAGGACAGGATGATCATCCTGTCTGTAACTGCAACTACAACCTCTTGGAATATAAATCTGCTGTCCCGTTCTCTGTATTATTGATCTAATGAATAACAGCTTTTTGTAAAAGATGTCACACAAGTAATCTTCTGAGTTAACAACATACTATATATCCAAAATTTTTACAGTGGAGTTTTTAGAGGTACCTCAAAGGGCAAATTATTCCATTGCCACAGTGTGTGATCTAATGGTTTTGTATGTATGGGGTTTTGTGGGAGCTGAAAGACTTGCTTTTGGTTACCAATTTTCTGAAATTACTCTTCTGACCTATTTTTTTGTCCTGTTTTTGTTCTTTTTTCAAATGAAGTTCATATATTCTTCATGAAAAAAAAAAGATACCAGCTGTTAAATGTTTTCATTTGCTGGACTACTGCTTTATCAGGTTTAGTTTGGGTTGTTTAGAAGAAACCCAGGAGATCAATATTTACAAATATCACCACTTTGGAAATGGATTTTGAGTATTTTAAGTTAGGGTGGAAATGTCTTGAAATTGGCATAAGAAAAGCCACCAGCATTTAATGAGGATCTAGTCTTCCTATGTGAAGTCTTCCTTCCTCTCTCTACTGGCAGCCTAGGGAATGTAGAATCCCCAGTGTGTGTTGGAATTCACTTGCAATGGGATGTTTCATCTGAGAATATAGGAAACCCACAGGACAGGCAGGACGGTCCTGATTGCCAGTCTGGTGTTGGCCTTGTCACCCATCTTCGACAAGAGTCAGGGAGCACTGAAAGTCTACATCTTCTACACAGAAATCGAGGGAAACTCAGATTACAGCCTCTGCTCCGGGGCAGTGACATGTGCTTTGCACGGCTGGATCGCCAGATAAGCACGGACATGCTTCCCAGGGAATGGACTTCACTGACCCCTGTTTGCCTTCATCTGTGGAATGAGTGGGCATCTCGGAAGCCCCTCTGCCTGTCACCAGAGCCCACGCTTCCCGGTATGGTGCCCTGTGGGCTGGTCCACCATCCTGATGCAACATAGTGGGCCTGTCTCCTTCCCTCCCATACCAATGTCAGTAAATCACTTGTAACTATTCAGGGACTGGAGCCCTTATGCTTGCCTGCCTTGTCTTGTCTTGCTCTGGATCTTCACTTTCAGGTTCAGTGGTGGCTTCCCAGTGCATTTAGCAGCCTGTAATGTTGATATGTGGACTCAGTCACCTAATCATGTTATGCTAGAAAGTAACTTCTTGGATTGCAGTCTTCGACGTTCAGTGCATTTTCTGGAACTTTTTGAATAATTTTCTGTCCTCTTTTTTTTCTCCTATTACCCTTTGAATGCTAGTAATTGAATCCTGTCTTTATTCAGAGAAACATGGTCAGTGGCTCGGCAAGGCTGCACATATCACAAACACTTGTGAATTTACATTGCTGTAATGAAAACTGAGGACAGAATCCAAATGGAGAGATTAGAGTTAATCCTTGGAAGTAAAATGAAGTTCACAAGTTGTTTATTTGACAATTTAGTTTATTTGTCTAGCTGCTGCAGTCCTATATAGTCCACCTGTTCCATCTTGATAAAGTGATCATTGATTGTTCAGAAACATGCCTCAGTTTTTTTCTGTGCTGGTGCACACAACTAATGCATGTCATTAATGCCATCCAGAGGGAGCGATTTGGAAGACGAGAGGATAATTTACTCACCACGTGCATTTAGTCCTTGGCCACCTTGCTGAGATTCCCCTGCTGGTTTGGATTCTGTTTTCTTATATAAACCTGCCCTACCTGTGATAACCAGAAATGTAGTGAGCCTAAAAGTTTAATTCAAGGATAGGATGGTACAAATTCTGGTTTCAGTCTTTGGAAATCAGAAAGCTCAGTTCTGTTTTAATCGGCAGACAGACGCCTAGTTCTGGCATTGCTACCTCAGTACGAGTTGAGAGCTACATTAGGAAAGACTGTGAGATAATTACAGTCACTAAAATAGGAATAGACTTTAATTTGTATTAGAGAAACCAAACACTTTGTACAACAAGTAGATAATAGTCATCCAAAAGCTCAATAAACTTTATCCAATAATATAAGTGGGAAAAAAGCTTAAAAATCAGTCCATGTACAGTGCTTGCATCTTATTAGTGTACTCTGGTGTGTGCTAACACCATCATAAGCAGTAGCAGTCCATAGGGAATTTGAGTAGGTTTCAGTGAAACATTTAGGATGAGGGGAAAAGTCCTCCTCCTTCATCATCACTGGAGACACTGTCCAGAGGATGAGGCTCGCCTGGGACCCCACATCTGCCCGTACTGACTGGCCTCCAGGGAGTTTTTCTCCCCCTCTCTGCATTTTCCTCTTTCATGTTCTCTTTTCTCTACCCTTCTCTGCTTTTGCTTTTGTTTTTTTTCTCCTCAAGATTACTTTGTCTATTAGAGTCGATGTGTGTCATCAGCAGTGGATCCTGCTAATAAATCTTTGTGCACATTCCCCTGCCTCAGCATCCTTTGTGCAGCAGTGAAATTGATGATCAAGGCTGAAGGAAAAAGCTGTAAGAGAAAGTGAAAGGTGGTAATTCAGACAGGTGAAAGCTGAAGAGGAAAGAGGGGTCAAGTTGCAGGACTTCAGGCCAGACATAGTGCTGGTATGGATATCCTGGTGTGGTTGTGCTGGTGTCTGTTATCAAAGTGCTCTTGCTGAGGGTACAGTTTGTAACAGGAAAATTATGGCATGCTTTCAGCATTGTCTACAAAATTGCAGTTTTTCTGGGATAAACGCATCTGTGCAAGGACACTGGGGCACTGGTATGTCAGGCACAAGGACTCTTAGTGCCAGCAAATGTGTGTAGGGGGCCAGAGTGTGTCTGTGCATGTTGAAGAAAGCAGGGTGCACACAGAGGCACAGGCTTGCATCCTCAGCAGGGCCCAGCATGTTTCCTCTGACAAAATGGGATGCAGAATGTGTCAAAGTTCTTCCTCAGCCCCTGAATCACTCTGGCCTTCTTAGTTTGCTTAAGTGTCTGTTAAATTGTTTCCCCTCCTTCTTGCTAGAGCGGGTTCCAGACACTGTGTTGTCATAGAATCATAGAATTGTTAAGGTTGGGAAAGAACTGCAAGATCATTGAGTCCACCATTAACACACGCAGCAAGGTGAGCATCCCAGTCAGTGAGCGCTCCTGAGGCTGTGTTAGCCCAAAGGCCGGCTCATGTGCAGGTGCTGCAGAGCTGAGGCCCCCACTGTGGGGTGGGCTGGGCACTACTTCACACCAGCAATCCCTGCCTCTGCCTGTCACTCCCAGCAGAGCTCCCAGCATCCATCAGAAACCTGTCTGCAGATCTGTGGGACCAGGAGACTCTGTAAAATGACCTATTTCCACATTTGCTACTCCTTTTGCTTAGAAAAGCAGACTTAGCTCGATCCTTATTTTTAGTTTTGTTTCTCTTGTGTGTATGCTAATTGTATATTCCATGGAAAATTATAACTGGGGGACATTCACAAAGAGATACAATATCAAATGTAGTGTTATTTTTTTCTATTCATAAGTATTTGATAGAAAACAGCAGGTGTTATATTTTATCTTGGAGCAGATAACATTCAAGGAAGAAGAAAAGAAAACCTTTCCTTTTCCCATAGGTACAGGATTGATCAATTATTCCAATGATAAATAAGGTGATAACTCACCCAGGTAACAAATCTTTGGGAAAGAAAATCACATAATAGTAATAGTGGTAGTAATAATAGTAATAATAAAAGATGAATGTATGCTTTCACTGCTAAAATCTTGTTTGGATGCAGAGCTCCAAAGCTTTGCGTGTTATTCATTCTGAAAGAAAACTTTTTGTTACCCTTAAGTGAAAAGAAGCAACAAACCCCATCTACTGTTCAAATGGAGTGGATCTGAGGCTTTGACTGACAGTAGATGTCCCAAAGTCTTTCATTTTTGCTTGCTTTTCTGCATTCATGTGTGGCACAAAATTGAAATCCCAGTACATAAGAAGAATGTGTAACTCCAGCTGTCTTTGCATCTATCAGATAAGGAGAATAAATATCCAAATGCTTCTAAGACCCAAGAAAATTCTCAGGGGAGGAAGCTGAAATAAGAGAAAAGAAGCCACATGCATCTCCCTTTTGTTTCCATTGGCTTGCTCTTGATCATGAGGAATATTCCTTCAGCATGTTTCTCCCACTGCTCTTGAGCTACTCTTAGTATCTAATAAATACATCATATACCCAGTGAGTTGAGGAGATTCATTCAAGGTTCCTGGTCTATTACATAACATCTCTAAGCACATTCTCAGAGTGCCTGGCTTGGGAATTATGCCACAGTTTCTACCCTATTTTTGGTCACTCTGAACCCTCCTTTTCTTTGATGCTCCTTTGTCCATTCTTGGTGACTTGCTGGCTGCTTTTGCCAGGGTCTGCTCTGCCAGAGGCTGTGTGCCAGGTCTGGGTCTGCTGTGCAATCTGCTGTCCTGTGCCTGGGATATGCCATGTTGCTGGGGCTGCTCTCATGGGCTGGGGCATGGTGAGAAAAATCCATGTGGAGAGGTTCACCAGTGAAATCCACACCTAGACCCTGGCCAAGACAAAATTTACCAGATGGTCAGGACATTGGCTAGAGTCTGTCATTGGAATAATTCTGTCAAGAACAGTAAAAAAAATTCACTGGCTTTTATGGACTAGATCATGGGCTTTGTGCACAGACTTACACTCTTTAAAAAGTTTTGTCTTGTTCCCTCCACCCAATCAATCAATATGAGAAAAAGAAATGATTGAAAGTTGTTTGTGATGAAATACAAGAGAATTAACTCTCAAAATGGGTCCACATTCTTATGTATTCATGCAGTCCCTTGCTGATTATATCTTTTATTGATATCCATCTGAATTGGTGATGAATCTCTTCTGTGTATTCTTCACTCCAGTGTAATTGAGCCTTACCTATTTCAGGTATATTTAGATAACTAGCTGGCTTTGGTGCTGTGCAATTGAGTTTAAATTAATGCTGGATAGCAGAATAGTTGTCTGTGGTACAAAGTAATAAATGGAAGCAGCTCTGAGGTCTGCTCAAGAGCATTTTAGAGTTCATTGTTTAATCAGACCTTGAGGAATTGGGCACAGATCTGTGCAAGTCAATGGAATTGCTCATGCAGAGCTGAGTGGGGTATAGTGAGCTATGAGCTGGGTTTGCAAAGCTTCTGAGTGCACAGGACACCATCTGAAATTAGTCTTTCATGTTGGTCTTGGTTGAACATAGGGAAAGCTTTAGATACTTTGAAGTTTGCTAGAGAATAATGAATGCAAAGGTTAAAACCTGCTGTAATAGAACAGAAACTATTCAGGTATTTAGGACACTAAAAGTACATCATGGTAAATAAAAGTCTGAATCTCTGCTTTCCTTGGCCTGAAGCAAAGACTTAAACATAATTGTCCCTCTTTTCTGAGGTCAACACAACGTAATTTGCCATTTGGCTCTTCTGTTAGGTCATTCTTTATCTGTCCTCTGACATGGCAAACAAATCTAAGACATGTTTCCAACACAAAAGTACAAATGCTTCATTCTGGAAATCTTTGCATGAATTGTTTTGTTAGAAATTAGGTTAAGCTTAACGTTTTTTTCACCTAGCTCGCTAGCACATCCTTTTGCCTGAGTAAGGCCTCTGACCTGTGTCTTCAAGGCAACTGAATTTTATGTTAGGCATCTACTGACTCTTTGGAGGTAAAAACAAGTGATAACTTGTGATTTTAAAAGTTGGAAGTTTTAATATGGATGTCAGCATAGACGTTTAGGCTTGACCATATAGTATGTAGAAGCTCATTGCAGCTTCACCAGTTATGTAAAAAAACTCCGTTGTATTTACCCTGGGGAAACGATGCCTCTCTGCTAATGACCGTATATTAAAGACAAGGATGGGCTTATTTTCAGTTTAGCTTATTAGCAAAATACTCAGGATCTACTCTCTTTCTTGGACTGATGGATTGTAAATAGGCTCAGAACCGAATCAGGGATTTTGTGTTGTGTTGCCATTCATTAAGTAGACTGAAGTAAAAAGAAAGGGCTGAAGGTCTGAGTTGCTTGGCAGGCAGCAAGGGAGAAATCCTGAGCTTGCAACTCTGCCATTCAGTTTAAAAATGTTGAATGCATCTGACAAAATGGAACATTATTCCTGCCTGTTTTAATTATCTCTAAAACTTTTGTAGTCTGACTTCCCCCAACAAAATGTGAAGGTTTCCCCTCTTCTTTGGGCATGTCCTGGAAGATACCTGTTGTTCCCAGCTGCCTTTGAACTAAGTAAGCTGCAGCTCAGTTAAAAAGACTCAGTTTTGCCAGTTGTATAATTCAAACTGGTCAAGCAGGGGAGAAGAGAAATAAAAATAACTGAGCCAGAATTACATTTTTGTGGCAAAATTTGACATAAGGAAAATATCCTTTTATGGGTTCTAGCTGAAGGCGAAGGTATAGTTTACAAATGCAAAGGAATTTTTGTTGAACCGTTCTTGTCCATTTTTCTTGAAGCGAAAGGAGGGAGCCAAGTTCTGAAGCAATTTATTTTAAAATCAAAATTTGACTAACAGGTTGCAAGGAATAAAAAATAATAAAAGTATGTCTGTGGACTAATTTGTATACTTGGAAGGTTTTGTCAGTTATTTCCTTTGATGTCATCCTCTGTTTACCTGAGATACGATACAGATAAGAATGTTTCACTTTCTTGACACACAGTAGTACAGATGTTTAACATCATAATTCAGAAATTTTTAAATAGTAATATTTTAGTAGTATTTTGTGGGCCCTAATGATGATTTTGAATTCTTACACTCTTGATCTGTTGATAGCTTTTTTTCTATCTGATCAGTGGTCCAAATGTTATAAAATAGGGATGCTACAGTAAAACATTTACATTGGCTTTCACATTTTTTCAGTGTTGGAGGCATGCTTTCTTATTGTTAGAGTATTGCATTTCACCTTATTGCCTACCCTTCTATCCAGTTGCATACTAAAATTACTTTTTCAATAGATAAAATGTTTTGATGTTAAAATTATTAAACTTACTAACAGTAAGACTAGTGCTAGTACCAAGCTCTGCCACAGACATTTTGACGGGTCCTAAGCCCCCTTCCCTGTCTGTTAAAAGGAAGGAGTGTTGATAGTTCATCCTTTCTCACATTCTTCTTCTAGAAGAAACTTATTTTGCAGAGTGTTTAAATATAAGTTAGATGCCACCATATCAGAAGTTTAAGTACGTGTTTCTAGCTTTGCTTAAAATAGCATAGATGTATGCCATTAAATCCTTTCCTGAACCAGGATCATGCTCTGAAGATTATTCAAGGTAAGAAGCACGCTGAGAGTGTGCCTGTGCTTGTACCCTATATGGGGCCACATGCAAGGAAAGAAAGTTCAGAAGGATTGATTGGTACAAATGGTTGTGAGAGGTGTTTAGTACAAGGCCACTTGGATAAATTAAGACACAGTGAGAACATTTTGTTTTGTCTTGGGCTCTCTTCAAAAAAGGACTTTTCTTCCTGTCTGCACAAACACTTTCGCACATCGGCATCACTCTTCAGGCTGTTCCTGGGACTCTGGGCCTACATCAGTTCTGCTACCACACCGTGTCTGGAGGGTGGGCTGAGGTTTCTGCTTATTACACTGAAGGATTCATTTATGGTCTGTTTCTTTGATTTTATTATGATTGAACCAGGGTTGCATGTGAAACTGCTCTGCAATCCTATTAAATTTGGAATGACTTTGTCCCACTGTCCCGCAAAGGAGGAGTCAGCAGCTGCTGTCAGAAACTACTGAGACATTGAGACAGTGAGTTCTTCCCTGTTTCTGTCTTGCTAAAGTAATGGTAAGCTGAACAGCCCGGCTGGGAGTCAGGTCTGGTCTGTCAGTCAATGCTGACTGTGAAGGTGGTGTAAATAACAACCCTAGACGCAGTCTTGGCAAACATTGGCTTTATTACTAATCAGTGTGAAAGGAGGATACTGGTTTCTTTGCAGAATTGGGTTGTTTATGATTGGAGTTGGTGGAACAGAGGGTAGACTGTAATTTTACTTACTTAATCCCATGCTTGAACATTAATTTAAAACTTCGGGTTTTTTTTCCCTGAGGAAAAGATTACCTGTTTGGCTTAACATTCGGTGGTGTTTACACTGTCTGGATGGCTTACATAATTTCATTTTAAAGTCTGAAACTAGTTTTGCATTTTGAATCCCCTTTCTCCCCCCAGTACTCAGAAGGGAGCTGGAGATTGTTTTAGCTGTCTCATAACCTATGAGCAGTTGCATTATGTTTAGTTTTAATCAAGTTGTGTATAAACAAAATGCTTGCTCTTAGGAATTTCTCCTGAACATTGAGGAGCTAGGATTCATATTATTCTGCAGGAAATATGAATTGATAAACACACATTTTTCCTCAATACATGATTGGTAGGAGCCATGTGAGAGTAGTGAGGATTAAAACTATCCAAATAGCAAAAGAATTAAAAATAAAAATCTGCTTATATTTTAGTTAGGCAGGGAAGAGACTATAACAAACTGCCTATCCCTTCTGAAAAAAACTTATTTTATTTTAAAAACTCTGAGTTATAGTCAGTACATCTGAGTGTTTCCTTCAGGGACTGTGTATGTTGAATCTGATTTGGAACAACTCTGTGTGTGCAGCAAGGCATCTTTCTGGAAGACAGTAAACACACCTACGTTTATCTTTCCTATGGGGAATCACCCGTCCACCCCAAACTTCTTAGAAAGATACAGATGCTTCCTTTTACTTCTTTTTAGTTCCATCATTTTTAACTCGTGTTCCTTGGTGTTTATTTTCCAGTATAAACTGCATGTGATTGATACTGTGGGGTGACTAAAAATTAAGCATGATGTAACTAACTCTATTTGCACTTTCATTTGTAGCTCAAGCTGTTGTCTCCTTATGTCCCATGAGATCAAGATCTGTCATCAACTATGAAGCCAATTTCCATCAGACATTTTAACAAGTCAGAGAGAGTAATGTGTGCAAAACTGTAAATTAAAAACAAAAAAAAAGAGTTTCTCTCAGTGTTGGAATTAATTTCTTCTTGTTTTTTCTCCAGTCTCGTGCAATGGAGAAAGTGTTTCATTCCAGATGAGTGGGTATGTGAAAGGGTGTGTTGTCCCTTTAGACAACTTGGTTCAGTTTTGAGTGTAGATGAAAGTACGCCTGACATTTATTTCCAAGACTGTGTTAGCAGGCAGGGCTACTCTATTCAGTGACTGAGTTTTGTTTGTGCTGAGAGTCAGAGCATGCTGATACACCTCAGAACTCTTTCTTACATGTCCTAAATAAACTGCACTTGGATTTCATTGACATAGCATATCAGGCTTCAGCAAGGTAAACTTTGTTGAAGACTTATGCATATTCAGTAGTGGATGTCAGTGAGTGGTCTAGTATATTTATTGTGATGGTGAAAATGGAAGCTTTCAGATGTGTTGTGGAACTACTGTGCTCAGAAGCCCATGGAACAATACTGGTTCTTTTTCATACCATACCAAATCATCTCTAGAATATAGAATTCAGAGGTAGGTAGTTTTACTGCACAAATGTAACTTCAGTGAACCATCAAAAGCCCACATCTACCTCTAGCAAATTTTGTTATTGTTCCTAGTGGACAAAGGGTCAAATCTTTCTGGTATGGATTCTCTTCTACTGTGTGGAAAAGGAAAAAAAGGAGGATTGCTCAGCTGCTATTATTGGTGGTGGGGCAATATGAAGCTCGTTATGAGTTTGCAATAGCTTCCATACTGTCAGGAAATACTGTGTTCCTGTCAGTACCCATTGCTGTTTTTAGAGCTTTTTGTAAAGGTGATGCTGAGAGTCTGTTTCTTCTGAGAGCTCCCTTTACCTGGGGGATTATGAGAAGGAGGAATGTAGAACTCATTTCTGCACACCGTGAACACGACTGTGGAAGTAGGGCATTTGGCCTTACGTACTGTAGATGTATTAAGCTGCTCCTTGCCCTCAGAAACTAAGAAAAAATATATATCAAAGTTAAGTTCCCTGTCATTTTGATGTCTGCTCGTGAATACCCTGAAAAAGTGTCATGGTTTAACCCCAGCCAGCAACACATCCCCACAGAGGCTCTTGCTCTCTCACCCCTGGTGGGGTGGGGGAGGGAATCAAAAGGGTAAAAGTGAGAAAACTTGTGGGTTGAGATAAAGACAGTGTAACAGGCAAAGCAAAAGCCGTGCACACAAGAAAGGCAAACCAAGGAATTAATTCACCACTTCCCACAGGCAAGCAGGTGTTCAGTCATCTTCAGGAAAGCAGGGCTCCATCACACATAGTGGTGACTTGGGAAGACAAGCACCACAACTCTGAGTGTCCCCCCCACTTCCTCCTTCTTTTCCTCAGCTTTTTATGCTGAGCATGATTTCATATGGTTTCAGATATCCCTTTGGTCAGTTGGGGTCAGCTGTCCTGGCTATTTGCCCTCCCAACTCCTTATGCACTGCCAGCCTGCTCACAGCTGGGGCAGTGGGAGAGGCAGAAAAAGCCTTGACACTGTGTAAACACTGATCAGCAATAACAAAAACATCCCTGAATTATCAACACTGTTAACATAGCCCCACACTGTGAAGAAATTTAACTCTATCCCAGCCAAAGCCAGCAAAAAAAGTCGTTGCACAGTTGGCTTTCAGTGTATTGTGAGCCAGAAGTCTTCTTTCCCAAAAAACATGCAGGCTAAATCCAACAGAAGAAAGAGATGATGTGTGGGAAAGATATACAGCATAAATACCATCACTGTGCACTGAATTCACTGACTGCCAGGTGAGGCCCTAGGTAATTTTACTTTTTATACCAGTTTTTGGAAGAAATCAAGCTATGCAGAGTGGGCCTGGTTCTGGTGACTCTGAGCCCATGCCTCAGCTATCCCAGACCTGTGTGGAGCTCTTTCCAGGGACGGCTCTGTCGTTGCTGGAGATCGCAAAGGGACTGCCCTCTCAAAACCTCTTCATTGAAACATAGATCAAAAAGGACAAACTTTTGCATAATACCTGGTTATAACACGTGATTGAAATTTTTAGCATGCAAAATTTTTGAAGGAATAGAAAGAGATGCTTGTTTTCCACGTCTACTTTATAAGCTTATCTGCGCCTATAAGCACTGGGAATGGGTTGACCTTGGAGTCGTGGAGGTTCCTGAATATGGAATTTTTTTTGTGTTGTGTTTTGGTAGACTGTCTCTAGCCCTGTAATTCAGGGCTTGTCCTTGTGTTGGTCTCCTCCCTTATCTTTCCTGAGCCTGAGCTATGCTCCAGAAAATAAATTTTCATGTGGGGAAAATGTGTTTCCAGTCCTTTAGTTGCAGAGGCAACTTTAAAAGTATAAGCGAGTTAAATCTGTGTGAGCTCCCAGGCATTCTGGCTAAATCTAAAATGAAGATATAACCAAGCTGTCTTTGAACTGTGTAGAGCCCGTATAGCAAGGACAGTGTGCTGAATTAAAGTAGCTAATTAGCTGTGATGAAAAGCTGATACACAGGGCTGGGTCAAGGTAGCTGCCTTGCTTCTGGACTGGCTTGTTCCGAGGAGCCTCGGGGTTCTCTCTGCAGCGCTGCACCACGCTGAGCAGGCACACCTCCAGCAGCGAAAGGTTGTGCAGCTGTAAGCTGCCATTGCTAATCTTACTGAGGTGCTGTCAGAAACTGCATCCTGGCTCCTGGTCAGGCTCTGACCCTGGAGTGCGCAAGGCTGCTTCCTCCTTTCATGCCTTTGCTCTGATTTCTGCAGAAATGAAAACTAAGCAAAGTTCAGGAGGATCCCAGATCTGCAATCAAAATCCTGGAGTATGCCCTGTTTTTTTCATGGTCATTAGGTACAGCCTCAGGCAGCCAGGGTGGGAGTGATCTCATTTAACTGAAGGTGTTGGAAGGTTAGCTATCCGTTCTGGACTGGTTGGTCACCTCAAAAGGAGAGAGGCAGGTACTTCCAGTGAATGCTTTGTCTCCCCTGGAACAGATGAGATGAATCATGCTCTGGAGGTGTCTGTCTTTCTCCATTGACTGCATAGAAGAAGCCTCAGTGGTAACATTGAGCTTGATGCTGGTCTTTGTGACAGCTGGAGTTCGGCGAGGTGCATCTTTTGGTATTTGAAGTGTTGCCTCAGCCATGTGCTGGAACATTTGATGTTCAGGGTATTGTAAAAGAAGAGGCATATTCCTAGTCTGAAGATCTGTACTACCTGGTATAAATAACAGCTTGTTTATTGAAGTGATGAGAAGGTGATATGTGGGAATAAACCACCTGAGAGCATTAAAGAAAAAAGCAAACTAAAAAATCCTACAAAGCCTAGGAGTTCAGACAAATAAGTCTATGAATACAGCTGAAGCAATTGCACAAGTAACTAAAACTAGTTTCTTATTGGATCAAGTCTACGTTTTATGGGTAGTATTGTAGGGAGTATGCTGCTTTATTTTCCTTGGTCTGACTCTTATTCTAGCCGTATGTAAACCAAATGCCTTTCTAGTTAATTTCCAGTAGGTAGCAGCAGTTCACAGAGAGTATTTTTTCTTCTTTTTTTTCAGTGAAGTTGCATGTGAATCAATGAAAATCTTAAAATGTTTCCTTTTCACTCAGAAAGTTCAGTGGCATTTTAATACATGCAATACATGCTGGTTTTGTCACCACAGCTAATTTCTGAGGAGTATTGTTGAAGTATTGAATTTATCTTGAGACTGAGCCAGTTAGATACACTTTTATTCACAACACCAAGGAATAAAAGAAAAAGAAGAGGAAAACAGGGTTTTCTTAGTCAAGTTTTGTAGGTTAAAGTTACATTAAGTTCGTTAGTCGAAAGAGGGTGTATTTTCCTTGGAAACTTGATGAAACTCAAAATTTGATTTCAGAGCAGGAATCATGAATGATTTGAAATGTCCCAACAAACCATGTCTGACTTGTTGAACCAAAGTCTTCAGAGTTCCTGAGTTTGGTGCACACCCTGGTTGTGGCAAAGGGATCGTTTCAGGCTACTAAGTTGGAACAGCTGTGTCATCATGTACCTGTATCTCTTGAAGAGATTGTAGGGACCAGGTGGGAGCACAGAGGTGTGCTCTCACAGGAGTTGATTCTGCTTGGCTTCAGCCACCAAACAGACCCTTTTGGAACTTTTTTTTTGAGTAGATTGAGAGCTGATTTTGGGGAAATGATGAGAAAAATGACATTGTTACTAGATCAGATCAGTAATCAGATCCCTAGAAGGTAGTAAAAATAGATTAGGAAACCACAAAGCGAGTCATTATCGTTCTTATGTCACACTGTACATTTATTCCACCTAAACTTCTAATTATGCTTAACACACTTTGATTTGAATAATGTCTTTAGTCTTTCCATTTGTATAGGTAATTTTATCTACTGTAGGTTTTTCAATATGTTCAGAATTAAAATCATTACTCACTTGTAATTGTCTGAAATTCCTGCATAGCATCTTTCCTCTGTGAAATTGGTTGCAGCGGGGTTTGGCAGAGGCAGCATGCTGTGCACAAGCACCTCACTTCCAATAACCAAAGGCAATTGCATGGAAGTCGGTCTTCTTTCATATCTGCAGAACAATTTTGGGAATCTTAATCCGAGTCTGTGTTCTGAAAGTATGCAAGGTCTTTATTCAGCAGATTAATACAAGATGAAAAGCTTTAAAATGAAGGTCAATTTCTTAGCTTTTTTTTTTTAAGTACATTTAGCTACTGCAGTTGCTGTTATATATTTATTGCAGCAGTGAGTTTAAAGCTGAGGTGTTATATTCATGGCTTAACTGTTAACGTTTTTTTTTGTCTTCAGGCCTTTCATAAGTTGTGAGGAGAATAATGCTGCATAAGGTGGAGTCCTTTACTGGGCAAGGAGTTCCCCTGACATAAAGGATGACAAAATCTGACTGAATGGAAATAAGATTGAGTTATTTTTTAATTGTGTGAAATTCACAATTGATGAAGTTCAATACAAGAGACTGATAAATGACTGAAATCTGCATTTCTGGTACATGGCCTAAAAATATCTGAAGGCCAAAGCAAACAGCTTAATGTGCAGCATGCTCAGGACTGACCCTGGACTGAGATTTGCTTTATGATGACCTGACCTGTCTCTCTGGCCTATCCTTATTCCAGTTACCAAGCAAATGGATTAATTATTTGGGCTTACTTTTTTCATGTTTTTGAAAACACTGAATACATGACTTAGCTTATTGGCATTAATCAGCTATATCAAAATTTTAGGAAAATGTGAACTGCTTCTTTCTTGTACAGTAATCAAACACTGATTTCATCATTTCTTGAAGCTTAGTTGGATAGCCACCACTGAGCTCTGCCTCAACCACTTCCTGTGCAGGGACCCCACCATCTTTGGACTAGTGTGTAGAGCTCTGGTTTTAAGCAGAGCAGAATAAAATCCACTTAAACATTTAACATAATTGTCCAAAAATGTGAAGGACAATTGAAAAGGCTTTGAATTGGTGGATGTCTTTCTTAGCTATGTTTATCAGAGCTTAATTGCACATGATCAATAAAAATATTTGCTCAAAAATAAAATGGTAGTCAATTGCCCATCCAATAATTGAAAATCCTAAATGGGTCAAATTTGATCCCAGTAACTAGATCCTTATTCCATTATTTTTAATAGAGTGACTGAACCTGCCTCATTGTTCCTGTTTCTGCAAACAATTAAGCAGTTAACTCCACATATATGCAGTGAATAAAATACATGAAAAAACTTACATATAGTAGCTTGGAGGATTCTTCCATACAGTTCTATAACACCTGTGCAATTTTTTTATTCTCAATAAAAATATATTATTGATATAAATTGATTTATTCTCAAGCTCCACAGATACATTAATAAGATGATCTGTGTGTGGCAGAGTAGACTATACATTTAGGTGACAGCAGCAGTACATTTTAAGTGATTATTATTTATTTTAAGTAGATTTAATTACAGGAACACATTAATACATAGGTAGTATCAAGCTAGATTGGAAGACATAGACTGGTGAAAATCCAGCCAACTGATTGCATTTTGCTATTGTGGAATATATTGATTAAAAGGAGAAAGTTAAAAATAGCATGAAGCTAG
Organism: Lycocorax pyrrhopterus obiensis; assembly: GCA_014706295.1. Classification (NCBI taxonomy): domain Eukaryota; kingdom Metazoa; phylum Chordata; class Aves; order Passeriformes; family Paradisaeidae; genus Lycocorax; species Lycocorax pyrrhopterus. Next base: position 124,154,320 of record JACSVZ010000002.1, read on the forward strand.
AGAAAAAGTGAAATTAAATTTTACATTAGAATAGTAAATTTGATGTTTAGAATGGCTTCTGGCTATCAATTCAAAATCCAATCCATGTGGAACATGGGACTCTTAGAATTTAGAAGATTATAAATCCTCACTAGTGATTTCTTTTCACATTTTCATCAGCCCTGCCCCTGAAGATTGCTAAATGCTTCTCCTGAAAGGAAAAGGCTTAAGCCACAAGTATTCACTGAGCATTTATATTTGCATGTAATATTGACTAGTGATTTTCAGAATTTGTGTACACCCCTCTCAGAATGGAATATAAATCTCTGTTATTAGCAGAAGAAGCTTCCATGTATTTAAATGTCTGGAGTTTCTCACAGGTAAACTTTTCATGATTATTTTGGCGAGCAGCAGCCACTGCATTTAGTGAGATGGCTCAGTGATATGGGTAATTCAGCACTTATTCACCAAAAGGGGAAAAATAAAACTCCTCAGCATAATGGGTAATGAATGTGTCTGACTTCAGTGACTACAAGGGGCGGATGGTGAATCATCTTCCTGCAAGACTGAGTATAGCTTTTTTCCCCAATACTTTCTGACATCTTTCATACTAGAGAATACATAAATCTTTTTTTTCATGCAGCTTGGTTTTAACAGCATCAAGCAAGTTATGCTGAACAAATCAGTCTTACTTGATGTCTGTTTTTAAAGAGTTTATTATTCTTTCAGATTATCATGCAAGTTATTAATTGTTACAATTCCAAGAGCACAGTTTCATCTATATTCATGTAGGCAGTTATTTTGCATTGTTTTAAGGAAGTGATTGATTGTAAAAGACATAATACGTTAGGCCCTTGATATTACCTTGGAAGCTACAGTTTTCTCTTCTTGTTTCAGAATGGAGGCACATAACTTCTCTCCTAACAGCTTCAGAATTCTTTCAATGTACACAGTGCTAATTTCTTGTGTTGCTGACTGCTGTTTTTGCTTTCTGTGTCCAGATGAGTTGATCTATCCCTCAGCAGAATACAGTCTATTCACTTACAGCAGGCAATTTTGTATCAAAAACATACCTTTGAGTTCTGACAAATTTTTTAGCATCTGTTATGCAGTAAAACACTATCTTGGTCCATGTTCTCGCTCTCTCCCAATCTTACCCTCTCCCTGTCTTGAGCAGATTCCTTTTTCAATCTCTTTCTCTGTACTTCCAGCACTCTCCAGCGTGGTTAGTGGTGTATATCTGTGATTGACTCTGCTGTTGGGCAACGTGACTGCCACTGTGCTGCTTGGCTCTGGACAGGACTGCCATGTGGACTGTGTCACACATCCAGTGACAGCATTTATAAAGTGTTTTCTTGTATGATAATGTAAAATTTAGTGTAATTGTTTCAGTCTCACTCTTTGGTCCAGACAGTTGCATAATTGGCATTAATTACTTATTAGTCTTATTTATCTGGGATAGTCTTCTTAGTGTAATGAATCATAGCCCCTGATGAGGTCCCACAAGACAGCATAGGGTTTTAAAAGCAAAGGGAATCAGGTCTTGTTTTTTCCTCCCACAACACTTCTGTTTTTCAGTGCAAAATACTGTCAACCTGCAAAAAATAAGCATATATATATTACATTTATTCATCTGCTCCTCTTGATTATCTGAAAAGACATGTCAGTCTTGAGCTCTGAGCTGGATTCTTACCTGCTGACAAGCTGATGTGGAAGTCATCTGAGTTAAGAACAGAACAGATAAGGTCTTGATGCATCATCTCAGTAAAGGCCTGGGGCAGGAGCTCATGGGAGCCATCCAAGCTGCGGGATCTAACTGGCCATGTGAGCCTTTTTTACCAACTTAAATCCTTTCAATGCAAGTCCTAGATGCAATTTGTAGGTGAGAGATCACTTGACTTTGAAAGTGTTCCTGAAGGACACAGCTCTCACCAAGAGGCAGTATAATAGCTCTGCTTTGGGACTCTAAAAAAAAAAAAGGGGCTGTCAACTTGGTGAGAAATTGCTTATAGACAGAGAATTTTTCTTAAAGCAAATTGATATTTATTGATCATTCCTTTTACAGGAAGAAAAATGCTTTGTGTAGAGTCTTCACAAAAGGCCCTTCAACACAGGACTAGGTGAAGTAGCTTTGTTCCTCTCTGGAATGTAAGCTGACTTTATCTTTTTTCTTCTTTATCTAAAACGAGTTTTTCTCCATGTGGTTTCATTTTCAGGGTCAGGGCTTTATAGGAATCTGTGGCTGAGATTTACTCTGCTTCTACTTTCCACTTTAGAAATAAATTATATTTTTGTGATTATATAATGAATTGGTCAGTTAATGAGCTCTTTAGCAGTTACTAAAAATATAAATTAAAACCTCACAGAACTTACTAAAGCATATTAAAAGATCTGATTTAAATGAAAGATTGTTTTCTTTATCATTAAAATTTCAAAACCCAGCTTGATGTTTGATGGCAGATCTGAGTGCTTAGAGAATGATGAAAATTTTTTATACCAGTGTTTGTTGAGTTTCTCTTTTTAGCTAAGGAGAAACTAAATATGGTGAAGGGTAATATAAATTAGAACTAGACCAGAAATTACATCAGGATTTTGTTCATTTGGGACCGAGTATGAAGCAAATAGGAACAGAGTATGCAGTCCTTGTTCTCTGACCTCCTTCACAAGTCTGCATTCAGAATCACTCATGGACAAAAGCTTCTCAACCAAAAGTTTATTACAACCAAGTATGTATACTAATGCCTTTGAACGAATGGAATTTTAGATCCAGAAGGCTGGAGTTATATGGAGACTCGATCTTACATTAGGAAGATCTTGGCTCGTAACCTTCTAAACATCTCGAAGTCCTGGCTGTGATTGTAGTAGGGCATTGTTTGTGTTGTAATGGTGCTGAGTCAGCAGCACTCTGTGGAGATTACAGACCTATTACCACCTGCAGAAAATTAATCTAGCAGTTCTCAAGGCTATAGGAGTCTAGCTTTTTTCTTGTCATCCTAAAATACTGAGCTGGGAAAGACCCATTTGGTCTTAGTCCTTGGCCATGCAGCCCTCCATTTTAGTTATCCACTTGAAAATGTAGACCAAAGCATTCTATGCACTAAAATTAGCTGTGATGAGATCACTGGACATATTACTGGTAGTTTTATAATTTTTGCATAATCTATTCTGCTGATTTATATTATGAGAAATGATTGTGTGGAGTGTTGGAATTTGGAGAGTGAAGCTTTTATTTTTTTCTGTCCTCCTTCTGCTACCCAGGACATGATTGGTTTCTCTTTGATTCCTTCTTGGCACTCACACTCATATTATTCCTCTTTCCTTAATGTTGATACATGCTTTTTGTTTCTTTTTGACCTTCAGAAAAGCTCTTTTAAGATGATTGAGCTTAAGGCAAACCGAGCGTGAGGATGTGTCTTGAATGAATGCTGCCCAAGGGAGTGGGGAGGGTGGAGGGGCAAGGCAGCCTAGTGGAAACATTCAGTGTATTTCTTAATTATCTCTTCGCAAATTGTTTTTCAAATTGTTCAAAAGAAGAACAAACATTTTGGGCAGAGAGCATTACTTTATTAATTTTCAATTTTTTGAAAAATATTTCCCTTGAATAACGTCCATGGGTTATTTCTTCAGTTTTTTTAATGAAACATTGTCTCTTTGGAATCTTAAAGATAATTTCTTTGCGTAAAGAACATAATGAATTCACAGTGTATTTTTAGCCACATTTGATCATATAGCCAGACTTGCCTGCAGCACAATAACATTGGTGCTGGCAAAAAACAGGTAGTTAAACAGGTAGGCGGTAAATATCTACAGTCATTGCTTGAAAGCTATCAATTATTTGTGTTCCCAAGTTTAACTGTTAAACTGAATATTTACCCTGCAAACTGAGAAATGGCAGCCAATCTAAGCAAGTCATTTGCTTTTCAGTATTAATTTTGCTTCTTGTGCCAGGCTCTGTAAATGTTTCCTCATGTATCATTGTGACGGTGCCATACATTTGAAATGTCAAATTATGCAGTTTCTAGTGTCAAAAGAATAATATTAGCAGCAGGGAGAGACAAAAAATGCCATGCAGAGAATAAATACTTGTTTTCAGTATCTGCCTTGCCTGGTGTTGCAGTGCTATGGACAGAATCTAAGGGTTGTTTGGATGTATAGAAAATACATCCTTTGAGTATTTTAGTCACCCCTTGAGGAGCTTTTTTCTTGTATTGAAAACAAATGGTTTGTGCAGTTCAGCTGCAGTATTTCTGTCTTTCCCTACGCTCTTGCATCCAAAGTGAGCATACCAGAAAAGGCAGAAAAATGCTATTCTTTTTAGTACTTATTTTCCAGTTATTGTTAATCCACTAGCCTTTTGTGAGATATTATAGTGCTAAAGCAAAGTAAGAGGCGAACTTTCGGATGACTACGTTTTACATGCAGTGCTTTATTCTGCTCTCCTGCCACCCCATTTACCATCAGATTTATACCACACTAGCACAGCAGCTGAAGATTAAACAGGGATTAACCTTTTTGGTTATCCACAATTTCTCACACTTTTTGTAGAATTAATATAATTTACCACTGTGTTATTATTGTCCTGGTGGAGTAATACTTCTAGTACTTTTATGGAGGTTAAAGAAGTCAGGGCTGTGTAACAATCTATTTATAATAGTAAGAAAAAGGTGATCACATTAATATTCTCAAGAGGCTTCACAGGAGGAGGGCCATGTTATGTTGTGTTTTGTCAGTCAGACTGTGTATTTCTACCCAAAGTAAGAGATTCTGTTCTGTCTGTCCCTGGAGCCAAGAAATGCCAACTTGCTTCCACCATCCTTGACCCTTTTTCATGCCTCTTCCCACTCTGTCTGAAGATTTAAGAAGGAGGTACAGAGCTATTTCTGTCAGCATTTTCTCTTATGGTTTGAACATTTCAGGCTGGTGGATAAGTTGAAAGGGCTGAAATCCAAATTTAGTGTCCTTGGTCTTGATTAATTTGCTCATGCTTGAACATCCAGTGGTGTCTGAGCTATCGAGAGTATCCAGCAGCCTCTAGAAGCAAATGGGTCTCACAGAGGTCTTGTGAAATATATACTGGCTCTGCAGGGATTTCTCAGATACTCTGGTGTATCTCAAGTGACACTAAGGCATTCAAGTATGCATCACCACACCAGACCCTAAATAATCCGTTTGCAAATTGAAAATGTATCTTCCATTTTCTGAATATCCAGTTCTGTAGGAAAGAAATGAAGAGGCTGGGAGGTTCCTGAAGGGAAAGAGATTGCCTGGAAAGTTGTGTAAATGCCCACACTATTTGTCAGGTCCAGGAAACAAACATACAGGAAATTTTAGGCATTTCAACCAGCTGCTTGTGTAGGTGCAGGGATGAAGTCGAACTGAACTCCTGTTGTCGTGGTGCTTCTATAACCTTACACATATAACCTTGTAGATAAACTCAGGAAACGTGGGCTGGATGAGTGGAGGCGATGTGAATGGCTGAATGGCAGGTGAACTGGCTGAATGTCAGAGCTCAGAGGATGGTGATCAGTGGTGTAGAGTCTGACTGGGGACCTGTAGCTAGTGGTGTTCTCCAGGGATCAGGACTGGATCTAGTCATGTTCAGCCTGGAGGAAGGGACAGAATGTACGCTCAGCAAGCTCACTGATGTTACAAAACTGGGAGAATGGCCAATACCCCAGAGTGCTGTGCTGCCATTCAGTGAGACTTGGACAGGCTGGAGAGTTGGGTGGAGGGGAATATAATGAAGTTCAACAGAGGCAAATGCAGGATCCTGCACCTGGGGGAGAATAACCACATGCACCAGTACAGGCTGGGGGCCGACCTCCTGGAAAGCAGCTCTGTGGAGAAGGACCTGGGGGTCCTAGTGGACAACAAGCTGTCCATGAGCCAGCAGTGTGTCCTTGTGGCCAAGAAGGGCAGTGGTATCCTGGGATGCATTAGGAAGAGCATTGCCAGCCGGTCGAAGGAGGTGATCCTGCCCCTACATTTAGCACTGGTGAGGCCTCACCTGTGTCCAGTTCTGGGCTCCCCAGTTCAAGAGAAACAAGGAACTAGTGGAGAAGGCCCAGCAGAAGGCTACAAAGATCATAAGGTGACTGGAGTGTCTCTCTTATGAGGAAAGGCTGAGGCCTGTTCAGCCTTGAAAAGAGACGACCAAGAGGGGTACTCATTGATGCGTACAAATATCTTAAGGGCAGGTGTCAAGATGATGGGCCAAGACCCTTTTCAGTGGTGCCCAGTGACAAGACAAGGGGCAACAGGCACAAACTGAAACACAGGACATTTCATCTGAATGTGAGGGAAAACTTCTTTACTTTGAGGATGGCAGAGCACTGGAACAGACTGCCCAGGGAGGCTGTGGAATCTCCTTGACTGGAGACATTCACAACCCATTTGGATGTGCAATCCTGTGCAACCTGCTCCAGATAAACCTGCTTTAGCAGGGGGGTTGGACTAGATTATCTCCAGAGGTCCCTTCCAACTCTAACCCTTCCGTGGTTCTGTTCATATCCACAGAATTTCTAGTATCTTTTCAATATTCTGGAGCCCAGTGTCTGAGATTTCCAAATAGCACAAAGCGCTGAATTTCATTATTTAAACACGTGGCACATCTGTTTTCTATAGTCATATGAAACTTAAGGCCTGTAATGCAGAAGACATCTGTGAGCTGCTGTACACAATTCAGAATGAATACTGATGTGTTAAGTTCCTACTTTTGGTACCTTCACTGGCTCCTAGTGTTTTATTTTGTGATAAGTCTTTTATTTTCTATAAAATTGTCTATTTCAAGCAATATGATTGTATTACATTGTATATATCTAGTTCTCTGGATGTCTTTGAGAATTTATAAAAGCACATAATATCGTGTTACTCAGGCTTGAAATATACAGGTATAAGAATACTACACTTACTGAATGAGCAGTGTACATGTCTTTGTTTCGTGTATGTTTACCTATTTGAAAAAAAGATGGTTGAGCATTTCTTGTTGTTTATCTTTATTGTTTATTTCGATTCCAGAGTGGTTATTCTCTCAGTGTTAAAAGTTGTGAGTCAAACTGGGAGTTGTGGAAATATCTTCAGCTTCATGAAATGTGAAAAAGAAAACGCACATGTGTTCTCCTTCTGTATTCATATTCATACATTCATATGTGTCATATTATACTTGCAATATGGTCATGGCTTTTTAATCTGCCCACGACTAAAGAGGTATTGATAAGAAAGAATCAAGAGGAATCTGGAGTATCACCGAATCTCTTTAACTGACACTGTAAGAACAAGTCCAAGTGGCAGGAGTCCAAATAGTGCTGCATTTGTTCTTAAAAATCTCTGAACGCAAGGATTTCTTAACTTCCTCAGCTGCTTCAGCACTTAACTCTCCTTATAAACAGACTTTTCTTACACCTTACAGAAGCCTTCTTCTTTACCAACATTGCTGATTTCTTGTATAGAGGATACACAGAAAACAATTAATCACTGATGTGTTTATGACAGTATTTCACATAATCTCATTATGCCTCTCCCCTGTTTGAAACTAAGTCAATCCTGTTGCTCTATACTCTCTCCTCATAAACTCTGTTTATCTGTTTTGTTGATTTCTGCTGAACCTAATTTCCTGAATTGTCACCTCTGTGTCTGATGAACCACATCCACATGTCCCAGATTTGCATTTGCCTTTTTGTGTCAGCATTGTACAAGTTGCTCCAGTGCAGTTTATAGCATCTCAGTCCACTTCTGCTAGAGGGTTTGTGGGGTTTTTCCAATTGTTGATGATGGCGGTGTATACGAGGTACCTCAAGAAGGGTCAAGAACAGGACCCAACTGTGTGAGGTGTTCTATGACCAGAGCACATCAGACAGCTCTGCCTCCAGGCAGATCCTGTTGCCTTCTTGAACACCCCAGTGCTGTTCTTCCTAGGAAAGTGGGGCATTTTTTTGCTGTACACTGCTTGTTGTAGCTCAGCTGAGACTCTGTCTCGTATCTACTACTTGAAGTTTGTTTGAATGGATTGATTGTATAAAACCTCCTTCTGTTTCTAGTAGTTAGCAGTAGCTGAAAGGACCAATTCTCTGGAGAATGTGTGCAGGTGATTTTCCCTTGTAGCACAGAAACTGCTGCTGTTTTTATCCAGCATGTCCTCAGAAAGCAGCGCCTTTCAACCTGTGTACAGCATCAAACTGTTGGAGTTGCTTTCTGCAAAATTCATTTTTGCCCTTGATATTTACAAAGCCCCAACTTGGAAAAATCTCACACCGTCATTATATCCAGTATAATATAGTGGATATAGCAGGATAGTCATATGGGTTGGTGAAAGCTTTGCCTTGGTGATCAGAACGGCCAAGAATCCACATGGTATAGCATAAAGTACAGTTTTGTTTTCCTTGATTCTCCTTCCCCCTGTCTTAAAGAAGCACTGAAAAGATACCCGGTGTCTTCGTCTGACATGCAGCTGGTTGGCAGAGTTAATTAAATCATCCTGGGGAATTAGACCTTTTGAAAGCCAACTAATACATTATTTCCTCTAAATCTTGTATTTCCTGTATCCATCTTTAATTACAAATATCTCTTCTTCCTCTCTCCTCTGTCACAGTCATTAAATGAAAGTGAGAATGTTCATTTCGAAAGTGGTTTTTGTGCCTGGCGTTGCCTGGGACCTGCCAGCATCACAGACAGGGAGATTCACTGAACGTAAGCGTTTATCCTCTGCGGCTTGTTCCACTGGGAGGTAACAGTCCTGCCTCTTCTCAGCAGTGTGGGTATGCTTTTATAATAGAATCATGAGGATTGGAAGGGACTTTAAAGATCATCTAGTCCCAGCCTCTCCTACCATGGGCAAGGGCACCTGGCACTAGACCAGGTTGCTCAAGGCCCCATCCAGTCTGGCTTTGAACACTGCCAGGGTTGGGGCATCCACAACCTCCCTGGGGGGCTTGTTCCAGTATCTCACCACCCTCACAGTAAAGAATTTCTTCCCAATATCTAGCCTAGATTTCCCTTCTTTCGGTTTGTACCCATTACTCCTTGTTCTATCACTACAGTTCCTGACAAAAAATCCCTCTCCAGCTTCTCTGTAGGCCCTCTTCAGATACTGGAAGTTTGCTATGTGGTCTCCACACAACCTTCTCTTCTCCAGGTTGAACAGTCCAAACTTTCTCAGCCTTTCTTCTTAGGTGACGTGTGCTCCAGCCCTCTTACCAACTTCGTGGCCCTCCTCTGGACTTGCTCCAGAAGACTTTCTGTGTCCTTCTTATGCTGGAGGCATAAGAACTGCACGGGCACTGTGCGTAGCACTCCAGGCCGGGTCTCACAAGGGCAGGGTAGAGGAAGAGAATCCCGTCCCTGGCCACGCTGCTTTGGACGCAGCCCAGGACTTTTGGCTTTCTGGGCTGTGAGCATACTGTGGTTGCAGATGGTTTTTCATCAAACATCACCACCGAGTCCTTCTCTGCAGGGCTCGTGGCCACAGAAGGGTACGTGCCCTTGGCTTCTCGGCTTGCGCGGTCGCTGGGAGGCCGCGGCGGTGAGCGCCGGAGGCGGCAGCGCTGTGGCGGGGCTGTCCCGCAGGTGGCGGTGCGCGGCCGGGAGACGCCGCCGCAGCCGCACGGTCCGTCCCCAGCGCTGGCACCAGCGCTGCACAGCAGTGTCGGTGCCGGGCTGTGCTGCTGCTCGTCTTGGTCGGAAAGGGGCGTTTGTGGTCCTGCTTTCCTCCCTTGTTCCATTCATCTTTTCTGCCTTTGTTTGTCCTACGTACAGAATCGTTGGTGTAAGGGGAAGGCTGTAAAATACCTTCCAGCCAGACTATAGCTTCTTTCTGTATAGGAGTACCAGAGATTTTTTTCCTCCTGGTAACCTCCTGGCTGGTTCTGGTGGGCTCTTTGCTGCCAAATCAGTCCAGCTGTTTCACTGCAAACTCGAACACTGGCTACGTTTCCCAGCCTTGTTACTGCAATATTTGATATTCAGATGTCTCCTTCACCATTGACTTGGGGCTTATACTTATGTTTTCAGTAGATTTAGAACATTCTGCAAGGCATTTTCTTTGTAGTAAATGAGTATCTTCATCTTTAAACACCATCAATTTTTTTCATCACAGAATTTTTCTTTTCCTAATTAAGCTACTTTTGCAGCTAATAGTGATATTTAGAGAAGAAAAACTAGAGAAGCTGAAGCAGACCTTACTGAAATCTAGCAATCATTATCATAGACTTCATTACTCTTCCTGTAATTTTATTCTGTTCATGTTTGATTTGATTAGAAATGTGAAACAGGTTGCAATATTTGAAGTGCTTGATCTTCTTTAAGCCTTCTTCGGTGCTTAAGGAAATCCAGAAAAACCTTGGATTTTTTTTAGCCTGTATTGTTTTCTGCTGGTTTTTTGTCTGTAGATTTTAGAAACCTTTGTAAGGCAAACAGCAGCTGTGAGTATGAACAATGGCAATGGATACACATGGCTCTGGTAGTACGAAGTCTCTAAAATGTGCCTTGTGCAATACCATTTCTCTACACAAATGCAAAGTCCACAAGGTTATTATTTCCAAAGAGAAACAAATGCAAATAAGGCAGATTTGCTCTTATAAATGTTGTAATTTGCATGTCTGGATGAAAAGCTAGGAGTTTGACTTAAATTTTGCAGATATAAGTAGAAGGTTCAAATGCTTTCTGATGTAGTTGTTAACATTTCTGATTTATTGATTTTGATTTTTGATTTATTTTTATTTTTCTACAAACGCATGTTCCCATTATTGACTTTAAAGTATCTAACACAGGCTGCAACGTAAATTGTAGTGGGTTATTTTAAACAGAGTTTTGCATTATACTATACTTAGGATGGTGAATCCCAGATTTTGAGATTTGTATAATTTTTTGTCTTTCCTTTTATTTCTTTGTACAAAGCTTTGTTTGTTGACTTTTACATTTGCAAAATCACATATTTTAGCCAGTGGCAACTTCCTTTGCCACATTTGCATTTGATTTGTGATTTTTATTCGAGATCATATGAGGTGATTAATGAATTGACTAAACTATGTATCTCTTTTTCATGCTTGCTTTTAAAGCAGTGGAAAGAAGTTCAAATTAATCATCAGTAGTCTATAAAGGATTTAACCAAGTTACTCTTCATCCTGTGGTGTGTTTTTATCACCTGTATCAAAATGTATTTATGGTGTCCTTCTCAAATGTGTGTTCTTCTGCTCTCTTACAACAATTTATTAATCTGACAAATATGATGAACGTTCATGACAGCACTGAGGAAGGGCATTCAGGAAGGTTCACTCAATCTCCCTAGTTTTACAACAGCAAAGTTCCACAGCAGAACTGCATCTTTGGTGATTTATTATATTGTAGCACTGATTCTGTGACCCATTTCTGCTGTTGTGATCTGTCTTGGGTTCCCAGGCATTGCAGGGCACACCTTTCCTGCAGATTTGCCATTGGAAAAAGAGGGGTGTAAAGATGAGTGACTTCGTTCAACCCTGAGTTTCATGGGTCTGTGCTCTGGGGCAAGGCATTGGATGAGGAGGTCACTGCATTTCAAGGAGTGGAGCATTTCTCATCCTTGAGTGGCACCCAACCATCTGATAATGATGTGAGAAGCAGAAAAGAGCTGGGAAATTCAGGAGAGTCATTTGATTCAGTGCTCTGGCCAAAGCCGGAAGCAGCATAATGCGGCACCAGACTGATGGCATCTAGCTGTAGTGGTACTCTCAGAGATGGTGGTGATGCAAACCAGACTGCTTTTGTCTGGTGGCATCCATTAGAGTGCAATAGCCTCAAGTAGCAATTTTGGCATAATTTTCTCAGTTAATTTATTATTATAACCATAATTTTATTTTTATTTTTATTGGGTTTTTAAATTTTTTTTTATTATGTCAGATTTTCTTTGAACTTTTTCTCTACTTCTCTCACTCCCCTTGCTGAATTAAGCTGTGTTTGAAACTTTTCTAGTGGAGTATTTCTACCATCTGCTCTCTGTAGCAATTATTTAAATTCTTTGCAACCCTCTGTTCCAGCAGGGGTGAATCTAGCACAGATGTCCTGACTGACGTATTTTTGCCCTGCAATATGCCACAACTGGTACAGATCTATAATTGTGTGGGGTTGGGTGGGGGTGGAGGGTTACGCTTACATTTCCAATTATTTCAGTGTCTGACTCATAGGAAATCATCATTGCTTAGATTTTACAGAATGAATAAAGAGAAAGAGTGGTTTTGAAGGTTCTCTTTCCTTTACAATCTCAGGCTGTGCTAGAATCCTCCAGATCCTGAATACTCTAAATTGTTCACAGCACTGAACAAAGCTCATCACATGCCTGCCCTGGTTATTCCTTCTGTTACTGAGAATACAGGCCCCTTGTTGTTTTGCTGTGATTAAGGTGCTGCAGTAGTCTGCCTTGCCTCTGGTGATATTCACCTGCTATAACAAGAAGAATGATTTTCCTACTTCTTGTCCTGTGTCACTTTTTCCTAGTAAATCAGGGTTTTTGAAATGCAAACCCAAGTACTCAAAGTATCAGTGGATCTGCATAGACACTTCATAGTTTAATTTTTGTGAAAAATTACAAGGAAGTCAGGAAGGGTACTGTACATATAACCGTGAAGAGTGGACCCTTAAACTGCATTAGAAAGTGCCATAATGCTATAAAGAGATAACTAAACACCCTCCATGCTGATGGGCATACATGTCAGCTGAGAGCTGTAGGCAGTTCTGGTCCGCTTGTGGCCTCCTCAATTAAGGAGACTTTAAGAACAGTATCAAAGTAACTCCAGCAGAAGTATTTTCAGCTTTCAGCAAGTATTTATTCATTTTATAGACAGACATACTTTCAAAACAACATGAGAGGACCGTGCGGCCTCCACCTTGCTCCGAGTTTCCAAAGCCGTGTGGGGACTGCTAACACAATATCCAGGCCCCACAGATGGAGAAAATGATGAAAGATTTTATATGCAGAAATACACTTCATACCATGTACTATGAGAAGGGCTGTGGGTCACCACAGTTGCTCTTACTTTTCTTATGGCTATTATTTATTATAATTTTATAGCATTAAAAAATACATATTATTACTAGGAGCCTGGCTTTGTTTATCTTAAAGCACTTTGTCCTCTTTGCATGTTGTGCAGTGATACACATGTACTCATGAAACATCTGTCATAAGTGCCAGGAGTGCAC